>CAVLJG010000007.1:55283952-56483952 GCA_963669975.1 Acanthoscelides obtectus | reverse complement strand
TTGTATAAGTACTTAATGAAGCATAATGAGTAAATGATAAAAATTTCAAAATGATTGCACTGCTTTAAAACCCTTTGACCTTTAATAATATGTGGATGCAGCCTGATGTGCTACGCATTCTCCAACGCGCCTAGGCATGCTTCTGATCAGGTGGTCAATGTCCTCCTGTGGTATCTCATTCCAGGCAACCACCAACTCCTCTTGAAGTGCTTCTAGAGTCTGAGAAGGACCTTGCAAATTGAGCAATCTCCTACCCATCATATCCCACACGTGCTCAATTGGGGATAAGTGGGGAGATTTTGGTGGCCATGGTAACAATGTGACATCATTATGTTGAAAGAAGTCTATTGTGACTCTTGCAACATGTGGTCGGGCATTATCTTGTTGGAAAGTTGGATCTGCCAGGGTGTCAAGATAGGGTAAAAGATGGGGTTCTAGAACTACTTCGTGGATATAACGCTGCGCGTTCATGTTACCTCTGATGAAGATTAAAGGTGACCTGGAACCATAAGCTATAGCACCCCAAACCATAACTCCAACAGTGTGATGAACATGTCTTTCAACAAAAAACTGTGGATTCCTCCTTTCACCACGCCGCCTTCTAACCCTGGCACGACCATCGTGCATGCCTAAACAGAATCGAGACTCGTCACTAAAGACAATACTGTTCCATTCCTGATCCAAGAGTGACCGTTGTCTGCACCACTCAAGGCGATTACGTCGGTGTTCTCGAGTTAAAGGGAGGACCCAGTGTGGCCGGTATGAAAACAAGCCAAAACTTCTCATTCGTCGGTAAATAACATACTTCGCATGCCCATAGGTCTTCCGTGTTCTGCAAACCATTCATTTGCAATGGACCTGGTAGTGGAGAAACGGTCCCTTAAGGCCAATAATCTTAGGCGGCGATCTTCACGGTCTGTTGTTCTACGGCGGCGTCCAGTGCCCCTTGCTCTTTGCGTACGGCCTTCTCGAAGCCATGCCTGACAACACCTAACCACAGTGTCTACACTTCTTTGCACTCTAACTGCAATTGCCCGAAAAGAAAGTCCAGCTTCCCGAAGTCCCACTATACGGCCCCTATCAAACTCACTAAGTTGACGAAATCGTACAGGTCTCCGTACTCTAGGCATCGTAACCGATCGTAAAGGATGTCAAGAACCAAAATCCGTCAACGTTGATTCTTTACTGCGGCTGAAATATTCATTTTTAGAGCGATAGTGAATTAAAAAAAAACAGTATAAAAACCGTAATGTCCAACTGATAAGGCTGAACATTTTTTCACTTGTTATTTACAGTAAGATAAATACATTCACCAACTTTTATTAAAATAAAACCATTTAAACTGGGTGTTCGAATTTATATGTCACTTAGTATACAACATGCTGATTTCTGTTCTATGAGGGAGACACTAGTTTTTTTCCTAACGCATTAGCTCCTTCATTACTGAGTATTCTCAAGTTAGAGCTCTCGTAACAGAATTTTATACATACTGCTTTGCACGATTGAGCGAATCTCTCCATACTCAAAGATACTCATTCACAGTGGCGTGCGATGCGTTGAGTTGCTGTCTTATAATTTAATACATGACTACGACTGTGAAATGTTGATGTCAGTCGAATTCTGAAATTCCTAGAAATATTGAGTGTTACATATAAACCTCAAGGAAACAAAAACAACTGTGACGTCATACATAGCATCGCCTTCAAATTGTGTCAACTTAGAAAATATTGAAACCAAATTACTCACCCGACTGCTATAACTACCGCTCCCCCCACTCCCGAGTCTCTGCTCCAATTGCCCCTTGCCCTCTTGGTCGCCAGAGGTCCCATTGGCGTAGGTCCCAGGTTCCGGGACCCTTTTGCCTAGGTCCAAGGGTGTGCTGGCTGTCATCGATCCCACCGCCCTATGACTAGACTGATGCGAGGGTCTGCCCGATTGGAAATGGGGCAGTCGCGCATGGTGGGCGGCAAGATCGGTGGATTTGGGCGACAGGGGAGTTGCGGGGGGAGTGGGGGGTTGAGCTGCGGGCGGAGAACCTTCTTTCCTGGAGGAGTTCAGTGAGAGGTTCTCAAAGATTTTGCCTGCAAAAGAAATTGAAGTAATTACTTCCTAAGTTTTAATATTATTATAGATGGTATGTGCGAATTTTCTAAAATCTAGTCTCTCCAATTTACCAGTGCCCGTCTACATATCTTCTGCCATGAAGATCTTTGCTCACTATACCGTATCGTACTAGGATCACAGGATCATGTCATGAACGTAGTGTAATTTTGCTGGTAAGGACATTCTCGGCCAAGCTCTGTGCAGGCGAAGTCGTCACAAAGCGGTACAGATGCGTATCATACGCGTTTGGATAACGGCATTCCACAAATAGATCATGGAGGGTGAATGAGTGAATAGGCGATCAGTTTTTAGAGTGACAGAAGGAAGATAAAGTTAATTTCGTTGATTTGTTGTACCTACTGAAATGAAGCGCTTGCCGAGTGTGTCTCGTACGAGGAGCATATTAGTACTCGTTGGGAGCGAGGTGCAAAGATGTTTTTCTCAGCTACTGGAGAAACACAACTCAATTCGAGGGCAACAATTAAAGAAAATCAAACATATGAACTTGTTCAGTGTTTTACGTACAGCAGCCCTTGTGTGCGAGTTCTTAGTGATATTTTTAAGGTATCGATTTACTATCTGGACTATCATAACAATTAGTTTGCAAGCCGTCACAGGAAGATTATCATGATGGGTCATGACAGAGCTTCTTCGACAACATTTTTAGTAAGGCATTCCTAGCTTCCAAGATAAGCATGGTGAAGCAGAAGTTGCAAAAACACGACACAAATGTATTTCTCGTTTGCCCCCGGTAAGTAATAAATAACCCGCCCGTATTCATTAATTTAGAAATTCTTCTTTCTTAAACATAAAACATATACTGCCTTTCAGGCCGTATAATTTTTTTAGCCCTGTTTCGCCGTATTGTATATATTCTTCTTTTGAATATTAATCATTCCCCATTGCTGCATACGGCCGTCTCTCTCGGCCTCATTATGCTTCTCCTTCTTCCGATTTCTTTTATTTGTTTCATTCGGTTGTGCCCGACAGGACTACTTCATTCCATAGCCGGCGTCAAACGATTTTATCATTGATGAATGTATTCTACCTGAAGATAACCAACCTATAGCTATATTCCCACATCCTAAATATTATCCGAGATCAAATGAGATACTGTAACGTCATCTATGAGCATATCACAGCTGTTTCTCTAATTACTATACATTGAAAAGATTAGTGTCCCTTAGATGACGCTGTAGCCAAAACTATCTGAGCATCTACGTGGTGGCTACAGCGTCATCTAAGAAACACTAAGTTTTTATTCTTCTTCTACTACTACCACTAATTGAGGGTAAAAAGTGAACATCATCTCAATACATATAACACAATGCACTCAATTTGAAACCTCAAACCTCCTTTATTTTATTCATTGAATTTCAACCAAATGTACTTCAAATGTTTTTTTAAATGAAGCTAAAGAGTTTTAAACTAAGTTTACTCCCAAAGAAGTGACAACAGTCAAGTGAATATCAGATAGCGTATAAGGATCCGCTTTGTTGATACCTTGGAACATACAGTATATTCTACAAATATTGGAATTGCTGGATATTGTTTAGCTGTATACAGACTAATACTTGTAAATATTTTCATCAGATAGTAATTGACCTAAAAACTTTGCATCATAGGAAGCGTAAATGGCAACACTGTCTCTGTGCTGCTACTCAGATCGATTAGTACGGCTACGAGTATACGGCAGCACAGAGCCTTCTTATCAATTATGTTACTTATCACGCATGAGCTGAATGATATCCGTAGTTGTAGTTGTCGTATGTCATACGTTCCTGGGTCAATCTGTAACGCCACTGTAATTCAGTTGTGGCCGACAGGACTACTTGATTCTCTGTCTCTGTTTCGAGCGTCTTTTGTTACCGGCAGCCGTCTACGTCGCCCTATCCTCGCTTTTAATCGAGCCGGCTCTGAAAATTCATTTGTTTTCTGTTTTGAATAAATGATAAATTAGTTATTTTCTGTTTTAAAAGCGGGTCTTTTAGTTCTTTTTTTCTCTTCGTCGAGCTCGCCCGGGATTCTTTAATTTTTAATCGATATGCGTTTGTTTCTTGAGCCAGGGGAGTTTTTAATTTTCGGACAGATGCAGTTGGTATATAATTAACTGTTTGTGCTTCCATTATATCGATTCCTCGCATGTTCTATGCTTTTGTTTCTTATTTATATCAATGGGTGTTAGGTTGTTCAACAAATTGCCAAACACCCTCAGGGTCCTGCCACTCACTATTTTCAAACATGAAATTAAGACTTTATAAAAAAGGAAACCATGTTACTCTTTGGATGAGTACTTGTCAGATACCCTGGCAAACGACCAGTAGGAGTAGTTCTGACAAAACGGTTTAAAGTGTGATAAACTATATCTCAATTTCAGCAGTTACCGCCTTTATTCATTTTTATATTATATGTTTTTTGAATGTTATCTATTTTATCTAAATAATTTAAACATAGCGATATTTTAATCTGTGTCTATCACAATGCTCAATGTTTGTTTTTAGTTAAGTGTTTGTCTATTTTATATTTCAATGTTTGTTCAATTTTGACTGTCTTACGCATGTTATCTACTTATTTATTTTCTTTATATATTTTACTTTATTGTTTCCATTGACGTATTCTTTGTCATCCTATAATGGTCTAACAGAACTAATAAAGGAATGAAATAATAATTAGTCTTATTTTTATGTTGCTACTGTCAGCCGTCGCAGGCACTATCAGACACAATCAAGCTGCACATGTTATGAGTCTGTCGAACTGGCGAATCTCAACAGAAGAAAATAATGATGTCCAGAGACATTTTGGGATATATGTATAGGACTGTAATGTATTTATTTTAAATTTGTTCAGTGAAACCGTTCCACCAGTGAGATTTTTCCAGAGTCATTCAATTTACTTCAAAAACCTGAAACCATTTATTAATCGCTTTTATTTTTTACAGAATGACTATGCTATGTAATATTTATGACGAGTTAATGAAATCATAAGGTATTTTTGTCAAAAAAACTTGATTATCTTAATGATGTTTCCACGAACAAAGCAAACACTGAAATTGTATTATTCACATAATTTCAATAATATCGTTACAATTATATCCAAGGGTAATGGGTTTAGTACGAAATTAGGAAACGTTACAATACAGAGTATATGGAGGAATCGAAATGAATGCCGCATGAAAATGGGGTATCGTCTGCCTAGACGAAATCGCATTTTGACATTCATTTTTAAGGCTCATGCAGGTTATACTTTTCTCAGCGTGTGTTGGAAAACATCTATCTGAAATTCAAACATGTAAAGAAAACCCAGTTAAATATTTTTTTATTTCCCGTCGAGGAATTAGCAAATATTTAATTTTTATTCCGGGCCCCTGTAGAACTTTGCGTTGCATGTTAAACTGTCGCATACTGATTCATTAAGTCAAGTAGCTTGATATTTTATAAATCACTTGACATTAAAATTGAGATTGGAACGTTAATGCTAGTATCGAGTTGAGGCTTTTATTGTTGACTTGAAGTCAGGTATTTTCAAAGTGCTTGATAATTGATGGCAAATTCACCTTCAGTGATCTTTATTTGTATTTTAATGCAAATAATCACGTAGAAAGCCGAACATTTTCGCACGACACTGCCACCTGAAAAGATGCATACAAACAGGGTTACCAAGCCGAAAAACACGAAATCGGTGAATAGTACCATTGAAGATGGCAAAACTGGTAGGAAGAAGAAATCAGGGCTCGTGCAAGATCAGCGGTGGATCAAGGACATTGGGTCACGCCCCATCTATGAAAAGTATATTTTCGTATAGCACGGGAACACAAAACCGGTTTTCTATAAATATAAAAAGAAATTAAAATTAAACTTCTTACAAAACAAATCGACAAACAATTTTACGTGACTTCAGGTCAAGTCAAGCAGCTTAAAAATCAAGTCAAGTCGCGAATCCCTAGCGCTGAGGGATGCAACGTGCGAGAACAGTGACTGTCTTCTCCATTGAGGTACGGATTTTTTCCTTGAATACTGATATATCACCACATTAAATTTGATTAGATTTGGAAACATAGCATATCAGATAATTATCCTTAACGTCCGGCAATGCTGTCAGACAAAGCTGATACAATGTCTGCATCACAGAATGGTCTCAGAAGCAGAGACTGCCAATGAGACATTCCGAGAAAGTGGTTTCCTGATACCCTACGTAAGTTGATTTGCAAAACTACACATACCTTTATTTTTCGCTCATCACAATATCAGGTTTTTCAGTAGACTCATACGTCTATACTTATGGGGTACTGATGATTGCTAAAGAGCATGAAACAACGTTGAATACGATTGGTTATGTCTTCAGAGACGGGAAGCAAACAATACTGTACAACTCTGCATATATTGCAAAATATTGATATTCCGTTGTAAATAAAAATTGTGGAGAGTAACCCATTGATTATGTTTTGAACGCTTCGTTGAATCATCAAAACGAGCGTCTTGATGCCGCCTAGAAATACAACTCTTTTATATGTTAGATCTGCATTATCTTTCTAGACCGAAATTGCCTTTAGTATATCTGTCAGATGACGAGTTGCAGTAATTTCAGCAAACTCCCTGTACCATATATGTATGAATATATATGTAACTTTCAAGTACAACATCATAAAACTGAAAAGCCGGCGACCCACAGTATGGGAGAAGCGGTGATATATCTTTGCGCGTTCTGTATTTCGCACTAAAACCCAGCCAATGGTCTTCAGAAAGGCTTAAGTAGAGAGTGGTCTGAGTTCATAAACATCGTACAATCTGCATCTTTATACGGGCACGGCGATGAAAAAAAATTAATGAGATATCGAGAAGCAAACCATTGAAATTCTTGAAAGACGTTAACACGTTAAAGTTATTATTTACTCCTTTTAAATTCCTTCGTCTTGAAAATACACCAAATCATCGAAAAATGTGCTTTATCATCGAAATTAATGTGTACACCGTGGTGTGTAAATTTTTATAAATGGACGTACACAAAATAATGAGTTGAGGATGATAACTGGCCCTTCGTGAAGGGTTAAAAGTATAATTAGGTATCACTTTGTACATATTTTCATTATGACGAAGCAGTAGTGGTTTATGTAGGCTGAATCCACTTTCTGATGGCTTTTATATCATCTAGTCCGAATTCTCACGTATTACGAAACGTACATCATATCTTATCACATGCAAAATCGGCAGGCTCAACTTACAAGTTAAGGCATCTGAAGGGGCAATATATAGACTCCAAAAAGTCTTGTTGTACATCAAAAAGAACTATCCGATGCACACTTCATAGGATGGTGAATAATACAAATGTGTCAGGCAACATATCTACAGAAACTGTTACCGGAAGTTAGCAGGATAAGCGGCGGGATGAATCCAACCTGTATGCATGCAGATTGATATGTGCATATTTTTGTTAAATCTAAGCATTCCATATATATTTTCAGCTTCATGAAAATTATTGATTGCGAAATTCCCATGAAAAAAGCCGTCAGTCAAATGCCCCACACCCACGGGATTGTTTTCATTTTATCGTATTCTCGGAACTGCCAGTAGACGAATTTTGGATAAAAGATAAGATGCTATACTTCCATTGAAAAACACTTGACGATCACACAACCTACCGAATTTGCATTCGTTGCTGTGGATATGATGAACATTTTTGGCATGTAGTATTGCGGGCAAGTCACTCGTGTAACTTTTGAGCAACATTATTTTTTGTTATTTAACACCTAGTGAACTAATTTATTTTAATTTAATTGTTATTTCATATCTTTGACCTTTTCCAACGGAGTTTACAGTTATTTCGCAGTTCAAAGGTTTGTATCAGTTGATGTAGGAGCTACAGTACAAAATACAAAAATAATATGAAATCAAAATGTATGTCGAAATTACACGGATTTGGATAACAATATAAACTCAATTAAAATCGATTATAATGGAATTGAATATTCTGTACAACCGAATAGTCAAAGCACAGCTGTTCGGATGACTCTGTAAATTTCTAATAGTATACCAGTTAAACATCGAATTTTTTACACGCAGCAATCAAATTCCCATGTGAAAAAGCCATCAGTCAAAAGCCCCACACCCACTGGATTGTTTTCATTTTATCCTATTCTCGGAACTGATTAATAATTCCATTTGATATTCTTTGAGATGTTAAGTAACGTTCGGATGGTTTTTGGACATTATCTTGTCTTGCCAGGGAACCATTCGTCATTGTCTAATATTAACGTATACGCGCTCAACTTCCAAACCCGGTTTTATTATAATATCTGTTCAATTCACCCATCTACGATGCTGTCAAAGGATATCAAGGTATTATAATTTTTACAGAGTGATCTAATACAGTAAAATGTAGACACGATATGATATTTATTTTACGCAAGGTTGACTATTTTTACAAGAAATCAATACGGATTGACTACCACACTACTCCGGTAACCTGAAGGTACACACACATATGCCTGTAGCTTGTTTGCCACAACATGTTGTAGACCCTCAGAATTTCTGGCACAAAGCCGTGCAAACTTGTTCCTCATCGCGACTCACTGGTCCATTGTGGCTCACACCTATTTATGTTTCCTACAATAACTCCTACCTAAGGTAGTTGGCAACTTATTTCGAGAAACACCTTCCAGGGCTTCTATTTGGAACAATACGCCTTCAAGGGTGTACAAAAAACGTTTCATCTCCACCCATACACAGTCTGATATGCTTAGCCTGCTCATGTGCCTTGAAGCTTTTACTTATCTAGCCGCAACAGTGAGTCTTTGTTAAAATTGGTATGGTTACCTTTGAATGAGGTAACCAGGTTAACCCCAACAAGTATGCATACTACATTCCTGGGTTCTTCATATAATTAAACGTTTCATTACAAATTTACTTTTATAGTTAAAGATGGGACTGATGGGCGACGACGATACTTTCGCACTGTTCTCCGAATAACTCGGGGTTAGAAAACCACGTCCACTTTCTCCCAGTTATTCACCTCTCTCATTTGAAAAATTAGCCCCCTGTTGTGGACACTAAGCAAGACGCTATCCACCATTATGAAACATTGCGAGCGTCACCGGGATGAGACATAATTTCTCATAATTGAAGAATTTTATTGAACTATCGTATTGCCGGAAACCCTCACACTTAAAAATCAGTGCTGCAATTTCCTCGACTTTTTGCCTCAGAATTATTATAGAATCTTTAGTGCTTGTGCATTATTCTCTTTTAGCAGATAATCCAAATCTTTATAGAGGAAATATTTGAAACTAAGTATTCATTAAGCATGACTTACGATAGATCTCGTTATATGAAAATCAATTTTGGATTGATCATCTACATTATTCCATTAACGACGTATTATAATCCACATTATACAAAACAATTTAAATGAAATTCTGAAGAGCTAATACATACACCAACTCATATTTGTGTTGTAGCGACAAAAAACTATATTAATATTAATGAGCCTTCCAAAATATGCCAGTCATCGAATTTTTTGAGAAGAGAAACTTGGGTATTAACGATGGACTTTTGTTGGTTTGGAAATGTAAGACTACTCCCTCTAACTGGATCAAATACTGTTCGGTACGATTGTTATTTTGTAACGATGTTGATAATGTTCTTCCGTTATTTATTCCTGTAGTTTAGCCTCGGTAATGTACCATTGATTACTGCTTGCTATGACCTTGAATTATGGGCTTAGTTTTATAAAAAATCTTGAAGCTATTATAGGCTGAGGTATTTAGGTTAATCTCTATACATGTTTTTGTGCGATTTAACGCGTGAGAAATGTTTAAGCGATTTTCTTATATATCGCAAAATAACACTTTTTGCCAATTTATAACCATCAGCGATACGAAAGTATCGCATGAGATTACCTTTTACGAAACGTTTTCATATATTTTGTTTATAAGCGTGAAATTTCAGATACACATATCGACTATCAACAATTTAAAGAGCTTTCATAAGATTAATTGAAACTGAGTCAGAAAGTAGGCTAAGTAAAATGCTGAATGTGTGTTCTACACATTAACATTTTTTCGTTTAATGATTTCTCTCGATGGTATAAGCTAAATAGTTTTTACATATGCTTATAACTATCCTCATTTTGGTTCTTTATAAACTCATTTGAGTATCAACTACGTCTATAAGGGAACTGATAATGATTTGCTGGAGTTCAGAACAGAAAGCTTTTCAATAAAAATTACTAGTGATCCCACAGAAAATCGGATTCATATGGTCTTTGAAAAAATTACAAAATCGGTTTGTGCGGATATGAAACTAAGGTGGACTCTTCAAGCACTTTTGAGCATATGGCTGGCATTAATAAAACATTCACTCAGGTCCGTAGATTTTATGATGTAATTTTCCAGGTCAGATAGACATTCCAAATTGGACGTGCTCTAGGTATACATCAAGAATTTGGCCAATATGGCAGGTCTTTCGTTCCTATGATTCAGAGAATACGGAATAGTCTACAAAGAGAAAACTCTCCTGACTTTATTAGAATCGTAACGTTGTAGGCATAAAACTCAAAATATGGTGGGAGTATTTGCGAATCTCTTTAAACTTTGAACACACGTTGATTCTTGGTTAATTTGGAATGCGAAGAGCAGTGCTGAAGAATCAGGGAGAAAGTCGCCGATCAGGCATTTAGCTGCATTCAATTCGATACTATTTGCTGGGAGCGAAGTGGATAGCGGGAGGAACTGAATTGATCACGTTGCACGCGAAGCCTAACAGAGGAACATATATTTTGCTGCCATCATTTGTCAGATCAAAATATATTTGCCAGTTTGAAATTCATATTGTTCCTGACCAGAGCCGACTAAATGTTATTTTCCTTAATGTCCATAAAAAAATATTTCAGTACAACAGCCGCTAGGTGTCGCTATCAACGCTTATCCAATTAATCGGCGCGTGTAGCCAGGAAGACGCGAAGATACATTTTGTATTCTTCCTGAATTCGTTTGGATTGCTTCTGGTATACTAACTGAAATAAGCAAGAATTACTGCAGAACTAACCTGTGTTCCGACTCTTAAGTAAACACCGACAACGGTAGGAAGTTTTTTAGTAGAAAAATAGTTTTCTATTGAAAAATAAATCATTCCAGTGTATCTAATTCATGATTTAAGAGTAAAAACCTTTTTTTAGAGTCGCTAGAATGTAAAACGTGTTGAGCGCCGTAGTAGAGTGATAATATCTATCACGAAGTCTGATGTTCTTCCGTTCTTCAGCCGATAACCACCTGAGCTAACACGAACACCGAAAGCCAGCAATTTTCATGTTTCTGATGACTTCCCTGGTATTTTTTCGGTAAATACCATTTTATTGGACGTAGAACTTTTTATTACCGTTTTCACACTAAAAAAAACTGTTAGTTGATTGTTTGAACGGTTTGTTAGAGCCATCGATGTCGATGATAAATATTTAAATTCTGAAAGTATAAATATACTCATAGAGCGCTAACAGATGTATGCTGCTTCGACACAGGCCGGTTTTATGGCTTTTTGAGGGTTTCTGTCTAAAAACGTTAATATCTGCTTCAGGGAACTATAATTGAAAGATAAATACTTTACCCACGGCACTCAAGTTACCAGTGTGTACTTCACATGACACTTGTATGGCTGCATGTGGCATTTGTTTTATCGACGGGCATTGAATAATTATGAATAATGGCTTAAGCTATAAAATACTGAGTAAGGTTTATAAAGAAACCACGCAGGATTTTTGACACGCTATGGTTATTTAGAGCACATCTACTTCAAAGACGTTTACAGGGAAACAAAATAGAGAAACTGTGAAGCATGAAAGGTACTTTGGTTAATGAATCAAAAGAAAAGAGAGGAGACAAAATCTAAAGGACCTTAAAGTTCATTAAAAATCGTGCTGGTACCTGGGCACTCCCATTGAACCTCATAAATGAGCGACAACTACTATGAGCCGAATCATAATTCCCTAAGTTAAACATCTGGAATTTACAGTAGAATATAGCCAACCCTTCCTCTATCTAAACAATAATCGACGTCTGACTCATTGTTACGCTTTGTTGCATTTAGCTTCTAAGCTGCATGAAGTATGTGGTTTAGCTTAGTAGCTGAATCTCGTTTGCAGTCGAATAAATATGCTGAAAAGTACCGCAGCTTCGCATAACATGTTTTACTTGAAAACGAGGGAGTGTAATCTGTTAGAGAAAGTGGCCGTGGTTCTCTTCTTTGAGAAATTTTATCAAACTTTGATAGCTATTGACAAGTTTTTAATGCATTCATTTTTGGCAAAAAGTATGTTGCTGGGATCTTCATATCACTAATTGTGATCTAAATCTAGAAATACGCGAATAATTTAAGTTATTGGAAATATCAATAATATACATATAGATGCGTCTCACCATTCTCCTGGCCTCCCCCCATTCTTTTCTCTAGTCGCATGACATAATATAAACAAAGCAGATGCCTTTGATGCATCCAAGTAAGCTGACCATTATCGTTTATACTTTATAGAATCACAAAGTTAATGCTGCCCGTCCCTTTTTTCGCTTTTTTTTAAGCTACCTATTTGAAGACCTTTTCATTTGATTACTTACTGATGTGTATATAGATGACTAAAAACATCGCTTTTAATTTTTTTTTGTCATAAAATGCATTGTATTGTGGATTTTTTCTTCGATCGTAACTTGTTAAGAAATATTAGTACAGCTTTGAAATTGTATGTGAACATTTCACTGTTATCGATGAATGAAAAAAGTGAATACTTTTATTCTTATGAATTTTTCCCTTCGAAAAATCTTTGCTTTTCTTGAGTACTCAACTTGCTATGAGATGACGCTTCTAGAAAATCAAAGATTTTTCGAAAAGGAAAAGTGATAACAGAAGTACTCACTTGTTTTATTCTTCTATAAAAGATGAATATTCCCACACAATTTCAGAGCTGTATTTATACAGGGTGCGGCAGAGAGGACGGACGTTTTTGGGATGGGTAGTACTCTCCGCCTCCGTCTACGAGAAAGGTGGGGAGGGTGCCGTTTGACTCGTGAGATCCTAGCATTATTTTACCAGTTGTCGTTATGGAACCTTGGACGGTGGAGCACCGCGTTTTCGCCTATGATTGTTTCGTCCGAAATAATGAGTCAGTCATCGTCGTACAGCGTGAGTTTCGTCGCCACTTAAACATTCATCGGAATAGAGCTGTTCCCTCTCGAAACACCATCCTTCGTTGGGTTGAAGCACTTCGCAGGCGTGGTGAACTGATCAACAGAAGACCAAGAGGAGCGCCGCGAACAGTTCGAACTCCTGAAAATGTTGAACGCGTTCGACAGGTCTTCGCTTTCACCCCTACAAATTGGCCATTGTGGAACAGTTACAGCCCGGAGATTATGCACAACGAATGAACTTCGCACGTGAGATGGAAGCACTGATCGATTAAAATGAGAACCTCATTTTGTTTATGAGTGACGAAGCCCACTTTCACCTAAACAGCATGGTTAACCAGCAGAATTGTCATTATTGGGCTAATGAAAATCCGCAACAGTTACACGAAAGACCGCTACACAGCCCAAAAGTAACGGTTTGGTGCGCTGTATCGCAAACTTGCATCATTGGCCCTTACTTCTTCGAAGACAGTAATGGTCGTGATGTTACCGTGAACTCAAAGCGCTACGTCGACATGATCACCAACCTCTTTCTCCCTGAATTACGACGGCGACGTGTTCCAATCCGACGTGTGTGGTTCCAGCAGGATGGGGCGCCCACACAGCCAAAGCCTCCATGGACGTTATTCGCCCTCTCTTCCCTGGTCGCCTTATTTGCATTGGCCTCCTCGGTCCCCAGATTTATCCATATGCCATTTTTTCTTATGGGGACACCTCAAGGCTAGAGTATACGCGAACAAGCCCCGAACTCTGGACGAATTGAAGGGCGAAATTCGCGTGGAAGTCGCCCAAGTTGAGAGAGCGATGTTGGAGAGAATCTACGCGAACTTAAAAGAACGCCTCCAGCACTGCATCAACGATTACGGCCACCACATGCCTGATGTGATTTTCCACACTTCACTGTCTCAAATACTATTTCCTTGTGAACCTGATTCCATCAATAAATTTGTTTTCGAGTAAAAATTAACTATTTTATGATTTTTTTAAAACCGTCCATCCTCTCTGCCGCACCCTGTATTTGTTAACAAGTTCCAATTGAAGAAAAAATGCACAATAAAATGCACAAAAAATGCATTTTCTGACAAAAAATGAGAACATCATTTTCTAGTCATCTGTATACACACCATGAAATTATCGCATGGAAAGGATTTACAATACTGCTGCAAGCAAGTAGCTGAAAAAAAAACTAAAAAAAAAGGAACGTGCCACCTTAACTTTGTCTTTACACGCCGACTTTCTCTGTTATTCTGCTTCCTCATTTCAAGAATTAAGCCCATTAATGTTTTACAAATTTTTGAAGCAGGCTTGGCTTCGCGCATCTCTTAGCAGCTGAGCGTTATCAATGCTTCTAGCGCCTCTTACTTTGTGTCTTTCGAAAAATACGCGCACTTTGTTCCCGCCCCCATCTAGTGCATCTAACGATCAGCATTTGATTATGCGTCATGCTGATGCACAGCTGGCTAGATGTTTCCAAACAAAATTTTCTTAGGATGTGCGTACTCCAGCATGATTGGCATGTAGGCATCTAAGTAAATGTACATATTCTTTAATTGTTGGCTGGTTCGTTCAACTCGAGACTTCCTATTTTATTCATCTTCTATTACAAACACATTTTACAATGTGTGCGACCAGTGGCGTAGTTAACAAGATATCGACAAAATCGGTACAAGAAAGAAAGATTTTTTACAGAAGGTACAATACAAATGAAACAATTATTGATTATCATAAAACACAAGTATAACCATTTAATTTTAACATGAAACGATGCTTGGCGTTTAAGTGACATTTTGCTTCATTAAATTACAGCACTAGAATCAATATTTGAAGGAGAACAAAGGTACATGTCCACAGGCTGATATCGCACACATCAAACTGGGCGCATTATTCGGATAAATAGCAATGGACCCACAATACGAGTAGTACTTTGCCTTGAGGTACATCGCAAGTGAAGGGACGGTTAGAACTAACAAAATCATTAATACGTCTAACATATACATAAAACAAATCTCCGATATTTAATTATTCAGGATTGTTAAGACACTAGTATGATCTTTCACATCGAATGCATTCGATAGATTTAGGAACATATGAGTACTGATTGTTGGAATTCTGCCATCTACCTTTCATATACTTCCTCCACTACATAGTTGATGGCATCCCGAGTAGACGGTTTTCTTAACTACTTTCAATTATACAGCATTTAATTTAATTAAAGGTAATTCACATACATATCTTCAATACTAGTTTCTATCTATGTTGCGTCTTATCTTTATTATGCTGATCCTCACGCATGGGTGCCAGGATATGTTCCTTTATCTTTGTAAAAGTTCTGACGAGCCGCAAAAGACGTTATAAACACCAACTAAAACACTATTTACAGCTAATATCAAATTGTGCATACAGACAATTATAATAATATGCATATTTTACAGCCGAGTTGTATACACAACATAACCGTAAATGAAGACATAAAATTGAGAACTCTATTTCGTAAACGGCGTACTACGATAACGGCATGAAGTTATAAACGTGCATCTACGACAAACTATTCATTTTGCAATATTTCCGATACTTTGTTGATTATGAGATCTACGATAAAGATTCTCATTCGACCACTGGGAGGACTGCCTTATTATGGCAAAAGGGACATGAAAAGATTCCCAACAACCAAGAAAAAACATACGCGGTGTTAAAGTAGTTAAAGTATCTAGTAAAATGGGTGATTCCTTGGGCGATTCAAAGTCGAAGCGTTTAAAATGACTTAGGTACAAAAATGATGGTCATAAAATACAAGGTTTGGAATGCAAAGGGGTAACACTGCGACCTATGAGTAGTTTGCAAAACGCGAACTTACCGTTGGTACGCCTGTACCTGAAATTTGAATGAAGTTTATTTGTATAAGCCTGTCTTATTATTATGACCCAAGGACCCATTTGAAACTTATTTAGGTATTTTATCAACAATCTGTATATAGAACGTTTTATGAAATAATTTGCATTGCGTATGAATTGTGTATAGTTTTTATTTAACAAATCGCTTGAATTACTGACATTTTGACTGCCCCGATACGGTTTGTCTAAGGACAGAACACTCAAATTGAATAATATCGAAACTTAAATCTGAGCTGAAAGTGATTCATTGGTATCTGAGCAGGGCTACGGTTTCTTGTTTCCAAGAAGTCAGGGGTTCAAATTTTTTTTCGATGCTACATTTGTATTAATCAGTCCAAGATGCTTTGACACCTCAGAGGCACTAAAGGTCTTTCAGGGGGCCAAACCAGATATCGACCTCTATTGGGCATCCAAGAACAAATCACTTGGAACCTTGGAAGAATATTTTTATAATCCACATGTAGGTTTAAACCTAATCCACTATAGATTTTTCCTTGAAGGATACGACACTAAATTGTAGTTATAATCCGAATACACCAATCCCCCTCCACTTTCAATGTTTCAGGTCCATAACTATTAAGATGGAGTTTAGAGTCTGAGTTTTTCAGATGTGACCTGAAAAGCCGAGCAATGGCGTCCATTTCCTTCATTCAAATAGAAAAATCTTCTGTATCATTAATATTTATTCAATTTACAATTCAAATAAGGCTGGCGAGATGTAAAATTTCAATAAGTAATATTAAAATAATAACCGACTCGGTATTTATGAACAAGTACTGCATTGTGTGCGCGCCGGGTACAATATGAATACGAAATTACCCGTTTTCGTATTTTTATTATCAGAAACAATTGAACAGACTCTCTTGTATATATGCACGCGTTAGCTGGACTTTTTCTTTTTTCCTCGTCCTTTCTTTTCAGCCTCTAACACGGACGAAACAAAAGGAACTCTTCAGATGTGCGATTGTTCTTATGATATTCGCATTATTAATCAAAAGAGAGAAGGTCTCTTTAGGCGTTCGTCGTGCTAGTCGAGCGGGTACTTTTGTTATGCTGCCGCTTTTTTATTTTTCGGGGAAGCACCGGGAAATTTGCTTGTAATAATTGCTAATGAAGGTATGTCCGACGTGCGCTCGCCTGGTCTGACTTCTAATTGTTCTGCGGTCACTAGAAAGAGCAATGTGCGCATAATTTAACACCAAGACGTAAATGTCGAACGATGTTACTCGTCAATATATTGCCACTAACAGATTCTTTCAAAGACGGTTCAGCTTGTTTCTTATGTGTCAAGAAAATAAAGCTAACAGTCTTATGTTTTGAAGTAATACGTGAATAGTTACTGAGACTTAACAAATACGGTGAAATACATATTTATTGATAGAATGTGCTTTAAAAATACCGACTTCCCTCCTTTTCTTTCTCCGTACCTCCAACAGTTTTGGCAGAAAGATGAGGTTTAGAAATTAAAGGGTAAAGCAGATTGGTCTTGTGTGTATGAGTTAATACCGGCATTTGAATCAAAAAGCTGTAGAAATCACCTATTTATTTTAGTAAGGAACTAACCACTGTTATGGAAATTACGTCGGCGCAAAATGAACGTTATCGTTTGAAGCATCTACGAGTACAATATAACCCATCTAAATGTATTTTTATTTGTTTAGAATATAGTAGAGAAGGTTTGAGGGATTTGACAATAAACGATACACCTCGGATCAACAAATCTGTTTCAATTATTGATGCAAAATTATTACTTAAGTCAATGGAGCAAACGCGAACAAAAAGAAGCAAATACGGTTGTAATTGGTTAAATGCAATTTATGCAAAAAGTGGCGGGAAGCGATTAATTGGCAGCCCAATTATCCGGTTTTTTAATTTATTAAATTCGTGACTAAGTGACACGTTGAATGCTGTCTTAATTATCATTTTGCTGTGACTGGTTACTCTGTTTCGGGGTGTCACTTGCCAATCGGGTCTGTAAAGTTATGTTTTCCTTGATGGTACCCACAGTATTTCGTGGCTTATTTATATTTAAATTAAATCAATCCATGATCAAAAGTTGACTTTTGCTGGAATACATTAAGTAGTGGTAGGTGTCATGTTTTACGATCTTTGTTTAATCAGGCTTCAATCTGTGGCTGCTCGAATAAATTATACTTTTTCATAGAGGAAATCGGGTCCGGTAGCCCGATTTAGTAATTTGTATTAAAAATTACATTTATAAATTAAGCAAGAATTCAAGAAATACAGAGAATATGTTAAGCTGCACCACTGTAACTGGTGAATTAGGGGATTCTAAAAATTTGAGACCTTAAAACATTCTACATGTGTTCGCATCAAATCTGACTCCCTTGAAAATTTATTGGCTATGCTCTGAAGTAATACTAGTAGTAATGATAATACAAAAAAGGACGTTTGGAATCTTTTACAATTTGATTCGTGCAAATCATGATATTGGTTGAATAAACCTATAAATTCTAGAAACCTTGAGGATTACACAAAAATAAAGCTTAGGGTCGTAATCTTGGTAATATTGCCTGCAATGTGTAGATACATACACCTTTGAGAACTTCTCATCAGAAGGGCTACAAAATCAGGCAAAAAAGACTGACGAAATGGTACTCGTCTCAGGCACTTACATTCTGACAGTGTGGCAATCTCACAGCAATATTTGAAAATAGGCTATAAATCAGTAGCAATATAGCCGACGATACTAAAAATATTGCAGTATGTGGCTGAGTATTCTTTTGCAGCTAGATAATTCAGTAAAAATATTGCCTGTTTCTAGGTCCCATAATTAGAAATTTTATAGAATTCGTATTTGTTTCGTTTTTGACTAGAAACTAATGGACATTTTCAAAAAATCAAAATAGATTTACTGTAAATAAAATGGGGAGTAAGATAATGTTTTTGACACAATACTCGTTTCAATATATCGCAAGAAACTTTCTGGCGGCTATCAAGCTTAAAATTTTTTATAATTATAACTGAATAACTAATAACAAAATCCATCAGTATGTTATATCATAACTCTTTTCTTTTCAAAAGGTATAAAATTTGAGACACCCTGTTTAATGATAAATATTTTTAAACGGTGTATCGTAAATCACATCAAACAGTTAATATTCCTTTTGAGAAGTTTTCGCCTTGGAGCAATGCTTTGTCTACATTTTATTGTCTGGATAAGCGTTTTTAGAATAATAGAAAAAGTCGATTTTCCACAAAAATCGACCATTTATTTCTTCTAAATTCACAAATCGATTTATTTCTAATGATCGTTTGTTTTTCACTCACCGTCACATCCCTTGTGCCACAGTATCATTAGGATCATGACAGTCCTTAATTATAACGCAATCTAGCAAAATGATACCTTTTTACGGGACTGATATAAATTCTATGTACTGTTTTAGGCAAGAATATAGCCTTGTTGTGTTTTGGTCCATAGTTCAAAAACGACTTAACACAGCATTACATTTCGCAGCAAGTGGTATCCCGCGAATCCAAGCAAGCCGTTCCGAGATTGACTAACGTTTCAATTTTCCCCCACCTGAAATCGCAATGAACTGAACTTGACGTATATGACCGACCGACAGACCGACGTTCACTCGCCGCTGGTGCAGCATGTAAAAACAAAAAGGAAACCCCTTTATACGCTCGCCATTGTTCTTATTTTGAATAATAGGACATGACAATTTGATTAATATAGCTGGAAATTCGAATACTGGTTGTTGACGGGGGGTAAGTTCATATGCAAGTCACCCGCAGCGATTGGGGTGGCCGCGACGCGGGAATTTCAAACTTGATGAGGTCCCTCACACAAGTACGCCAAATGGCTGCCGTGTATCCTTTTTAGTGAGATAAAACAGGATATTTTCCAATAATATAATATCAAGAGTAGCTGGAGACCTACTAGCCCATAATCATTGTGAAATAAACGTATCAAGTCGACTGAAAAATATTACACCGTTTCTCCTACAAGACATTTATTCCAAGGACCTCACTGGTACAATTTTTTAACTGAAGATGTTAACTCATGAGAATGCTGGCAATAATAGATGATGTTTTACGCAAAGAGAACTTTTTCATAAAAAACGTCATGGGGTTTGTCCTAGTAAATAGCCAATTTAAAAATACCCGTTCTGTTTGCAATTTGAGGGATTTGCCATCTGTATAACAACGTTATTTGCAAGATCTTTAATCTACAACTCTGTATGCATACACAATCAAACAAACGATTAAGTCTATATACAGGTTAAATCTAGCTTTAAGTTAACAAACGCTCTGTTTACTGATCAAATCCTCTAAGAATTGTATTATATGATTATAATTTAGTTGTATCGTTTTGTTAATACTATCACATAATTGGTACCTTTTGCTTATACTATCGCATACTTTGTTTTCCATTTATATACATATTTTTTGTGTACTATTTTTCAAATTTTTTATACTTATTGTGTATAGTTGAAAGAAGTTAGTTTGTGGATTAGTATGTACTTAATCTCGTCCCTCAGGATATACAAGTGTTTTGGTGTAAATAAAGACGAAAAAATGAGACATGTTTTGGGAAGTTACACATAACATGTACATCATGAAAGACTATGTCACTCATTTCTATTGGTCTGTCTATTGGTCTTGATGCCCTTGTAACTCAAAAAGCACCGCTCGGGTTTTGATGAAATTCAGAAAGAAGGTTACTGCTATGTCAAGGACGGAAGCATTACAGGTTTTGAAAATCGATCCAGTAGACCAGAAGCTACGAGAAAAAAAAGAAAAATTGAAATAACTCACACTTCGTGTTTTGGTCGTTTTAGAGACTCATCGTTTTTATTAAAATTGATGACAGAATTGCTTGGGAAGTACATAGTCAATCTACATGACACCACTTTTGGAAAAGAAAAGCACAATGATTTTCAACAGTTGTGTAGTTTGTCAACTCAGTCAGCTAAGAGGTTCAGTTCATGTTATAACTTCGGGTAGTAAGGACAGGTACACCCAATACCCAAGTGAGTTAACACACACGTTAAGAAAAAAAGCTCACTGCATCCGTCGTATATTTTTCAACCCCTTAAGAGATTTTATAAAAAACACATTGTTCCCGATCGCAACAATAGGACGTTGCCCCGCACAATACAGAAGATGAAATTCGACCGACCTTAAAGGCCCAAGTGAAAAATTGTGCAATTTACCAAAAATGATGTTCTAACCCCGAATTTCTCATGGCTATCAGGTAAATAACATCATCTTCTAATCCGGGTATCATCTTACACAAATACGCGTTCCCCTGTCTGCAGCAACCCTTAATTTCAAGGGGTGATCGACCGACCCTAAAAAGCCAGAAAACTGGAATTTCACACAGTAAAAAAATGCTAAAGAGGGTTGAGGTGCATCACAGCTGGTCTTGTGAAGGGTCGGCAAGACGAACCCTTCAAGGTAAAGGTTGAAGTCTTCTGGTCGATTGGGCTTCCGAATAATTTAGTGTTATTTTCACTGTATTTCGCTTAATATGTGGTAAAAGGTAGGTAAAAGGAATAAGGGTTGATTTAGGGTAGGTCTCTATTGGTTTTAAATATTGGGATGATGGCTTTAGAGGCAAATTTCTTTTGTTTTCCATAACTATGATACGATGCCTTTGCGAATTTTGTAAAGCTTCAGGGATAAAAACAGACAAATTCTAAGACTGCATTCATGAAGTCATGAACTGAGAATGATCTTTAGAATATCGTGTTGTACGCGATTTAACTGTTTACATCTGATGCATTCTTCTGTAGTGTATTGTTTCACAACTATCTTTTGTCGTTACTATGGAAGGTATTTCATACTTATATTTTCTCTCTTTCGATATCTGCTAGCAAGCAAATATGACAAGACTGACATCATGTCAAATGATCAACAAGACAATAAAGTATCAAGTATCTATTATACGAATTGTGGAGACAAAAGAAGCTTCTCCCTAAAAAACTAAAGTGAAATTTGGAAAGGAATAAGATTTAATGGACAAAAGTCGCTTGTCATTTGCTCAAGCAGCCGTTACATTGAAATACATAGAAATACATATCATTATTAGCTTCAAAAACAAAGTTTATATGATAACGTAGGCGCTGTTTACTCGTTATTGTAAAGACCGACAGATTAAGATATAAAACTACCAAGGAGGATGTTCATTTTCTGGATTAAATCTCTTGTAAAAACTTATTACATCTCCGTTCGACACTAAAACCAGTTTATCTCCACTTTATTCACATAAAACTAATGTATAAGCGACAAATTAGCTTTTAAGTTGCGCATAGCGAAAACGCAAGTACCCAATAAAATGGAATGCTTGAGGTAAAAACATCCTTTGCAAATACTAAACGGATAACTAGGTAATTCTCTACAATTTGAATAATTTTATAACCTTAGAGAAGATGTTGTACATGTGTATGTTTTTATAACTCATTTATTTAGTTTGCGCAATGTTTTCATTAATTTGACAAGCAACACCTGTGTGACTACCTGTAGTGGCCTGTGTTTTCTGTAATATCTGTAAATTTAATGAATTATGTTACGTTGTTGCAGCCAAAAGAAACCGACTGCCTCAAAATGAATGACTAAAAAAATCATGTTTGTGTGCTTTCTGGCTTATATATGTTAGATATTAATTTAAAATCGCAGGTTTTGATTTGTGGAAGGAACCTTCAATTGATGGATTATACACGCCTCTGGGAAAGAGACAAAATTATGTATGAAAATCAAATAGTCTCTTAAATTTGAAAATTATTACAAGTAGATGCATCCTAGATGCATCAAAAACCTTGAATAAAAAACAGCGTTTCAGCATTATTTATATTTTCGTTACTCATCAATATACAACACATACTGGTACTCGTATTGAAGGAAAATGTTCATACCGCTTTATGATCTAGCCCAACCTAATTTTTGTCATACAGAAGGGGGACAAAATGTACTCAAATTATTCCTAGAGAAGAAAGTGGATTCAAAAATGAAACGTAACGGAGAAACTCACCAGATTCTAAAATAACCCTTTAACGTAATACACGGTGAGTTAATTCCCGAAGAAGAGCTCACTCACTGACTTTCAAAAAATGTATCGCATAAAAATGAGTTGGTCCTCCAGGGAATGTTACACGATTTATACTCATTGTTCTTAAAATATTCAGATATACTGTTTAAAGTAGCATATTCTCTACAATGCAAAATGTTATTAAGCGGTCCCGTAATAACCCTATCATGAATCATAACGAACACATTCCTCCACAGAGTGAAATATTTGAATCCGATCTGAGTAACCTGGCTTGGTCGGCACATTTCTCCAGTAAACTTAAGACGGGTATTTAAACGCAACAAGCATAGGTTTCAAGAATATCCTCGTAATAGTGATGGCTATAGAATTAGCAGTAACGAATTGATGTTGGGAATTGAGACAAATCATTTAAGTAGAAGTTAAAAGAAATTTTAGAAGTATATGTTGCGACTATCTTTTAAGGCGGCTCCGACGCAGTGAGTTTCAAGCCATGTACAAGGGTTCAGCTGCTTCGAAACTGACACTCCATTTTTCAATATTTTTGAATGAAATTCATACAGTATGTTCAGAAGATAATTGCCCAGGATGCTATAGGAGCACTTTTTGAAATTTCGTTTTTGCACAAGTTTTATGATGGGTTGAAGTGAGCACTTTTTCTGTTCAACTTCGCGATTTTTTTAAAAAGAATCTAGTGAAAAAAATGAAGCACCCTGTGGCGTTTTGTTTTCAGCACACTATGAAAATTTCATTCCAAAGTATCAAAAAACAAAGCGTCAATTTTGAAGCGCGCAAACCTCTACAAATCGTATTTTGGACGATTTTTGTCTACTGTTTCGTGCTGCCAACCCAAGCGTTGCGGCGCAATATACTTGCAATGTACGGACTAAGAAAGGACGTATTCAGATAATTTGGTGGCCCTATTTCATATAATATCGTATAGATAAGTCGTTCTGCAAATAGGTATTCATAATCGCGATCGCTGATACTCTTCGTTTTTTAAGCCGTTTTACTTCCCATGTCAGTGGCGAGGAAGTATTGTAATCACGAAAAATTTCTAAAATGAGATGCTATGTTTTTTTAAGTCATATGACATCTACATCACGAAAAACTATATCACTCATCATCAACTTGGAAATTACCGCTCGGATTTTTATGAAATTTCCACACGTTACTGGTATGCCAAAGCTTTGTACTTTTAGTCCAATGGCAAGGGTGCTATAGGCAAAAAAGAAAAAGTAACAATTGCTGAAACTCCGTTTTTGACGTTACAGGGGTTCCTTATCATTGACATAAAAAAAATGTACTGCTTAAAAACTGGGGATTGGGGGAAGGTGATTCTAAATCTAGCATCTTTGATATGAGTGAAACACGTTCTATTATTAAGAAGCTTCTGGTCAGAGTGATTACAGGAAATTTAAGTAACGAAAATCCGACGACAGTAGGGAAGAATGAATTCGGATATCATTCCAGTCAAGTATAGGGGAATTTAGGGTGGAACTTTAAAATTATTGATATGTCAAGGAAATATGTTTTTAGGAGAACGATAATGTGTTGTTGTGTTGTTTTTCTGGAAATAAGCAGGACATAATTGCCTAAGGTGCTATCAGAGCATTTTACAAAATTTTGAGTTTGTGCAAGAATTATCGTGGATTGAAATGCTTATTATTTGTGCTCAACTTCTGGATATTTTAAAAAGATCCTAGTGGATAAAATCGAAAAAGTGGATCGTTAGCACCCTGTGGACTTTTTTTTAGCACGCTGCAAGAGTTTAATTTGGAAATAATAAAAAATGAAACGTAAGCTGTGAAGTGCAAATCGGTTTTTGGGCGAGATTCGTCTACTGTTTCGTCCTGCCAGTCCAAGCGACGCGACGGTGCGTTCCGACTAAGAAAAAATGTATTCAAATAATTTGATATCTTTAGTAAAATAAATTCAACAACTAAATTCAAATTTTATACATGTCAATAAACACAATAATTATGTTTACAAGGGTCATGTGGTACATGGTAACAATTGCACGAGGGTCATAAAATTATCTTATGCCGTCAAAATAAGAGGAAACAGTTAGGTAGTTTTTGCAAAGCAATAAACAGGAGGCTTATACCTGGATTAAGTACATTTCTTGTCTACTGTAATAGGTAGATGGGGGCGATGCTGCCAGAAATGGATTTGCGCCATCAATAAACAAGCCACAAGATTGAACTGCCGTGTCCAATGAGTTTTGTATTGCCTTATTTATTGCCTTACTAGAAGACTCTGTTGGGTATATGATGGAGTTTACTAGAACTTTACAGCTTGTTGTCTGCCTTCTTCTACAAACTTCACCAAATCGAGACGCTGTCAACCTTATCCTCCGATGAAGGCGTCACAAAGTACAGTCCTGTGATTTGGTGACTTGTTCGATCTGCAAAATCTTGTCGTCACTTTTTTTAAGTTTCCCTAAAAATTCTTGCTTAGCAACCTCCAAATCAATGTCGTTCATGTCAGGTCTTTGACAGAATTTGCCATAAAACTACTCATTTTCTTTAAACTCACTGCATTCGTAATTAAAATGGTCGCATATGACCTTTTATTGTCCATTAACAACCTTGATAAAAAAGGCACTCAAGAACAATCACACCAACAACAATTCAACAACACAATATCGACGAACAGTAACAAGGGTAGAACAATACTAAATGATCACTAGCTGAGTACCAAAATAGGAAACGATTTGCAGGCTAGATCGCTAATCGAAATCCGACTCTGTTATTATGAAAATTTACCTTGGTATGCACCTGCAGTCATCCTTTCCTCTTTTAAAGTAGCGCGGACAACCGTCTAGGGCCAGCCCACCGTCGTTCCCTTTTCACCCCCCGTTACCTCAGCAGATAGTGCTCGTGATTGTAGGAGCCCCGTTAGCAATTAAAAAATGGCTCCACGTAGGTTGACTCAGCACTCGCCCGCAACGCTGTCATCAGTTCATAAAGGATTACGTTCGTTAGTACCTTTGAGCTAGCTACAACCGTATATAACAAAAAAGTTAAATAGCTCAAGTAAGCCAGACAGGCACATACGATTAGTTAAATAGTCCGTACTCCGTACACAGAGTTTGGCGCATAAAGTTTACCATCGTCCTGACCGACCGCGCGTCGCATCTGTTTCAAGGAAATTATGACTGTTTCAAAGGAAATTATGACTGGAAATTTATTATGTCTGAAATATGTAATGTAATAAAAACTAATATTACCAGGGTTGGAAGCGTCGCCGATAAAATGAGATACACCCTCCCTCACTCCCTACAACCCCCAACCTCCGATATTTAACCCATACAAAAAGGTTTCTAAGAATGATTAGAAATGAAATGTCAAAAAACGGAGGTTGAGCAATTTTTGATTTTTGTCCTTCACGCCGCCGTTACTGGACCGATTTTCAAATAGTATAAAGCTTCTTCGTCCTTGGCGTAGTAGTTACCTCGCGTGAAAATTTTATCAAAATTCGAGCCTTACTTTCCGAATTATAGACGGGCCAAGGATTAACAGACATACAGACCGACAGTGACACGGTCACATTTTCGAGATTTATCGCGATTACAATAGTTCCTCGCCAGTAGGCGTGGGAAGTAAGAGTAAATGAAAGAAAACATATATTATTGTCACAAGGATGATAGCTTCTATTGTCATTTAGTCTACCTATAGTATATGGAGGTATGTCAATAGATGACGGGATATGAAATATCACTGCAAAGAGGTCGTACATGATAGTTTGGTGCAATATTAACAATATATTTTTGCGGATTTTCACTACCACCGCCACACGATTACTCGAGCGATACGTCAGTGAAGATCAGCTGTGTATCGCTTGTCATGATATACTGTACATGTTTAAACGCTGCTCTTAAAAGTAAACAAATCTGCTGATGTGAATGTTCCTTTCGAGTTCATCTGTTCTCCAGTTCTGTGAATTTCGTCGAATGGTTCCGATCAGAGGACCACTTGAGGCAGTTTTTCTAATTAATTAACACTTGAAAGCCACTCTTGTGGAAAAGAAATCGTCTGTATATCTTCACAGAAAAAAAGGATAGTTCTGTGTGTTTAATGAACGGACGGGTCATTTAGATTTGGTATGGATAATTTATATTGGTTGACTATAACTCTAACGAGTTCAGCGATAATGTGTACCATATATGTGATATTTCGGTATGATTTACTTCCCACGCAAAATTGTAATCAGGAAATTAAATATCAACGGAAGTAGTACATAAAAATATTCATCTACATCGAAAAGCTGTCATTTTACGTGCTTTTTATAATACATATATATTTTGATAAACGTTAATTAGTCGAGGAGGAAAACTTAGCACAACCACATTTTGAACTACTGTATTCACACTTGTTGCATTTTTCCTTGCATGGAAAGATCGTCGCTCAATAATTTTGGTTCTCGACACTTTAACCTTACGATAAGGCGGAAACCTCGTTTTCGTGAGAGAAATCCAACTCATTGTTTTCATCATTATCATTATTATCATTATTATCGCATTTGTTGAATGTTACTTGACCTAAATAAACTGGTTTCCGGATGATAACTCGGTCCAAATTTGTATAAACATTTTTAAATAATTTATAAAAGATGTTATTGTTCCAGGGAAAGTTTCACCAGTATCATTCTGCACAAAAAGGTCCTTAGTTACGTTTCCCTTAAGTTGGCCATTTTCGAGTTATAAGCGATTTAAGGGCAGAAAATTATAAAAATGAACATATTTAATACTTGAAACTTAGTTGATAATCAGTATTTTTATATAATGAATATTTAAATTAAAGAACAAACCCTTCCCTACACGACTCTGAAGATTATCTAGTTTACTTTATTCTATTGTTCGTACTACAGGGTAGGCAAAAAGGGTTAAAAGCGGCCTAGTTGCCAGGCTTTGCCTGGTACTAGAAACTTCATTGCATGACAACCTTAAAATACTCTTCGCGGTTTTGTAGAGGAAGGCTTGAGCTTTAATTTTAGATACCTGGCAACCTGAAAAATAATAATTTTAACAGAGTTTTGAGGCAGGTAGTTGACCATTATTGGGACAAATCAGACCTTGAATGATGTATAACTTCAACTCGGCCAACTTAATAAGGGTTTCTACAACCTTTTTCGTAATCTGCCTAAAAAACGATTAGGCAAATTCGCACCAGGTTATCGCGCGAATTTTCTTAATTCATGTTAAGTGACGTCCAACAAACGAGAAAATTTCTTTCACGAATGCGAGGTTTTCGCCTTGTGTATTAATGAAAAATGGTATAAGCGATTCCCAGAAGAAAAATTGTTCGCTAAGTAAAACAGTATGATATTCTGTAGCACATAGTTGCATGTTACGTCTCTGTTCCGTGAATTATTGTCACCGGCTACACGATGCGCCATTGTAGTTTATTCACTGGGTACAACGCGAATATGACTAATTGTGTGCAGACTGCAGCACAGCACAGGGAATGCTGCTTATTTACCTACTCTGTACTCGCATCTTCTCTTTTGTACACAGTAGTTTTGCGCACAAGGCGAGTCAACTTTATCATTGTAACGTTTTGTAAGGAAGTTGTGTGCGAACCGATTCTAAAGCTTGACAATGGACTCACGCATAGTGTTTATGTGTAGTACTTTAATCATAAAAATCCAATTCAAAGCAACGCTAATGAGAAATGTAAACGCTGTATCTTTATGATAAAAATAACGGACGCAAAAATGACCACATTGGACGGTATATATGATATGAATTAAACATAAAAACTGCCGGAATAAGACACCATGAAGTGGCATCTATTACCAGAATCGACCATTTCGAGAGCTGCCTGTTGGAACTCTACCCCAGTACGTATTGTCAGCCGGGTCACTACTGTGGCCGCTAGATGCCGCCGATGATGGTGCTACAGCAGGGCTATTTGGCAACTCCTCAGAATGGTCTAAGCCTGATGTTAGGTAGTATAACAATGAAAAAACTATCCGTGTTTTGATCTAGTAAAAAAAAAAAAAAAAAAAGTAAAAGATCTGCGATGAATGATTGGATGAAAATTCTGTCTCCATTTAAATTATAGTACTCGTATTATATTTTTCGATGTCGTTCTGTGGCACCATACATAATAGTACCTACCTTTAGGTTGAGCGTGCAGCTTGGAACTGCAAGCTTACATGCCTCTCCAGGAGTAGGGCACCATAAAAACAACCCTCTATTCTTCTCTGGAGTTGTGTACAAGTGTAATGGTATAAAGATAAAAAATCAGAACTGCACGACCTTCGAGGCATTGTTGTTGAAGGTCTGCAATTTGGAAAGAAAACGGTTCCGTCCAGCTTTTTGAAACCTACTGGAAAATATTCCTCAAATGTTTCTGACCTCTTTTGCTATGTATCTCGCAATTATCTACAGGAATGCTAGTGACATTTTGGTAAACTATAGTTTCAAATTTCCAAATACGGCGGCTATCCATACTCACAATTTCATCTTTTGTTTGTCAACGTAACGCTATCATCCTTATAGGAACCATTAACCAAAGCCTACCGCAAAGTATCAAATAATAAGTTTTTGCGGCCAGCTATATGCAAACAGATCTTACGAAAATAATATTCAAAAGTCATACCAAATCTCCAACAGCAATAAATACACACCCAGAAGCTGTTTCTGAATTTATCACCCTGTTACATTAAGCAATAAGGAATCACACGTTGCAGTAATAATGTAAGTCTGTTGGCGGTATTACCATTTCACAACACCTCTGAATTATTAGCGTTAGATCGAACAACAAAAGAGTGACAAACCAGTTTCGGATCGATTTAGGACAAGCTTAAATGCCCGTTGTGTATGAGTGGATGGAAAAGGGACATTGTTTTGCCGGCACAACGAATAACCAAATGGCCTGAGCGAGATAATATGCATGAACTATATACATTGTTACGATGTCGATGTATGTGAGGGATTGTGCAACTTTTGTGAAGTAATTGTTATTACGGGCAGCGTCGTAACTAGGTATCTCGAAACCTAAAAAAAATCCAATAGTACATGATATTGCTGCGAGACCCGTGGTTTCGTTATACTCAAAGTGCAAAATCTTCTCTACACCCAATGATATTAGGGGTTCTCGCATCGCTTAACGCACATACGCCTGATTATGCAGACAGGGCCGGCTTCAAAGTTTTATGCGCCCTGAGGCAAAGGATAAAATGTGCGTACTTAATTGAGAATTTTGCACCCCACATGACACTGTGCCCTGAGACGGGTATCTCACTTGCTTACCGCCTGTGTCCGTCTCTGTATGCAGAGCATATTGACAGCTCATATTCACTTCGGCAGCCAAGCACAACGAAAAAATTATTACTCAGCGTTAGTGGTATTCTCATGGGGCAAAAGACGACGCTTTCGATGTATCTGCATTACCTTTTGTTTTGAGTGGAGGGTGGAAAGTGAACGAGTCGAAGGTCGTGGATGGTTCACACTATCATGATTCAGTGTATTCCTTGAAACTGACGATGAAGGGGATTATAGTGGGAATTTGTGCAGTTCTGAGTTCCGATTTTGAGGAAAAAGCTTTATTGGATCGATTTGGCAGATGGTGAACTAAAAAATTAATACCCTCAAGACTTTAAAAAATCTGCCATGAATGTCTAAGAATCAGTTTCATTTGCCTCTGGAACGCGTTTCACCACACATGTTTAAGGTAGATTACGATTTGTCTCGCTCTCGACAGGCATGTCAACGCCTGAAAATTAAACGTGTTTGATACTGGCAATCGTACACTTTTCTCTCTCCCGACGACTTCATCAGAGGCAAACTCATGACATCTCGATCAGACAGAGGCAAATCCACGAATGCGAGAACCACGCTAGCGTGCCAAGCTCCGTGAGAACGCAGCTTTACCCACTCCACAAGATTCACCCGTAACAGCCGCTCGAGGCGTGTGCCGAACTTTCAAGGTCAAGCAAACTTGACAGAATAATTCGGCATAATATTTTGACAGTTGCGTTGATGTGAAAACAAAATTAGTTTCTGTTTTTCACAACTGAGTTTGGATTTGGCTATTTACTTATTACATCATCGATCACGATACATAAGGAAAAATATAACTTCTGAGTGAGTGGTAGGGTAATACCCTCGTTTGACTTCAGTCTACTGGCCTATATATCATAAAGCTGCATTTTGTATCAGCGAAGAGAACGAATTGACTTATTTTATTCGAACATTAATTCGATAATATATGCAAAGGTGTATTTATTGGCATAAACAGATACTAAATCTGCTTTCTGTGAACGTAGACCAAGTAACTGGCAGTATAGAAGATGATAAAATTCCTTTATGGTTTCTAGGAGGATCGCGATTGTAATCACTAGAAATATGATTATGGCAAAGATGAATTGTCCGTTGAAGTTAAGTTTCGTTCATTTGATTTTTTTTTTCATTTTCAAGTTTTGTATAAGTAACAAATTCATTCCGCTTTCGCTTGCCATATAATAATGAAAGCTCATAAAAGTATCCATAAAGTTGACATTTTTTCACAGCTCATATTGCATATTGAAACTGGAACATTTTTAAGGCACTTCAAAGTGTACGCCTTATTATTCACGTCACTAGAGAGAATGGCGACATAATAAAAAATCGCTTTTTCAATATGCATTCTCGTACATGCCCGTTCGTATACGGTATACGGATTATAAATTACTCAATAACAATGCCAAAACTTGAGGTATCTGCTTCTTAAAAAATCCTCGGTGATTTTTTAACTGTAAAAAGCTGACACAGAAATGGATATCGTATGTCAGGTGGGTCTAACTGGATTTTTAACAAAAAAATATCCATACTTGGCAGCTGTGATTAAACAAAACAAAACAAATAGTCGCAAAGTGAAATTTTCAATAGTATTTAATAGCAACGCCTATTTTGAACATGCCTAGCAGTTGTGACACAGGAACATGACATTATAATTTGTTTGAATAATTCATTATTTCCTACAATTCCGTTCAGTTCACTCCTAGCTACATCTTTAGAAGTTTTCAATTTCAAGTAACGGTTTCGGTTTGTATAGTCATTCTTTTTCGAATTCCATTTCTTTTTGTTTTCTCGAACACCATTATCATTTATACAATACCTAATTTAGAAATGTAATTTTTTCTACGGTTCCCTTTCTTACTTCACCGTTTATTTTGCATATCTTGAATACTCGACAATATTTGTGTGTATGTACGAGTATACGCATGTAGAATCTAAAATGGAACTGATAAGAATATTGTTGTCTCGTATGTTTATAGATATGTGTTCTCGGCAACTTTCGTTTGTATCTAGAGACATATGGTCTTTTTCAGCGTGGCAATAACAAAATTATATTTGGTCGCATATTGTAATCTATCCTTTTGGGGTATAACAGCTCCCCGACCCTAATTTAGGATGACTTCAAAACTAAAATCCTGACTATTGTGACTGAATTGTGACATAAGAAAAATGTATACATGACATACATACGCCTTTGAAATGCTCAACTTTTTGCCTTTTTCTACAACATCGATTTTAATTTATACTTCCCAGTTGAACCTCATAGATCTGGAAATTTTAAGTAGTTTAAGCAGCATATAATAGTCATCCACAATTATTGATATAAATACGACAGACAGATCGAAACAGCAATGAGCTTCAAGTTACGTTCTCACGAGGCAAAAAGATAACATACAGGGTGTCCCAGAAGTCGACGTCAAGCCGAAACCGGGTGATAGGCACAGTCATAACAGCTATCAGAAAAATATTTAAAAAAATTTTATGTATGTGTTTTGAAAATTATAGGTCTTTGAAGAAAATATAGAAATTTCACACCCTACGGCAGTCTGTCAACTCCTGTTACTACAAATATTAACTTTTTTTGGATTTTATTTTTACAATGTAATGATGAATAATGCATCTTCAAACTGGTGTCTCAACCTTACTGCCAACTTTTCTCGTTCAGGAAAAATTGCCACTTATTTCCCAACCAAGTATTCCAAAGTAAAACTTTGCTCAACTTTAACTGGCTGTACTGGAAAAAATGTACTACGAGAGTTTGGCAAGTAACCATAAAAGTTGGCGCATTTAATAACGATTCCAAAATGGTATAACACTTAGAAGATTACTCGTTAACTTATACAAAATTTTTATTTGAAGAAAAACTGATGAAAATTTTGAGGTTAACTGTTTGCACAATAGTGGGCATCAAAATGCTGCTGATGATGATTTACCTTTACAGCAAATGCTTAAACTGTTTTCCTTCAGCAGCAATACACGCTCGACATCTTCTTAAAAAAGATCGGGTTATTAAACGAGCGAATCCACGGTTATTAACAAACTCAGCTGCTTCCAATAGTCTTTGCCGTAGCTCAGCTACATTTTTAATCGACTTGAAATACACTTTTTCTTTTACAGTTCCCCAGTAAAAAAAATCTAACGGATTCAAATCTGGTGACCGGGCTGGCCACGGTATTGTACCAGACCGCCCTATCCATCTGCCTGGAAAGTTTTGATCGAGATACTCTCTCACTGAGAGTGCATAGTGCGCTGGGCAGCCATCATGCTGAAACCACATGTCCCTGTAAATACTCAGTGGCACGTCCTCCAATAAATTTTCTAAATGATTTTGCAAAAAACCTAAGTAAACCTCAGCAGTCAAAGTCTCTGGGAACTCAAACGGACCGATTATTTCACCATTTAAAATTCCTGTCCAATGGTTTATCTTGAAGCGATATTGAGATTTATCTTCTCTCATCAAATGTGGGTTTGCTACGTGCCACTCGTGTAAGTTATGCAGCTTCATGTACCCATCTTTCTTAAATGTGGTCTCATCTGACCATAATTTTTTTTCAAAGAACCATGGATCTTCCCTGTGTCTTTCTAACATGTGCGACAAAAAGCAACTCGGGGCTCATAATCCCGGGGCAGAAGAGCTTGAACACGCTGTACGTGGAATGGATGGAGCACGTGTTTTTGCAAGATTCTGTGGGCTGTACTTTTGGGCACACCTGTTTTTAGTTCTATTGCACGCACTGAAGTACTCGAGTCTTCTTCGACAGCTCCTAGCACCACATCTTCGTAAGGAAGGAAAGATCTTCCCTCACCATGTGATTGGTTTGGTAGTTGGCCCTTTGAGAACAGTAAGCGGTGCACATTTGTGAACACTCGAAGGTCTGGATGACGAGCTGCATTCGGGTACCTCTCACAGTAAAGTCTCGCTGCAGCACTAGCGCTGCATCTGCATTCCCCATAAATGAGGTGCATGTTAGCATATTCTTGTACGGTGTACACGGACATAACGGCACTGCACAATCACACTATAAAAGAAAGTCTAAGGAAAGCAAATGTTGTTTTGAAGAGCAATTAAACAGTCCAAATCCAAATCACAGGCGATCAACAGTCCAGTTCACGAATCCAAAATTAGTGACAGTACGAAATCAACAAGCACGAACATGTAAAGATGCGCAGTAAACGAAGGAGTACTGATCGGTATCAAAGTGTGCAATAGCAAGTAAGTGATGTGCTTCATCGATACCACATACAGCGTGTTCAACCTCTCCTGCCCCGGGATTATGAGCCCCGAGTTGCTTTTTGTCGCACAATGTTAGAAAGACACAGGAAAGATCCACAGTTCTTTGAAAAAATTTCATGGTCGGATGAGACCACATTCAAGAAAGATGGGTACATGAGCCTGCATAACTTACACGAGTGGCACGTAGCAACCCCACATTTGATGAGAGAAGATAAATCTCAATATCGCTTCAAGATAAACCATTGGACAGGAATTTTAAATTGTAAAATAATCGGTCCGTTTGAGTTCCCAGAGACTTTGACTGCTGAAGTTTATTTGGATTTTTTGAAAAATCATGTACAAAATTTATTGGTGGACGTGCCACTGAGTATTTACAGGGACATGTGGTTTCAGCATGATGGCTGCCCAGCGCACTATGCACTCTCAGTGAGAGAGTATCTCGATCAAAACTTTCCAGGCAGATAGATAAGGCGGTTCTGGTACAATACCGTGGCCAGCCCGATCATCTGATTTGACTCGTTTAGATTTTTTTATTGGGGAACTGTAAAAGAAAAAGTGTATTTCAAGCCGATTCAAAATGTAGCTGAGCTACGGCAAAGACTATTGGAAGCAGCTGAGTTTGTTAATAACCGTGGATTCGCTCGTTTAATAACCCGATCTTTTTTAAGAAGATGTCGAGCGTGTATTGCTGCTGAAGGAAAACAGTTTGAGCATTTGCTGTAAAGGTATCCTTAAGGGTCCTTGTGCGTTTTCATAATCGCTGCTTAATTAGGAAATTTTGAAAAATTTTCATCAGTTTTTCTTCAAATAAAAATTGTGCATAAGTTAACGAGTAATCTTCTAAGTGTTATACCATTTTGGAATCCTTATTAAATGCGCCAACTTTTAAGGTTACTTGCCACACTCTCGTAGTACATTTTTTTCCAGTACAGCCAGTTAAAGTTGAGCAAAGTTTTACTTTGGAATACTTGGTTGGGAAATAAGTGGCAATTTTTCCTGAACGAGAATAATTGGCAGTAAGGTTGAGACATCAGTTTGAAGATGCATTATTCATCATTACATTGTAAAAATAAAATCTAAAAAAAGTTAATATTTGTAGTAACAGGAGTTGACAGACTGCCGTAGGGTGTGAAATTTCTATATTTTTTTCAAAGGCCTATAATTTTCAAAACACATACATAAATTTTTTTTAAATATTTTTCTGATAGCTGTTATGACTTTGCCTATCACCCGGTTTCGGCTTGACGTCGACTTCTGGGACACCCTGTATATTGGTTCAAGAACCACAACCTTGCTAAATATTAAAAAAAATATTTTGCGTTTGGTTCCAGATTTTGATGACGGTCATAGGAATGCATAATTCATCACTTGATTACGTTAGGTCCATTTAGATGGCTCTGAATGTAAAATTATAGTGTAGTGATGTCGCATTAAAAGTTGAAATGGCAAGAAGCTCGTGCCAAAAAGTGTATAATCTAACAGAGACAGATTTCAAAACAGTTCTGTTGATATGTGACAAAATAGATTGCAGAGTCTAAGGGATATATAATTATGATACGGCATAGTATTAGTTGCTAATCGACACATGACACGATAAGACAACAATATGTAATTGATATTTTTTCTGTCATTCTTAGGACAGTTCAGAAAAAAAATTCTATTAGATTCCGCACTATAACGAACAGTAGCATGTTTATCAAACACCCAGTTAACAAGTTTGTCAATTTTGGGTACAGCTGAGTACTTATGACTGTTACAATGCGATATTATATAGGCTGAGCAAAATAGCTTGAAAACATACACACATAAAACTCAAAAGTGAGCGCAATTAAAATATTTTTTTTGCATATATATTCTCTATATGGGATTCGATATTTTTTATCATATACATTATCAGCGACATTGAAAACATGTGGATGAAGCTTTTTGGTGAAATTTGGTGAATCTGCCTAGTTTTGAACATGTTTTAGGACTTTTGAACTACTCTACGACAGCGTGGTATGCTTTTGATCTCTCGTCTGTGACTCTTTCTCTGAGTAAGGAGTAAAAAGAAAAGCAGCGAGGGTCATGGACAGTTCACACGATACTGAAGCCGACCATGAAGGAGCTTCTGACTGATATTTCTGCTCATGAGTTCAGATTTTAGTGATGTTAGCGAAAAAGTTGACAAATAAAACAATAAAAGAAAAAGCTTTGTTGGGCCAGGAAGTGAATACTTCAGTAAAGAAATTTTGTGGAACATAATTTGGCAGACGCTGGACTAAAAAATGAACATCCTGGCGATTCTAAGGAAACGCTAGAAATATCCGAGGCTCAGTTTCATTTCCTCCTGGAATGCGTTTCACAACACATTTTAGACTGGCGTGTCCACAAATCAAACATGTGCCAGAAGTCGACGACATATCTATCCAATCAAAAGTCTCACTGGTGTGCAGAACTAACTTCAGAAACGTTTTTTACTTTAAAAGTGATTTTCAAGATCCTCTCCGCATGAACTTAAGACATTTAAGTCGTTCCAGCTTTCCGAATCAGTCATAGGATGAAATATGTTGTTTCAGGCTCTGCTCTTGACAACAAACATTATTATAATTACATCTATGAAGAAAAGAAAACCCACGATAAAATATTATCCTGTCAACCAGTATATTCCACAGAATCCATAAGCTATCATAAAGATGTATCGCTATCTTTTACGCAAAACTAAGTTCATAATGTAAAACATGCGTATAACCAGCATCTTCCGACAAGTTCACCGGTTCAGAAAACATCCAACGTACATACGTTCGTTAATAACTGACACGACTTGTGCTTCTAATTATGAAAATTACCTTGCATCGCAATATTCGCAGTGCAATGTATTAATTGTACATTTATACATTAATTCGCAATTTATACTTCGCACTTATGCAAGAAAATTAGTTCGAGTTAAGGTTTTTTGTAGCATGACAAAAATGAATAGCAAACATTTATAACGTATTACTGCATGTTTGTTGGTTAATGAGCGGAGATGTTATGGTAGGTGATCGCAGTTGTTTTCTCCTTTTACTGAATAATTGAAATTGCTATTACAGGATTAATTCAATCTGGTTAGTTCGATATCAACTTGTGCTTTATTTTAACAAGCGGTCTCATATAACTTTGTTTTTTCGTTTGTCCATCTACATGTTCATCAAGTGAGGAAACCTTCTTAATGATGACATGAATCATGTTTCATGAGTATCGACAATGATGTCAAACAAGTTTGTCCGATTGTTAACAACACGACCAGTTCGAGCGGGTGTTCTTCAGGGCTCGGTTTTAGGACCAATCCTTTATCAATTTTTATCCATGACGTCCTTTGCCCCAGCAACTGTGAAGACTACCTCTGTGCTGACGATACTGCATTTGTCGCCTAGTCGTTTACTGGTGATCTGGTTCAAGATGGGTTGCAGAGTGCGGTGGACGAAGTACTAGAGTGGGCGGAACGGTGGCTGATTAAAATTCATCATTCTAAAGCGCAGGCTATTTATTGTACCAAAAACGTCGCGCCCCCCCAGCAGAGATTTCTGTAGACGGCAATCGTGTGCCATGGACAGATTTTGCCAAGTACCTCGCTGTCAAAAACAAAAGTCCAAATTGCGTTTCGGAAACTATATCCTTTGTTATGTAGATCCTCCAAATTAAGCTTGATAAACAAAATTCGTCTATATAAAATGATTATTAGACCAGCCATTACTTATGCATGTGCGGCTTGGTGTTTTCTTGCCAAGACACACATGCAAAGTCTTCAAGCACTGTAAAACAGAACTTTGCAAACAATGTGCAACGCTCCATGGTATGTCTCAAATGAGACACTACACAGAGACATTCTTTACTTGAGGAATTATGTCAATTTTCAGGAGCAGCGACGTTATAGTCAATCGGAATCGCACGGCAACCCTCTGTTGCGTAACTCATTGGACTACACAGTGGAGCAAGTTCGTAAACATTCATGGCCACGGCTCGCACTGTAATAAAAAATTAGCGCGACCTTTTAATAAACTCAAAATTACACTCTAACAAAACCTGAATCAAAATTTGTTTAGTTCACCTCAAAATTAATCCGTGTACCAAGTCAAAAAGCCTAGGTGTTTCCTCTTGAACACTTCTGTTTTTCTTTGCTCTTCTCCTTTTTTCTTCTCAGACCTTTCTCTTTTTCTCTGACATTGTCTGGTTTCTGGGCAACCAGGACTGACAGATTCGACTAACGTATATTAGACAGTGACTAATGGGCAAAGGTCCTACGGGCCACCCAGACAAACAAATGACGAATAGTCAGTTTATCCGATACACCACTGTAAGTGTATTTGTCAGCATCATCACTATGTACTATGTTGTTCGCTCTGAGTTATCGGATTTGGTTTTTACAAAGTACCGCTGATGCCCTAACGACCATATTGGTGCTGAAAAATGACGTTGGTATCACATAGACTAACGCTTTCCTTTCTGAGTTACGTATGGAAAAGATAAGAATTTCGGTCATTTTGTACGGTAAATACTCTCTACTTACGAGTCTAGTAGGTGAAATGGCAAATTTAAAATCCAGATATACTCTGGAATAAATAGACGAGAAATTAATATTTATAGGCTTCTCGGTTGTCTAGACTTTTAAACTCTCTTGTTTTATTTATATTTTGGAAATTGATTTCACTTGGAAATCGCAGAAAAATGGGTTAGAAATTGACTTAATGGTTCCCCGCAGACGTCACAATTTTGCTGCTTCACGTTTTCTATTTGCATCTGATTGAAGATTCTTTGGACGGAGAAAACCGTTAACTTCATAAAGTTTCCCGACTTAACAGAGAAAATTGGCAAACAAAATGTAGGTGCCTGAAGAAATACTGTATATTACTGTTATATGCTTTTTAGTAAATTTAAGTTTGGCATTTGGTACGCTTGACGGAGCTTCCGAAAATAAACAGTTTCCAGGTAAAATGATACTTTTTGTTAACAACTTTAAAGTCACTATCGATTCGAGCATGCTTCTTGTGCGTGATTTCTAACATAACTTGTTACCTCGAAGAAACCCTTGCTCTTTGAGTTAAGATGCATTAAAATCAATTTTGGTACACAAACTACGCATTCCATTTTGAGGATGTCTTCTTAAAATAAACCTTGGTAGAGGTCTGGGAGAGCGCCCTATTTAGCCAAAGAAACTTGAAGAGATGCATGTATAACGATAACAGCTCATGACCTATGCTACCACCGACAAAGATGTCTATGATCAGACTTGCAAATGCATTATACAGTAGGAAAATTTTCGGAACGAATGCAAGACATCTGAATCAAACTACATGAAAGTTTCATGAGGTACTTTTTAAACAGTTCTTTTAGAATCTACAGTAGCGGGAAATACGTCATTGTCATAGGTACTTCATTGTCTGTCCAAATCAAAACCACATATATGTGTAGATTTATGTTTAATGTACGTCGTTTCGACCACTACTGTGGTCTTTTTCAAGTACAATTTCGTTTCTTTTTTCCTTTTTCACGTTCATATATAGTGTATTACTACGATAGTCTGAGCGGTCCAGTAACATGCTGAGCGTGCGGGAAGCCATCATTGGAATTTTACCTGGTGAAGGCATTCTCGCTTCCAAAAGGACGTACAGCCTTCCTAAGCGACAAGCTAGCATGAGGTTAATGTGTCGTTTTTTTAATGTACCAGACACGTCACCCTCGTCCATCGTTCCGAAAACGCCAGAAGTCCTCTGAAAACACGAAAACCACAGAACTATTGCCGCAACGCACCAATTAATTGTTATGCAATATTTGACTACATTCTTTATAGATCTGAAATCCGAGAAATAGTACTTCCACATCAAAAAGGGAACCACGCAGTTTGTCTCGTGAGGAAATAATATAACACATCAGTTCGCCCTTGAGATGGCGAAGCATCCAGTATACACTACAGAAAGTAAAATTTGCTCGATCATTAGTGTCATTAAACTAGCTTCGCTAAATCATTCTCGGAATCTAGAAACTATACGTATGTGTCTGAATTGATGCTACATGCAAAAATATCCACACAAATCGGACATACTTAAATCGTAGTAATATTTTATAGTAATTTGTCAGAGAAGCAAGCGTTCACAATCGGCATTAGATTTATGTCTTCTGATTACGTTTTCCAAATCTAGTAAGCCATCTGAGGCGAATCAAACGGTAATTCTACGGTAGACAAATGAAGGCAGTTAAAAGAGCTGTGGAGATCGTTAGATACAGCGGATTAGAATAACCGGAATATGCTATGCTAGGAATTTGATTTTATTCGGGATAAATCCTCGTAAATAAATTGGAAACGGCTCTTTATCTCGACGTTCTATCAGTCTATCAAGTGACATATTCAGGGTAAAAATTAAAAACTTGATTGCAACCTACCTTATATAATGGATATGGAATAACAAGTTTTCGATCCGAAAACTTCTTTTTTATACGTATCAACATAGCCGCAGTCGAAAAAATGCAGAAGAGGCAAGAGATTTAGGGGGACATAGGATGTTGTTTTACCGTATCATGGTAGATGCTCATTTTCGGCCTTCTAACACTTTTATTATCTAATAATAAAAATATTTCAATATGAATGAACAGATCACGAGGCCCCGAAATAAGAAAAATAGAAAAAAGATGGATTTGAATAAATATGAAAAGTAACTGAAAGTATATTTTTAAAGCGCTTGGCATCTATCTTGTAATGGCATTGTCTACTTTACACGTTTATAAATCATAAACCAGAATTAAAATTGCATCTAGGAACTGTACAGGAAGGTTCTGTTTAAAAGGAGTATCCATTTGTATCAGTAGATCATTATATAAAATTGTTGAAAGACTTATTGTTAGCTATGTGTATTGATATCCGGAAAGCTTTCACATCGTATAAGTATATAAAATATCTAACTGAGTTTGCACAACTGCACATACGTTAAACTACCTGGAATTTTATTTCGCAAAAATAATCCCCACCCGAGGCTAACTGATCTTCCCATTGTTTCCCATACCAAACGGTATCCTTTCCCACGATAATAACCCCTATGAAAAACCCAACCTCCATCCTCGATTAAAATTTGCGAAATCTCCAGCCTTCTAATCCTTTTAAGCACCTTTTCCTATGCCAGATACCAAGAGCGTTTTTTTTATATGGCAAAGTGGTAAATGGAAGCTGTATTAGTACCGGAGGGGTCAATATTTCATAAAGGTTAAACGATTCTTTACGCCTTTTTAAACTTTTTGTTAGACCGAGGTTCAGGTAACGTGATAGGGGACCGCAAAGGACAAAAAAAACCGTTCGTGTGCTTGCTGTTGAGTTGAAGAAATCGTCAGGGCTTTGTCCTATTCACGTAAAATAGGAAATTGGTTTCCACGTTTTAGGACATTATCAAGGAGGGTCGTATGCAGCATTTTTAGTTCAGGGGACAGCAAACCCATTAAAATATAAGAGACCTTTGAATACATCAGGTACTTACAATACTTTTTTACTATCAACATTCAAATCCATAAAAACAATAAGAGCTTTCAGGCATTTTGTTTCTGCAGGTTTGGTAAATGTGAGAGACCAGAGCTAGAACAACATTGAGAAATAAGGCACTACAAAAGTCGAAGATTCCAAAAAAGCTCAAAAATAACGAAAAAAGCTTGTGACTACACTTAAAAATAGAAAAAGACATGCTACTTATTTCCGTTGGTATGTCTCTCTATCTGCCTCTCTGTTTGTCTTTTTTGTAACTGCGTAATCTCAGCAACCAAAACTCCGATTTTGATGAATTTTAGGAATCTTCCGTTGGTATGTGTCTCTGCGTCCTTCTATCGGTCTCTCTGTTTGTTTGTTTGATACATTTTGTAACTGCGTAGTATCAGCAACCGCTACGCCGATTTTGATCAAATTCATGAAGTAGTGTGATGTAGGTCCATAGTAGATAATCCTGCTTTATTTTTCGATAATCAGTGATAAACAAAAAGTTTCAGTTTGTCCCCAAATTCATTTTCTTTTTGTCTTTCAATTGCCTAATGATTGCAGGGCGTAGTCAAAAATCATTTTATGGGGCTCAAATATACCGGATAATTTCGAAACCAAGTTTTATCAGTATATTTCATATATTCCTGATCACTCTTCATAGAAAATAATTTAGGGGGCTCAAGGTATTGAAATTGGGTTTCTAATGTTTTTTGGCAACAAATTAAATATGTATTCAACCGAAAATTGCATGAGCTACCACTGTATCATGGAAACAATAATTTTGTTTACACAGAAGCTCTTTCCAAGATTTGTTTAAATTGTTCTATTTCATTATAACATTATTTTGAATCTTCGCATCTCTTCACACTGCTTAGATTACCGTAATAATATACCGTGCATAAATCTTTATGGAATTGAAAACAGCGCGTGTATTATTCGTACAGTCGGTTGCAGCAGCGTGTCGCCACATATCATCGCAATTTCCAATATGACAAATGAATATGTTTTTTACACCTCACTAACAGCCGGTTATTTTGAACAGCGAAACCAAAACGCGAACACAACACGGATGAGCTTAATTAATCTGATAATTTATCGAAAATCGTACATCTAAATCCGGAGAATTGGCACTGTCTTCAAAGCAGCGTTGTCAGACGTATACAAGTACAAACGAAAAGAAAAGAGATCATTTCTGTATTATGAATGTATTGGAGAAGAAATAATCAGCCAACATCACAAAACCTAAATCCCAATGATCCTCTTGTACGTCCATTCCAGGGATTCCCCGAATTATTGAAGGTGTCCCAAAACAAAAGTCGTAGAGATCTTCTCCTGAATTTGCTGCTACAATTAAATGCGCTACGCCAAACTCTTATCATTATCTCGTGTTTCCTCTCACAGATCATATGTCCAGAATGGTGTATCTGGCGTCTGGACCCCTTTTTCTCATACATTTCCATTTCCAAGGATGAACCCACATTATCGGTTAGAGGAAGCATTATAACTGCAGAACATTATAAAATAACGTTCAGAATTGTTCACACTATTTTGAATTGTTGTGAGAAATTCACGTGCAACTTTTATTTCGGGTCCTCTCGTCAGTCTAAATGCATTCGCGCAGGTACCTTTTACTAGATGGGGATGCGCTATAAAGGTATAGAGGAATGTTCAGACTACATTGAACGAAAGCGACCTGGTAATTATCTTGAACAGTCTAGAAGACCAACGCGTCTCGATAGCGGATTATCTTATTGACAGAACAGCTGAACAGTCGTAAAGTAAGCGCCCTGTAGACAATATCTGCTCAGGGATGGGTCACATCCATACAAATGCTCCCTCAGCTGATAACGCCCAAACGCATATATAAGGCACACAAATATGACCGAGTTGACAAAGGCTGCAAGCGTTTACAACTTTAGTCAAGTTCTTTTAAAACTCATATGGCTTTTGGTTTCACTATAAATTAGGTAGCTGTTAAGCTTGAAGAATTAAATCATATCACATGTAAAATAACTCTTCTTTATCGATAATACTGAACTTGTTGATCCTTTATCTGAAGATGTACTCTTGTTTGATTTTCATAAAATTGAGAAAAACAATCTGATTTCAATACTGTTTCACCGATAATGACACCTATTTCGATATAATACTTCCGTCTGTATTCTCACTCATCTCCATAGGTACAAAGCTCAAAACTTGGCAACAATATCAAGTTGCCTAGCCGCCTGACCCTCTTCTGGCAGTGACAATCAGCAGTATTTGTAATTATGACAATGAGCATGGTTCTCAGACACATCGGCCAAGAGCTAGCGAAACGCTCCATTACAGACACTATTTTAACTACAATGGAAGCAAAGCGCGTCGACAACGCTCACTGCTGTAGCGTTCTCGTTTTCTCGCTTCTTGCGTCGATGTCTTGATTCGCTGTTGTTTTATTTTTGATTGTAATTAGAGTGTCTGCAATGTCTAGTGATTTAATGTTCCGTAATCTGTTGACGATACCGATACCGTAGAATTCCGATGCAAGCTGTGCCGTGTCAAAGCGAGCATTATAACAATCATGGAATATACTGGCTGGCATACAAACATCAAACAACAACCAGCAGAAGATTCTGATATTGTATATGTTGCAATGACGATAATTGGCATGGGTTTTGAACGATATGAACAAAGATGATTTAACCTTGTTCTCGGCCATTTCAGGAGTTCTTAAAATTTGGATAAAGCTAACATTTCAACAGGTGTGGGGAATTCCGATGAATATCTTCTAATTTTTGTGACTATGGTTCACAATCCTTTATGGACGTGGTTAACAGGATTTAAATGGGCTTTATAGTCAAATGAATACCATTTTACTTGAATGAAAGAAACAATTTTTCTTTTGAACTTGGTGTTACATCATGATGCGCCGATCACATATTTTATCAAAAAGGGTTCCTAATAACAACGTAAGATGATTCATTTTCCAATAATCTTAGCATAGCTATTAGCCTTTAACTAGAAAATCCTAAACTGTCTAAAATGCTTCTCATATATCATCCCATTCAGCAGCGATGCCGGTCGACTAATTTCGTTAGTAAATCTTTCCTTTCTATATAAGGCCATACGTCAAACAGGCCTCCTGAAAGCGGCAGAAGGAAGGTATTCCTATTTATTTTTGACCTCGACCGAGGTGTCTGTGTATACTTAAGGTAGCTGCATTGTGACACATAGTGTAGGCAGCTAGAATATGCATTATATTATACGGATGAAAACACGCTGTGGTGTGTCTAGTCGTCGACCACTGAGGTTCCTTTAGTAGAACGTCGTACATCATCTACCATATTTTATATCTTTCACGGTTCACTAATCTAATGGTAAACAGGTGTTAATGCATTTGTCTATGGGGATTCAACATGAGATTTTATGAGAAAGAATAATTTTACTGAATGTAGTCCGATGCAAATGCGAACCACTGTCACTATCTTATAGAACTACTGGTGTAATACCCTCAACGGATGTTGAATAGTAGTGACTCACATCACCTTATTGAACTACATAAAACTGAGAAAGTGAGAACTCTCCACTGTTCCAGATTTTTTAACAAGGTGTGTATTCGTCTTGGGCCCCGTTTGGCAGCAATTTTGCTTTATATTATCAACTACAGGATTTAATATCCCCCCCTAAGTATCCAGAGTAAGACATCTTTCCTCTTTTACTTGCGTCAAAACAGAACACATTTTATTGGGCCTTGGTAACAATTGCCAGTTTTACAGGGTATCCGCATACGATACAAACGTAATGTGACAGGCAAGTTTAAATAAAATAATATCTAAGAAGCTTCTTATGAACTTACTGGATCCTCAATAAACCCACAAATTTATAAATGTCCGAAACGACTAAATTATTACAGAATAGTTACCAATTAGGAAAACTCGTTTAGATCGCCAGGGACACACTAGCCTAAAGTAATATTCCAATATTTTAAGGTATGTACGTCTCAACCATAGTATTTTTGGAAAATCTGATTTTTAAGAAAACCAGAGTTGAAGTGAAACACACTAAATTTCTTTCTAATCATTCAAGGCTTAGCATTAACGAGAAAATTGAAGAACCTAGTGTTACTATACCAAATTAATTTTCGAGGTGCAGCGGATGTAAACATTTGCCAGATCTCTATTTAGTGCTTGAGCCATATCATCCCTGCTTACGGAAATCTGTCACTTTACTGATTAACATATTCCAACACTTCGTGAAGACGTTAATCAGTGGTTACACGTAATGTTTCATGATGTTTCTCTTGAAGGACCATGTACAGGGTGCGCCATAAAGATTCAAAAAAATGAAAATTATGTCTAGTAAAAGTTGCACGGTTTTCAATTTTGGAGGAAATGGGCACCTTTATCATTCTTTTTTCAACATAGTATTCTTGGATAAAATATAAATTAAGTAAGGACAAGTCACTGGTCAATCAAAATTTGACGTATCCAGTAAATTACCTTATCATTTTATAGCGTAAAAAAAAAGTAATTAGGATAGGTTGATATGTACTTCACTTTTGATACGCATCACGGTGATAGTCGCTTTTGGTATATAATGAACGCTTAGCTCTAACGCTAGTCCATCCCACTTGAATACCACCTCTATATGCATATCGGAATGGGCTTGTCTACAACAGCATTTCTGCATACCAAATTTTAATTCTAAACACTCCACAATGATACAAATCTCTCTCTGCACGCAGGTCGGAGATATAATCCTCTTAATATTCACCTTAAAAGTGTCGTTTTTTACAGTTGATTGGTGAGTGTGCGTATGTGACGACAGAGCAATCATTATGTATGTAAATTCTCTTATATATGAGTAATCATCAGGAATTTGAGCACTCTAAAATGTCGGTAAAATGGAAATATGATCTCCGGTTGACAGAACGTGGTCGATTAAATTTAGGCTGATATTAACACTCAACTACGAATAATTGGGATCATATATTTTATACAGGGTTACCCAGAATATGTAGTTCAAAAGTGGAGTCAAGTGCCCTCCACTTCCTATATTTTTTATGGTGGAAGTGCATCTCGCAGGTCTCTGAAGACAGATGCTTCAGAAATGGTCTAAATAATCACACTAAAATTTTTGCAGAACGCGTTGAATATACCCTGTATAAACAATGAGAGAATTGTGAACAGATATGAGATAACACTGGTAGTGGAGATATAAGAGTACAAAAAATTCACAACATAAACATAGCTGAAAAATCAAATAAATGACAGTGAAAAATTCTTTCATGAGATTTTTGAGATTGTAACATATCTGATATTTTTCGTAACAAAAATGTTTAACTGAAAGAATGATGGAATGCACATACCGGTGCTGAAGGCCGCAACTGGCAACTGCCTGGAGATACTCTCAGCAACTTCAGATGTCAACCCGTATATACCCAGAAGCTCTCGCATGGTGTTCATCGCGTACTGCCTCATCTCGTTCATTTGATCCTGACTCAGAGGAACGCTGTTCGGTCCGGGGAACTCAGATGGCATCTGGAAAAAATAACTTCATGAGCTTTGGTCACAATGCTCCCACGACAAATAAATGCTTGTGACACAAATATCTATCACCAAAGGGTCACCAATAAAGCTCATGTTGTAGATGCCTCGATCAAAAGCTCTTCCGATCTGCATCTGGCGATCCCATTGAATGTTGGCAGTTTAATAATACACTGTTGAAGTGAAAAAGATTGGTTTGAATGAGTTACAACTTTCTTTACCTGTACGTGTGGTTTGGAGAGGTTATGTATGGAAAAGCTCTGCGGGATAACTTTGGAGGTAGAGGAAGCATCTGGCTCACTGTTATTTTCCTCATCACCCTCAGCATCATTGTCACTGTTGAGGAATGTCTCATTATACTCCTCAGAATCGCTGTTTGAATCTGTGTCCTCTGTACCGGCTTTGCTCAGATCCATCGGGCTCAGTGGGGGTTGCTGCTGGTGTTGCTCTACAACCACCTGTAACAAAAGAACCTCTATAGCACATACGCAATTTTTTGAAATAGATAACAGGCACACACTAGCTTCCAACTTGGGCACGTCGAGCCTCAATCTTCATAACGGGGTTCAAATCATTCACAACAAGTTTTTCAACAAATATAAGCATTCCTCAAATGTTGATGCGGGAATCACGAAGAAAATCATTAACATCAAAAGGAGCAGGTAGCAGAATTTTCTAAAAATTATTGTAATTATTTACATACGGAGTTATAAAAACAAAGTACAGAATTTGCATCCTTCAAGTCACGATGGAAGATTACAGTAGTATCTCGCACTATAAGCCTATATAGTTTGCGTTTGAAATTTAAACAGCATGCGTCTGACAGGTTAACAATAGCTGTTGCAATGTAGCTGGATGAAGTCCAAGTAACTGCTAATTATTTTGATATCTGAAAGTTGTTGAAACTCTAGCCATTCGATTAATCATAAAAATGTTGTTTGTCATAAGTGTAAATGAGGCGGGACCATATTCTGCAAGACGGTATTAGCAAACTGAAGCAGTATATCATTCCAAAAATTAATTTTAAACGTGTTTATAAAATATTGCTGGGTATAAAACATACATATTTCGTTATCAGACACTTGGCATAATACAATATGTAGACAGCTTATAACAATTTCAAAAAGGATACATTATCCCGGTATATTAAATTGTAAAATAAATTATCTGTCAAAGACTTATTTCCATGGAAGAACTCGTAAAAAAGATATACTCAAGGTATAGTCAAAACGCCTCTTTGGGCGTCCTTTTTCCAATATAGCGGTGCGAGCGCAAAGATGCGAGATAACAAAGTAAAAATTCGTAAAAGGCTAGAGAAGGAGGAAATTTTGAAACCATGTCAAAGCTTTCTATGTGAAACTATTATATCGCATATACAGACTGCAATGAAAGTTTGGACCGCATCGAATAACTGACGAATTACTCATTTGATTTTTTTAAAAATTGGTAGGTTGGTGGTTATCCGCGATGTTGCCAAATCTACAGTTTTTCACAAACTAATAACAACTTTTGTTGTTCTCCTGGAATGCAATACATTTTGTTGTGTGTTGTGTGCGAGAAATTCTGAATACTTTTTATCGAACATGCTTTCATGTAGACCTCACAGTTTTCGGAATATTCGAAGTCAAACATTAATATTCAAACAATAAAAGGTATTTTTTCTCCTAGGCAATGACAGGGTATCGGAAGTAATTTCCTGTCATTCCAGACATTCAAGAGTCAATTTAGTTTTGTTAGTAGAGTTATAGAGAATGATTCATTTGACTAAAACCGAGAGAATAGGAATTCTAATGATTCTGGGTTATGGCGATCGTCGACACACACGGCAATAAGTTTTTTATTATTATTTCGAAAACTATAAGGTAGGTCTACGTCAAAGTATGTTTAATAAAAACTATTCAGAATTTCTGAAAAACTGTAGATTTGGCAACATCACGGATATCATCAACGGATCCGCCATGTTTCGAACCTAAACCTATCAATTTTTTTAAAAATTGGATGAGTCATTCATCAGACATTTCATGTGTTCCAAACTTTTGTTACGGTCTGCATGTAGTGGCGCTCCCAGGATTTCAGTCTGGGAGTTTTTAGAAAATTATATATAATTTATAATATCTGTGATGCCTCTCTAAATATTCTAATAGAATTTCTAGTTGTAGACTATGCAGAGGAGCGTTTCTTATTTTTTACGTGGAAACTATAAGTCGGTGAAATCAAGGTTTGCTCAGAAGGGTCTGAGAATTATAAAAATGACATTTTTAGAGGGCAAAATAGTAATGAACAACATATTCTTTAGACTACCTCCACCAAGAATCGCTTTATTAAAAAAATTTACCTTCCCTTTGACACACCTTATATTCGTTGCACACCAAAACTATTCATCCTACTCGAAAATGATACATGTAATTATTAGAGAGGTTTCATTAGTTTCATTTATAACGTAAGTGTTGGCACCGAGCTATTATAAAGACACGAAACGGGTTCGAGTGTCAATTTTCCAATATGGTGACCCAATTAGAATTAAGGCGGAGTTCATCGCAATTTATGAGTCCTATTTGTGATCAGGTAAATATCCAAAGAAAAATCTATTTCAAAGTATGTATGTTTTAATACCAGAACAGTGCCATGTGGTTCGGAGTTTCTGAGCTCTACATGAAAACAGAGTTGATCTCTGCAAATACGTTTATTCTTCATTATAAACTACCTTTATTTCAATACATTTTCCAGCTCTTTGCATTTGATTTATTCCATCTCTCGGAGAGCGTGAAAAATACCCGTTCACGGCTGTAATCATCTCCTTTCATTGGACTTCCCAAAGCATGGAAACAAATGAAAGCCAAGATATGTTAAACCTCATGGATATTAAAGCTATTCGAAAAGTAATTAAAAATAATTATTGTCCAAAACTATATGATGCATACAATTAACAAATCATCGTTGGGAGCAGCTTTCGACCGTCCACTGGTTCCCTCGTCATGGACGTCTGTACGACCATGTTCTTAGTCCAGCAATGGGGTTAAATACTGTTAATCACTTTCCTGACCTACCTACCATATCAAACGAAATTTCATCTCCGTTATAAGCAAGTATGTAATCAGTGCACACTTTTAAAACTTTTCAATTGTCCAAAACGACAAAAAGCACGTCTCTACTTCAAATTAAACCGTTGTGGAAAGAAAACTATTTTTCAGATCAGCTTGAAACTGCGCATGTGTCCAAAGTGAGTATCTATTACTCCAGCAAAGCAACATGTTTCCTAATACCAATGCCTTCCTTATGCGAATCCAAAAAAATGGCGTCAAGAGAGTTGACTCTGTACTTCCTACGCAACGTCGTCATCAGCTCATGAAGGAATAAGTTCTGCGCAATTTAAAATGATCCGAGCAAGAATATTGAGCTACGAACATTAAACGTATTGAAACAGTGCCACAATTAGTCCATAGACATTCTTTCCCTGCCCTACTGGTAGTTACCGACCATGTGGCAACGTTGTCCCTTTACACATCTGCGCGGCATCTCTGCAGCGAGTTATATTTCGGTTCGCGCAAGCTCCGTATGCTTTTTGGGCTTCAGTACGAATACATACGAGGGTTGTCTCAAAAATAAGGTTCCCAACGCTGTATCTTTGCCGCGCGTTTGTCGGTTCCCCCATTACCGATCCCAACAAGAAGCGCCTATTTGCGATGCTCAGTACCGGCCCGACAGCCATGCGCAGTGGAGCCATTCATCGCCGTCACCACCAGTTACGAAACTCGAGCCGTCATCCGATTTAAGCACGTAAAAACGTTACCCTTAGAAATTCATCGCCGTTTGAGTGAAGTATATGGTGTATAAGCACTCAACATGTCCTCAAATGGTGAAAAGAGTGGCGGCCGTACGAAAATCCACTATGAACAACGAAGTAGGGGGCCGATCGATCTACCAGGAAGTTGTGGCGAAGATTGAGCAAATCCTGCTCGAAGATCGGGAATCACGATTCGGGAACAGGCGGTTGGAATTTCCGAGACTACTGAAAAAGCTCAGGAATTTCAAAACTCACAAAAGTGTAAGACTGGATCACAATAATGCGCATCCTCATGTCTCACAACAAACGAAGGTCTTAATCGAGCGATTTGACATGCAAGTCATTGCTCATCCCCTTTACAGCCCTGAGATAGCGTTTCCAAAATTGAAGGAGCACCTATGCGGTCAACGGTTCGAGAAGGTCGAGCAGTTGCAAGGAGCAGTTACCAAATTTCTAAACGGGCCGGCGATGGACTTCTTTGAAGCGGGAGTGCAAAAGTGGATTTCACGTCTAAAAAAATGAGTAGAGAAAAAGGCGACTATGAAGAAAAATAACTCAAAGGTCAACGTTTACAATGGTGGATTCGTTTTTTCAAATACAAAATTCCTTGTACCTGAAAAAAAATGTGGGAACTCTATTTCAACTCCCAACTCCCAAATTCCAAACCCTACCAACATTTTTCTGAAAATGACCAGAACCCTCTAAAACGACAAAAAACGAAGTTTGAGCGATTTTTATTTTTTTCATTTGTGATCTTTTTCTCCACCACCACTAGGCCGATTTTCAAAAACTATAAAGCTTTTTCATCCTTGGCATAGTACTAACCCTATTTGAAAATTTCATCAAAACTGGCGGACAGACAGACAGACCGACCGACGGAAACGTTTGTTCATGTTGGACATGTCATATCACATCCAAAAAAAGTAATGTCTCAATTTCGAAATATTTCGCGATTACAATACTTTCGCGCCAGTTTTGGCACAGAAAGTAAAACGAAATTACCTAGTACTTCACCCTTTCTTACCTTCCTAGTGGCCATGGTCTTCCTCCGACTGGAACTGCTCAAATTATTATTATCACCAAGCAGGTCCTTGTTTCCCCTTTCCATGCCACTGCCATCGTCTCCAGTCTCCCCATCAGAATAACTCACATTAGAGCACCGAGGCTTGAAGTTCTTCCTTTTGTTGCGCTTTGGTTGGAGCAGCTCGCTGTTGTAAGGATGGTGACCTTGAGGGGATGCTGGCGCGTAGTTGTCTTGGTCGGAGTCGCTGGAGTTGGCGTTGGAATTGAAGGTAGAGTCGGAGGCGCGGTGATGGAAGTGCTGGTAAGTGTTCACGTTGTCGGAAGCCATCTTCACGGGGTCTGCAACAATGAGAATAGATCTATTTATTTATTTATTCGGAAGCAATAAGCTGCCTGAACAGATTACGGCAATCAGCAGGCAGGAAAGAAAACAAATTCATACAAAAATTCTATATATGTAACACAATTGTATTTACTCATGGGCTTGAAGTACTATGGTAGGTAGCTATATCTGGCCTCCATGGCGACGTTGGTCGATACCTCGTAAACATGAGGTTTTCTGACCGAAGCCACAAATATGCCTGGCTCTTTTTGGTGGCTTCTAGTAGTAGTTTGCTTTCCATCCTTGTTTGCCTTCAGCTTACACCCGTATCCAGATGTGATAAGCATATGTTTTCACCTCGGTGTTTTTGATGCACATTCATTTGGGCTTGATGAGGCCAATAAGCAGAAACATAAGTCTCTCGAATTACCCATCCTTCTGCTGCTGTTCCTGTATTAGGGCAATGCCCAGGATGGTCATTTTCTTTTCTGATCAATGACACGTATGGTACGTCTAATATTGACAATGAAATTTTCACATCTGTGCTTTTGGTCATGCCACAAACACATACAGAAAACCCAAGCTACAGTATCTTCTTTCCTATCGGCATTGGTTTCAATTTTGCATATCGTAACAAAGAAGAAAACAAAAACGACGTTGAATTGAACCATCAACGCCACACTTCCTGATAAAATTATAATGTATGCCTTTTATAATCCCCTAATTTGTAAAACTAATTAGCCGCCATTAAAATATGATAATGAAAATATTTAGCTGGGCATTAGGTACACTTTGTGTTCCATCGTCGGTGATATATAGCAGTGATAAAGGCAATAAATAATGTTCACACCTAGCGACTGAGACATAATTCCTAGTCTGCCAGTAGGAAAGCAATCGTCGAGTCGTTTTCGCAAATTTTAGCTTCGCACGCCCACTTTCGCACATTTGCACATATACGAAGGCATTTGGCGTGGTTATAATGGTTATTGGCACGATACGTAGTTCGCATTCGGGATATACGTGCTTGTTTGCAACTTTAAGTATGAGTCTATGAACGACATTCGATAGAAAGCAATGCAAAGGAATAAAGCATATATGTCTAGCTACCTTCAAAATTTACATACGCTCAAGTTAAAAACTCTCGACATGCAAAATTTACTTTCAGAATCATCTACTGATGCAGCACAAAAATGAGTCTAGCGAAGTGTCAAAATTCAAGTAAATAGACTCGTACGATTAAAATTTGCATATTCAGCATGCTTTTGTGTACAATTATGTGCATTTTTAGGATTCAACCCCCTGAGAGAATTTGCTGACCTTCTCATCAAAAAGGCGGGTACGCTTTCCCAAAATGTTATCTCTTGCCGATAAACGCCTCCTCCCCTCCCTACTATGCAAAATGACAATGATTTTGCCTGCCAGGGTGGATTTAATGGAAAAACATTCAGACTAAAAAGACCTTCAGGCTCTAATATGTTCATCAATGCTCTGAAACATCAAAACCACTAAGATTTTAGTAAGATTACTATGAAAATAGGGATGACTCTGTCTACATAGACAGGAGAAAATGCTTAGCTTAGGCTAAGGCATTGCAGAGTTCATCAGGAACTTGGAATAAAAAGACCTGTATCAGCGTATCTTAAGAAATTAATTTAGCTGTCGTCGAACCAAAAAGAAAAAACTAATCGTATGTAATAGCACCAAAATCTAGCATCAGAATGTCAATATTACATCACAAAATTAAACTCGAACAAAAGTTGTCGCCCGATGTTGGATCCGCTCGCATCGCAGCTCTTTCCAGACTGTCAAAAATTCACTCCGGTCTGGTACGTTTTTTATCTAAATATTTCTGCAAATGAACGCTTGACTCGGCGGACGTGTATCGTTTTAACAAAATTTAATAAAAACTTGCAAGAATTTTTCGGAAGCAGACCGACGTCCACAATTAAATTTTTACTTCTCGGAATCGGGAACAGAGAATATTTGGGAAATATTCGCTTTTTTGGCCGAACTTATTAGGCAGAGGTCGACGGCTTTTTGTCCACCGATCGTTTAGAGATGCAGACGGTTCGCATACTTAGGGGTTTTTTCCGTTAATACCGGATAATTTGGAATTAAAGAATACGAATATATTTCTTCGGATGCCGCTACTCGCTTAATCGCGATCGGAGAAGAAATATGCGTGTTTTTGGACAAAAAGTTTGGCAGGATGAAATTCAGAATATAATTCAGCAGTAACGTGGCCGCTCTGGAGAAACAGATTTCACCATAAGAAATACTCCAATACAAAGCTTTAGCTAAATAGCCAAAAGTGTTATCAAGACACTTGTGGAACTCTCACACTCTCAAGCTCCTCATACAGTGAACGATTTCTGTCGCACAACACATTTGTTTACACACTGTTGTACTTCGTCAACAGAACCATTGAAACAATGCATAGCGTTACGTTCGAAAAACTTCACAAATAAAAGCGCTCATGACGATTGTGAAGGACAGATGCGCAGAAGGGTGCATTATTTGGCCTATGCATCAGTCACCATTATTTCTCCCATCAATACCAAACGAAAAACCTTAGTGGCAGAATGTGTCTTTTAAAATTATTATTTATGCGAACCACAACTTCAAAAACAAATTGTCAAATTAATTCAAACCAAAAACTCACTCACTCTCTCCGTCTCTCTAGTGTGCCCTTTTAAAATGATTTTAGTAAAAACTGTTGCGTGTTATGATGTTTGAGATATTTTTTGATAATTTTACTTTTCAAATCTGTAACAAGATGAGTGCGTACTTCCGCAATTTTTCTTATAAAGCAAAGCGTAAACCGCTTAGACATACATTTACAAATATCCGCCGCAATACGTTTTAGTTGTAACCTATGCAAAAATAGCATTAAGACTGCCTTTTCCCTTTATTTTTTTTTGACCCGTATGTAGACACGTGCGTTTCTTGAGAAAAGTAGTGAATTAAAAAAGACCCCCTACTTCCTTATAAATGATTTCGGAAGACTCTACTGTCACGCCCAACTCATGAAAATGAGGCGTCCTTAAAGAAAAGAGCAAATATGCATAGGGACTTAAGATAAGTGTGAACAGAGAGATAACAGTAGATGACAGTTATCGTATCCTGTTATATATAAACAATACCACATCAACATCCGAAGCATCTTTTTCTTTAGAGAAAATCGATATGAGCTTAATACAACGTTTTATCAGCATCAGACCACAAATGAGAAATATACAAGTTCGTTATTTGTAACGGTAAAATACCTTGTTGAAATTATCTATTAGTCTTCAAAACTGGCTCCAAACAATAGCTGTATACATAGAAAAGAAGCGCGTATAATCCACCGTATGTATACACATAATTATTACCACATGAATGTGAAAAAACAACGGGTAATTTGTACCAAGACATTTGGTTAACGCAACACCTAGATGCCTCGGAGGCATATGGGAGGATGAAAGGAGCACATTATATGAGTTTTAATAGTTGTACGCTAGTTGGCTGATACCTTATTTTGCATCTCTTTTTATACTTTGCGCATCAAACACATGCAAAGGTGTGATTTATTTTCAATTTTTTTTCTATAAAATGATTAATAATTTAGTACCTGTATTCTTATTGATATTAGTTAATGACTAACGAATGAATGACGTACCTGTCGAACTAATACTGGAACTTGTTTTATATTTGAATATATTTCGGTCAACAATACAGAAAAATGTTCATGAACTTTTACGGATGAAGAGGAAGAATGCTAAGCTTCGCTCACTATAGGCGTTTGATTACTATTACTATTGTTACTTCTATACAGCAGAACCCCGACTATCCGAAACAGATTGTATACAATAATTTCTCCGTTTTAACCGAAGTTGTTCGGGAAATCGGCGCATGATCCGGTAGTTCCCCTTTCGGCGTTTGGGCCATTAGATTCGCTGCCGGTGATTCCCCAAGCGCGTTTGCAGAATTCACTGGTATGTGTACGTGTATGTTTGTTTCAGTCAGGTTCATAATCGCTAAGATGGAGCAGCATAGAAATAAACGTAAACGCGTTGTTATTACCATAGAACAGAAACTTGAGGCAATCAGACGTTTAGATAGAGGTGATTTGCTTAAAAACGTGGCAAGTGATTAGGGTGCGGGGGGATTATATCTGTGGTTTACACAGAATCGAGAACGTGGAATACCAATTTCCGGACCAATTATAAAGCAAAAGGCAGTCAACTTGAGCGAAGAATTGTTATTGTTATTGAGGCGCCTGATAACTTTACAGCCAGTGATGGTTGGCTGCATAGATGGAAAAAACGACACAGTATACGAGAATTAAAAGTTTGAGGAGAAAAGTTATCTCTCGATAAGTCCGCTGCATTAAGAATCTGGAGCTCCAGGTTACAAACGCAGTAAAAAACGTGTGACTATCCTTGCTTGTAGCAATGCTTCCGGTACACACAAACTTCTTTTGTTGTTAATCGGAAAATCAGATAAACCAAGAGAATTTAAACACGTCCGCCCCAAAGCTCTTCCAGTGTGGTATAAAAATCGCCGCTCTATTTGAGGACTGGTTTTACAATAATTTTGTTTCCAAGACAGAACGATATTTGCATGAACGCGGATATTCGAGAAAATGTATTTTGCTATAGACACTGCTCCGACTAACCCAAGTGAGGAGCAACTTAAAAGTGGAGAAATACGAGTTTTTGCCTCCTAATGTAACGTCACTGATTCAGCCAATGGATCAAGGAGTTTTAGAAAATTTAAAACGCAATTACAGACGTTTGTTATAAGAGCAAATTTTAGATCAAGTTGATAATGGTTGTATAAGTTCTACTTTACAAAAATCTTGGTCGACAATAATTAAGCAAGAAATGGAACCTTGCTTCGTCGTAAAAATAGCAGTGTGTGAAAATCTTACCGAAGCAGATGTTGGTGATTTTGGTGGTTTGTAACAATGGCGATGAGACGGTTTTAAGTGATGCTAGTGACAATGAGTCAGAAATCTCTGCCAAAATATCACATTCTGAGGGATTAGAAGCTCTACAAAAGGCGTTGACTTACGTCGAACAACAAGAAAATGCGTCAGCAGCTGATGTGCTACTTATCAAACGTTGGAGGGATATTGCTGCCAAAAATAGGAACAATGCAAAACGAGTACAGTTAAAATCACTTCCTTTGTTACTAAATACGCGTAAATATGTATGTTTGTATTTTACGTAACTTTATTGTGAGTCTAAATATTTATTTCCGTTTTATCCGAAATTTGGATTAGACGAAAGCACTTGGTCTACATTTTTTCGGATAATCGGGGTTCTACTGTATATGCAAGCATTACGGTTAGGGATATGATGCTTTCTTTGGTGTGGCTAAAATACCCATCAAGCAGTCCATGAATTAATGTACCAAGAAGAAGTCACTAGAATTGCAACCAATTAATCCAAAAGCAGACAAAACAGTTTATACAAGAACAGGAAACCCGCATTTACAGGGATCCTGCGTAGATTTAATAAGGTCATAAGAGCCACAGGGGTTCACCGTACAAAACATTATCATCTGAACCAACATTCTTTTTTTATACTCCAACCACCACGAAGGCCTAAACACCAATGGGGTACCGTGGAGCTATAGAGGGATACAGTGGAAAGGGGGGACGCCACACGGACTCTGGCGAGGGAACACGCGTGCATACAACATGCACACATTCTGGCCCTGCCTACGAGATCCGCCGGGTGGTACCTCCGCTTTCGACACTCAGAGACCGTCTACCACCTACCGACAATCACAGCATCCAGAGCCAAGAGAAATAATTCTCTTGGGACGGGATTCAAACCCGCGCAGCGCACTGCGACTGATCAGGAGACCGAAGAGTCTACTACTGCGGCCACCGCCGCTGCCTAATTCTAGTTTCTTGAGCCTAAGAGCCATCTAGCAGTCACGTTGTGACTGGGCTATTAAACGTGAACTGAGACCTCTACAGTTCCAATAAACAGTAGCCATGCGCTCTCCGCAGTGGTAGGTTCTGGTGATAGATGGCGCTTTGCAACGTCTTATTTCGATAGACCGTACTCGTAGTCCCAGCAATGAGAGATCAAGCCTAGACCATGTTGATGAGTATCCAAAAAGCACAAAATAATTCTGACTGTCATTTGGTTGGACGGTTTAGCCTAATAAGCTCCATTTTAGTCGTGCAAGAAACACGAGAAAACTCTAGCTCAAGCCATGGCAAGTTCAAGATTTTAAATATTTGCTCGAGTACTGGGGTCACGAATTCCAGTGCAAAATGTTGGATGCAAAATTCTGTGACAAGATTGTGGAGTCTGAAGACAGGATCAAATCTGTATACAGTCCTTTAGGCACTATATGTGTGGGCGGCCCCCAAAAGCCAAATACTTGTTTTTTTGTTTTATGCAAAGTTGAAGAGAACAAAAAATGAATCAAGAACGTCCATGTCACAAGAACGCGTCACCAGTTTGTCCCTTTATGTCTATGGAGAGTGACATTTTGCAGCAATTGGAGTTTGACATCACTGAAGATTTTGCCCAAATGAAATCACGGAAAAAGCCCATAATATTGTTGCAAGGCAATTTGTAATTCAATAAATATGTTTTATTAGAAGCACGCCTGTCTTTGACTTTTTTGGGGGGCTCAAGCTCCTGTGGGCCCACGGCCCCCGCGTGGCTTAAGACGGCCCTGTATGTGGGGGGCTACAACAGACCCGTATAGGTCGCTGTGACGTCAGGGTGTTGTGCTAACTCCTTATTGTTAGCTAATCTAAGATCTCGGTCTGCTAACTTTTGGAATAAGGTAGGTATACTGGATCATAGAGGCGGAATACCTCTTGCCATGATGTATCAACCTCATGGTGGAAAGTTCCAAGTTCCATACTGTAAGTCAAAGAAACGTCGACATAATTTAAATTTTGATTATATGGGGTCAAAACCATAATTGACACATTCTCATTGACGAACGTAAATCACAATAGATATTGGAAAGGAATGTCATAAAGCAAAGGTTCATTGTCTGACCGCGTGGGCAGATTAATTCGTTTTGAGAAACTCTAACTACAACGAGCGGAATTTAAATTTATTAGTCATGGAACGTTAATACCTACAGACTTTATTGTTTAAAAATTACTACTCTCTTGCCTACTGTTAGTTGTTGTTGGCGATTATTGAGAAAGTTGCAACTACTTATATTATGTGTACTTAACCATCTAATCCATTCCTCGAATTCGGATGTGAATATTTCAGGACAATTTTAGAGCTATCAGAGCTAACATGTCAACTATTTACATATAATATGATGTTGCACCTATTATTTTTGCCCTTGCATTTTCCTACTATACATTACTTTTCTTGACATGTTCTTTGCATATCGTATCCTATAAAGTGAGTGATAGATCCATGATATCTCATTTAGGTTGTCCTAAATTAATAGTTGTTCGTGAAACGTAGAAGACAAATATACATGGTTTTGCATAAAAATGAGAAATAAAACAATAAATAATATGAATACCTTAAATATGTTCAAAGGATATCATAGTAGGTATCAGAAATACACAGAGATCGCCGATTGAAATAAAAAGATAACAGGGATTCGCAAAAGAACGTGTGTATAATTTTGAAACTGCTGCGGAGGAAGTACAATCTTTGCTTGACTACTATTTTCAATTTGTCAACTACAGTCGTAGAATAAAATCCTAAGCTAGCCAAGTAAAATATCCACTTACCAGAATTTAGGCCGTAAGCGTTTGGTGAAATGAGGCCTGATGTGACAGTAGCCATAGTCGACAACATGTAGATCCAGTCATTCCTGAAACAAAACAAAGAGATATTAAGATTCTTCTATCAGAAACAGAAAATTTCACTTAACCGAATTCATTGTAGTACTGATACCAGTTCCGCAATTATGAAATATTGTATTGATGATGTATTGAATGAAACTGTTACAATACCCTATTGCCTAGATTATTTATATATAACTACAGTTAAATGTCCCAAGTACAAATAAAAATCTTGTGTCACTCCTTATTCACACCAATAATCTTTACAGACAGTAGGGGATCAGGCCTCTGGGGCCCGAGGCAAAAGCTGTTTATGGGGCTGGATGGGCCGAGCATGCAACTAAAGGGGCCCAGCAGTAAAGCAAAACTCCCAACGATTCCCAACACGTAAAGTTCGTCTACTGTGGGTCGTGTGCGCCATCTTAGATTCGTCTCTGTTGATATACATATGTATATCAATAGGCTACTTGAATCATATCTAATTTCATAGAATAAATGGGTATTTCTTACAGTATTTGGCTAATGAAAACGACCTATATCGATTTCAATTTTCAGAAGCGCAAGATGGATATATAAGTCCAATTTAAAAAAATACATTTATTATTTTTAATACGAAGAAACAAAGAAACGTCATACGTGAACTAACGTTGCTTCTTTACTTATTTCTAACAAAACACCGTAAACAGTTGTCGACTTTGACACATTGTTGGTTGGTAATTTTTTTGCCTTCAACCCAGATTTCTTATCTACCTACTGAGCTGAAGAACATCGAGCCTTCTATGTTAGTGCATCTGATATAATGATAGACATAAAAAAAAGAATAAGTAAAACACTTACAGGATCTTTCTTTTTTGAAGTCATCCAAAACTAAGCTTACCTTTGAGGTTGTGTTTGAGAGTTGCTTATATTTATTTTCCTAGACATTCTAATCCCGAGCTTTTCTGAGGTCTTTATCCGTGTGTTTTTACATGTTCGGACGATACAATAACTATAATTACTATATTTTTCAAGTAAACTAGTGGACATCAGGCTTATATGCTTAAAAGTTTGAGAGGTTATGCTGCTGTCAGTGCACATTAATATGGGCCAAGCATGGCGGACAGCATTTTCGCCTGTCTAAGAAACATATATTTAAATTAACGTTCTACGGTCTTTAAGGTATTAAAAAATTTATTCTTTCTTTTTTGGTCGAATACAACAGATATTAAATATTTAAGACGTATTTAAACAAAGTGTCAACTATGCCATCGGGTTAAGAGTTTCCAGACCCTGTTGTACCCAGTACTGTATACAGGGTGTTCCTTGATGATATGCGAATATTTAAGGGTGTGAATCTACATGAAAAAATAATGTTAGTTTGCTTTATAAACTATGGTCCAAAAATGTTTCCTTACAATAACTCGGGGTGTTGAAGTTTTAGGAAAAAAAATGGTAATTAATATTTACAGAACCGCTTCAGATATTTCACTGATATTTAGTACGTAGTGAAAGTTAATAAAGTTGCGTATTTTTCAATGCAAAAATAATTTTTAGCATTAACAGTGGCGTGCGTACGGGTATTGACTACGATATTTTTTAAGAAAAAAATAGTACGCCAATGGTCTTTGCCAAATAAAAATTAATTTGAATTCCCGGTTCAATTTAAAACAAATGATCTCTCTTGAATTGTTTTCCGTCGATGCACCATTTTTAAGTAAAAAAATTAAAACCGTTCTATTATCCGAGAAAATTAATGTAATAATTGAAAAATGCAATTTAGCAATACATATCTAGTTGCTCTAGAATATGTCACTGGCTTTTGACATCTGACAAGTCTCTGTTATTCAAATCTGTTCGCTGAGACATCTTTTTCATTATTTAGTTTTTAATGGCGAACTATTCAAATGCAGAAATGACGGAAATGCATTACGTATATGGGCTTGCCGACGGTAATGGTGAGCAAGCCAGACGGATTTATCACCAGAGATATGCCGATCGTGCTTTGCCAGATAGTCGAACCTTTTCTAATATTCATCGTCGTCTTGTTGGAACTGGTTCTGTCCGAAAAGGAACATCTGAAGGTGACCTCTAGGCGTGAGAACACCTGAAATTGAGGAAGCAGTGCTGCACGAAGTCGAAGAACATCCTGAAACGAGTACGAGGAACTTAAATATTTGCGATCAAATTGTTTGGAGGATTTTAGTGGATTTTTTGTTATATCCTTTCCATATTTTAAGAGTACAGGCATTTTCCAAGGCGTGTGACCTTTTGTCAGTGGCATCTTCAAAAAATTACACAAAATCCGCAATTTGAACCAGTGATTCTGTTCACGGACGAAGCTAATTTTTCTCGAAATGCCATTCAGAATTTCCACAATAATCATTTGTGTGCAGAAGAAAATCCCTATGCCGTAACCCAAACCCATTTCCAACTCCAATTTTCGGTTAACGTATGGGCAGGAATTATTGGCAACCACTTTATTGGCCGATTCTTCCTGCCGGGACGACTTGACGGATAGACTTACCTCAATTTTCTTCAGCACCAGTTGCCTTTGCTGCTTGATGATGTTCCGTTAGTAATAAGAAACAAAATGTGGTACATGCCTGATGGTGCATCAGCGCATTTCAGTGTAGCGGTTCGAAATTATTTTCAAAGTGTTTATCCACATCGTTGGATTGGCCGCGGTGGGCCCCAAGAATGGCCACCAAGGTCCCCAGACCTCAACAGTTTAGATTTCTTTTTGTGAGGCTATCTTAAGATATTAGTGTACACAAGTCACATTAACACTGTAGAGGAATTAAGAGAAAGAATAGTTGCAGCTTGTGATAGGATAAAAAACACTCCAGGGATATTTCAACGAGTGCGCAATTCCATGAGAAGGAGGGCGGAAGCATGCATACTAAGTGAAGGGCCATTTTCAACAATTTTTGTAATCATTTCGTTGGTTTTAATGTTATGGTTATGTTGTCAGTTGTTGTTGTTCATTACCCCTGATGAGTTTAATTTTTCCAATTAAATTAATAATAATTTTGCAAGTTAGACAATAGAACGGTTTTTATTTTTTTACTCAAAAATGGCGCATTGAAGGAAAACAATTCAAGAGAGATCATTTGTTTTAAATTGAACGGGGAATTCTAAAATAATTTTTATTTGGCAAGAAACTATTGGCGTACCATTTTTTAAAGCTAAAAATTATTTTTGCATTGAAAAATATGCAGCTTTATTAACTTCCATTATGTACTAATATCAGTGAAATATTTGAAGCGGTTCTGAAAATATTAATTAATTTTCATTTTTTTTCCTAAAACTTCAACACCCCGAGTTTTTGTAAGCAAACATTTTTGGACCATAGTTTATAAAGCAAACTAACATTAATTTTTCATGTAGATTCACACCCTTAAATATTCGCATATCATTAAGGAACAAACTGTATAAGAACTACAGCAGAAACAAAGTAGGTCACAGTGGATCTTTAAGTTTTTTGGGAAAATTAGGTACGTTACCAAGCATCAAAGATTAATTTAGTTCATCTGGAGTGTACTTAGTCTTTTAAAATTTCAAGCTTTTTTGCTAAAGCAATAAAAGTTAGTATAATATACTCATAATCAGAAAAAGACTATTATTTTCACTAAAAATACACAGGGTGATTCCACTAAAACAAAAATACAAACTTATTTGATAGCACTTTTCCAAGGCATCCTGTAAAAAAAGAAATGCCTGACACACTTTGTATCTCACCCAAAAACTTTTGTATTTAACGCTCCTAAAGGAGCATGCTAAAAAGTTAAGAGGGGGGTTCAATTTATAACTTGGTATATGTAGCTGGCTCGCAATTCAAAGGGAAAGCCTTTATCTTGTCTTTATCCAGTGGACACAAGGAGTACTTATCCAGTACTCCGTTTCTGATAGTTGCCCCAATTGTCTCAAAGTCAAGTGAGATTTGTGGTATAGACCAAACAAGCCACGTGGAAGTTCAAAACTCCATATACTCTACATAGGAAATGCAACACAACTAAAAGCATCAGAATTTATTCCCAGTGATTTATTCATTACTTCCTTCTATTTCAATGTGTGGCACGGTAGCTGAACGGGCGTACATGTGTTAAAACCACGTCCATTCGAATAGGCCCACAATCAGCCACAGTCACAGTCGGCGCGTTTTTTCTTGTGATTTATTAAATTCCAGGTGACACCTATCGTAGTCTCGGTAGCCGGAATCAATTTAAATGCTAATATTTACATCTCTAGCACTCGATAAACTTCAGAAAAGTGGCTTGTAAAGATTCGTTGATTATGGTGTTTAGTATCCTCTACGAATGGCTTGGAATCGATATAAATGCCGAGAAGAATATAATTATATCATAAAAATATGGTATTATGAAATATCGGAAAGTATACAGAATTCTTGCTACGGACATAGAGGTCGGTAGTACCGATTTGAGGAGCAGTATCACCTACTCGCGTAATGCTATTATGTTTGGAAAGCTTTCTTTTCTACGATGCTGCTGAATCCGCCAAATTTCATGCGAATACACAATACTGTGGAGATAAGATAAGTTGTTAAAATGGTCCCAAATTTCTTCTTAAGGTGCATTTCCATTACAAAAAAATTGCGCCGCAAGATGTGACAGAAACAGAAACGATCTGCAACATGTTACGGCACAAACGCTGAGGACAAAACTGCAACAAGTTACGATCACGCTCAACATACACCTACATCATATTGCAGACCGTTTCCATTACTGGAGCATGTCCTCAACACTTTTGCACGCACAAAATCTTGCATCAGATACAGATTGTGAAGTAAATCTTCCTGGAGCATGTTGCACAACGTGTACTTGACGTTCTAGGGGTTGCAATATGAGCCCGGATCAAGTATCTGAAATTTTATTAAATTGATCCGTCCCTGTATCCACTGTCACTGCCAGAGTACTACTACACTATGGTGATCATATTAACAACTACTGTCATTCTGTGACAATTGAGCCTTTTTCATCAAGAGTTAACAAATGTCTCATAGACCTCCAGTCTATCCCACTGAACTAGTACATTTTAATAAACATCAAATAGCATTTGATTCTTCCTCCCATAACATTCGACACCGTATTTAAACAAAAACTGCTCTATATGTCAAATCCCATGTCCAATTCTCCAAAATAATTTTTTTATAGATGTCACTATAGTCAGATACATGATTTCGGTTTTAGCAGTATTCTTCTCAAGAGCAGCAATTCTCTGGTGCATCGTCGTGTGTATTGTGGATACAACAATCATTATTTCAATTTTCTACTTAATATACGTCAGCACGGAAAATTTCCGCTAATATAAGCGTTTTGAGATACGTTACTTTACAGCAATTTATTGTATAGTTACTTAGGCAAAATCGTTATAACGTAAACTTTATGACCGTGCCGAGAAAGACAAACACTGAATAAACATAAAATTGTGGCACAAGGGGTATATCTTCTGCAAATTGTTTTTGTTTTATGTGACACTTTGCAATTATTACAATGTAACTAACATTCATGGTATGAAATATGAATACATCTTTACATCTGTTCCAAAATCCAGTGTTAAGCCGCGTACAGACCGAGCAAACGACTGCATGTGACGTTGGCATTTGTTGTTGGAAGGTATTGGAATGCGCTCGTCTACACCTAAATTTAGTTTCGAGTTGGATCGCGTTGGATTTAAGTTCAGCGCTAATGACGAGCGACGATTCTCCTCTCATCGAATGCAGACGAACGGCTAAATACTAGCACAACAAGTGCTGTCCATATCAAATCAAACCTCCCTTAATGTTCCGATCAAGGAGCGAACGCAATTGAACGCCAACGCTACCTTGGAAACCGTTGGTTTATGTTGGCTCGCGCCGTACACACCGATTCGAACACCTCCAAATCTGTAACCACATGTACGTTGGCTTGCGTTGGAATCTCGGTCTGTACGCGGCTCTATGATTGTGTAGAATGTTGCCAAACAAGGCAGAAATCAATTTATATTGTCATTGCCAATGTAAGGTTTTGTAAAGTTTTGGAGTTCCAGACGCCCTTTAAAAAACATGATTTCATAGAATGTGTTTAGAGTCATCTAAGAATAGGAAAAAACTTGTTTGATATAATGAATATATCTTAAATGTAGAGCGGCAATGCATAAGATTGTTGAGTTACTGTTTGTTGAACAAATATTTCAGTTCCCTGTAAGTAGACTTGTTCGATCCGTTGACGTCAAGTAGGTTGACTCGCATACAACGCTGTATTACCTGTAAAGGATTACGCTCAGCACAAGTTAGTCTCTCTGAGGTAGCTAATAACACGTAGTTATATCGTGTGAAAATTTCATCAAAATCTGAGTCGTACCGGTCATTGATTAGCGGACAGACAGACCAATATATCGACGGAAATGAGTGACATGATTTTTCGTGATGTACAAGTCATACAGTGTGTAAACGTTAGGATAGTCATTATTTAAATGGGTGATAGAGGGGTTTAAAAGAAGCAAACAGTTTCCTATAACATGGGGGTCAAAACGGCATTTTTTTAGAGACAAGCGACTTTAAAGTAAAATAAATCTGACAACACCGCAAAACTATGCAAAAGGATAACTAACCATTGTTACCGTTTGCGATCGATTGCCAGTTCAATAAGAGTGATGATGACCGACGCGATATTGTCAAGTGTGTTTTAAATATTCAATTTAATGAAACTTACTTTCTTACTGACTACAAATTTTGGCTCAACTTAGAAAAACTTAATGCCATTTATTTGTTAATTACTCAATTTAAACACGTTTTAGATTATATTATAAAGATTATGGTGATTGTGGTCGATATATAAAGCACTTAAAGTTGTAAACTATAAAGCCATTTAGAAAAAAATCTATTGAGTTTTGGACCATGGGTCATATGAACTTTTTGACTTGTTTTGACCCCCCTATTACCCATTTCAATAATGACTACCATAACGTTTACACCCTGTATAACATTCAATAAGCAATATCTCATTTTCGAAACTTGTTGCGATTTCTGCACCTATACTAGCAAAACTTACTTTGCTGATAAGAAAAGCTTCGAAACAATCCGCAAAACCACTTTTCTGAGTTTTACAGGCCTTCGCCAGTGCAAAATGCATATCAACAAGGATATTTTAACTTTTTTATAGGTTAGTGTAACCCTTTATAGGTGCCGGGATACTGTTTTATTTATATTTTAACTTTACAGGCTTCATTACAAAAAATATATTTTTGGTAAAAACACTGACGGCGTCGAGAGTGAGGATGATTTTTATCATACTGCCTCCACAGTATGTTCGTAGATAAATTGAAAATTTACCTAGCTCTATTGGCGTGTTTATGTGAGTTACGCCTCTGCATACATCTATGCATTCGGATTTATGGATACAGCTAAAAAATATTTAACAATCTGCTCTGAGCTAAAGCATTGTAGCTAACGACCAAGCTATACGCCAACCATTTGCAGTTTTGCATTTACAGCCAGCAAATTGGATGGCCACTAAAAACCAGTTAAGGGCATAAAAACTGACATAGCTGTACTGATTCCTTCTGTATACCATTTAGTAAAACAATTAAAATTTATTTCGTAACATGTGACCAATCCCACTAATAAATTTTCATTTTATTTAAATTTTCTGTGTAGGCTAGAAAACAATTACTATTTACATATATACATTTTGCCTTGGTGTACAGTACCAGTTCAAGAATGCCGATTTTTCTTTACAAATGCATACATTAAGGTGAATAGAGAGAAAAGACGCTGACAAATGTAGAGCCATTAGTTGAATGGATGAGGCGCGCTTTCACAGATATTTCCATAATTCTGGAATTAAGCAAATGTGGGAGGTGATTACTCAGAAGATGACCACAATATCTTATTTTCTTACATATTGTGAGATTGAGGCAACCAGAAAGGAAATTATTAGCATCCAAAGTCACAAAAATACCATAAAGATTAGGTTATTAGTTCTTATAAAACCTCCTACAGAGGACCCGTATAGAAATAGTCCCCTAAGGACCGATTTTATTAATCCAGGCCACAAACTCGAACAATGAGGAGGCGTTCTTGAGGTAATGGGTCTAATGAATATAGTCGAATTCTTGTATATACAAATATCTCAAAAATTATACGATTTGACTAAGACGAGCACCTGACCAGGTGATCTATCAAGCAAGAAATGCTTCATAGATCACCTGATTAAGATAACAAAAATATGTTTTCATTTGAGCAAGTAAAAAAAGTTTGCGGCTATGGGCACAAAATCCACCAATCAAAAAGAATTTGCGTTTGATATGACAGCAATTACTGTGCATTGAAAATACTTATGTGAGAACTAATTCCATTATTTTGCCCATTACTCTCAATAGAAAGAAAAATATGTTTACAATAGAAGTTGATTAAAATTTTTTTGAAATCTTTCATCCCACTAACAACCGATATATCCTTTTTCAATTTTCTCGGGTATTTATGTTTGTTTTTAATTTGGTCTTATTATTTACCAATATATAGATATGAAACTTGTTTCCGTTTGGTGGCGTATATGTCAAAGCTGCCAACTTTGTGTATGGGCTCAAATAGGTTTTTGTTGTAAAACCAGGTGATGTTTGAAGTGTTTCTTGATTTGTTATAGGAATTAGGGAGCCATCTTACACAAGTCGTATATTTTGTTATCTAGTTTTCTCTAGACATTTTACAATCAGTCGGCCATATTATGGAGATCCATTACTTCAAAAACGCCTTGCTATTTGTCGAATTTGTGGTCATATGTGCCAATATTGATTCTCGTAAGTGAATAGTGAAATCGGGCCTGAAAGACACTGCTCACCAACACTACAGGATATGGTCTTTTTATACATTAGATGGAGTCTTTTGCTGTCTTCCAACTATTTTTTTTATTTGATTCTAATTACTTTTCTGGCAAGCCGAATCATTTAGTGTTCGGTGTCTCAAAATGTGTGGCAGGCTGCTAAACAGCTTTCTGTTTCAACTATTTCACATATGAGAAGAACCCAAACGCCCTCAAAGCTTTTGACCAGGAATTGCATTTTTGAAGCTCTCACAGGCTAAATATACTTTTAGAATACTATCTTTTTGTAGATGCGGCACACACATATTATAATAGTTTTTACCTGATACCAATGCTTGAACTAATCATAGCTTTTAATGTTACCTTAATTCAAGATGCTGATTTTATAAATAGCGACATGTGTATCTCAAAAGAGATCTATTTATTCATAATTATATTTTTTGTAACTCCAGTCAGTATTCCCAGAATCTCCGATTCCGTAGAATCACGTTCATGCATTATGTATACATATACTAAATTAATACCGGAAACATATACATAATAGGAAACGGAAAAAATAGATGAATATCTAATTTCTGGAAACAAGCGTGACAATCATTTTGTTCTTGCATTCTTACAGAATCTCGCGGCTCATCTATCATACTTCCAGAAATAAACGCGTAGTTCGAAAATATGTAAATAGGAACGCCAGTTAATTAACATTTTCCCAATTTTGTCCTAATAGTACGGTCACATTAGATTCATATAAACAAAAGAAATGAATTTTGAATACAGTTTATGTGGGTAGGAGTAAGTCGTGATTAAATTATGAATTAAAAACGTTTGTTGTACCACTGGACTTTCCTAACAATATGTTGGACAACTTGGTACTGCATACATTCGCCTAGTGTCCGGGGCATGCTTCCGAGGAGATGACTTATTTCTTCTTGAGGTATCTCAACGTAAGCTAGCTGCTGTTGGTTCCGTATTTGTGAGGGATGAGGTAAAGTCGTCACTATTCTTGCATTCATATTCCACACATCTACATTAGGAAAAAGGTCTGTAGGTCTAGCTGAACTAATCATGATTGAGGTAGTTCATTGTAGCAATAGAAATATATAAATAGACAGAATCAAGACTCATCATTAAAAACAATGTTAGACCATTCATCGTCCCAATTTTCTCGGTCTCGGTTCTGTTTACGAACACACGATAGACGGGCACTTGTCAAAAGGCGCGGCGGAGTAATACGTAATGTAAGTTTTCGGTTGAACGTCACGTGCACCATGCTGAAGAAGTTATGGTTTTGGGGAGTTGTTTCGCATGATGCTAGGTCGCTCATTAGAGGCGGTTCCCCTTTGATAGATCTGCAACGAACAATATCGCTCAATCAGCCTCCTTGATTGGCCTCCTAGCTCTACAGACGTTTCGCCTATTGAGCATGTCTGGGATATGATGTGAAGAATAGCAATCTTCATCTCATCCTCCACAAACAGTAGTAGCACTCTGGTGCCAAGTACAACTTATATGGGATGAGATACCGCAAGGAAACATTAATCGCCTCTTCAGAAGCATGCCCCGGCCACGACTTCCTCTTACTTATGTCGAACTGTATATGAAATTTCATTTAAATCAAATCATTTTAATGGGTGTTCTATTTTCTTTGACACAGGGTATATATTTTGAGGTTTCTATATCATGAATTATGATGAGCAAACTATGCCTAACAGATATGGAAGGTTTTTATAAATGATGTACACCGTATACCTACACCAAATTCCACCTGAGTTCGCACGGTACTTTCTGAGTTATTGCGGAGATGACAGACAAGACACATTGAAAAAATACAGTACCTCGATACTTATTGGTGTTAAAGTACTCTCTAAGAAATCATTAAAACCGCTGTTCTGCTATAATCTTCAAAAGTTTTTTGCTGAATGAAATCGGCGGTTGTTGTATGTATAGGCGACTAAAGGCTGAATAAATATTTAGGATTATTTCGCATTGAGCCTGTCGCAAACTAGTTTGACTGTACTTTTACGGCTACATGCCGGTAGACAATACAAATATCCCTGCCCTTCTAGATTCACGTTATTGATAAGCAAATTGTTAGTTTCTTTCTACGTTAGGATTAATACGTTTCATTACAAACAGATGAAGGTTACAATGTTAATTTAAAGCTCGATTTTTTGCCGTCTTTATAACCCAGAAACGTGGAATGCGAGCAATTTGAGTTTCTACCCAACAAATCCGAATGACTAATACCACGTCTCTGTTGGAGAATTTTTAACGCTATATACCAAAATTGATGACTGCGTAGCAATTTAAACAATAACCTTTTCATTGTTATTTAGAATTATAATTATATTAACAATTTGTTTAAAATTCCTGCCTCATGTCTCATTCTTTTCAAACTGAATTAGGTAATGGTATTGTTGTCCATTATCTATGGTTATTTATATACTGCCAACCAGAGTTCGCTTATCTCATTATCACCATAATTTTTCGCATAGTCAAAGTATGTTTGTTTGTATAGGTGGGAGCAGCAACAATTACAGATTACAGTTTTCATAGAAATTTTTTCCATACTTAAGCAGACAATGTAATATAACCTGATACACTATTATTATCACTGTGTGGTAATGATTAATAATTATACCAGCAATTTCATCAGGATTGTATAATTCATCAAAAATTTATTCATTTTTTCCCTACTGTTCTTCTGAAAATGCTGCGGGGACGGTTAAGATCTCGATTTGGTTTGGTGGGCTCCGAAGTCGGCTTAATTGGAATCATTCGGTGAAACAATATTGATTACGATAGACTGTCAGCCTTTTTGACTTCAGAAAGCACCAAGCTTTGTCATGTTTAAGCCCCCACAACAGATTCTTCTTCATTAATTTATTTTTACGAATGACTTGAGTATTACTATATTTTTCATAAGAGTGCTGGTAAACACCTGGCTAAACTTCAAGGGGTAGCCGTAGGGCTTTAGCCGTTTTTAACAGAACTTGAAAAATATTTCAATAAAATCACATTTTTATCTACATCGTCGGATTCAAATCCGTTAAGTTTTATCCCTGGAAAAGGAGGAGGAGAGATTCGATTTAATTCAAAACCCCAACTTTACCTCGGTGCACGCGGAAACATGATCCCCATTGCATTCTAAAAAATGTTCTAAGATGGCGCCCAGCCACAATCTTGAAATTTTCAACTGCCACTTTTCTGTTACAAAATAGTATTTATGCATAAATTTCAACGTTACGAGTTTAAATTTGCCAACTTGACTCTTTCAAAGAATAAGTAAGGAGAGGGGGCAGCTTTGTGAAAAGTACTGTATGTAAGATGAGGATGGGTCACGCGCGTTACCGTCGTACAGAGTTTAACCCTTATATCAAAACAGGTTAAGAAAATACAATAAAGGAAAATTTAGTTTTGATTCTCGATAGGGGGCGTTTTTTTAAGCCGACATAATGTAGAGACACAATCGATGGTGCATGAGGTACCCCCCTGGCGGTAGTGCCGGCTACGCACATGATGGCGGAAAGAACAGGTACTCCTGAACAGTATTAATTTTTCTAGAAGCTGATAAAACGTGCTTAAATCAAGTCAAGTATCCAAAAATCTAGACATTATTATCATTTCATTCAGACAGTCAGGTGGCACAATAGTTCACGCTGCGCGTCAATAGTCGCCGTGAGCTGCGCGGGTTCGAATCCCATACCAAAATAATTTTTCTGAAGGTACCAGTTGGCGGACCTCTAAGAGAGTGTAGTGCCCATTTCTCCCGTACCTCCATATAGCTTCACGGTTTCACCGGTATTTTTAGGCATACAAAATATTATTAGTAATTATATTAGTAGCGATGGAAAAGCATTTGTAAGATATCTCGAGACACATATTATTCAAATAGCCATTAAATTGATACGTGCCAATCGAAACAACTTTTGCGACGTAATCAGACGTCAATTACCATTTCAGTTCGCTCCCATTTAAAACAATTGCAAAATATCTTTTTTAAACAATTAAATTTTTTGCATACTCAGTTGGAGCGTCAGGGGAATTGATGAAACGACGATTTCGTGAAAGTCTCAGTCGATTGTTTTAAAACAAACACAATCAGCATACTTGATTAACAAAACCGAATAATATCACATGCTGGATAAAAATGCGAAAAGCATACATAAGTGAATTGGACAGTTGTTTGCACTTGAAATTGCTGGTAACTGTACAGGCGGGGTAAATTTCAGAACGATCACAAACTTTTCGACGTTCTTCGAGCTTTGGAAGATGCAGTAGTAGCAGTCACAAACATTTTTGATGTGGTCAACATCTTTGATCTCATTATTTCTTTTTTATTATGCTATCACGCCATTTAAAGTGTTACAGCTGTCGTGAATGAGAAGCTGTGAATAGGTTTTGAAATCGATGCATTGTTAGTCGAGTTAAACACAAAGCAAACGTTATCCAAATGTCTCTAAGCTTCGATTTTTTTCCAATATTCTCGGGCGTGCCTCATTCTTTCAAGTTCATGGTAATTTAAGATTATAGCTTTGTCCCAACCCGGCGTAGAACCGTGCTGGAACGGTGACGCGCTTGCGCATTTAGGAAAAAGTGTTCCAACCTTGTCCGTCACAGTAACAAAACGGTTCTGCATTGTGTTCCAACCCGTTTTGGGATCGATTTGGGACGGTTTTGTTACGGTGATATCGGTACCTGCACTGAAGCGAGAACTATAGGAACTGACATGCGCAGAAGAGCTACTGTCAGGTGATTTCTTCTAAGCCTAACCTCCATACCTCCTTGCTTGGATAGTGATTGAACGTGTGTGTTGTGTTTACAAAAAAAAAAAAAAGTTAATGATTCGACATTTTTCATCGCGATGAATAGTGACGACGAAGGGGACATCGATTTTGAATTGTTTTCGGATAGTGAGGACGACCGAATTTTATTTCATCGTTGCTGATAATGATCATATTTTTTAGTCCATAAACAAATCTACATCAGCGATTTTGCACTTATTGCAAACGCATCTTTATCACAGTCCTGGCAACTGTAATATAAGATATCAGAGTAATTTACCATAGATATAAAACCAATGATTCACATGAACCTCTTTTAACGTTAGCACTTATTCGCATAGAAAATTTTGAACATGATTTTTGAATAATGCTGTTGCAGGTGGAATGAATCTCAAATTTTGATCAAACGTTACACCCAAAATATTTATTTTAATTCTAAATTACCGTATAATAAGTTCACGTTACGATTTAACTTTATTTAAGCCATGTCGTACTTCAAGAGGGTCAAGTGTAAACAATATTGTCGCGAAATAAGCGAATTAAATAGTAAATCCAAAGCTCCTCATAGCTATGCCGAAAAATTGGTAGATCAGGCAACATTGGCTATCCTGTCAATTTCGAGGCAAAAAACTATTCCGAATCCGTTCCAACACCTTTTACAGTCCACAAACGATTCTAGAACCACGACAGGCCGCGCATGCGTGTAACAGGGTACCTCACGATAATCGAACGGTTCTGGTACGATACTAGCACTAAAGGTTGGGACAAAGCTTCACACAAATATTTAGACTAATGGTAAAATTATTCTAGCCTAATCGAGGGTTAATTCCTATATTTTATACATTATCTTTCAGTCTGTGTACACATATACAAACGCTAACAAGTCCTATAGTTAACGGTTAATTCCAAATAAGCATATTTAGTAAAAAAGTATGGGATTGTCTGGTAGATTGATGAGTAGGAGTTCAAGCTATTATTATTTTCAACTAAAAGAAATCACACCTCAGGCTAATTCTCGAATGTTGGAATTAATGGTTCTTTTTAAGCATGCAGCTTATTGATGTTAGTAGACAGCAACTTTTTTTGTGCCAAAAGTTATTTAGCAGCAACCCGACTTGTGCAAAGAAAGATAATAATCCAGTCAATTAATCAAGCCATTATTCTTTAAGGTAGAAAACGCCATTTTTGAACATTCCGGCTGTGTTAACAAGTATGAACGTATTATATAAAATTTTGTAATTAGTTCATTGTGAAGTTAGTAAAATATTTGTGCAATGAACTACAAAATTATCAATAATGAAATTGAACAGAATAAAAAAATGTCATGTCTTCTTGAGTAATGTTATTTACAAAAATTATTTACAATCCAGAAGACATGAATGCAAACCTAAGTACAGGAGTACCATGACTGTTCTATGTTAGTTTTCCATTTCAGGTTATGAACTATAGAAGATCGCAACAAGAACAGGAAAACTTTCTTTTGATAGAATTGTTACTCATTTTGATATTCTATGAACAAAGAAGCTGGCATCCAGTCTTAAACTCGAAGACTACAACTGAGCTGTATTGAGGAGAAGCTTGGTTGATCGATCTAGTAGTATTACAAAATGGCGATAACTTGGAGCGGAACTTCGAGAGGAACTTAAAAGGCATAAATTCCGGTGATACGTAGATAAAAGAATTTACGACTCAAAGGTGCTACTATATTGCTAAGGATTTATATTGGCCAAATGAACCAAAGATATTTCTAGAAAGAATTGCAGTAAACGTAAAATATAATAAATAGTTAAGTATCAACAACATTAAATAACATCGAAATAACACAGCACAAAGTGCCATCATTCGTTCGTTGTCCACCGAGAGCAAGCGTACACCATTCTGAAGAGTTGCCAAAAGCACGGAACAGCTGTCCAGAAAAAGCCGGACTTGCACATTTTATTGAAGTCGATAACTTTCCTAGATGATTAAGAATTTGTAATAAAGCCAGAAGTTTCATGGCAGCACATTTCAGTAAATCAACTTATCTACGCATATAATTCTTGTAGATACACTGCTGTATAGTGATCAAGGAGGACTATACGATTGACTATAATTCACTTTACAATGCATGGGTCGTTGATGAACTGAACATAAGATTGCAGTCAATTTAAGTATCTGTTGCCCCGTAGATAGCAATAGATACACAATGTTGCATTTTAAAAGGTATGAAAAAGCAGTGTCGTATATTTCTCGAGAAATTAAATCTTATATGGTATAAAATGGAGTGGATAGGTATAATAAAAGTAAGCTAGTAACATTAAATCATATTTTCAATAAAACACATTTTTTCTCTGCCAGTTTGTAATGTCGGAAATTTACGGCTTAGAACCCATAAACTTTTATCCTTTTGAATGACTGTAAATTTTAACCATAGTAAGATAATATTATAATTTTGTGCAGAATACAGTGGCGTGTCGGATACCATCCTATGTATGCAATAAACGATAAACTAGATGCTATTAAAATTTATAGCCTTTAATATATTGCACCTATGCGCGTCAAACATATTTTTGTACGTTTACACCTACATCACTTCTGTGAAATGTCACATAAAACATAGTTTGAAAGTGTAAGGTAATGATAAAAATCTATTGAATTGTTTTATTGCACTGTTTAACCTCTGTGTACAACGTATATATATATATATATATATATATATATATATATATATATATATATATTATGACTATTATTATTATAATAATAATAATTATATATATATATATAATAGGTTCTTCTTACCTTGTATTTCAGTATTTACATTGCACCTATTACGATTTCTATTTACCAATTTCTTAATGGAGTCGTGTATAATCGTCTAAGACTGCGTTTACAGTGTGTTGAAGCTCTGTCAATTGTTTATTCATTAAATTCTACACCCGTATGAATGAAGCAGCCATATTTGAGTTCATCGCATTCTTTCAGTAATATCAGCATATATTATTCTCATAGCACCACTACCTGAATAACATTAGCAACTGACTCTTATGTATGTACTTCCTACAGAATAATCTATTCAAAACTTTACCACCAGAGTAAAACTGATCTTTGAACGAGAAGCAACATTATTTAATGAAATTCCTGAAGCACCTTCCCAAAGTTCAAGGTTTTCGGCTATCTTACCTTCCTCATAATAAGAAAACAACTTAGAAACACAAATCTCGTTAATAGAACTTGATGTTTGAACTTTTCTTTATCAAAGCAACATTCAAAGGTCGGGACGCTGCGCATTGATGAGCAAAATTTTAATCTTTACGACTGAGTATTGTACGTAAAACGTACAACAGGCTCAATCCTCACTACCGGCTTCTTTATTTATCTTAATTTGTTCAGATAGAAAACAAAAACACACGAAAATATCACTTATTTCAATAAGTGTTCAAGATGTCGCCGGTTATTGGCCATACAATGATATAGGCGATGTTCAAATTCCGACGGACATTTTCAAAACATGTTGTGGGATATCATGGCAGCTTTCGATGATGCGTTGACGAAAATCATCCAAACTTTCAGGTTGGGGAGTAAACACAATAGATTTCAAATAGCCCCATGGAAAAAAGTCTAATGGCGTCAAATCAGGAGATCTAGCAGGCCATTCTATAGGCCCTCTTCGCCATATTCATTTATCTGAAAACTCGTCGTCTAGCCACTCAACACTTATTGAAATAAAAAGTGATAGTTCGTGTGTTTTTGATTTCTATTTGAACAAATTGAGATAAATAAGGATTTTTCTAATTTTCTCGAAAACGATTCGACTGATTTTAAAAAATCAAGCGTCAAAATAAAGGACTACAAAAGAACCTTTCAAACAAGACATTAGTCGATACCCCTTGTCGTTTAAACTTTTACAAGAAATGACCCTGGAAGCCGAGGGTGAAAGGGGGTGAAATAGTTTTTGGTTAAAAAGTTGTCCCCCTTGACAACTCTATTGACGTGACTCGGAGTTTTTCCTTTTAACTAGTGGTTTCCGATAAATCCATGGTGGGAATTTTTCATTTGAACACCCTGTATGTATATATGCTAAATTTTGCTACAGTTGGAGCTTGATTGAAACCAAAAGGATATCTTATCAAAAAAATATCGATTAAAACTGCATTGAGTTTGAATAGAAAACTATACGCTAAACAAAGCCCCTTTGAAGGACCAGGGTATGGAGTTTGCCTGGAAGACTAGATTACCACAACTAATTGTAAGTTTTGGTTAAATAGCAAAGACGAGAATCCATATGAGCTAAGATTACACTTAATGAGCCCCCCTGTTGATGGACTGTTCATTTTATTGATCACAGTTTAACATGAGATAAGAATACTCTAAGTAAGGGCTATATGAGATACGATATCCGCATTAGCTATAAACAGCTTTTCTAGTTGCTGTTGCATATCAAAAAATGAGCTCGTATCAAATCAAAGTTTCACTAATTTAGCTGTTATAACCTCTTTTCTACTCCGATCATCTATGCCTAACTTAATAATTACTTTGAAATTGAAATCATAGTAGAAAAAGCACTTCATCAACAAAATACCATTCTTGTCGTATGAGTGTTCATGTTCTGAAAGAATTTCCATTTGAAACCACTAGAAACGCATCTAAATAGCGTAGAACTACAGCAGTTAGTAATTATATGCATGGCTGACTAGATGCACACTGTTTTATTGCTTCACTGCCAATGATTCGTCGGTAAATACAAGTACGCAACGTCTGAATATATGCCTACAAGCAAAATCATTGCATTGCTATGGAACCAGTTTATGATTGAAAAACCGTATTTGCTATATGCGAGCCGGTGTTTTTTCCTTTAATTACTTTTTAATGGACATTTGCTACATCGTTCGATGGACTTGTTAACTTCATTTCTTTCTACGTTAATATTAAATTATGAGTATTTAATTGAAATGCGGGAAAAGTTTGTAAGTTTGTAGTATTCGTGTGAGATGTCGCACTAGTTACACATCTGTTAGCGCTAAATGATGTTCATTCAATTTGTAATGGTAATTATTTCATGTAGTAACATTAACCTGCAGCATTACGCAAGATTATCTATTTGTGAAATACTGTCATGCTAACAGGAAATACTGGCGTTTGCTCTCATTTTATAGAAACGCCTCATAATCCAATATCTTCCAATATCTGCTATATTGAAGCATGTTCCTGCAAAATTTGAATGAAATCGACCGCTTTGGTAACCCCTATAATATTCAATATGTTTTAAGAAGCTTGATATTTTGTCATATTTCCATTTTCATAAAAAAAACTAATTCACAGAAATGAGCATCAACAGGTAAACTGAAAATTTAAACAAATCCCATTCCATCATTTTTTATATTTTTCACGTGAAATATCTGTGGTCTCCGTAAATCATTGTTTTACCAATATTATTTATATAGTAACTATAGTTCGAGTCATTTCGAATACCTAGTATGCAAAAAGGCTGCAGCCGATTTCATTGCTGCTAAGCGTGCTGTAGTTCCGGCCATTTGTAAAAACGTTTATCTTAGCCATGCCCTGCTAGTCCTACCTTAGTATTACCTGAACAAGCCTACAGGTTTATATTTTCATAATTTCGTAAACTCGTACAGAAATTAACTTTATACCGAAAAATACTAATATCAACTATATTGCATGTACATTTTATAGATTTAAATTTTGATGTACGTCATTGCCGGAAGTACAATTGAAAATATCGAGGACACAGTAATCTCCAACACCAAAACACAATTATGGAATTGCAGCATACACGACAGAAATACAACTTATTGGATTTATCAAAATTAAGATATTCGCTTCCGCGACGTGGGAGTGATAGCAGCCGACATGGTAAATTATAGAAATAATTAAAAAATCAGTTTTCATTTAATTGCTTCAAGGGTAAAGAATGTCAACACTTGCAGAGCATTGTTTTCCTGAAATAGACAAGGACTGTCCTAATAGTTCAACGGTTACATAGAACGATGCTCATACCGGACACTTCAAAAAATGGTTGGCTACAAACATGCTACCTTGCCGAGATAGAATATTTTCAATAACACTGTAACGCATTGGAAATTTTCCTTAAGAGTGTTTTAGACTACACAATTTCTTGTACAAGATTTGGTTTAATTTCTTGTTCAAGATATATTGTGTAGTATCATACAGCAAATTGGTTGAAAAGCTGAAATTGAACAAGAAATTGTTTGGAATCTGGAACATGTTCTATTTTTCATTCAACTTATAGGCGCGGCACATGCGCAGTTATCATAGCGTCCCCAAGCTTATACCTCACCTCACTTGTACACTTGTTTGCTTTCGCTTCGTTGTGCGCGTCGTCTGGATAGTGACTTTTTTTCATTTTTGTTAATCAATATCAACTTTCTTTTTAAGCATGTAAGAAAATAGCATCTACGACTCGATCCTATCATTGTATTAACTGATATTCATTTAAGGATGTCTTGGTCCAGCGAGCAAATTGCCCTCCTCATACAACTATACGAAAAACATACGTACCGGTATATAGTCAAGCATCCTGACTACCATGATAAAAATAAAAGAAGCATGGCCATAGCGGAAGCGTTAAAGGATGTACGACCAAATGTCTCGAGAGAGCAAGTCCAGAAGAAATTTCTGGGTTTAAGGAAAAGTTATGCGCAAGGAGCGTAGAAAGGTTTTAGAGTCTCTTCAATCAGGAATGGGAGAGGAGGAGGTAAGGTTTGCAGCGGACTAAAAACTTGATCACTATTATTCCAAGTGGATATCTGAATAAGCAAGGTGTTGTATATATGTTATAGGTGTATCAGCCTTCCCTATCGTACTATGAAAGGCTGAATTTTCTCAGCGAGCACCTTCAGATGAGGAAAAAATATGGCATTTTAAAAATTGTGCCCGGTGAATTATAAATCAAAATTGTATTTCAAACCTGTTATAAATATATTGCTTTGCACTCAAAATGCTTCTAAAAACTTATGGACAAAATTGCATTTATTTCCAGGAACATTACGAGGTTGGTGATCACCAGTCACAGAAAGACCTGAAAAGGCCATGCTCAAGTGGCACCCAGAAGCAAGGAACATCATCTGCAAGGAGCGGTACCAGCACACCCAAGAGAATGAAAAAAAGAGTCATCTGAAATTCAGGTCCTCAAAGACGTATCTGCTAGTCTAGGTAGCCCGTCTGCAGCTTTGCAGAAAGGCGGAACTGCTGCTACAGCCACCGCAGATGATATCATTGGTCAGTTTGTGGCAGCACAATTAAAAAAAATCATAAATGACATATAACAAGATGTTTATTTATAATTACAAAAATTATTAAGAGAAAACATTCAAAATTTATGTACATTTTTAATCAATTCCTATAGCCTTATTTTGAAAAAAACACTCCTCCAGTAGTACTGAAATATCTGCATAATTGGTTTCAGAAGCATATTTTGTTCCTCCTTGTTGAGAGAGGCGCTCTAAGTTACAGCTATCATTATCGATTTCTATACAGGGTGGCACATCGAAAACGAAATAGACGCATTTACTGGCAGCTCAGTTTTTTTTGGAAAAACGCTCAGACCCGTCGATTTTGTTTTCGAGAGGAACACAAAAATGGCAAAAAATCACGTTAACACGTGCAGCACCCTGGGCGGGGGTAACACCAAATCTTAAATGGAAAGGGGGGTCGAGTGATACCTTATTTTAAAGGTCTTTCAATTCCCTTTATAATGATGTAAATACGCGAGCTTCAGTTCAGTACTTTTGAAGACTTATTGATTTAAAGCTTAAAGTAGACTTTAATTGGTACATCAGATTAGTTTGTACTACTTTCAGAAGAAATTTGACTAAAAGAATTTACTTAATAAGTAAATGCTTTTCTTCACTACGCCCATGGTTTGTTTATCATTTTGTTGTTGAAAATAGCTATTGGAGCGTTTTTTTTTTTGTGGCAAAAAAGTTATTCCGCGAAGAAAGATAAGGAAATATCTCGTACTTATTTTAAATAGGTTAGTGCATAGTTTGCGATTGATTTGACCAAACTTTGTTGCTAAAATAACTTGTAACGCTTTATTACATAAATTAACCATGGTATATTCCACAGCAGAAAGAGTTGAAATTATCGAAAATTTTTTCGGAAATAATCAGTACGCTAATAGAACTGCCGAAATATTTAATAAGCGACATGAGAACAGTAACGTTCATCGAAAGCATGTTCTAGAACTTGTAGCTAAAGGCCCATAGTTTTCATCCGTATAAAATTTAACTGGTACAAGAACTTAATGAAGACGATTTTGATCGGCGATTACAATTGTGTGAAGATATGAGTGAACGAATTATAAACGATGAACATTTTCTATTCAACACTTGCTTTTCCGACAAATGTTCCTTTTTCTTAAATGGCGTAGTAAATCGCCATAACTGCCGATATTGGTCCGATTCTAGTCCCAGAATTTATCATGAGGTTCATACACAAAAATTAAATGTTTGGGCTGGTATTTTTGGTGATCATTTAGTTGGTCCTTTTTTCTTACCTGGAAATTTGACCGGTGAAATGTATTTGGAATTACTGGAAGACGCCATAGATCCTGCATTAACAGCCATAATTGAAAATCAGAATGATCGGCGGTACATTGCGAATAGGTTGATGTTCCAACAGGATGGTGCCCCACCACATTACGCATTACGTGTTCGACAATATTTAGATCAGACGTTTCCTGATCGATGGATTGGTAGAAGAGGTGCCATTGAATGGCCCCCAAGATCGCCAGATTTATCACCTTTGGATTTCTTTATGTGGGGTCATTTGAAAAGCAAAATCTATGCTACTCAGCCAACATCATTAGAGGACCTGCGACAAAGAATTGTGAATGAGTACCTTCAAATTACTCCTCAAATATTGCAAAATGTGCGGCAACCTTTTGAGCAAAATCTTTATTATTACATGGAGAGTCATGGTGGCCATTTTCAACATTTACTTGCCTAACGGGTCAGTTCATTCTTCATTTTTAAATTACTTTGCTGCCAAATGTATTGATCTCCACTAATGATGTACTAGTTTTATATAAGCTTTAAATCCATAAATCTTCAAAACTACTGAACTGAAGTACATTAATTTTATATCATTATAAAGGGAATTGAAAGACCTTTAAAATAAGGTATCACTCGACCCCCCTTTCGATTTATGATTTTGGGGGTGGTGTCAGCCCCGCTTAGGGGGCTGCATGTGCTAACGTGATTTTTTGCCAAACTTGTGTCCCCCTCGAAAACAAAATCGATGGGTCTGAGCGTTTTTCAAAAAAAAACTGTGCTGACAGTAAATGCGTCTGTTTCGTTTTCGATGCGCCACCCTGTATAACGCTTACTATGTGTTGTGAGAAAATTATGCAGAATACAACATGCTCGTGTTATTGTCTCAACCTTTTGTGGATCTAAATTTATTGTTCTTCTGAGAATTCTAAATCTGTTGTAGGATAGTAGAAAATTCTGTCAGTTCCCGTTCTGAGACTGCTTTCTCTAAAAACACCCGCATCACTAACCCTGCCATTTACACCTACATCAACATATACAAATTTATAGTTGACATCTACAAGTCCTAGGAGAACTATGCTGTTTCGTCCTTTATAATTATAATAAAACGAGCGTACATTTTTAGGCGCTTCAAAATCAACATGTTTGCCATCTAAAGCTCCTAAGCAGAAAGGGAAATCCCACATGATGTAGAACTCATCTGCTACTCTTTTCCATTCTTCAGCACTACTTGGAAGCTAAAAAAAATATATAATAGTTAGTCAAAGATACATGATATCCCCCGATATGTTACCTTTATGCATGTTTTCATTAAATTTGAAATTATTGCTTCGCCGACCTCTGGTACAATGAGACTTATGGTACTTTGATGCCTAGAAGCAAAGGTGTCATAATTTTTTTCCACAGGACTCAATGCTGATAATATCATCTATTTTCTGCAACTATACATTGTCTTAAGTTTGTATCTTGCTTTGCAATATCAGGTAGAATCATACGCAGCAATTTATTAAAACATTCATTGCCCATTCTTAAAAAGTTTTTGTATCTGTTTGGGTCGTCAAGCAATAGTTCTTCTCTTAACATGTTCAACACTTCGCAGCCTTCGTCTCATTTTTTCAGCCACTTCTCTTGCCAATCTGTTCGTTTGTTTGCGAGACTGTCCACCACTTTCTTCGCAAGATAAGATACCCCAAAAAAAAAAATATATATATATATATAATTATTTTTACCTACTCAAAATCCTTTTGTTTTTAATTTTTTTAATTTCGGTGACACTTTGTTAGTAACACTGAAAACTTTGACATTTGCAGACAGACAGAATCTCAATGCGTAGAATCCCAAGCTATTTCTTGAACAATAAATTGTTTGAATGTAAAACAGCATGTTAAAGACAGCAAACAATTTTTCATTCAAGATCTTGTTCAAGAAATTGAACCAAATCTTGTATAAGAAATTGTGTGGTCTTAAACAGTATTTATGCAGTATGAATGTCGTATTCTACTAACCTCAGGGTCATCAATACAGAACAGTATTTCTGTGAGATTTAGTATTTAGCTCAATTATACAAATCGAATATCCAACCTAATTAAGAAATTATCTAGTCAACTGGTTTTATAAAAATACAGAAAATATAGCATACCTTTTTATATCTGGGGTAAAAAGCATCGAAGCGTCCCAGTTTTAGCCTAGTTTGGACCAGGAAATCTTTTATTGTTCAAACTACACGTAGATTATTGTTAGCCCATATAAGTATTTATTTATTTTCTTCTTGTCAGTTAAATACACGGTCCACATGATCCACATTAATATTTTTTGTATACGTACTTCCTGTTGTTTGGATGCTTTATCATTCCCAAAATACTCCCAAAATAGATAATAGATATACACCAATTTTGTTTCATTTCCCCCCAATTATTTAAAAACTTCTGAAACTGAAAGAAATCTGAAATTCATAAAAGATTGGATACATTAAATCCGGCATGATGGGATGTAAACAAACGGGAATGGTGACACATTTTATTTATATTAAAACCAAAACCCAATAATGTACATACAACAGTAAACATAACGCCATCATAGCCGTTGATTAATTTATTAATATCCCATATTGCAGAAACGCTCATCGCTTAACAAAGATAACATTTTATTTAAACTGGAATGTTTGAACACCGCAGCCGACGAGTTTGAGTAAGAATTAAAAATTAATTTAGATTTTATTGCTTAATTTGGTGAGATTAAGATCTGTGGCTGAACGGGATTTACGACTAGAGGGCAGATAAAAGGCGGGCGATGTTGGAGTCGGAAGAGCAGAAAGGTGTGTTTTATTTGAGATTGCCGCAAATTAAGGATTTGCTTGATGCCATGGCAAATATTTGTTAGTGCTGTTTTCGAAACGGTGGCAGTTTACATTTACATTCCAAGTAACTACGCTTAATACTTTGCCGGTGCTTTCTTAGTTCTAATCTAGATAAGCAATGTCTGATTACATTAATTTGTGACTATGTACATAAGGTACTCTTCAGGAAGTCCCTGCTTATTGTGTGGTCAAGGTTAGTAAGCTGAAATTCTTGAGCATGAAATTGACCAATCAATACTATATTTTAACATAAGAATACCAGTTGAAAATTTCTGAACATTATCTTGTAACGTTTTAATAATGGAATATGGAGTAATGTGATACTTTGATGTTACTTACGAGGATTTTATAACCCAGAAATATGAAATCACTATCTTTAAAAATGACGAACTGTCAGGTTGCCAAAACTGAGCATTTTTGCATATTGAATCCCTTATACTCAACAATTAATCATCAAAACGGTACGTTAAATCAGTTTTCGTCTTTTGGAAAGGTCTGTCTAATTGTGTAATACAATATTAGATATTTGGTTTAAAAAATCGATATATTCACTATACAAGAACAGATTACTTATGTTCATAAACTGTTCTCCTTATAAGAGCAGCCTCATATATAAAGAGGATTACCGTTACTGCTATAAACACGTTAATTAGAAATTGTTGATAGTGCCATTAACAGAACAATGAAATGGCGTAAGGTAGGTTGACTGTATACTTTGCACGCAACGCTGTCAACAGTTCATAAAGGATTATGTTCCGCACAAATTAGCCCCTGTGGAAAAAATTTAGCTACAAACATGCACAACAACAGACTAAATGGGTCGAGCAGTCAAACAGCGCCATACAATTAGTCGATATTCTCCGCCCATTGGACAAGTACGATCCAGAAATGTCTTCCCTGCCCTAACGAAAGGACAGTCCTCTGGCAACAATACTCGGCACCCGTGGAAGTTGTGCCTTTTGACATGGTTGAGATTTGGCGGACGATTTGATTAGTAGAATCATGAAAGCTCGTCTTGTTAGACCGCTCTACATCCTTGATATCCTTCCAACACAGAAGCGCTCTAGCCATCCAAGGCCCTGCAGTAATAGTAGTAGCAGCGGTGGGGAAACGAAGCCTGGCAACTAGACCACCTTTGACCCTTTTTGCCTAATTCTAACTGAATTTCGATCATCGAAATTAATTTGCAGGATCGAAATTCAATAGGAATCCATTGTGATGTAAGTCTGTTGTTTTCCACCTCAGATAGATAAAAAGAAGATAGAAATACTATGATTTTATCAGCTAATAGGTGATGAAAAGTTTTAGTATAAAGTTATTTATATTTTGACACCAAAATAGGCAAAATTATAGTGGATTAAAAAGTGTGTCCGCTGGACCCACCTTGTCGGATGGTCTCGTTCTCGAATCATCTTCGAACAAATGTGCCGTGCAGGAACCCCATAACATCGAAACAAACGCATAAAAATAACGAAAAAGTCACGAAAAAACCGCGACTGGTACATCGGCTTTCCTGGAACCCGACCAGTTTGGCCGCGGCAGAGACCAAAATGAAAAATTAAACCTATATGAATATGACTAAAATTTTTAATATCACGTCCCGATTTATTCGGCCAACTGTCATGTAGTGCTTACCAAACAAGTTCTGGTAATGTTTCTTTTAGGGGCCATCGAATATCCCAGTCGACCGCTCAGTTCGGAAACATATTCAAATTTAAATCTGGGGACCGAGAAATTTGCATACGCGCATCTGTGCATGTACTCGTTGCGGAGCGTTTTTACCCCCTTAAAAATATAAAATTATCCCTTTGAATCCCGTCTAAATGAATTATAGCTATGTCGCGTTGTGCCGCCGGCCCTTCTTTATATTTTTAATGGATTTTATCACCCTTTTGTTCAGATTTTTAATTCAACGAAAGTATGAGGGATGCCCTTTTGGTCGGTAGATGCATGCACTATGCACTCACTTATCTTTGTTTTAGACGCAGAATGCGTGAATCATAATACGGTATATGGCCTGCCACCCTTCTGTTCTATGGTGTCATGTTACTGGACATTCAGATCTCGATTACTGGGATAATTCAGTGTACTTACCAACATCATACTATTTGTAGTGGAGACCAAATATTTCTGTATACCGAAGCAGCCGCGAAGGCAGAAGCTTAGATACCAGTGCACCGCGGCCGCTATCAATAGCTTCAAGGAAATACGATTATTCGATTTTTGAACTGCCTAAGGTTAGTAGGAATTGGGATAGCCTCATCATGTGAATTGTTCCACAATCTCGATCCCTTAGGGACAAAAAGCGGTCAATTGGCCAGTTCTGGATGTACCAAGTTCGATACGGAGGGAAGGCCAACTATTTTTTAACGTGTTCTTTGTTTTCAGCTAACATGGCCGTCTATAATAGTTGGTAAAATCGGATTGGCAGATATACCTCCATGCTTATTTTCAGTGATATTCAGACTCCTCAATCAAAATAATGTAACAACTAGAGCAACTGCATAATTTACAGGTCAATAGTCGGTACTGTATGTTCGTAGCTTTAGCAGAAAATTTAAGGAAAAAGTGGAGAATTTGCTTGCCTACTATAATTAATTATTCCAAATTGACCAATTTATGACTTCCATAATATCCAGTGATCATTTTTAAACAGATGCTAAGATATTAGACGAGGCGCATGTCTCGCGTTCGATCCTTTTTTTATAATTAAATCTGGTGCCTCCTTAACATGAATCAAGAAGTTGGCGGGCAGTCTCTCGGTGCAAATTTGTTTGAACGATTGAAAAAATACATAAAGGTGTTGTTTCACTCCGGACATTTTTTTCATGTTTTTATTATTGTTCTGAAAGAAAAGATCCTTAGAAACCCTCATATAAAGTAGACCCTTTTTCAAATTATAAGCGATTTAATCCCCAAAAAAGTGAAAAATTGGAAATGTTTGAAAACTCTATTATTATTATTATTGAGGTTGCAAGGGTCTAAATTAAAGTACTAACCTTCGCATACAAGACCCCGAAAAGTAGTTTAGAGTTAGTTTATTTTTGGTTTTCATAGATTGTACGTTTTCATTATAAAAAATTTACTTCACAACATATGCTAGAAACTATGAGCACGTGCTCAGGGCCCCGCCTTAATGGGGGCTTCCTAACTCCCAAAAATTACACGACGTTTATAAATATTTTTTGCCCAACAGCAGAGTAGGGTCCCGGATTTTGCTCTGGCCTGGGGCCCCGAGCTCGACGCGTATATTGGAAATACAGCTATCTTACGAAAAATGAATGAAAATCAATCGAAGAGACAAGTGGATAAAGGTGTTATGTAACATTTTTTTTAAACTTGCTTGTTTCCATTAAACTAACTTCAAGGAGTGATTCTTTCATTCTGTGATTACTTTGCTGCAAAAACAAGATAATAACAAACTAATTAAGCTAAGTATTTAAAAATTCGATAAACTAAAAGTTCCAATTCATTTGTATCTTCAATCATTAGATGAATTGACCCATCACTACTAAAGGCGGCAAAGCTAAAAATGTTAACTGCTATGACAGCCTGTTAAAATCTAGTCCAACTTAGTGAAATTCTCCGATAATTAATGCAGACATCTTTAATTACATATATTCGTCATCGAGACAAGAAAAAGTGTTACTCGGATTAGACCGAATCCACACCAAAATGGGTTATTTTATCAAACTGAGTATAATGCAGTAATAAACGCGTAGGATCTGCAGTGGCGGTATAAAAGGTATACAGACCACAAAAAGTAGAACCACTCATGTAAAGAGTTTTCATATTCGAACTTAGTGACATTTTATATGGACGCTAAAAGCGCGACGTTAAAAAAGACAAAAGATAATTATGTTATTTTTTTGATGTTACGGACACTAAATGTGCGGCATTGCTACCAACGAATTCAGAATAAGTAGAAGGAGTAAACCTACGATTTGTAATTACCAAAATCTCAGTCTGTAGTCAGGATGAAAGTGCATACTAGAAGTGGATTAATTATTTGACAGTTCTGTCATTAAATTCGTATTTTTAGTGGTATTTTTTGAAAGTGCGAGTGTTTGCAGATCATTGTCTTGTTAGACGATTTCAGGACACGATAGTTGCACGATTTGTAAAGAGCGACAGAAGCCTAATGAAGGTCTCTTTTCATCGGTAAGTATTATCAGTGGATACAACATTGTCACTTTGGTAGGCAATGGTAGTCAAATGAGTCAAAAGTATGCACTAAAAGTACGCAATTTTGGCGACAAGCAATGCAATGTAAGCATATAGGATTTGCTCCTGCGAATCTATTGAAAATGGTTGGTTTCTACAGTACTTACGTTTAGATAACGAATATGATGACCACTGTGAAGGTGTGGCTCAACATCATGACCGCCGCATTAAGCACCCATCCACAGTCATGTCAAGCTTAATGCCACTATAACAAAGAATTCATTCTCGTTCAGGCTTGATTCGTTGGGTACAATGTTAAGGTGTCTGACCAGAGCCGTCTTTAGGTCGGGATCATGGGCGCCGCTACTTTTGCCCATAGGTAAGGCGACATTGAGTCTTGTTGAAATAACTCAAAAATTGCTTCATTTGGAGTAGGTATGTATGATTCTACAGAAAATAAAGCACCTAAAAATGGAACGAAGTGACATGTGTAAGCTTACAAAATATCTCAAACACATTTTTGCATGCGAGTTCAACCCTGTGGCACACAAAATCCTTCCAGAAGGTTCACAAGTCTGCTTAGTGTCATTCATCGTGACAGCACTTATGCCTGTTTATGTTATACATCCCATTCCTTCTCTGGGTACTTGCTCCCAGGATAAACTTTTTTAAAGATACGGGCGTGGCTCGCATCGCAGTTCAAATAGTGCGTGGAAGAGATCGCTTCTCAGACCAAGTAGGGTGGTTATGGAACTCTCGGAGCCCGTTTGCTGGGTTGAGGTAGTTATGTTAATTACTGCTCGGTTTCCTCTACCAGGGGAAACGTCGGAGCGCTTGGGATGTTGACACGGTGGCCTTTGGCCGAAGTGGCGTCCTAGGTCTGAATGACCGCAACTATCTTCTCTTGGCAATCGTTGGAGTCTGAATATATCTCATGGCAGGATGTGTGGAGGGATTGTTACTTAAATGATAGTCATATTGATCGGATATCTCTGATTCAGGGGTAACGCCGGAGCTTTGGGGTATTGACACAACGGCCGTTGGCCAACGCGATATCCCGGTTCCTGAGTTGTCTTTTTGTAACAATCGTAAAACTGGGCACGTCTGTCCATACACCTGTCCATACACAGGGTGGTACTTCGAAATCTTCTAAGATGAGATGTTTCCACGTTTATCGTTATATTTCTATTATCATCTCTCGTTCGAATCCTACACATGTGACATCAAGCCGTTTGTAGAGGTAATTAATGTCGACGCTTTTGAAGCGCAAACGTCATATAACACGTCACTTAAGCGATGCAGCGAACTTTCTCAAAACCAGATGATTTTTAGCGACGGACAGTCTCAGCAAAACGGTTACCCCAGCCAATGAAACCCAATAATTCTTTTTACTGCTTAAAATGGCTACTTAAAGTGATTACGGACGGGAGGCCAACCTATACAAAAAAACTGTTTCACAGATAAGTGATCTCACTATTCATATTCTCTATACCTTGGTGGTGAAGCGGGTCACCAACACGGCGCAACAAAACCATTTTAATGAAATAAGGTTTCATTCTCTGCCTCGGCCGCTCCCAAATATTACCGAAGAACAATACTTTTGGAATGCCGATAAATATGTATGAGACTAAGTGACACTAAAAATGCTTAATTGCTTTTATAAGCTAATTATATTATTATATTTAGTGTTGTATATGGTGTACGGACACGAAGTGTTGCAGTTATTGTTTTATTTAGTCTCAGATGTAGGCTGGATCACACGCAAAGATTGAATTTGATGGCTATGAACGCAGATGTTATGATAGTTAATCTTTGCAGATGTGTTGATTTGTGGCACCTCCTTTACCTTCTAATACCAGTTGAATTGTTGGAATAGTATACGAAGGGTGGTTCAAAATGTGAGGTACATCTCTCGGATTCATACAGAACACAGAAATAATGGATTTCTCCCAGAGAAATATGTATACGTCCTCAAAAGGCGACACTGGTAATTGGTTTTTCATAAATAATTTTTGAGCGATACTCCACCAGTTTCAACAATTCTGTATCTAATTAGGGCTTCACGTAATGGTGTAAATAAATAACAACTAAGGCCCGATTCCAACTAGGTTTCACAATGGTTCAACGATAAATAGGATATCATCTAGGCCATTTACTGGCATTACTGATCTTGGTAATATACTCCTGATGAAACTTATGACATCGATAAAATTCAGAAACGTCAGTCAACCCTAAATGGAAATCAAATCAACTGAGTGTAAGCTATGTTTGGCGATATCTGGCCTAACTTGTTTGGATATTATTTTTTATACACTGTACAATAATGGATAAATGATGTTGTTGTTTTAGTTGAAAGGATCGATATGAGTCGTTTTTGAGAAATGATTATCTCTTCCAAGAGCTGTACATATAACTACCATCTTTTCTACAAGTAAGGTATATATATATATATATATATATATATATATATATATATATACTAACTGACATATAAATTCGAACACCCAGTTTAAATGGTTTTATTTTAATAAAATTTTGTATAAGTACTTAATGAAGCATAATAAGTAAATGATAAAAATGTCAAAATGATTGCACTGCTTTAAAGCCCTTTGACCTTTAATAATGTGTGGATGCACCCTGATGTGCTACGCATTCTCCAACGCGCCTAGGCATGCTTCTGATCAGGTGGTCAATGTCCTCCTGTGGTATCTCATTCCAGGCAACCACCAACTCCTCTCGAAGTGCTTCTAGAGTCTGAGGAGGACGTTGCAAATTGAGCAATCTCCTACCCATCATATCCCACACGTGCTCAATGTGACATCATTATGTCGAAAGAAGTCTATTGTGACTCTTGCAACATGAGGTCGGGCATTATCTTGTTCGAAAGTTGAATCTGCCAGGATGTCAAGATAGGGTAAAATATGGGGTTCTAGAACTTAGTGGATATAACGCTGCGCGTTCATGTTACCTCTGATGAAGATTAAAGGTGACCTGGAACCATAAGCTATAGCACCCCAAACCATAACTCCAACAGTGTGATGAACATGTCTTTCAACAAAAAACTGTGGATTCCTCCTTTCACCACGTCGCCTTCTAACCCTGGCACGACCATCGTGCATGCCTAAACAAAATCGAGACTCGTCACTAAAGACAATACTGTTCCATTCCTGATCCCAGAGTGACCGTTGTCTGCACCACTCAAGGCGATTACGTCGGTGTTCTCGAGTTAAAGGGAGGACCCAGTGTGGCCGGTATGAAAACAAGCCAAAACTTCTCATTCGTCGGTAAACACTTCGCATGCCAATAGGTCTTCCGTGTTCTGCAAACCATTCATTTGCAATGGACCTGGTAGTGGAGAAACGATCCCTTAAGGCCAATAATCTTAGGCGGCGATCTTCACGGTCTGTTGTTCTACGGCGGCGTCCAGTGCCCCTTGCTCTTTGCGTACGGCCTTCTCGAAGCCATGCCTGACAACACCTAACCACAGTGTCTACACTTCTTTGCACTCTAACTGCAATTGCTCGAAAAGAAAGTCCAGCTTCCCGAAGTCCCACTATACGGCCCCGATCAAACTCGCTAAGTTGACGAAATCATACAGGTCTCCGTACTCTGGGCATCGTAACCGATCGTAAAGGATGTCAAGAACCAAAATCCGCCAACGTTGATTCTTTACTGCGGCTGAAATATTCATTTTTAGAGCGTTAGTGAATTAAAAAAAACAGTATAAAAACCGGAATGTCCAACTGATAAGGCTGAAAATTTTTTCACTTGTTATTTACAGTAAGATAAATACATTCACCAACTTTTATTAAAATAGAACCATTTAAACTGGGTGTTCGGATTTATACGTCACTTAGTATACCTATATATATATATATATATAATCAGTGCTTAAAAAAGTTGCATATAAAGATAATATGTGCATATCAATTTATCCTACTGAAAAATAATAGTAACCTAAATACATGAACTTGAAAATTGCTGAGGTGATCATATTAATTTATATACATAAAAGTAGATTTTGTAATAACAAATGTGCAATTTAAATTTCTATTTTTGGACACAGATTGTGCAAGGTGTATACAAATATCTATAAAATTCATGAAAAGCAGTGGACTTTGAGCACCTGCTTGGAAGATATTGCGTTTTGTGCGAAATAGTGAAAATGATTATAAATATTTATTTTATTTTCATAATAATCACTTTAGCCCCAAGTAAAGTAAATGGAATCAATTATTATTATTACACAGTAAAGTAAGCAAGCTTAATATAAAATTCTGTTATTTAATGGTACGCGACCACTTTCTCGCATCTAGGAACGCACGGTGGTTCGAAACTCCTAAAGCATGTCTAAAACTAGTATGATTCACGAAGATACAAGAAAAACTTCGGTTTAATGTTTTCAAGGTCGCTGATAACGAATTAGATATCGGCTTTTTCATAATTAAAATGGGGAATCCAATATGGCGGCCATGTTTGTTCCAGAATTTGAGTTTTGTGTGTTTTAAGGGTCGCTGATAACGGATGTATTTAGTATCGATTCTTCAGAAATCAAAATGGCAGATCCAATACGCCAGTAGGCGTGGGAAGTAAAAAAGATGTTTCTCGGTATCTCTCACCGTCAAAATATTGAAACCGAAGGTCGGTATCTTATATACGCCACTGCTCGAAGATTTGATAGAAGTTACTTTTAATGGAACTGACGCTATTCGCTCCTACCCTAAGCGAACTTAATTTTAAGCTGAACTATGCTCACGTGTACAAATTGCTCTATATAATATGTATTTGTTTTCTCATTATTTACTTGACGTTTTTAAACATGTTATGTTAATATGTTTGTGAGTTCATTATTATAATTTGATACTTTGAAACGACTTAAAAAATGCATACAGTTCGATGCGTATGGTGCAGACCTATGGGCGCGCAACTTAAAATCCAATTGTTTTTAATAATATTGACAAACGGAAATTTTATGTATATTCCTTGCAATTTTAAAACATTAAGGAACCTAGAGAAATATAAATATATTATATTTAAATCTTCTGGAAATTGGTATAATATGTCCAATGTTCATACAAGGAGTGTTGTCGTCACGAAAGGCTGATACGCAATGCATACTTAATATCCTAACAATACTGTTTTCTTTAAGGTACAAACTTTCACTTGATCGCTAATAATGTCAATGCATTAATAACAATAATATGTACTTCAAATTGTATGTCATCGTAGGCTTGGCATAACTTGATCGCGTATGACGATCTCGAAATATCATTCTATGGAAACCCGTGGAATAAATGAAAAAAATGGCTTCAAGTAGGTCGACTCAAAAAAATAAATAAATCAAATCATACAAATAGGTTCATACAATTAAAATTTGCACATTTAGCATGCTTTTCTGTACAATTTTGGGGTTGTTTAGGATTTATCTCCCTGAGAAAATATGCTATGCCACGCGCTTCAAAAAATTTTGGAGGCAAGAACGCTTCACACAAAGTATCTCTTGCCGATGACATAATCTAAACTCTGCGTATGGGTGACGATCGACGGTTCAGATCCACTCGAGCAGCGGGTTTCCAGAAACGTCAAGAAACGAAGTTTGCGCGATTTTAGTTTTTTTGACTTTTTTGTCCCTTGTTCCGCCGCGACTGAATCGATTTTAAAAAACTATAAACCTTTTTTGTCCTTGACATAGTAGCAACCTTGTGTAAAAATTACAAAAATTAGTGGACCGACAGACAGACATACCGACAGAACTGAGTGACATGTTTCTCGTGATGTATATGTCATACAACATCAAAAAATATAATAGCTCGTTTCCCAAATTTTTCGCGATTACAAGACTTTCTCGCCAGTGGCGTAGGAAGTAAAAACAAAAATATGGGCTAAGTGTATCACATAATAATAATAATAAATAATAACTTTTAGATAATGTGCTTCCTGCAGTGGGGTCTATAAACATTATTTTTAATAATAATATTCTGAATATTTTCTATTAATGACAATTTGTAAAAACTGTCCTCCAAAACTAAAACAAAACTTCGCGCAAAAGTCATGACGTAATGATCTTTATAAGGTGGCATGGTCTTTTGAAACGGAGGTGAATCTTTTGCCACATATTATGTGAGGAAGGTAGCCTTTTTCGTTGATGGCAGTTGGCATGAGATGCATCCGGGAAAAAGTGATTCCTATAGGATGATTCCTCCAGCGTACTAATCGGACGATTTAAATGAGTTCCATTTCAATCTGTAAATTTCAAATACGTTTTTCCCAAGATAAAAAAAGGATAAACTATAAATTGTTGGAAAATGAATGCACAAATATACTTCAGCCATTCAAAAATCAATTTTGTCCTCATACCTCATTACCATGCATTTAAGAACAATGTCCAATGTATCAATTAAAAAAAGTACTCTGCATTTAGGCACAATTTGTGTAACTTGTCCAAGCTTTTCGTCCAACAGCCCCAACGCTCTCAGCTTCACATAAGGCTGTAAAAACAGGTACTTAGTGTAGATAAGGTATTTTTATATTCTCTGATATTTTCCTCCAAAAAGCACATTATACTTTTGTTTTTATTGCTATATTTAGTGAGTCTATAAAATAACATCATTTCGGTGGCTATAAAGACGAAAGAGGCGTTCGATAAAAATACAAAATAACTTTTTTTGGCGTGAAAAGGTATTAAAATTCAATTAAACCCCCAAGGATTTATGTCCATGGAATTTCAGATATACCCGGTTTTTTCAATTTATTACCCTCGGTAAGTGGCCATATGAGGTCATTAAAAATTTTAGGCGTTCTCGGGAAAACATTATATTGGGTGTGTGTTACGTTTTATAGTGACTATGTAAACTCAGCGACAAAGTTGTAGTTAGTGCCTCTGATGCTGCATAGCATCGCAAATTGTACGTCTTGAAGGTATGCGATATATATTTTGGTTTTCAAGAGTTTTTTGACACTTCTCGGAATTGGTTTAAATAATCAAAAAACATTTTTTCTTAGAAGTAACTACAGAAAGTCTGGTACAGTCAAATCTGGTGATCTTCGGGAGGCCAGATGACATCGTGTTTCGAGTTCAGATATCTGACATCAGCAAATTGATTATACTTGGCGGTAAAGGACAGGCTCTCTCAGGCCATAGGCGTACGCCGTATACTCGTATTTTACTATAAGTTGGCAAAAGTTTCTCACAGTAAGTTACGTAGTTTTTGCGTCCGAAAATAGTATGAACAGAGATTATATTTCTGGTATCAGCGAAAGACGTGCTATTATTAAGAAGTGTCTGATTCCGGTAATATAACACACCTGTTAGATATACCTAATACCCACACATATTGTCCATAAACTTACCATTCAAGCAGAAATGTCGATTTATTAATTATACAGCATGTGCGTACACAAACACATTAGACTGAAGAAGTGCTACTTGCCTGGAGATCTGGAGAAACTATCGAAAGAATGCCGAGAATGCGACTAGTATAAGGAATTCTAGGAATGTGCCGGGATTTCATTTTTTCCTAATTCGAAATCTGCTGAAAATGATATTTCCGATATTGAAGGATTATTTCATGAACATAAATTTATTCATAAAATATCTCCAATAAGCACAGTTTCAAAAAATAAGCATAATATGCTGTTGACAATGGTATAAAAATTGTATTACATGAAAATATAGATAGATGTATTCCAAATGCATATTGTGTGTTGCAAAACACATGTGTCTCGCTTCATTGAATTGCTTCTTGATAATTCTGAAACAATACAGAAAACACTCATGTAATTCATAATTCTTTGAAAATGAGCTAGTCACTTTTAATTAGTTTACTCAGTTCTATACCTTTAACTTGTTGGCCTAGGTGGGCAGAATTTTGCTTTATAAACCTTAGGGCTTTATGACTGTACTATGTCTTATTTAATCCAGACATGCAATTTTAAATAATCTACCAACTCAAGCCGATATGATAAGTTCACAGCCTACCTGTAGCAATTTATAACATAACAGAGTCCCCTGAGCTTCTGCATCTCCCACAATAGTCACAATACATCTCACGAATACCATCACAGCTACTGATAGTGTTGCTTTATATTTTATACTCATTTTTAAGGAAATATATATCCGAAAGCATCAGCGTTGATAATCTGGATATTAAACAAAACAAACGCCATATTTGATACTTTTACATTTAGATAAAGGTAGAGAATCCCGGCAAGCAGCACGTCACGTGATGCCGGTAATGCAGTTTCCTCGATCTTGCCTGGAGAGGATGCCTTGGTGTTGCCGTTCGCCCATAAAACGTTTCACCCCCCTGGGTGCATATATCGGAGTTGAGCGAACGTACCCAGTAAGCTGACGATTTCAGTGAAGTCTTTTGGATAAGCTTTGCGTCAAGTAGGCCGACTCTTTATCTCATACAATTGCTGAGATTGATTTCTGTTGAGTCATAGATCATATGGCGTTAGGTCTGAAATAAACTGAACATGATCTGGTTGATGACAGAATTGTATGAGAAGTACAGAGTCAATTTATTTGACGCGATTTTTTATTTGACATTTATTTCCGGCATCTCAATCAGAAAAAAATGATTCAAAATACCATTTGAAATTATGAAACACAATTTCTATGTTTCTATTTATGAAGAAAAATCCATGCACACAATTTTCAGATTTTTGTAATGCTGAGAATTTATATTACTAGAAAGAAAATGTACTAACAAGAAAATGGTATGTATTACCTCCGTTATTCACCTTGTGTACGAGCTTGATAACTGACAGAATAGAATTAAAAGGTCAGTAATCAAGCCATCCTAGTTTGTTTATTATATCTCCTAGCAATAATTTATCATTACAAACTCCATTTTTAAACAACATTCTAACGGTTCAATTCTCAATAAGTCGACCCATGACGCAACGCGCGTCAATCTAACGAACAATTACTCCACATTATTAAATAAAATAACAATAGCCCGTTATTGCGGACTCCTCAATAAATGGAGAAAATATAAACCGATATTAATTACCGTCGAGCAAAAGGTCATTCCAATCACAAACCAATGCATATTACAGATCAGTGAAATATTTAGATTTATGACTAGTGGTTAATGATGGTATCAAAGTGGTGTGAAATAGCCCGACCCATATGAGAGTCATTAGGAAGCGAAAATATGCTTCGTTAAGGAAATAGCTATGTTGCTGTTTGTTGAAATGTATTGAGCAACGTTATGTAAGTTTCATTTTTAACGAAATATATTGTATTTTTAAGACATCCAGCTCATGATTAATAGTTGTTTTTGTGGTCATGATTCATGGACTGCGTATCTGTGCATAGTGTGTTTAAAACACCAAATACTAAAGTGCTAGATAAAACATCGTGTTTTTAAAATCCAGTTTTTCATTTTGAATGCTATGTCTTTGGCAAACCTCAACTTTGTATGGCTGACTATGGGTTATAAAGCTCCCCATCCATGATCGCTCTATCGCGACGCGACAGTGAATGACGGCCTTAAAGCTTGGTTAATTGCGCTACTGTTTAAAAGTATTATTTAAACAAAGTATGCTCTTAAATAGTGCTCGCAAATCATCTGCCATCTATGGCAATACCAATCATTGTCGCCTCCTAAAAGAACTGACTACTGTAACGCAAGACAAACAATTTATCAATGCCTCAGGGATATCACGACGTATAATATCCGTTTCGGTCGGTGATTTTCGCCATTACCTCTGCGATCGGGGCTGCAACGTTTCCCAATTTCATCGATAAATAATCAATATATCCAATTAACCATCAGTCATTTTGATCGAGCGAGCTGCAAGTCGCCGCCGGTGGTTGGTGACGCGATCAAGTTGGCTTTGGCTGGTTGCAGATTATAGTCACGTGCAAACGGCCATGCAGCTTTGCAGCTACCGGTGACGGTGGTCAGGCATTCACTCATATTGTTGGCGTACGCAATGATATGTTGCCACCATTGAACATTTCTTCAAGTTTTATGCATCTTTAAAGATAACAGTTTCCGGACCCTTTCGCACTGGCGGACCGTCGGCGATCTAGCTTTCTTCTACCGCTACGCCAATGGGCTTTGCTCATCAGAGCTCTCCTTCATCGACATTGTTGGACAATCTGCATGAGGAGGCTTTTCCCAGTTCACTAACCTCGTTGTTGTCGTCGTAATACACCGGTTAATTGTTATGCAATCTTCGACTAAAAATGCTGGATGGGTTTTCACGTTTTCAGAAAATTTTTGGTGTTTTCTGGATGCTGGAGAAGAGTGACGCGTCCAGTAGATCAAAAAATAACTGTCACAGTTGGGACCGAAACGTCGTATAATAAACAGAAACTTTCGACCAGACAAACAGAGGATTACTTTTAAACCTTTAACTACCTTTGCTTTACGTGTTTGGAATATGAGAGGCATGAAACGATACTCGTTACATTGTCTACTTCCCTGTTACATTTCATCGCACATTATTCAGTTCAATTGAATGCAGATGTCTTTCAAATTGACTAACGATATAACTCAATTCTAATGTTCAAGGAACTATAATGTTCCCAGTTACACCCCGTAAAATTCACCATTAACTACCTCTAAGCAATAATAATTCGAACCTATATTATCGTGTGGGCAGTGTAAGTATTTCTCAAGTCACCGATATAGTGATATCATTAAATGAGGCATAAAATTCAAATGTACGAACAGGCACTAACACCGTTCCTATTTCGACAAACAGATCACATAAACCTATATTGGCTGTGTCTCGTTGACGCCATTAAAAATTCAATTGATATCATGCCTATTCGAACAACTGACCGTTTCATTAATTCCACATGTTAAATACCTCATATTTTACTACCGACTATCTTAAGGTGCGTATAAACTTTGCGGCAATCGCGATTTCCGCGAACTGCTTCATTGACGATACCTAAGGCATGCTAGCTTGCGTTAAAAAGATGAAATATACACGAAATTTAACAATTAAAACATTTTACTACAATTCCGATATAAAAACTCCTACGTCCTGCTTTAAACAAAAACACTGTGGCAAATCCAGCGAAAGATACTGGGATTCTTGAGGTATCTGAAGAAATGGCGATAAGTCGACCAAAGCAAAATACATATACAAAATAGTCAAACTACTTGGAACATATAGTATTTCTAACAGCCTCAATATAATTACAAGTTTTTTATTTTTGTTTACATAAGGAAAGTTGATTTTAGCGTGTGTACCTGCTTGAACACAAGACGTCAGACACCAGAGACACTATATCTTGCATGATGACTTACATACAGGTAAAACGTATGTACGAGCAGCACGAAGGTCTATGCCAGCCTTATTAAAATCACTCCTACCTTTTCTCGATTCGACTCCCTCATTTCAAAAATTGACCCCCAGATATTTACGCTGGTGCAACCTGCATTTCACTTGTATGGTTTAAGGGTTAGTTAAGGATTACTATATGGAGCTTTCTTCCGGAACAAGATGTGACGAAGAAATATTAACGAGTATAAATATGGCAATTAAATCTAGAAAAAGTCTAGAGCTTCACTGAAAAAGGTGCCAACTCATCTCTGGAGCAGTGTTGAAATCTCAAGGTAGGAAAAACTCATAGCTAGTGCACAATTGATGCAAGACACTTATTGACACAAGAAAATGGAATCTGCCAGTGGTAGTTGCAGTTACGTAATAACGGTGTGAAATGCCTTCAAGTTTTTCACTGTTTATGTGGGTTAAAATCGAATCGACGTCATTTTTTGAGTCGTTTGAGAATTTACAATGAAATAAGCATAGCTTGAATCTAAAATACAAATTCGTAAAATCACCTCAAGCCATTAGATTCATTAAAAGCCCACGCAGATGCATCCAAAGCCGATGCTTCAAATAATGAATTAACACCGCAACCTTAATGTGTTCTTAGCGTTATAAATCAAGGTGCGCTTTGACAAGTCTCTCAACGCAGTCGCTTGGCGATTGTTTTATTTAAGAACTGCTGCCTCGTTTTAAAATTTCCCCGACTTTAATATTTCCCAGTAATCGTAAATTGTTTTTTAAGGGACACATTCACGTTGGTGGTAAGCAATATGCGGATTTATAGTGGCATGCTTTATGCAAAGGTGAGGCCGTTGAAAAATAATGAAATATGCGCCATTGCACGGTCGCACTCTTAAGCCTGATACACACTTAGCGCAAGCAATATACCATTTGTTCAAAGCCCAGACAATTCGTAAGGTCACAATTTCAAATGTTTCACAACATGCATGGGAGCCTGCAGTAATTTTTCAGTGGTGGGGGGATCATAGCCAATAGCGCAAATTTCAAAGTCCAAAGGGATTCTCAGGGTAGCGCGGGGCGACGATGACAGCGCGCCAGTATTCTTGATTCATATTGCGTTGAAGTATTAAAAATTTCCAGTAAAGAAATGTTTATCCAATGTGGCGTCCAACTGGGAACCGATTTAGGTCCACTGCTTTTTAATATATATTTAAATGATATATTTCAAATGACTCTGAGGGCAACATAGTAATTTTCGCAGATGACACAGCAGTTCTTTATAAAGGTGATGATTGGTTTCATTTGAAAACTATAGTTGAAAGTGATTATGTCAAAGTTACCCAGTGGCTTAATAAGCATTACTCTAACACCTCTAACACCCGTTTTTTACATTTTCTGCCTATTCCAGACATACACCAAATTACTCAAACATCTCCTTCATCGTAAATAATCAGAAATTAGAAATTAACAGAGCATCAAATATAAAACATTTTGGAATATTCCTGGATCCACACTTGCGTTGGAATGTTCATATTTCAAATACTTGATATTTATTTACTCATTCTTTGTATTGTTTTTCAGGGGTAAATAAATATTATTATTATTATTTCAAAAATATATGACTTACTATACAACCTGACGTCTCACCCAAGGAAGCTAGAAAGTCTATGTGTATAGTACAATTTTCGCGGTATGATGATGGAAAAATGAAAAATACAAGTCACTTTAAGAACCTCTTAATTTAACAAAATTTAGGAGAGGGCTCAAATTTCAAAGCCATTTATGAGTATCACCGAAATTGATAATGCATTTCGATGGACTCTAATTTGTTCCGTACTTTTTTTAAACTGAAGAAAAGCATCAATGTATGATTATTCTACAGTGTGACAGGCTCTTTAAGAGACTTTTTTAAAACATCTACACAATTATGGCTTTAAGTTTACTTCAAGTCTACTTGAGATGACTAAAATCGCCGTATCATCATCAATAAAAATGTGAAACTCAGAGCCCTTCGAAAAAGCTAATCTTTGCACAAATATTCCTTTTGAATCTTTTATAAGCTGAAGTCAAAAATTTCCATAATTTCAGTATGACAAAAATCTATTCATTGAATTACAAAATGTCGTATATATGCAAATAAATACAAGCTGAGTCAATTCAATCAACACGGGTTGGCAAAAAATAAATCCTATAAAACATCCGTATGTAAATGACACACTTGTTTTCTTCGTATTTCACACTAACTAATTGATTGAACTATTTAAAACCTATATCTCTTCATGATCAATCGTTCGTGGTATGGCTTGATATACTAAGTGACATATAAATCCGAACACTCAGTTTAAATGGTTTTATTTTAATAAAAGTTGGTGAATGTATTTATCTTACTGTAAATAACAAGTGAAAAAATTTTCAGCCTTATCAGTTGGACATTCCGGTTTTTATACTGCTTTTTTTAATTCACTAACGCTCTAAAAATGATATTTCAGCCGCAGTAAAGAATCAACGTTGGCGGATTTTGGTTCTTGACATCCTTTACGATCGGTTACGATGCCTAGAGTACGGAGACCTGTACAATTTCGTCAACTTAGTGAGTCTGATAGGGGCCGTATAGTGGGACTTCGGGAAGCTGGACTTTCTTTTCGGGCAATTGCAGTTAGAGTGCAAAGAAGTGTAGACACTGTGGGTAGGTGTTGTCAGGCATGGCTTCGAGAAGGCCGTACGCAAAGAGCAAGGGGCACTGGACGCCGCCGTAGAACAACAGACCGTGAAGATCGCCGCCTAAGATTATTGGCCTTAAGGGACCGTTTCTCCACTACCAGGTCCATTGCAAATGAATGGTTTGCAGAACACGAAAGACCTATTGGCATGCGAAGTGTTTACCGACGAATGGGAAGTTTTGGCTGGTTTTCATACCGGCCACCCTGGGTCCTCCCTTTAACTCGAGAACACCGACGTAATCGCCTTGAGTGGTGCAGACAACGGTCACTCTGGGATCAGGAATGGAACAGTATTGTCTTTAGTGACGAGTCTCGATTTTGTTTAGGCATGCACGATGGTCGCGCCAGGGTTAGAAGGCGACGTCGTGAAAGGAGGAATCCACAGTTTTTTGTTGAAAGACATGTTCATCACACTGTTGGAGTTATGGTTTGGGGTGCTATAGCTTATGGTTCCAGGTCACCTTTAATCTTCATCAGAGGTAACATGAACGCGCAGCGTTATATGCACGATGTTCTAGAACCCCATCTTTTACCTTATCTTGACACCCTGGCAGATCCAACTTTCCAACAAGATAATGCCCGACCACATGTTGCAAGAGTCACAATAGACTTCTTTCAACATAATGATGTCACATTGTTACCATGGCCACCAAGATCTCCCGACTTATCCCCAATTGAGCACGTGTGGGATATGATGGGTAGGAGATTGCTCAATTTGCAACGTCCTCCTCAGACTCTAGAAGCACTTCGAGAGGAGTTGGTGGTTGCCTGGAATGAGATACCACAGGAGGACATTGACCACCTGATCAGAAGCATGCCTAGGCGCGTTGGAGAACGCGTAGCACATCAGGGTGCATCCACACATTATTAAAGGTCAAAGGGCTTTAAAGCAGTGCAATCATTTTGAAATTTTTATCATTTACTTATTATGCTCCATTAAGTACTTATACAAAATTTTATTTAAATAAAACCATTTAAACTGGGTGTTCGGATTTATATGTCACTTAGTATATTTTCGATGTTATCGTTTTTCCGAAAGTCATAGGCGTCACATACATTGATTATAAAGGGAGGTGGACTAGTAATTTCCAAGCACAGGAGCAGGAGCAAACTCTATTATGGTCTAAGCCAATATTTACCTTAGAAGGATGTTATTAACTCAACCAACTGAAATATTAGGATGTCCATGTACAGAAAAACCGACAGATGAATATACAACATAAAACGAGTATTCCTCATAATTCGAAATCAAATATCTATACACAGTGTAATATAATAAAAGTGATCATTTAAGGTCACATGTCCTTTTTTCAACTGCCTGTTTGGAGCAATATTCTAAATACTCTCCATCCGATTATTTCATGGTGCCTAAAATACAATGTTACCAATTTTTTGTCAATAATGCATTATTTGTGCATTTTTTCTTAAATCGTATGTTAATAACAAATATTTGTACAGATTTGGAATTGTATGTCAAAATTCCACTTTTATAGTAGAGTTAGGCGGGTGATTTATTTTATTATTACTTATCCTCTTAAAAAATCTTTGACTTTTTTGAAACCTCATTTTGCAGCAAATTGAGTTTTAAAGAAAAGAAAATTTTTTGAAGAGATACAATGTTAAGAAAAAAAGTAATGACCCGCTCAATTCTTCTGTAAAGGTGGAATATTCACACAGTTTTATAGCTGTATTATTTGTTAACTAGTTACAATTAAAAAAATGCATAGAATGCATAAAGATATGCATCTTTTGACGAAAAAGAAATTGATAGCATTGTTTTTTAGTCAAACCAAACAAACCATGAAACAATCAGACGAAAAGTATTAAGAATACTTCATACAGGTTGTTGAAAAAACGAACATGCGACGTTAAGTACTTTAATAGTGCCCCCTACCGACGCCTACGTCAGCGACTTTACATACACCCTTGCCTTATGGTATTAATTAACTTAGGATAAATACCTATACCCACAAAAATTCATTTCGTAAACAAATTTTTATAAACATCAGAAAAGCTTGATGATCCATGTATGTTCGTGATGTGGTTTTCGCGTAACAGACGCATATGTAGATAATAATACTCGTAAAAGCGTAAATGGGACTTCATAATACCAGCAGAAATATTTTCATATTTTGAGCGGTCGTTAGAATAACGTTATCAAGCATACTAGTGGATTTACTACATCCATTTAAAACTTGAGCTGAAAATGCTGCAGATGTTGGAATAATGTTGGAGTGATGTATTATACAGATGAGTTTATATCTGATACACCTACTGAAGATTCCATGAAACCGTTTGTAATTTTGTTTGCATAAATATTTACATATGGTTTGACAGATAAGAGGTAAATAAATAAGATTTAATTATTTATGCATTCGTTTTGTTTAGGGGTTTTAGTAGAGCCATAACATGTTCAACATAACGGACTATTTTGAAATACCCTATTAAGTTTGATAAAAATGATTAAAAATAAAAATAGATATCCTCATGGCGTACAAAAATAGCAGTCACGTGATTTTTTCGAGTAGAATTCTATCCATGTTTTAGGTGGTGGGGCAACTGACTCCATTTAAAATATGGTGGCAGTGCTATTATTAAAAGATACTGTGCACAATATTAAAATATTAATATTTGTACTAGAAATGCTAATATTAATATTTTAGTATAATTTTTTTTTGAACATAAAAAACTGATAATGACATATTTTCAATTACCATCCCTGTAGACCAACGGACATTAAAATTGTTGAAATCTAAGTAAGTATCCAGTAGCTGATTTAAAACGTACACATTCTGTTGGTATGCTCGTTTCATATGTATATTGCATAATTCCCTCAATTGATATTCTGTATAGGTATACGTATTATGATATGCCGGTGATAAAGAATTTTCAGGTAAACTCGGCATTGATTTTTATGAGTTTTTGGAATCGGAATTGAAGTTGTATGGATTGCATATAATATTGCTGAATGAATAAAATAACGAAAATAAATACCTAAATCTGATTTATATGCTGAAAGTGGAAACTAACGTTATTTGTGTAGTCGCGATATACTTTGCATTTAGAATCCTTAGAAGCTGGAACTTCGAAACGGTTGAATCAATTTTTATCACAAATTCGAGTATAGGTGTTACTATAAAATATTCTCACGAATAGCCCGTTTTTATCGTAGTTGAAATGAAACACGCCTTTCTAGGTTTTGATCATTCAAAAACTTTTTTAACCTCAAATTATCAGACTATACTACTTTTTATACCCCAGTGACATGTATAGATTACTTTCTGGAAAACACAAGAATCATACATCTCCGCGAAACATCGAATGATCTGGAAAGAAACAAAACTGACAACGTACCTGACCTACAATTTGACAACACATGACAGTACTCAAACTGTGGCCTACCGCACTATGCAAGGTGTGTTACATTACGCGAGAAAAAAAAGAAGTCATCAGATGTGTTGCGTCCGAACAACGAAATCTATCAACACAAATAAGATGATCCCACCAAATGCCCTCAAAATTAGACACTACTTACTACAGTATCTTATCACTAATACTATGATGTGTCCGATTCTGATAATAGATGGGACTTGCCGTATTTCTATCGACCTCAAGCCTCTGATAGAGGTTACTCTTGATCCGCTTTCATTCGTTGTTCCACCTGGACCATACTGATGATTGCCAACAAGCATGAAACAGCTGTTCACAGCCCGTCAGGCGGTATATGATTTCGTAAAACGATAGGGATTGAGGGGAAAATCGAGTTACAAGTTGAGTATTGCTGCTAGATGAGTAGTAACATCACCAGTACCAAACCAGTGTTGCCATTTACTCTCAGCAGGAATAACAAATACATGAAATTGTCTCAAAGATGGGAAAAATGAAGCAAGCTTATCAAAATGATTTAGTAGTTTCGCATGGTCTCCCCGCGTCATTCCAGGCTAAGTATGAATAAGTTGTGTCCTTCAGTTAGTTCTCGAACAGTGGTTCCAAGAAGTTCAAAAAAAGCCCGCAGCAAGATATCAATATTATAATAATAAAGAACTTGATAAATCGATGTTTTATTCATTTGAATATATTTCTTGAAGTCTTTAATAATCACCAAATGAGAAACGTTCGTATCTTTGTTTTATAACTATTGTGATAATGATAAAATAATTGAAGTACAATGCTTGCTGCCCGCATGCAATTGAATGGGTAGCCATCTCAGGCACTATTGTAGTTAACATTACTTTTTATCTTACTGCTTTCTCTATATTAACTCAAGCGTGGTTCGATACGTGTATATCCTAGGGCCTCATAAAGACATGTAGATAGATGACTCAGATAGCAACAATGCCTATTTTCGGTGGAAATTAAAAACATATGTTTTAAAGAAGACGATTTAAAGAGAACTACTACCATTAACAAAGCATGAAGTGTTGCACATGGAAATGGAAAATGCATATTCGTTTACTATAATAACTTTTTGAGCAGTCAGTACTTTCCATGTCTTGATGAAGTGGTCATACGAGTGACTATCAAATGCATAAGAGAAAATAGATTGGTCATTTCAGTACACAGTTTTTTTAATATGCTGAAAACCTTTTCTTAAAGGTGTAAGTCAATGTATGCATTCCTCTTCAAACAATACCGCGAAATAGACGAACATTGCATATACAACTAAGTCAGAATATAACACCTGAAACTTATCACGTGGTTGTCATTTTTTCATTATTATTGTTGATAACCGGTGATGATTATTTAACTGTTCAATCTTTTAAAACTCAAATACCATATTAAGACGAAATCTTTGGATCTCGTTTATTTACTAATGATTCTTAAAAAATTCAAATGACGTATTTGAAATGACTAATGCAAATGTTATTCAGGCATTGTCATACCCTCTAGCATAATGCTGGTGCGCAGTAAAAGAAGAAAAAATTATATTATGAAACAGTGGAGAAAGAGGAGAGGATATACAAAACGAATGCGTAAAGTTTGTTTCTTTTAGCAGTGTGTCATTGCATAGAAAAGATTGAAGAATTAAAGGGGCCTAAAATCTCTAGGGTCCGAGCACAAAGTTCGGATGCGGCCATAGAGCGGGGGCATAAGCCTCGATCTGGGGCCTACTTGAGTGCCGGGGCCCGAAGCACAGTGTATGGTGTGCATCATTTTATAACTTTGGCTGGGGCCAAAGCTTTATTGAGAAAATTGTAATCCCTACGGACCTCTTTTGATGATATTTAACCTATGCCCGTAAACGTGTATACATGTGTAAGACAGATAGCGGAAGACCTAGTGATAATAAATAGTTTCAAAATTTTCACAAATCGTATTTCCGAAAAAGTAAAAAATGATAACAAAAGAGCTACTAGAGAAATACAGATAGGAGGACAGGAAGCAGTAAAAAAAGTTCCTTGCTCACAATGTCTTCCTAATAGAGCTACTTCAAGCATACCAGAAGAAATACATATACCAGCCACGTTCATTTGCTGCATATTCATAAGTAAACTATGTTGCAACAATCGCGTGATCAATCAATCAGATCAATATCTTCGAACAGGAGTTCGACATTTTCTTTCAGCGAAACACTCAATGATTAATCGTAATTGGGATAGATAATGTGCTTAAAATGTGGCTGTATTTTCATTCTAATTTTAATGTGTACGCTGTAATACATCAGATATTTTATACTTATACAGGAGAACTGTTATTATTAAGTGCAGCAAAATTTTTCTCATATACCTATCCAGCTTCGTTGTATTACTGAAAATATCCATTTATACCTACTCAAGACAAAGTCATATTCATATTAAAAAAAGTACTTTTGCAACGAGAACAGCAAAGCAAATAAAACTGTCCAAACAGGAGGAAATGTATTAAAAAGGTTAGGTACAATGTATTTTTATTGTTTTTAGGCAATAACAAAAATATTATATTATGACGGTTTGAGGTTATTATGTTATATAAGCCATCAAGCTGCTTCAGTATAAGTTTAGCACGACATCAAGACTAAAGAAGTGTCAGACAAGAAAAAAAGAGCTAAACCTTGTTTTTCGTAGACTAAATTACGACGCTCATTTTTAAATGAACAAGGATTAGATTCAAGTCAGATTAGGATAATTTCACTTCAAAATGGGTAAACAAAGAGGGGATCACTGATATAAACAAAAGTTACATCAACCCACACCTGATCAACATTTACAAGTTTAAAAGAAAAAGTGTCCAAGTAAAAGATAAATAGATTCGGAAGTCCAAAGCAGCATACAAAGTTGCTCAATAAAAAGACGGAATTGCCAGTGCCGTAGAGCATCAACTCAAACGGCAAAGCTGTGTTGGTATAACGCACTGTGAAGCCTTGGGAATAAACATCCCATAAAGTTGTTTCAGGGAAGTCCATTATGTATAGGAAGATATCTACATTAATTCACAAATTCACAATTTTACATCCCCCTAGAATACCATAAAAGGAGTGTATACCGTGCGTATGTATTACATGCGAAAGTCATTCTAAAGCAAGAATGCTCTCATTTTAGTGTTAAGCACGTGTCTGCCAATTTTATAGAGCGCCAGGTAAAGAAACGTGCAAAACAATTTCGCATTGGTATAAACGCTGCCTTTTTCAGATGTTGCTATAATGAGTTTCTTAAGTATGGTACATAGAACAAGATGAATCGTATAACAGCAACTATTAGTCATTTAGTAGATTTGCATTAACTTAGAAGGTAGGTACAAATTGAAATATTGAATAGTATCCAACTGATATTTTCGGTACCTTTCCAAGAACGTTGAAACAGTCATAAAGTGAGTTTTCATGGAAATAATTCATTCAAAGATGATGACTGGTTGGTAAGGTATCTGGTCATTCATTGATATCAGCGGCTAGCAGCTGAACGCCCAAGCAACGAAATAGAATATAAGACAGCAAACTGCACACAGAAAAAGAAGAAAGAAAATGACATGCAAAGCAGCTGGAGACTCATTTTCCCAGATTACCATTAAGCTTAACTATTTCAGGCATAGTGTACCTACTCAATTTTAGGTAAGTACATCGGAAATTGTTTCGTTATTTAAATTTGGATCACCCAAATCCTTTATAGTACACCACTGAGATTTCTACGACGTTTTCCAAAGTGGAAAAGAAACGTGCCACATATGTCATAGAGTGAGTTTTCTTGCATCTTGCATCATGCACGCGCATTGCGCCGTTTGAAGAAGTCGCCTTCACTTTGGGTATGTGGCTTGTATTTCCTTGTGATCATTCAGTCAAGCAACCATCATCCAGGTATTTGATGTATGTAGCAAATTGCGCAATATGTTTATAACCCTACCGTATTGTTTATAGTACTAATTTATTTCCAATATTTCGATTAATCCTGGGTTCCTTGTACACCTAATGAATGGTTTCGCATTATCAAACCTACTTTTTATCATAAACGTATCTAACGTTAAATGGCATTTCGATAGTCGATGTTTACAGAATGCCTTTAGCTTCAAAAAGAAAAAACAAATCAAAATATTTTGGCGGATCCTCAGTTTTGGAAAATACGCATCAAGAATTTCACCAATTCCTCAATTCCTTTGACTTTCATCTTCGTACCAAATTTCATTTCCCTTGATTTCATGAAAAACATTTTAGTTTAGCTGACACTCAAGCGCTTTTAGAGCATATTTGCAAGGCATGAAAGCTTTTGTCTACATAATTCGTCAAATAAAAGATGAACTTAGCAAAAAGGCCTCAATATAAAATGCTAAATAAAGCCTTTCTGACTTTACAGTACCTATCAGACTCGAAGGACCAAAATGTAGGGACTTTGTACTGTGTACGACTTGATTCTTACAACGGCATTATATAAGAGCAAGGCTGCTACAAACTTAACCACAATCCTGTTAACGCTCGAGCTATTTTACATCTGATAGAGATTGACGAGCAGGTTGATGTGGATTACCAATAGAATGTCCAAACAACAAACAATAGAAGCAATGTCATGCAATCCAAAGTAACACACCAAACAGCACATAGAAGCATGCGAGTGTCAATGTCATAGAGCGCAAACGGAAGAAAAAAGGTGTGCATGCTGAATGTTAGTAAAGCAGCTCCAGATGAAGGTTTTCTACAGGTTTCAATCAGCTTTGTCCCACGCCCACATACAAATGCTCTAGGTTCCCCTTGAAGCCAAAGGTAAACTCATTTGGCTCTGGTCTTCCAGCCAGATTGCTACACTTTAATCCAGGTCTTTCAATACGTCATGACCAAACTTCTAAAATTGACTGACATTGGAGCGCATTTACTAGATATATGACAATCACTGAAGGAAGCTATTTTTACATAATCAACCTCTCATCCCGGTAACAAGGTGAATATGTTAAAATGGCTACAAAATGAAAGGATACAACAAACAGGTTTATCCCGATTTCCCCAGTTCGCAGAACCAACGTATTTGTGATTTGGTGTTGGAAGCTTTTAACTAGAAAATTCCGGGTAACAAATTTGTGAGTGGAACTTGATGTGATAAGTACTGCTACATACAGGCGTGCTCCAAACTTAACCCTACCTCTTGTTATCGTTCGGACTCTTCTACATCTGAAGTGACGAGCAGGTTGATGTGGGTTGCCAGCAGAATGTCCAAGCAAAAAACAATTGAAGCAATGTCACGAAATCCAAAGTAACACACCAAACTGCACATAGAAGCACGCGGCTGTCAATGTCATAGAGCGCGAACAGAAGAAAAGGGCATGCAAGCTGCAGAGCAGCGTCGGTCGGTATAAAGTTTAAAGCAATGTTACCGCGGCACCCAGACACTAGCACGCTGTCAAGCGTCCGACTGAAGGACCAAAAACACGAGACGCGCGGCGACTCCCTCCTCGCCTTCCCCCACCAAACGCACTAAAAAATTTCAGTAAATCGTCGGGACCAGATTGGTCGGAATCATGTGAATAGGGTACGTACTGGCGCGTCGCGGGCGGTAACGCCGCTTCAAACGCACGGCGGCAGAAAAATCAGCGCCTCGCCAATTTCTTCCTTCGACTGTTGGAGAGGTAGACTCACTGTAGTTTGAATGGTAATTGACGGACGCACGTTGTATCAGAGGCGGCGCTGAATGCTTTATACGCGGCATCCCACAAGGGTCAGTATAAAGACCACTGCTTATTGTCCTTCATAGAATGAAGGTGAACGTCTTTTGATTGCATCTGTTTTTTAAATGTTAATATTGCATTTGACAATAGCTGGTCATTGCCGGAAGCTCTTCAAGCTTGCAAAAAGAAATCAGTGAGACATCAATTATCGCTTATGACCATTTCGAGAAATCATACGCTTCTTCGAATAAAAGCGGCCTGATCACTCTAGTATCTATCTACCTCTTTTATTCTACACAGTCTAGCATTAGGTGCCTGAAATAATGCTGTTTCTATTTACTTCAAAAACCAGAAGGTAGAAAATTATTCGACGTTTCTTTAAGCTTGGCCTTTGGCGAGGTACATTCATTTTAGTTTGAGTGGTAATCGAGAGTCGAAGTTGACTGCTGTATACGGTATCCTTCAAGAATCAGAATAAGGAACACTGGATACTGTCCTTCATAAGAATAAACTGTCAAGGTGTTACACCTTTTGAGTACTTCTACTATTTTTGCATACGAAGCGTTTTGGACACAATACCCCGTTATTTCAGATTACTGTTTAAGTCTGTCTGAAAAATCACTGCGATATGAAATCCAAAAACACTACTAGTTCTGTTCGGTTATCAAGAGGCTCACTGTGATGTGCAAAGTAGTTAAAAGAATCATAGGTAACGCAAGGAAGGATTACATTGTTGCCAGCAAGGGTCAAGTTTTGAATAGTATTTTGAATTCTGTTAAGATACTGACAGTTTGTTTTAGACTGCTTCGAAAATGGCAGAAAAATCAGCGCTTTGCCCACTCTTTGCTTTGACTATGGTCCGATTGGGAGAGGGAGACTCACTGTTGTTGTAATGGTAATTGACGGACACACGATGAATCAGGTGCGGCTCTCGAGGGTCAGTATGAAAGCCACTATAATGTATTTATTTGAGATTTTATTAACAGCTTTTATATCAAAATCATTCAGCTTACATCTATTCTATTCGACTGACAGTATTGAAGACACTGCTTGTTTTTGCTCATGAGTTACACTGATAGCATCACGTGTTATTCCAATACGGATAGTTAGTTTTAGTTTTTCAAAACCTAGATGGTAAAAAATCCACTTAGCATATTCCTTACTTCAACTATTCAGTATTTTTTGAAAACGCTGATTTATACCATTTTGAATGCATTTCCATGGGTGTCACACAGTGATCAGCATGTGAATCGCTCTTCCTTTTTAGTCAATACCAATAACAAAATATACTTCTTACTGTTAGCGGATTTTTCTTGATAAAGATGTATTTTCACAATTTTGATGAAAAAATCGATGCACCAGAAATAATGTAGCTTATATAAATAAAAGTCTATTATCAAAATACAATGAGAAAGAGGAGGCTACTTTTCTGTAAAATAAGATTTGTAACGATAAATAATTTTAAATGACTTTTATGTAGACTAAGAAATTTTCCTCAGAACCTATAATCCAATAGATATGAGCGTAGAAAAAAGTACTTATATTAAATTCGAAAGCCAATCAATCATCCCAGTATTATAAGACTTATGTGATCCAGGCTTAAACTGTTTCAACTATTTAGTCTTCTAACGAATTCGATGAGGGACTCATTGAGCTTTGGACCCATAAGGCTCTTCATCCTTCAGTCAATGAACAATATGTCAAATCTTTGAGAAATTCAAGGGATTTCGAAAATACCATGTGAGGCTGAAGGTATTATTTTTCTTATCATCTTTCGCCAGTGCAATAAAATACTTCCTAGCTGGTTTGGAATGTCATTTTTATTAATTAATGGAGATAGCTTGTCTATAAATGAGAGGAATGTTTTTTTTTCGTTCTGGGGCTGTACTCCTCGAATAGCAGTTAATTATTCTATAGATTGTATCGTATTGAACAGACATTTTCATTATTATTTTTCCATCAATCATGGTTACAAGAATCATTATGAACTGCCTATTTCGGTTAAATAGCTGTAGTAGTTGAAAGCTCATTAGAAATTACTTGATCTGTTACGATACCTTTTTGATATGTAAGAAGTCCCAATTAGACTAATGGAAACAGAAAATCAAATATGATATAAATAAAGCAAAAAATAAGATATATTCAATACTAAGTCTGGGGATATTAAAAATTCTAAGAGATTACCAGTCTTCTCCTGACGGCAAGATCGGTCTGGCACTCTAAATGCCTGCATGTAAAGTGCTATCATCGCACAGGTGGAGATCGGATTTATCATCGTCCAAGAAAAGGGGCAACTGATTTACAATAGCAACCATGTTGAAGCTAAAACCGGTCTCTGGGGATACCAACCATCCATCTAAGGAGGAATCACTCAATTAAACTACACGCATTATTGGTTGCATATGTTTTGTGAGGCCAAATGGTCCTTGACTGTAGTTTTTATCTCTGAGAAGAAAGTTGGTTGAATGGCAAGATCGCAACTGGATGATTTATGTGTATTGGTCTGAATGTGTATAAAATCAGTGATATTTGCTGTGTGAGAAAATCATTACTGAATAGGCTGCCAATGAAGTATATCTGATGGCTGTGAGAGACGGGTTATTTTTATGTTGTGCTTTCTGAAGAGAGGTTATGTTCAAAGTTCTAAATTACGAAAAACTGAGGAAAATTACGGGAAATCATCACCGCGCCCGCGTTGTGTGTAATTACTGTTAGCATGTGGCTTGTAATTCGACAGTGTACAGTGAATATAATTATTTCTTGTATCTCTCATTTTTGAAATTTAGCAAATTTATAATGTAATTTGCAGAATGGATAAAGAAAAGTGGATGCGAAACTAATTTCTAGCTTTGAATCTCAATTAAGTTTGTTTGAGACAAGAACCCAATGTAATTATCATCCACACATACAACTTACAGCTTAGACCTCCAGTAATGCCACCTCAGAAGCAGATGTTACATCACATCAGAGCCAAAGAATGATAACAAGCCTCATGACGTTTAGGCAACACGTACAACTAAGTGCTAAGATAACATCTTGTAGAAAAACCTACATAATGTCACAAGAAACCAATACAATGTCAAAAAAAAAAATCGGCATAATGTCACTTTTCAAGATACGTGATGCCCGTGCCGGGTGTTGGAAAAAGGTGGTCTGTAACGAAAAAAAAAGTAAGTACTTTCAAGCAACTCACACTTCTACTTTGAAATTTGCAGTTTTGTTGAAGAGTGAAATAATTGTCGGGTGGTCTTAGCTTCGCGAAATTTTGTCGAATGAAAAATGTCGATAGCGAATTTCGTGCGACATTATTTGAACTATGTGGCATGCGTCATGGACCATTCGACACTAGCCTTCCCACGAATTTTTGACGTTATGGATGGTTGGAAACAGTGAATCAATTCAATTTTATGCTACTTTGACATTTCGTTTGTCCAACTAAATCTGAGGATTTTGAGCTATCTGAAAATATCATCATTTCTGGGAAAAAATATTCAGACAATATATTGAGTCGAAAAATTACACTTCGTATTATGATACCGTTTTTATTGTCATTCGATAAGCTTCTTCAACACCGCATGAAAAACTTACAAAAATTCGATTAATTAGACCTGGGTATTTTCTTTACAATTATTCAGTGCAATGACCATATCAGTATAAATATAAAAGCAAACCTCATCACAAAAATCCGACATTAACATGACCAGAATCACCGCATTCGCCTTTTTTGTAACAAAATGTAATTTGCAGTAAATATCCATCAAACCTGTGGAACGGCTCTTAATAATATCCATTGACATTATTTCCAGCTGTAGTCGATCGCTCTTTGAGAAATTAACGGGGGTTAATGCTAGCATCGTAAAAATTACACGCTTTTTGATTATTCTTCTTTTGAAGCTTTTAATCAATTCCGTGTCAGTGTCCTGATACTGTGAATTAAACGCAACAGAATTTTGAAGTAACTTTGATCGGCCTGAGATTTTGTTCATACAGAGAAATCCATATACCAGTGACGTCGTAATGTGTACGAGAGAGAAGCGCGAGTAGCGCTGCAATACGAGTATTAGAAAGAGATAGAAGCACGGGCGCAGCTGTGGCTTGCCGCGTTGCCTCTCTCTCGTACGCATTGCGACATCAGTAGTACCTATATGGATTTCACTGAATATAAAAGACTTAAGAATACCACACGTAACGTGTTTTTATACCTTCATATTGTCCTGGTGGTGAGTCGATATAACCACACATATTGAATAAATGTTTTATTGGGGTTTTGGCTGCCCCAGACTTTAAACTTTGAGAAACCCTGCGGTTCAATGCATTGATCAAGAGAGCAAGTATTATACTATAATAACCTAACAAAACGTGTTATGCTAGACAGTGTGACTTTCGAGGAAGTCAGCTCTTAGTTTATTTCCGGTTCCGAGAATTATTTTTCAGGTTTGCTATTTTTATAGAAGTTACATATTTCTTGATGGACATGGAAAGTTTAGAGTCTACTTGGATCCATTTTTGTTTATGCTTTTGAACAGACTAACATATACTAAGTGACATATAAATCCGAACACCCAGTTTAAATGGTTTTATTTTAATAAAATTTTGTATAAGTACTTAATGAACCATAATAAGTAAATGATAAAAATTTCAAAATGATTGCACTGCTTTAAAGCCCTTTGACCTTTAATAATGTGTGGATGCACCCTGATGTGCTACGCATTCTCCAACGCGCCTAGGCATGCTTCTGATCAGGTGGTCAATGTCCTCCTGTGGTATCTCATTCCAGGCAACCACCAACTCCTCTCGAAGTGCTTCTAGAGTCTGAGGAGGACGTTGCAAATTGAGCAATCTCCTACCCATCATATCCCACACGTGCTCAATTGGGGATAAGTCGGGAGATCTTGGTGGCCATGGTAACAATGTGACATCATTATGTTGAAAGAAGTCTATTGTGACTCTTGCAACATGTGGTCGGGCATTATCTTGTTGGAAAGTTGGATCTGCCAGGGTGTCAAGATAGGATAAAAGATGGGGTTCTAGAACTTCGTGGGTATAACGCTGCGCGTTCATGTTACCTCTGATGAAGATTAAAGGTGACCTGGAACCATAAGCTATAGCACCCCAAACCATAACTCCAACAGTGTGATGAACATGTCTTTCAACAAAAAACTGTGGATTCCTCCTTTCACCACGTCGCCTTCTAACCCTGGCCCGACCATCGTGCATGCCTAAACAAAATCGAGACTCGTCACTAACATTCCTGATCCCAGAGTGACCGTTGTCTGCACCACTCAAGGCGATTACGTCGGTGTTCTCGAGTTAAAGGGAGGACCCAGTGTGGCCGATATGAAAACAAGCCAAAACTTCTCATTCGTCGGTAAACACTTCGCATGCCAATAGGTCTTCCGTGTTCTGCAAACCATTCATTTGCAATGGACCTGGTAGTGGAGAAATGGTCCCTTAAGGCCAGTAATCTTAGGCGGCGATCTTCACGGCCTGTTGTTCTACGGCGGCATCCAGTGCCCCTTGCTCTTTGCGTACGGCCTTCTCGAAGCCATGCCTGACAACACCTACCCACAGTGTCTACACTTCTTTGCACTCTAACTGCAATTGTCCGAAAAGAAAGTCCAGCTTCCCGAAGTCCCACTATACGGCCCCTATCAAACTCACTAAGTTGACGAAATCGTACAGGTCTCCGTACTCTAGGCATCGTAACCGATCGTAAAGCAAGAACCAAAATTCGCCAACGTTGATTCTTTACTGCGGCTGAAATATTCATTTTTAGAGTAAAAAAAAGCAGTATAAAAACCGGAATGTGTAACTGATAAGGCTGAACATTTTTTCACTTGTTATTTACAGTAAGATAAATACATTCACCAACTTTTATTAAAATAAAACCATTTAAACTGGGTGTTCGGATTTATATGTCACTTAGTATATATACTGAAATTGTTGTATACAATTATTATAGAAATTATGCAAGCTCTCACGCTTGAACAAAGGGAATCTTGGTATAGCTAAACGTACTTATTTTGGATATTTCAAGACAGTGGTCACACGTTTTCATGAGTACATTTACTGTTTTATACGTTACCACGTAGTGTCAGTAAATGCACCATTTGGCTTCCCATGTCAACTGGAGAAAATATAGTCATCGCGAAAAATTTTGAATTCGAGATATTATGTGTTTGGGATGCCTGTCGACCGATGTCTATTGTCTTCGATCTTCATCATATTTTTGAGAAGGAAAAATTATCAAGGAAAAAGAACATTTGATTTTCGTCGTATTCATTTGCCTATTCGCTTTAGGGCGTATACAAAAGAGTTTTATAGGATTGAAGGTTCTTGAGTCTGGCATCTTATCTCTAGCAACACTAGAATGTACGTGTAACTACAGCATATTATGCCAATGTGTGGAAAGTACTGACTCGGTCTATTTGACTCCTTTCTTTTTGGTTCTTCGGACCTGTATGCTGCGGAACCATTGCTGGCCAAATCAAGGTGTAGTACCACTATATTTTTTCATAATCCGTGAATACTTCTAATTTCTAAATTTCCTAAATTATTAGCCAAAAAAATGCCCAATATTACAATCGTGGATTTAAAATTCTTTTTCTATGCCGAAGCAGCCGCGTAGGCAGAACACTAAATACCAACGCATCACGACTGCTATGAAGAGCTTAAAAAACTTTGATAATACGATTTTCGAATTGCTTAAGGTAGTAAAACTGGGAAAAGCATCCTCAGGTGGATTGTTCCACAATCTCGACACCCTAAGGACAAAAGAGCGGTCATATCGGCCAGTTCTGGATGTACGAAATTCGACGGTTATAGGATGGAAGGCCGGAGTCAGGTAGGTCTGTCTGGCAGGCACATCACCCGGCGGCATCATGGAGGAGAGCTCTAAGGAGCAAAGTCTGTTGAAATAGCTGTAGAAGAGAGCTATATTGCTGACAGTCCGTTCCAAGACTTTCTGTTAGAGAAGAGCGATCGATGAGGGGAACAGCCCTCTTCTAAAAATCATCTAGCAAGAATAATGTTGTCGGGGCGGCAACACTTCAAACATGTGAGCAGTACTCGAGGCTAGGTTTTATCTGGGAATTGTACAGAGTGAAGATATTATGTGGATAAAATAACTTCTTAGCCTTAATCAAATAGCGTAGATTTTTCACAGCAGCTGCCCCTATCGACGAGATGTGTTTGTGCAGATCAAGTCCCGGTAATCTGGTCTCCGATGAGCCGTCTCCTTTTTTGAGTTTCAATCAATGAAATTTATTTTACATCAATACGTGGAAATTCGGTAGTCCATTTACTTTTGACTGCATTTTCATTATCAAAGAATAGATTTTTAAAGTATGTAACAATCCGAGCTTAAAGTGTAGATTCGGATGGTAGTTGAACTGTTACGGAATAATTTGTCTATGTCAGTGGTTTATTATTAATTTTTGCATCTCTTCTAACACATGTATACCTGCCATGCTCAATCAATAATTTCGACTACCTGCTTTTCTTCAGTCACGTTCCAGGTATAAAGTGACACAGAATATTTCAAATCCACCAAACTTCCTTATTTCTCACACGGTGAAAAAATCACATCGGATAGGTAAATGTTAAAAAACCTTCGGATCACCCCTTTTCGGAGGTTACCGGATGCCTCTAGCTAACCAGCTGGTGTTGGATTACAGACCGGTGGTTGCTGCTAAGACGAAAAAACAATATTTGCATTTTTACCTGGTATAATCTATTATATTCAATATAACTAAGCATTTCAATAAAAGTAGATATAACTCAGAACTATCTTGTGGATTTATCTCTATTCCCCGGCACAGTTGTTAGCGGACTTCGAAACTGGACGTTCTTGCCTTGATAAGTTCGACGATAAGAAGGATACCTAAGTATGGATATAGTAAGTACTATATGCAAGTCAAGTCATCCTTGGTTGTCAGAGCGGTCGTAGGATCTTAGCTCTTGTGCTTAGTGTCAGTTTGTAAGTCTGTCAGGTCTGGTAACCCATACCAGACAATGTTAAGGAAAAAAGTGAAGAAAAAAGGAGAGAAGGAAGGAAGAGGGCAAACAGGAGTAAGATAATCTTTACACATTTAGACATTGTTAGAATTTTGAAATGGTCCAGAAACTATATTTCTGCAAGGGCTTTGTCAAAATGATCTAATCTTGATTGTTCTAAATTCACGAATTAATTTTGATTACAGTGCGAGCCGCGGCTTTTTGTGCTTGCTCCTGTTATTTAATGAAGTCCCTTAGATAAAGGATATATGCTACTACGAGTATAATGCTTGATATTTTTTGAACTAGCTTGCTACCTAACACCCGAGGACACGAGGCATACGAGCGCTAAATTCATGCACTTAAGACTCACGTAATTGAGTTTAGCGTGATAGCGGCACTACAGTTGTAGTCACCGTTCTTGGCGGTTACGTCATCAACGCCATATGAAATAAGTAAACACATCGAGTCTCCGTAACAGTAGACCGCTGTTTTCATTCTCTTCCTAGAAATACTCTAATAAATTTAGCACGAGCTGTCGGCCTTCTCCGTTGATCGTATTTGTTGGTAAGTTGTCAGTCTGAGATACATGATTGAAGGGCAGTCATACGTAACGATCCAGTTTTCGAGATTGAGACACACAACTAAAAAATGTATGTCTTTGAGCTTACCGAACAAACGTTCACACTCAGGGGTAGGTAGGATAGTTGCCAAGAACGGTAACTACAACTCTACAACAAGAGGCGCGTTTTTACACCGCATCAATTCAACGGGCGCGTGCCCAGTGTGCAAAAGAAAAGCTTTGTCTCCATTACCCATTAGTCATTAGCAACTGTTCATTTTTGAAATTACTCTGCCTGTATATTTCCTCCAGATACGTTTAATAATTAAACGATTGGTCCATAGATTGCCATAAAGTCATGTTAGTTTAGTAGTAGTGGGGAGGCGAACCCTGGCAACTAGATAACGTTTGAACCGTTTGCCAGACTCCGTAGTATCAACACTACTACTCTACTACCACATTCTATCTACTAGTAAATGATCATTGAATCAACCAACTGCAGCAATGTGATGGAGCTATGTTGATCTTGCACCGATCTGGTGATGGAGTGCATTACCTTACGGTTACGTTTCAAATATCACATACCGCCTATGATCTTTTTGTCGTTTCAAACTTTTACTAGGTAAAACGTTCTGGGACCTATACTTCGCTGCTTAGAACGTTCCGATGTACAGTGGTCTAAAACACTGAAAATTTGACCAAAAATACAATTTTTATGGTATTTATACAATACGAGTCACTTCAGAGTCAAATCAAAGACCTTTCCAAAGGAAGCCGGGTAGTTGATTCCAACTGCATTCCATTTAGGTTTTTCTGCTCACTTATTGCGAAGTCCGGCATCCGAGTCCAGACGGATGTTGTATAGCTTTTTGCTAAATACACATAGATCATATGGCAGTATATATAAGGTTATATTTTAAAATAGTATGCAATAGTTAGCAAAAACTGACAATACATTTTATCTGAAAGTACTTCAAGGTTCACAAACATCCAATTGGGGCAATAGGCGCAACCTTATTAAAAACCTCTCTGAATGATACTAATATAAATAAGTGAAGCTAAAAATAGTAATCCGTTCAATTCACATTGAACATGAAAAAAAAGAATGACAGATTTCTGTCATATCAAGTGAAAGTTCAGAATTTCTTTATTGTGATCCAAATATGAAAGCTCAAATATTTTCAACTCACAGCACCACGCATGATACAGAAGGCTCTCCAATTTTTCCGTTAAAAAGTAGTGTGTAATGAGATGCATCACAACGTTCAAGTTTAAAAGTATGCCATAGTACAGGTAGTGAAAACACCAGCCTTTTGTTTAAGGTACTTACTTTGAAAAAGGTAATAGGTTCATTTATGATACTTGTTTTTTTTTCAATTTTTGCCAGGGTTTCGTATAGATACAACACTGTGCGATGGCAGGTGAAACGAACAAAAAAGCGTGTTAAAAAAAAGCCATTTTGAGATAAAAGCTTTTAAAAATGTTGATTTTTCATTTTTGCTTTAGTTGAACATAATAGTGCAAACTTCATCATGCAAATATTGAGCTTATCGGCGATTTTAGAAGCATTTCCTAACTTTGAATCGATGCCCTATTTCTTCTCCAGCAATTGGCTAAACAGGCCAAACATGCTTATGCTTTCAAAGTATTTGCCCTATGAACGCGAATGAGATATTTCTTGACAAAACTCAATACTTATGAACTGGCAAAGAAACCAAAGAAACCCTTCTATTCTGTGCTCTTCTATTCTATTATATTCTACTCGAATCTTTTTTGTTTTGTTCTCTTCTATTTTCTATTTATGTTCTATTATATTCCATTTCATTACGCTCTAATCTATCGAAGACACAATTATATCCTAATTGAACCTGACGATTTAGGTTCCATGGACATTTGTGATTTTGATGAGCCGTTTGAATTTCCAGTCTTACCAGTCTGCACGCCAAAATAAACAAATTTTAACAAAATCGGCGTAATGGTTATTGAAATTAAGAAAAAAAGACGATCTTAAAAAGAAATTTTCGTCTTAGAACTTTGGTGGGACATCCACTTCTTGCTTCTCATTTGAGTTTTAAAAATAATGAACGTCACGTTCTTATGTATCTACTAACAAGTTGTTGGTAGTCTTCTCTCTAGTAGGTATACACCTATTTATATACGCATTTATGATTTGATTGGACTTATTGTGAAGTCTCTAGAATAGTTAAAATTAGTCCCGTTGATGCAAACTTTTAAACATTTTAGGAACACCATGACTTACAAAAATTGAAACAGTACGGAGGTATAAAATGACTCAAGATATTTTTCAATTACATGAAACTTTCTCTCACGGAAAAAACAGCAGCAATGGGTAAAAAGCCTTCGATCACCCTTTTTCGTGTCTTTCCGGATACCTGCAACCACCAGCTGGTGTTGGATTACAGCGCGCGGTTACTACTAAGACGAAAAAACAATATTTGCATTTTTTACCTGATGTCACCGATTCAATATTCTTGTGTATTTCCAGAAAAGCCAGCCCTAAGGGGTTAGGTAACGGGTTTCAAGTAACATTCAGGTAATTTTAAAGAATGTGTGCGACATACTTAACTATTTTTACGGTCATATCGGATATCAAGCCGCGTGTAGACCTACGTTGGGATTGTGGGGATTCCGGGATATGTGTGAGAAAATATTCCTTTCAGAAAGGGTTGCGGATTTATCGATATCTTCGAGGCATATGATGTTGTACTTTGGTGGTAGTGAAAGAAAACAATAGCTTGGTCGTTGGATATTCACAGCCACAAATTGGAATATTAGTACTATTCAAGCATATGCGAGTATAGTATTTACATCATCACCAGCAGTGGTCAATAAGAATTGATTCCAAACAAGTGACACTGTGTCAGAGAACGGCTTTTTGAAGTCAGGCAAAGTAAGGATTACGGCTTCACTTTTACTTTCCAGGATAAATAAATACATTAAAAAGTATACCTATATGATACCACTACTATAGTGCCAGAATCGGCGGCACCTAGCGGCCAAAGTTGGTGGCCCGGATAGCAATGCGAACTGGCATACAGTTCAAACAGAGAGGTTGCGGTTTTTACTTTCGTAATGGTGGATTCTGATAATAGATGGCACTACCTGCTGTCTTATTCCGTTAGCAAACTGCCTGTTGGAACTGTATCTCAGTTCGCATTGTCAGCCAAACCAGCACTGTGGCCGCTAGTCACCGCCGATTTTGGTGTTCTAGAAGTAAAGCTCTTTTACTAAATTGTTCAATGGCGTGTAGATCGTATCTACTATAGCACAAAAATCATACATCAAGCTATACTAATAGTTTCCTACGAAGTGTGTTGAAATCAGCCAAGGTTTAGTTCCAGCGATTAAACTATTTTGGAAGCTTAAATAATACTCACTGAAAAACTTTGCTCGAGTTCAAATATGTAAAAAAGCACAACCCTCAAGCAAATATCTTCACACCCAACAAATTTGAAGTGCTTAGCGGCTGACCCATATTCAGTTTTCTCACATACCGTAAAATTTCAAACTGTAACAGTGGAAAAAATTAGGCTAGGGCGTACGTGCGCATTCCAGGGACAACAATAGATTAGAATAAGGAAGAAGATAAGAGGACTACCGGTGGTCCCTTGTCCAGACCTCTGGCCCTCGCAGGCCCATTTGAATGCATTTAACTATCCATTATCAGTGACAAATAGAGGTAAACAGCTCAGCGTGTGGCCACAGTCGAAGAATAGACTTCTGAGAGGGACACTCGGGCATTATTGGCAGATTACGACACTTCTAAGGGATGAATAAGTTAAAGTGGCATTACCTGTCGTCAGTAGTCGATAATATGCATAAAAAAGTGTACGTAAAAAAGTGTGAAACTGAGATACTTAGGGAAGATCGCTTTTACGATTTTGGTAATAAGGAATGAGAAGCTTTTTTAGGAGCTCTTTTATGTTTTTTTGTGCATGGGAAAATCGTGGACGTAAAAATCTTTTAAGTGTTATGATGATAGTTAAGGAGGGTCTGGTGCATAGACATATGGAAATATAAACGCTAAATGGTTTATCTTAAAGGTGTTATCTTCTTCCTGAGGAGAAGGTAAGAACGAGCCCCTTCCCACTTCAGTTGGCCCAGCTATTGAAATCTTAGTTTTTTTCTTATCAAACACAAATAATAAAAAGGTTGTTATAGGTGTTATAGGTTTAAAATATTAACAATGAATATTTTGATAATATATAGTAGAAAACACCAACTTTATCACTCCCTAATCAGCATAACACATGTTGCAATTACAGCATATCAACCTATTTTCATTTCAATGCAAAATAAGTCTATAACGCATAGGTGGCTGTGAAAAATAAAAGCCATGACAATTGTTTTTATTAATCACAGCTGTCAGAATACGTTTAAAATAGTTTTTTGGTAGTTGAGGTTTTCAAAATGGGTAGAGGAAAGGTTATTAGTGAGAACATTCGGTTACTGATAATTAAATTTTTGAATTCTGGGATATCAAACTCAGAAATTGCAACTTTGTTAGACACAGTTAGGTACAGTTTGAGAAATATTGTTAGAAGATATAACGTAACTGTTTCAGTTAATATTAAGCCACGATATGTGAAAAAAAGTAATATCACAAATGCCGACCGATGAGCATTAAGAAGAATAATCGTGAAAAACAGGCGTGCCAATTATTTACAATTAAGTGCTCTGTGGAGTGACGCTGTTGGAAGGATAATTTCGAGGTCCACAATTCATAGAGAGGCCCGCAAACTGGGATTCAGCACTTGCAAGGCAAGTTTTCTTATAAAAAAAGTGAATCAAAATCCCTAAAGTTGCACAACTTGTTTATAGGCCAAAGAAAAGCCGCTATTAACTCCACTGCAAAAGAAAAATCGGCTTAGATGGGCTAAAGAACATAGACAATGGATACCTGAGCAATGGTGTGGAATACAATGGAGTGATGAGGCCCGATTCGAAGTTTGTGTTGGTGACAGTCGCAGTAGAGTTATTCGCAAAAAAATGAAGCATTCCATGTTGACTGTCTGAAGAGAAAAGTGAAATTTCCAGCATCCATTATGGTCTGGGGCAGTATGTCATCAAAAGGAGTAGTAAAACTTCATTTTATTGATGGAAATGAAGATACAAACAAATATTTGGCAATTTTAGAAGAGTCGGTTTTACCAGTGATGGAAGAATGTTTGACATCCGGCCAAGAGTTTGTGTTTCAGTAAGATGGTGCAGCGTGCCATACCTCAAAAAGGCTATAAAATGGATGGAATAAAATAATGTACCACATTTGAAATGGGTTTCTTGCAGTAATATTGAAACTTTGTGGCACGAGATGAAAAAGGTTCTACGACAACATCCTGCTCGTATAATCACCGAACTGAGACAAAAGCTTCAAGAAATATAGAATTGTTTTACATCAATTTTTTTCCAAAACTTGGTTAAGACTATGCCCCAAAGAATTTCAGCCGTAATAAAAAATAAAGGTGATGTTATCCAATGGTAATCTTTCAATTGTTGCTTTGTTAACTTCGCGCATTTATTCCGACATTGTTTATTTGTTCAGATGTTCTATTAGTTATAGGTCTAAGTGATTTCAAATATGTATTTTCTACGACTAGAGTGTATCTAAAATGTATTTGAGAAAATAAATTGTAAATAGTTTCGTCATGTTTAGTTTATAAAGGCATATTTTGGTACAAATCTTGATGTGGGCCAACTGAAGTGGGAAGGGGCTCGTAGGATGATATATGTGGGTTACGATAAAAGATATGCTCAAACGTAAAATTTATATTTAAACGGAAATTGCAGAAGCTTAAATAATCCTTCGACATGGTCGCTCAGAGACTGCTTTCTCAGAAGTAAATTAACAAGAACAGACCGGTGCGTCAGTTTGCGACAATACAGCGTCTAAATTTGAATTCGCTGCTTGCACGGTTTTTATTCGATGTCGCAATGTTAAATACTGAAAAACTTCTCGAAATAATTAAGCAACTTCCAATTCTTTACGACTCAAGTAACTAGGACTATGAAAATGTTCGTAAAAAATTTGGGATGAAGTAGGAGTGGAATTAAATGACACTGGTAAGTTAACCTCTTTATACTGAGAAATTATTATAATATATATTATTTATGAATGGCACAGCTAAGCTGATCTTGACGAAAAATATGAGTTGAGGTATTCAACAAATTTTTCTCGTGTAGAAAATGCCAGATTCGTTGCGCGTCTTGGATCATTTTCCATGTTAGTGGAGGCTTGTAATGGATCTAGATTATCTTCGACTAAAAGATGTATGTACTGTTCATCAGATGTATGTACTGCTTAAGAGTTTAATTTGGTTTACAAGCAACACTCTCACACTATCTATTTTCAATCCACTGCGATCTTTTCTTTTTGATATGAAACGTCCCTCAAAATATTCGCAGCGAATATCGCCACGAATATCGCAGCGGATCAATCGCGTCGATCTGGGGGATCCTTCAAGCTAATTAGATTTCACGCCTATCCAATGAATAGGTATACAAACCAAAATCAATGCACAACTCAGCAGAAGTATCGAACATTTTGCTAGTTGTAATGAGGCATCATGAATTTTTAATTTTTGCATCGCAATGGGATACCAAGTTATCCTTGGAGATTTTCCAATATATTTGCGACTAATGCGTATTATTATTAAGCATCCGTTTAACAAAGTTTTCTATAATTTGTTTCAGTTTTGAGACGGCCTTACAAATAACTGCTCAGTTTATTGGAAGATGCTTACCAGATACACGTAACTGAAAAAGTAATTTAGGACATGACACCAAAAAATGGCCGCGCAATGAACATGTTAAGGATATAAAAAGAAGCTATTTTATGCACTTGCTTGCTGTCCAGAATATAAGCCATCTTTGCAGTTATTATCAACTGTTCAGTTTTGAAATTATCGAATTCGCATATTTTTTCTACACCTTTTTTACTTGAGTAATGATTTCCGTTGCTATAATGTTATACTAGTATATAAATGTGAATTGTAGCATATAGGCTAGGCCTCTTGTAATCGATTTTAATCTAGTATAGCTTTTGTAACGTATATTGCATATATACTAAGTGACATATAAATCCGAACACCCAGTTTAAATGGTTTTATTTTAATAAAATTTTGTATAAGTACTTAATGAAGCATAATAAGTAAATGATAAAAATTTCAAAATGATTGCACTGCTTTAAAGCCCTTTGACCTTTAATAATGTGTGGATGCACCCTGATGTGCTACGCATTCTCCAACGCGTCTAGGCATGCTTCTGATCAGGTGGTCAATGTCCTCCTGTGGTATCTCATTCCAGGCAACCGCCAACTCCTCTCGAAGTGCTTCTAGAGTCTGAGGAGGACGTTGCAAATTGAGCAATCTCCTACCCATCATATCCCACACGTGCTCAATTGGGGATAAGTCGGTAGATCTTGGTGGCCATGGTAACAATGTGACATCATTATGTTGAAAGAAGTCTATTGTGACTCTTGCAACATGTGGTCGGGCATTATCTTGTTAGAAAGTTGGATCTGCCAGGGTGTCAAGATAGGGTAAAAGATGGGGTTCTAGAACTTCGTGGATATAACGCTGCGCGTTCATGTTACCTCTGATGAAGATTAAAGGTGACCTGGAACCATAAGCTATAGCACCCCAAACCATAACTCCAACAGTGTGATGAACATGTCTTTCAACAAAAAACTGTGGATTCCTCCTTTCACCACGTCGCCTTCTAACCCTGGCACGACCATCGTGCATGCCTAAACAAAATCGAGACTCGTCACTTAAGACAATACTGTTCCATTCCTGATCCCAGAGTGACCGTTGTCTGCACCACTCAAGGCGATTACGTCGGTGTTCTCGAGTTAAAGGGAGGACCCAGTGTGGCCGGTATGAAAACAAGCCAAAACTTCTCATTCGTCGGTAAACACTTCGCATGCCAATAGGTCTTCCGTGTTATGCAAACCATTCATTTGCAATGGACCTAGTAGTGGAGAAACGGTCCCTTAAGGCCAATAATCTTAGGCGGCGATCTTCACGGTCTGTTGTTCTACGGCGGCGTCCAGTGCCCCTTGCTCCTTGCGTACGGCCTTCTCGAAACCCTGCCTGACAACACCTAACCACAGTGTCTACACTTCTTTGCACTCAAACTGCAATTGCCCGAAAAGAAAGTCCAGCTTCCCGAAGTCCCACTATACGGCCCTTATCAAACTCACTAAGTTGACGAAATCGTACAGGTCTCCGTACTCTAGGCATCGTAACCGATCTTAAAGGATCTCAAGAACCAAAATCCGCCAACGTTGATTCTTTACTGCGGCTGAAATATTCATTTTTAGAGCGTTAGTGAATTAAAAAAAAGCAGTATAAAAACCGGAATGTCCAACTGATAAGGCTGAAAATTTTTTCACTTGTTATTTACAGTAAGATAAATACATTCACCAACTTTTATTAAAATAAAACCATTTAAACTGGGTGTTCGGATTTATATGTCACTTAGTAAACATTCACCAACTTTTCTTAAAATAAAACCATTTAAACTGGGTGTTCGGATTTATATGTCACTTAGTATACATTCACCAACTTTTATTAAAATAAAACCATTTAAACTGAGTGTTCGGATTTATATGTCACTTAGTATACCTACTGGTTGTTAAATAATAGCTTCAATATAGGTACAAACTAGATCAATTTAATATTTGCATTATTCAAATTTATTCTAATATGATTTTAAGTATAAATCGTAACGGCCTACACCCCAAGCGGTCCCAACAAGTAGTTCTCACATACTAACTAGTAAAAACAGGTACCAAAACTGGCATCGAATTTGTAAATAACAAAATCGTTTGTGACAATGTATCCCCTTTCCACAACGGGCATAATTTTGAATTTAAATCTGGGTCATTCGGTTCTCGATATAACCCGTTTTTTATTGAAATTCTATTGGGTAACACGATATGCTGGAAGTTTGATACGTTGGCTCATTTATATTTATATATGTGCCCGTTGGTATAATAGGTATTACACATGTTCTCACAAAGAAAGGTGGAGGGCAAATTTCTGGATAAAAAAACCTTATTCAAGTAAGACATCCTCCAGAAGTGAATTTTAGGAGGATTAACCTCAGGCACTAAGGTTTTTAGCAAAGTCTAAAATCAATAAAAGTGTTTGGGAATAATTTGAAGCAAAACAGGTCAAGTAAAATAAATCTATAAATCAACAAATGAAAAAAGTATTACATACATGAAGTCCAAAATCCAGGGACACGTGGATGAAACGGGATGGCTTGTGCTATGCAATAATATACTACTTCACTTATGAAGAGAATAATATTAAAAAAATCAGGGCTATATTTTGACACTGTAAGAATTCGCAAAACCATTTATCATTAAAATGCATAAATACAAATAAGTAATTTTAACGGCTATGGTTAGAAACCCATGAATAATCTTTGAAACATTTGCGGTCAGTATAGTTTCATTAAAATTGGAAAATCGAATCTGTAATAAATTACATTCACAAACATAGCTGAATTAATTCATGTACATCTGTCATCCAAATATGAAATTATGTGCCTAAGTCGTAAATAGGGCTTCTATAGCCCGCGAAAGGTGCAAAGTACAAAGGTAAACGCTATCATAAAATTGAAAAAATTGCCCTAATTATACTTCCTGATCTTTTCCAGAACGTACCTTCAGTAAGACGCCATTTGTAACTTTTAGCCAAAATGAAGGAAAACTACATTAGCAGCAAAGCAAAACTTTTGTAAATATCTTGGATCTAAACATTTGCTAATTCATAAAATGTAAAGTAAAAAAATGAATAACCCTATGCTTGTATGGCCAATAAAAACAATTGACATTATGTTACTTCTTCAGTACAATGACAATATTTGATTGATCTGTCTTCCAGGTGACAGTTCGTTTGTTCTCTTCTATGTGGGTTTTCGCGTTTTTTGAACATCTGTTGGTGTTTTCGGGACGATGGACGAGGGTGACGTAACTGGTACATTAAAAAACTACAGATAGCGTCGTACTTGCTTGTCGTTTTGGAACGCTGGATGTCCTTTTTCGGGAACGGCGGTCCTGGGCTATGCTGTTTTGCGTGATGCTATCTGCACAATCTGAGCATGTTACGGGATTTTTAGACTATTGTAGTAACCTACTGGATAGGAATGATAATGAAAAAAAGCAAACCTAGAAGACAGATAAATCAAATATTGTTATTGTACTGGGAGAAGATCACCTTTGTGATTGAAACATTTACTACAGTAAAGAAGTCAATGCATGTGGTTTTATTATATATGTACAGGGTGTCCAATAAGTACGACGACAAACTTATGGAGTAGGTACGCTTTGGGCTGACACCTCTCCAATAACTAAAATTTACCTATATAAAAGTGTCACCGTTTTTGAGATATTGAATTTTTTCCTAATTTTTAATAAACGAACCTTTTCATCTGTGGTCTTTAGCTGCATATACAAATAAGGTTATACTTTATTCAGTTTTTCTATGAAATACTTCTAGATAGTTGATAAAGACTGTTTTGGGATTTATAACCTTCTGATATTATTATATATATGGATATATTTTTTATCATCATGTAAACCACAGAATAGTTTTCAGATGGTTTAAAAATCAAATTTGAGTCCCGTCAGAACTTGAACAACAAAGTTCTAAGTATGTGTCACTTGACATGGCATAGGGCTAGAGTAGTAGAGACAGCTTTTACCTCTATTCTCGAGAAAAACTTTGCAAAGAGAAAACTCAAATACTAAATCAGGTGTAGCTTTCGAATTAGTACTGATAATGGGTCCCTAAAATAACCCAAAACGCGTAGCCACTGGCTGTTTCTATCTCCGCAACTGCTAATGTCACAGCCACCGAGCTTTCCTCAAAACAAACTACTGTTTACAAACGCTCATCTGCCCGTAAATTACACAAATACAAGTTCTAAAGTTCTCTCGCAATAGATTTCCAGTGAGCGAGCTGCGTGCGAAGTTTGCGCCTCTTAAAAACAGGCCCATTACCATCTGTAAAATTCAAATTATCGTCGGCTGCCTGGTAGCTGGCATCCTCTGCAGCGGAGCGACCGGTCTGCTACTACAAACTGTTTATGTCATATTTGGTAAATGATGCCGCTAAAGTGCCACGATTCCCGAATGGGTAAAAAGTGGCGAAATTTAAATGTTACTCGAACTCGAATCCATCATTGTCACTGGCAAAACACCATAAACACCAGCGGAGTCCTCCTAGAGCTTGTAACAGCCCTAATTAACATAAAGTACATTTGCATAATTTGGAATTTACGAAAATGGGCGCAGAGCAATCGCCACCAGAAGATACTTCATCGTCAGTTTCCATGTTCTGCGGTGTTCGCTTGACGTCTAGTGGTAATTCGTTTCACATATTACAAATGATATGTATTTATGTATAGAGTTGGAGTTTGGACGTAGAGGCAAAACGAATTCCCTAAATTCAGTTTTTTCTCAGCATCTGTTGATCATACGTAATGATTGGACGTGTTTATAATCAATCAGACATTTTGACAGCGAAAAAACACTACCGAAAGTTTCATCAATATCTGAATAGTAGCCTCCCGTGTGTGGATGGTTGAATAATTTTTCATTGTAATAAACCTATCCCAATAGGGAAAAAGACATTTGGCATATTTCTCGATCCTCAGTCCTCTTTATGGAGATCCTTGACCCATCAATAGCATAAAAAGAACAACTACGATTTTCATAAACTTGCTACTAGAAAAAGATGAGAAAACTTTTTCTATTTTGTAAGTCGGTCCAGCAAAACTAAATGAAGAGGAACCTCTCAGTTTTATTTTTTGACATTTCAGAGGTCTTTTGATTATTTCAGATTTTATTGTGTGAGATCGATATTGGGGATCGAAAGTTGAAGGGAGTCTTGTATATTTAGCATTCTTTCATTACTTTAATTATTCATTAATTTTTCTCTTACGTTGTTTTTTTTTCTGATTTTTTTCTAAAATGTAGAATTTTTTTTTTGATACATGTACATAACGAAACACTATCCCATTTCCGTCGGTCTATAACTTGGAAAGTACTGCTCGGATTTCGATGAAATTTTTACGTAAGATTACTACTATGTCCAGGACGAAAAACCTTAAGAAGTTTTTGAAAATCGGTTCAGTGTCGGCGGAGAAAAAGGCCAATAACGAAAAAATAATCGCTCAAAAGTTGTTTTATGACGTTTTTGAAAAAAAAATAGCGGTTAAGAATTATCGGGTGGGGGGATTTAGATCGTGGTGAAAGGTATATTTTTTGATGTTAGTATATTGATACGGTCCCAACCCTATTAATTCTATGCACCTATTAGCAACCATATCTCGCACACCTACGTATTTAAAACTTATTATAAGAATTATAGAGAAATGTTTTTGAAGCCTCCCTCTGCTATCTGGGCTCGGCGCAAGGTATAACGGTCTGTGGTAGGCGTTGCCGCGTCTAACCATATGGAAGAGGCAACGTTGCCAGATGGACGGTAATTAACGGTAGGGTAGGGAAGGAGTATCTATGGACTAATTTTGTGGCCCTGCTTGACTAACTTCATCCATGTAATTTCTCCTTGTACATTTTCGTAACTCATTTTTTTTTCTCAGACGGTTTAACTTGTGCTGAACTTGATCCTTTATCACCTGATGAAAGCGTTGCGTAGGAAGTGCAGAGTCAACATATTTGACGCCATTTTTTTTAAGTTTATTAACCGCAACGTATTCAATGTTTTAATAACAGGTTCATCCTATTTCTTTGCTTGGGTAACTTTGTTCTCTAATAAATAATATAACAACAGATTTCACACAAATTTTCATGTATTTGTCTTTGAGACAACAATATGACGGTTTTTTTCTCAATATTTAGAGAATTTTACTTGTTGGGGTAAGTCGTTCCTTTTGGTAATCCGATTTTATGGTATCCTTTCCAGTCCATCGTTGAGCAAGTGTTATGTTCAGATACTCTCCAAAAGATACAGCAATTGAACAGACATTTTAGTTTGAAAACTTCCACAGTATTTCCAGAGAATTCCTTATTTCCCGATGGAATCTCTGTCTGATTTACGTAGAACACACAGCTTTCATCGACAATGGCACCAGACGGCAAACCGAGACTGACTCAGTTCGCTCTTAGTGCAATTGCGGAAAGAAAGCTCGGTGTTTACCTGAATCAGACCTAGGTTTCTCCGCACATGAAGCATAGTTTTCTTGTGACATTTACTGGCGTAAAGTAGGTTGACTCGAAGTATGTTCGAAACAAGCTAGAGGAAAAAGTTAGATCTGAAAAGTTAGCTTGCAAAGCAGAATCTTAAATGGATCAAGTCAGTCAAATACGCTCAGACAAGTAGTCTATTGGTACCTACTGATAGTACCAATCATATGATAACGTTGCTATGACTAATCTCGCCACTCGCCAGCCACCCATTGCTCAGACCCCGACTCACATGAAGCATAGTTCTCTTATGACATTATAAGAATCTAAGTAGGTCGAGCTGATATGGCGTAGAGACATAGTGCAAACGGTATTTATACACAGAGATATGCTGCTTTTGGCTACATAAGTGGTTGGCTAGCTGTTGCCACTGTGGTTGATTATCTATGGCAGATGATTTCTACAAAACTGGTAGTTTAGGATGTGAATACAAAAAATAAAATTCCCTTCTCTGAAAGTGTCAGGTATTCGCCCATAATTTCTTCATATTTACTGGACTACACAAGCATCTCCAGACAGTGTCGATAAAGTGGCCTAATCTGTTTTTGACACTAACAAAGTAGTCGAGGGGCCATAACATCATTATTGAGTCGCCGCCGTGCCATCGCCACAGAAACTCCAACTTGTAGGATTTGTTGTAATTAAGAGATTTCTCATCGGTAGGACAGCCATTAGCCGCCTTAGCGACTTTTAACGCTTTTCGATATAATTTAATACACCAGATATGCAAAAATGTCGAAAGGGGCCATCGGATCTGAGAGATGCCAAGCAGAGCAGGGGTTTTCGCCAGACGGCTGTCATTTCTGAGAATCTTGAATAAAAAGCTGACCAGTTTTTTCATGGTAAGAGGATGACAAATGCAGTCGTTCGATAAGTTCATTATACACAAAAAATGTAATTTTAAGGGGAAAAATTGCATACAGGGTGTTAATAAAGTAAGTAGACAAACTTTAACCATCGCATCCTTGGTCAATTTGAAGACGAAATTTCCACATGAACATGGGTCCGCAACGACTTTGTTTTCAAGATAGAGCATATTAGCACTAAAAGAAATGATGATAGTGTTCTTAAAAATTATAAAAGAATGGAACCTATTTTATTTTAATTAAGTATGCCCTGTGGTGAATATCACATGATTTACAGTTGTTTTCTGACCCTCCATGTACGAAGATACGGATAATGTTATCTAGTATTTTTCGAAAAAATAGCATGACATTGATTTGTTTCGACTATTGATCTAAATAATTTTTTTTCCAAAAATACAGGAAAATACTATTTTCATCCACGTTCATATTGAGCCAACTTGTAAAACTTGTAAAATTTAACATAGGTTATACCAACTGTTTAATAAATACGTTTCATTATTCGTAGAAATATTTGGAACATTACTCGTATTCCTTTAGTGATAGTGCTCTAGCTCGAAAAGAATGCCGTTACGGACCCATGTTCATATGAACATTTAGTCTTTAAATTGACCAAGGATTCGATGCTTAAAGTTTGTCTACATACTTTATTAACACCCTTTATATCCTCCAACTTCTCCGATTAATCAGTAGTAAAAAACGGCGCGATCAGTCACCGTGCCTATTAACATAACAATGTTCAAAGTAACTATACCGGGTGTTTCAAATTCGACACTCACCATTAGGATTTCGGAAACGGTAAGACATACGAGTGGAGGCAAAGTTACGCAATTAGGTAACTAAGAATGGCACTTTTTGGGACCTCGGTTGGCCGCGTGGGTCAGAGTGTCGTGCTACTGATCAGCCGGCCGGCCGGGCCGCGAGTTCGAATCTCGCCTTCGCCATGGATGTTGTGTGTTTGTTTTAGGCAGCAGCGGTGGCCGCAGTAGTAGACTCTTCGGTCTCCTGATCAGCCGCCGTGCGCTGCGTGGGTTCGAGTCCCGTCCCAGGAGAAATGTTTCTCTTGGCCATGGATGTTGTGATTGTCCGTAGGTGGTAGATGGTCTCTGACTGTCGAACGCGGAGGTACCACCCGGCGGTTCTCGTAGGCGGAGCCAGAATGTGTGCATGTTGCATGCACATGTGTTCCCTCGCCAGAGTCCGTGTGGCGTCCCCCTTTCCCATGTATCGCCCATAGCCCCACGGTACCCAATGGGTGCTTAGGCCTTTAGGCCTTCGTGGTAGTTGGAGTATAAAAAAAAAACTTAGAAACCTTCGCAATTCCGAAAGAAACCGAAATTTCCCTTAATCATTTTTATTTGTTTTGCTTTATTTGAGATCGGATTTCAAATTCAAAGGTACACTAACGTTGTCACTCCTCGCCCAAGATGGCATAATTAGATTTCCAGCATCACATTCCGTCTCTTGTCCTGTCAACAACATTATTTTTTCTTAAAGACGCCATATTGTATATCTACAAAGTTGAATGAGTTTTTAATTCTGATTCCAAAAATGTATAATGTGGCATACAGGAACATTGTCTATCTGCTATAACAAGCTTTATTTTAAGTACGATGTACGACAGCCATATATTAACAGTATTTGAATGCAACAGGTGCGCATCGGTTTAGATATTACGGATATGATATGTGTTTAGTAAAATGCAACAAGACGAGGCTTTTTCTTACTCCAAAGCGTTTCTTACATTAAATAATACTGTTTCCAATATTACCCTTAAATAATATGAAAAAGTATTAGCACTAAGTTGTTCTTTATTCGATGAGTTGAGACCAACTAATATGAGGATTATTATTTTAGATATGTGAAGTTCTACTCGTATAATACCAATCCATGTCATGATAATATGTATAATATCACATCATTAAAGTCGAAACTACATAGGTCTGCTCAATTATGCATATGGTCTTACAACTGAAAGAATGCTTGGCTCATCATATTGTGAAACAAACGACTATCATCAGATAGTATATCAATACCAAGGCCTACTATTCTGTTTTTTGAAGCAACTTAGGTTTGGCAATGTCAATGTATGACATTTATAACATTTATACATTTTCAGAACCAGAAATAAAGCTATATTACGAGTTTGTTCAATGTCGAGTAAACCGTATCTACTAAGCACCAGAATTGGCGGCATCTGGCGGCCACAGTGGTAGCCCGGCTAACAATACGAACTGGGATACAGTTTCAACAAACAGCTTACTGGCTTACTTACTGGTCTATTCTGGTAATGGATCGCACTTTGTGCTGTATTATTTTGATTGAGCTTATACTGCCAGGCTTGAAACTTTTTAATCCACCCTCATATACGAATATCTCAAGACGAATCAAAATCAAAGCATTCTTATAACTCGCTTCTTATGGTCCATACTCTTTCGACATTGATATAAATCTATATAAAACCAGATTTCAGATTCCTTTATATTTGCCAGACGGTCTCTGCTCGGAAATCGTTTTTAAAAATGCATTATGAAAGGGGACTTACCTGGCTATAAAGAATACAACCGACCAAATCGAGTAGTCCATTCAACCCAACCTCAACCATACAAAGAACTCTGTACGTCGACTATTAGAAGTTATAAATTTCTATTAAAAAACGCAGCAGAAAAAACATCTTTTGTCAGTTATTCTAGTCAGTCTCTGGACAAACATACGAAATCCAGGTTTTACGTGTGTCTTGTGTGCGATTCTGATCGGTATATTTTTACCTTCTTGGCAGTGAATGGAAGAATGCGCGTGGGTCTGGAATCCTTTTGGTACGGTCTTAATAGGGTTAAGGGACGACAAAGGATCTATTTATCATTTCGATCGAAAACGTGTTGGCGGTATAATTCGATAGAATCTGCAGATCCTGTCAGAAATGGCAACAGATTGCGAGGGCGATACGACGGTTTGTTGGAAAAAACGGTCAATTCTTTTTTTTCTATCTTCGGCAGCTGTTTTTGGATTTTTGGGGTATGAGCGAGAATTATCTAAGCCTAAGTACAAGAACACCATATCGCGACACTGCCATAAAGAAGTTGGTTGTTACCACAAGCTTTAAATGGACCAAGGTCAGTAGAACCAAATACGCTTTAGAACTTAAATTAAGTGAGTTGTTAGTTGACTATTTACTCAGTTTGGAAGGTAAACACAAGACGTCTGCTTGGTTCTTCAAATAATATTGTCTTTTGTTTTCAGTTACCTTGAAAAAAGTAGTTACAAATTACTTTTCAGACATCTTCCAGGTATACTTCCTTTTAGCAAGAGTACCCATCTAGAAGTCTCGAAATAATTGATGTACGGTCCTATACGAAAGCTTTTTCATTCTGGTCCAGGTCTGTTCAAGAGTTGTACTTCTAGCGCTCTGTACTCACAGAGAACATAAAACGCAAGTTATATTATTCTTTCACGTTGTCTGTAGTTCTTTCCAAGGAACGGAGTTGTTCCTTGCCCATTGAGGGAGCAGTTCGATTGCCGGCTTCAGGTGTATTCCCCGCAACGTTGTCATCAGTTCAAAAAGGTTTATGTTCGACAAAATTAGACCATCTGAGAAAAAAGTTAGGTATGTATAAAAAAATTAAACATATCAAGTCAATCAAACAGACAAAATTAAATGCTCAATAGGTTTTTGCCGTCCCCCATGAGAAAATTTTCACAGTTTCACAAAATGTTATCTCTGCCGATGAATGTCCCCTCCCCCGCCCCTCGGAGGAAAACTCATACAAGCGCACATCAAGGTTGCTACAGCTAACCTCGCGTAGATTTCGATTCACCTGCCACGGCAGTACCGCAGCCACTACTGAAAATATTTCTCCATTACTATTAGTTTTAAGCGTATGTAGGTAGAATTATCTGGGCTGGAAGGGTATAAATATACTTACATAAACTGAGATGCACCAGCTGCAACTCCCAACATCCAATTTTTAACCTCTACATTTTTTTTCTGAAAATGATCAGGAGCTTCTGAATCGTTAAAAAACAGAACAGACGCGATATTTATTCTTTCTACTTTTGCCCTTAGCCCCGCCGCCACTGTGGAAATGTCATCAAAATCTAAGCAGTACTTTCCAAGTGATAGAAAATACAAGGATTAGCGGACAGACAGACCGGTGAAAATCGTGATGTAAATGTCTTATAATATCCAAAAAACATAATATCCTATTTTCGAAATTTTTCGTGATTATAATACTTCGCCAGTGTCGTGAGAAATAAAAAACAAGAAACCTAGCAATCCAACTTTAATTTAGCAAAACGCGGTCTGTAAATTAAGTGATGAGACTGGCAACGTAGCGTTTGATCTGGCAACACTGGAGGCACCGGGCTTGGAGTGGAGACAGGGGAACATGTGATTCGCCTTATGTATAAGTGTGAACTCGCTCGTCATTTGGTTGTCCGTAGCAGTTTTTTTCAACAGTTTTTTGTATTGCGTTCCAAAAATTACATCAATTTCAAGCAATGGTGTGCTATCCGGTGATGCTTAAGACTTTGGCACAGTGCAACAGAAACTTTTGCTAAACGGGCCAATGGAGATAGTGTTTTATCACGAGCCCAGGTTTTCCGGTGGATTAAGGCATTTTCAGGAGGGAGAGAGTCGATTGAAGATGCGCTACGAAGCGAAAGCCCTTCATCTTCAAGAACCGATGAAAATATCTACAGAACCCCAACTCTTGTGCGATCAGACCGTCGGTCGACAGCCAGAATGGCTGGGGAGGAGTAAAATTTAACTCACACCATCGTTCATCAGTCAAGAACAACTGGGTATCGCATCACGATAATAATAAACGAGTTTTTGGAAAGAAAAAACATTCCTGTGACTCCTCAGCCTCCTTATTAGCCTGACTTGAGTCCTTGTGACTTTTTTTTCCCGAAGTTAATAAACCACCCCAAGGAAACTAATTTTGGGACAGTCGAAAACATTCAAACGGCTGTAACCGACCAGCTGAAGGCTATTTCAGTGTCGGAGTTCCAGTACTGCTATGAGGAGTGGAAAAACCGTCTACAGCAATGTGTGGCTTCAGAAGAAAGTTATTTTGAGGGTGACAATATGATTTTTTTTATACTCCAACTGCCACGAAGGCCTAAGGCCTAAGCACCCATTGGGTACCGTGGGGCTATAGGGGGATACATGGGAAAGGGTGAACGCCACACGGACTCTGGCGAGGGAACACGTGAGCATGCAACATGCACACATTCTGGCTCCGCCTACGAGATCCGCCGGGTGGTACCTCCGCGTTCGACAGTCAGAGACCGTCTACCACCTACGGACAATCACAACATCCATAGCCAAGAGAAAAATTTCTCCTGGGACGCAGAGGGAGACTGAAGAGTCTACTACTGCGGCCACCGCTGCTGCCTGTAATTGTAATTATATTTCAATAAAAAAATAAAAAATCAGTCTCATCACTTGATTTACAGACCTCGTACGTATACTCGATTATAACGTGAAGGAACGACTTGTCTCAAGCTGAAACAACTAATTACCCAATGTGTTACAGTGGGAGACTAGCCTGCATTTTAATTCAACTTACACATATTATATTGTCCGCGATACCCATCATCAACAACGATACCATTACTCACCATTATCTGCACATGTTATATTATGTACCTTTTATAAAACAAACGTAGCTGAGACTAGAATACTTGTGTTCCTATCAGATTAAAACATTTATTTCATAACCCTGAGTAACTATGAAAAATTATGGGAACTGATTTTATAAGTTATAGTTGCCTTAATGTATCAGTTATACGTAAATTATTCTAAGAATTTAGTAATGAGTTGGTATGATCAGATTCATTAATGAAAAACGGGCAGAACCATGAGTTAAATAAATAATGATGTCACGCAGAAAATTGAGAAAATAGGCATTAGTAATACTTGCCTCATTGGTTCTATGAAAAAGTGATGCATGAAACTTTGCAGTAATTAGACATTAATTTGAAGTATCCCCTCGTTATGGCCGTATTCTCTCAGGCTGTTCCTTTCATCAAGAATAGGGCATAAGTATTTGTACTGCAAGAAAATGATCAACTAAAATACAGCTCGAAAATGAAATATGAACTTCTAAAAGCTTAAAATACCACTTTCTGTATAATCTCCGATATTTTTTGTATTCAGTGACTTCAGTAAATTAATATTAACTATCATAGTATTATATCCCATTCATCTCTTTCAGCATTTCATTAATTATTATTCAATAGGGATTGATTAGTGTACTTATGGTATGACGTACTAGATTTCCCAGCACTTCTTGGATCTCTAATAAGCATTTTTCGTTCCTAAAGGGGGCATTTTTTTGATAAAAGTACCATCTTTGAAAAAAGTGAAAACATAGTTTTCATTTACTTTCTATCCCTATTTAGGGTAGTCATTATATATACCTATATATATTCAATATGTTGTATATTCAGTGACTTTGTTTAATATTTCGATAGAGGAAGATTTCCTAGCATTTTCTGGGTTTCCGCTAAGTATTTTTGACTACTTCTAATCTTAAACAATATCACTGGGTTGGATTTCTGAAGAAAATCCTATTTTAAGAGTCATTTTTCCGTAATGAGCGCTTGGGTATAAAAAACGTATATAACTTGAAATGAGATCATTCTTTTAACATACAGCTGCCTTGGTGTTATCGAATAGCACCTCAAAAACGTAAAAAAATGTGGGCGCAAATGCCAATGAAGACATACGGGGGTCTCTCTCTAAATTTCTCGATTGCGAACCCTGCTTACCCAAGAACAGTTTTGGTCAATTTCAAGAAAATTGTTACAACCACACTGGAAAAACATGCAAGCTCCCTAATTTGGCAAGTTTCCAGAAGAACTAGTAAAGCTGCAGAAATCCATGCAAGGCATGCAGCTTCTGATATGTGATGCTTCCTAACAGATTAACATTGAGTGTCATTGTGACTAAATAGCTTTCAAAGGCAATAATATTTCTAACCGAAAAGTTAATAAAGCTGAGTACTAAAGCTATGCATCATACCAAAGTTTTCAAAAAAATGCTTAACATTCTTAAAATTAAACAATGCCCAGAAACGGGATATTTCCCAAAATTTTACCCCCAAAAAGTATATTGTGAGAGTTTTCACTTTTGTCATTGTCATCTAGAAAAAAAATGGATAATGAGATGAAATGTTTTTTGGATATTACATGGCAAATACGAGCCCCTTCCCACTTCAGTTGGCCCAACGATTGAAATCTTAGTTTTTTTCTTATCAAACACAAATAATAAAAATGTAGCAGAGTCTTATAGGCTTATTAAATATTAACAATGAATATTTTGATAATATATAGTAGAAAACACCAACTTTATCACTGCCTAATCAAATTTGCAGCATAAAAATAACACATGTTGCAATTACAGCATATCAACCTATTTTCATTTCAATGCAAAATAAGTCTATAACGCATAGGTGGCTGTGCAAAATAAAAGCCATTACAATTGCTTTTATTAATCACAGCTATCAGAATACGTTTAAAATAGTTTTGGGTAGTTAGGTTTTCAAAATGGGTAGAGGAAAGGTGAAGTAAAAACCCTAAAGCTGCACAACTTATTTATAGGCCAAAGAAAAGCCACTATTAACTCAACTGCAAAAGAAAAATCGGCTTAGATGGGCTAAAGAACAGACAATGGAGATCTCAACAATGGTGTGCAATACAATGGAGTGATGAGGCCATGTTGACTGTCTGACGAGAAAAGTAAAATTTCCAGCATCCATAATGGTCTGGGGCAGTATGTCATCAAAAGGAGTAGGAAAACTTCATTTTATTGATGGAAATGTGGATACAAACAAATATTTGGCAATTTTAGAAGAATCCTTTTACCAGTGATGGAAGAATGTTTGACATCCGGCCAAGATTTTGTATTTCAGCAAGATGGTGCAGCGTGCCATACCTCAAAAAAGGCAATGGATGGAAGAAAATAATGTACCACTTTTGAAATGGGTTTCTAGCAGTCCAGATCTGTCACCTATTGAAACTTTGTGGCACGAGATGAAAAAGGTTCTACGACAACATCCTGCTCGTACAATCACCGAACTGAGACAAAAGCTTCAAGAAATATGGGATTGTTTTACAAAACTTGGGTAATAAAAAATAAAGGTGATGTTACCCAATGGTAATCTTTCAATTGTTGCTTTGTTAACTTCGCGCATTTATTCGCACATTGTTTATTTGTTCAGATGTTCTATTAGTTATAGGTCTAAGTGATTTCAAATACATATGTATTTTTTACGACTAGAGTGTATGTAAAACGTTTTTGAGAAAATAAATTGTTTTAGAAGTAAATAGTTTCATCATGTTTAGTTGATAAAGGCATATTTTGGTACAAATCTTGAAGTGGGCCAACTGAAGTGGGAAGGGGCTCGTACATATCTGTCTGTCAGCCTGTCTGCTAATCATTGGTCCGCTATAACTGGGAGAGAGCGGTCGGACCTTGATGGAATTTTGACACAAAGTTACGATAAGTCAAGGACGAAAAAACTTTGTAGTGTATTAAAATGGGTCCAATGGTGGAGAAGCTAAAGGCACAAGATAAAAAAAAGAAAAATAAAAGTTGTACGTTTTTTGACGTGTTTAAGGTTTCTGATCATTTTCAGAAAAAATCACACGAGTTTGTAGATATCGCGTCTTCGGTATCAGTAAAAGACATTCTATCATTAATACTATGCACCTATAGACAAATTAAAACGCTGATAAGTTCCAATTACAACGATTCATTACTACACATCTCTAGTTTCGCTCCCCGCTGCCCATATTGCCACCATCCCACCACCCAAAGACAGCAGTAAATTGACTGACTTTGGCGACAAAGTACAGGCCATGGGTTTGTGGCGTATAATTTCAGTAGCGGTATTAAGAATATTTTTTGACACATTGCTTTTGCATTTTTGTACTATAAGTCAATTCAACAGAGCAGTTTTTTGAATAAGATTTGAATCATAGTTCATTAGGTGTTAGGTCTGGAAATGAACCAGATATAACATAATTAAAAGCACAATTGCGTGGAAAGTTCTATTGGTTCTTGTGGTTCCTTCGGTGCGAAATATAGAGGATTCAAGTGAGTTCTCTTCCAGTCTATAGTTTTTATCAACAAACGAGCAAAAAAACGAGACATTTTGCGCCTTCCTGGAAGAAATGGCTATCATCAGTTCATAACAGATTATGTTCTCCACAATTTATCCCCTCTGAGAAAAAAGTTAGCTTCGAATACGTATAATAAATGATTAAATCGTCCAAGCAAGCTGATACAATTAGTCCATAGTTTCCACCCATTTGTCCATAGTTTCCATGTTGGTTGTGTGGCGTGCAATACGTGTATTGAAAATATTCCTCTATCATTGCAAGTTTTAAGGACATATGCACGGGGAAATCTATGATGCGTGGCATTTGTCGAATATGTGCTTAGAATTACTGCGGTTGGAAGCATATACATATACTTACGCCAAAAAATTAACATATTCCACCCCTCAGCCCCTACAACTCCAACCCCGAATTTTCAAACCTCCAAAAATGTTTCTAAAACGAATTTTGAGATATTTTCGTTTTTTTGTTCTTTTTGCCCATAGCACCGCCGCCACAGAAATAGATTTTCAAAAACACAAAGTTTTTTCTGTTATTAGCACAGTAGTAACCTTGTTTCATTTCATTTTGTGGTGTACATGTCATGTAACACCCAAAAACTATATCTCAGGTTTATAATTTTTTCGCAGTTGCAGTATTTCCTCTCCAGTAGTGTGGGAAGTAAAATGGGCATAACAATCTATTTTAGCTATTAAAAAGTGAAATTTGTCTATTTGGAGAAATATACATCACATGGAAATACATGGAGTGTGAAAATTCAAAAAACGCACGGAATAGGACTTTCCGATATTTTGGTATGATTTCCTCTTGAGATATTTCGCCACAAAAGCAGTAGTGATAGATATTTCATCAAATTTGGCAACAACCTGAAACCAGGTATTTTCGGTACTGTATTTAGTGTTCGGTATTTTGGTAATTGCAAAAAGTAAGTATTGTGAGTGTTAGTGCAGTGGTAAGTTAGATTCGTAGGAATACCACATGAGATTCGTCCCTAAATTAAACAATTTTCAAACAGCACACAATGTTTCTTATGTAATTATGATTCATTTACAAAAATTATATGAGCCTTAGGATCAAAATCAAAGTATTCAACAAATAAAACGTATATTTTAATACTTGAGCAATATTGTTAAATTATTTTTTATCTCATCATAGTCAGCTACTATATAATGAGCTTAAAATAAATTCAAACAGTTCGTTCAAACAAATATTCTTAGTTAAAAAGAATCTTTTTATCAACTTTAAGGTAGAAAGTCACCACTAATTGTAATTAACTTCCATATAAATATGAAATTAGCTATAGTAGAACGTGAAACTGAAACTGAAGCAACTGTACTATAATCGAGTCTCACCACTGGGATCTCGGGAACGGTAAGAGATATGAAGTTGCTTATTTAGGTGAAGAAAACGAATTTTCCCAAAATCGTTTCAATCTTTTCCTGAATTTATTTGTAGTGGGATGATAAAATAAATTGGACATTAACATTGCCACATTTTTTCTCTACAAGATGGCATAATGAATTTTTTTGTTTTGGACGCTATATTGGATTTTAACGCAGATGAAAAGAGTTTATAATTCTGATTCCAAAAATGTATAATATGTCATACATATTTGTTTAGTATACCCGAGCAGACCTGAAATTGAACATAGTAACAGAGTTTGGAAGACTGAGAAGAAGGGAGATATATCAAACAGTGAACAATGTACCGAGAAGAGTCAGGCTTTGACTATAAAATAACAAACAACACTTTGAACATCTGCCATGATTTATATCTGCTTAATTATCTTTACTATTGTTGTTACCATCAATAAAAATTTCATTTTGTGATGAGATTACACCATACCTCCTTATAGTTTTCATTCAGACAACATATTTAAATGCATAAAATTCCAATATAGTGTTCAAAAGAAAAATCAAAGTTGGTGTTGGAAGTTGAAGGAGGGAACTTCGGATTGAGAGAGAAGAATGAATGGCAATGACAACATGCAATTTATTTTGAAATTCAATCTCATATAAAGTCAGGAAAAAATACAAATTATTTTGGGATAAGACTGGGATGCGAAACAAATAACTGTCTGATAACTTCAGGGTCTACCTAGGAACTTCTGTTTTTTTTAATAATTCAGGTTTGGCAATGTCAATGTATGTATACATTTTTGGAATAAGAATTATTAGAAACAATGCAAGAATTCAATATGACGTCTTTAAAAAAAATAAAGTTTATCAGGGAGGACAATGTTAATGTGCAATTTATTTTGAGAGAGCTATATTTGGTCAGTTATTCCGGTATTTTCAAAATCCGGGATCCCGGTTTGCGGCTCCTAGTTGATGTCATAAAATGTCAAACAAGCTGATGGTGTTAAATTCTAAGCTCTTTCGAATTTATTCGTAAAGAGGGACATAGATTATTAAAGTATAATATACATCTTACTGTATGTTCGTATAGATAAGGAAATGCCCCTCGTATAGGATATATTGCCTTCCGTAGAAACCTGAGGTACACATAAAGGCCACACACATCGAGCTAAAAAATAAATCAATTTAAGTTATCAACACATATTCACAAAAGTGCTAAATATCACATATCTTTTCGCACTTGCCATTTAAACTGTTTAGTCTATACGGGGATATTTAATGTTAAATAATGACCAAAGCTCGATATATAGCGGCTAGCCTTGGATTTCGTAAAAATAAACGTTTTAATGCGTTCTACATGTAGGTGGTTGAGAGGTTCGATTATGCTTTAAAGTTGTGATAACCGAATCGTGATGACCCATTACATTTTATTAGCTCATAGAAATTATGACGGCGTATGTTACTCAAAAGGTAGGATATTTTGAATGTAGAATATTTCATAAAATCAAAGCTTGAAAAATGCCGAGGAAATTTATCACAAACGATCGGGATCACAATTTTTGCATTTAAATATTTCAAGATATATGTCTTTTAAACTGTCATCCACATGTTTATAATTCAGTTCTTCATCTTTCTTTGAGAATTTAAAATCGAGATTCCAATAGTTTTTTCTATAGCTTTTCTAGAAAGACATTTTGAGTTCAAAGAGCATTCTCAAAACCGAAGAGACTTCATCTTCACTTGCGTACAAGTTTTCCTTTTTCGAATAATTACCAGTCTTTAATTTGAACCGTTGAAATTCCCATGCTCAGCTACTTTTTTACTTTCCCACAAAAATTAAGCATTTTACGCCCGACTCATTCCGACGATCATTTTTCCACAAAAATCGGAAAAATGATCAATCACAGCTATCATCAATCAAATGATATCATTAACGCTATAACAGAGTGTCCTGTTACCTATCCCAACCCTTACACAGACACAAAAAACGTAAAAAAGAAAGCGAAAGCAGGCTGTCTACCTGTCTTTATGTCTCGACCCTCAGTTGTACTGCAAGGGATTGTGTCTCTTATTGAAGGGTACCTTAAGGCACTGCCAGATCGCCGTCCCTTCAATAGTACAGGTAAACCTAAAGGAATTGAGTTTCATTTATTGTATTGTACTGCCACCCCAGTCTTATTCTTTTTAGGGTTATGTTTTTGCCCTTGCATGATCGATTGATTTTTACTTTTAATAGCAGCACTTTTTAGTAAAAAATCCATTTACAAGGGTTTGAGTCTGTATCAGTTCTGTGAGAAATTTTTTAATGATTTCAAGCGTAAGAAATTGTTGATTGATTATCTTTTACCCAGAAAAGCTTGCATAACTAGAAGTTTTTCCTAGATTCCTACCGTTAAGTTCTTATTCTGGAAGCTATGGGTGATGAGAGTTTGTGGAATAATACAATATGTACGGAGATTCACTACTTGACTAGATTTTCAAGCTTGACTTGATTACAAGACAAGTATCTATTATAAATTAGCAATGTAAATCAAGTCAACTAGCTTTTACTTAATAATTTTTGTAATACAAATACGAATAGATTATACACAACGAACACTTTGTGACAAGTTACAGAGAAAACAATACATATTGAACAAAATATTTTATTCAACGTATAACAAATAAAAGTACGATAAAACTCTAAACTCAAATAAAAAAAACTCTGAATTAGCTTTTATTTGCTAACCGTGACTTAAGATACATGCAATGGTCAGTGCATCCCTAGAACATTTTCTTTTAATGGACGCTGATGTTGGAGGAGTCGATAAAAAACTAGATTTGGGAATACATTTTCATGTCTTTTCCACCACTCGTGAATATTTGCACTAAAATACAAAATACGGTTTATGGGTTACATATAAATATCACTGAAAGCCTTTAATAGAACAAAAATATAATTTATCACCAACAAGATTAAAAAAAGTCAAGTTAAGTCAAGCATTAACGTTTCAACTAAATTTATTGTCAAGTACTTTCTAAAAATATCAAGCTACTGATGAATCCCTAGGAATCTGCGAGCCATATAAGCAAGGTTAATGATGATGCCAGAGTTATTAACTATGGTGCATTTTCAAATTTTATTTCAATGGAACAAAATTAATATTTTCCTTTTTATGAACGGCAAACCCTTCCGCCATGGTGGAGCTACCGACAAACGTGAAGAAAATAATTTCTTTCCTGCAACATTGACCATTTGACATAAAATTTATAGTCACGTTCCATCAGTATCAGGAATAAAAATAAAGTTCTACTGGCAGTTTCCTTTAGCGGAAAATATAGATGAGTTGAATGAGAACACGGATTTCAAAAGTATATTTTTACAAACATGCAGAAAAATGAGAATAACCTACGTCATGCTTGAAAAATCTTCTGTTTCAGCAATGCCACATTTTCAAAATAATTTTATTTTGAGAATAGCACATTCTTCTTGGTATAGTGAAAAATCCAGCTCCTCGTATGCACTACCCTCACCTCTACGTCCCTGTATCCAGTGGTTTCATGATTACTCGGAAATATTCACAATTTCACTTCCAAAATATCGAGGTTTGCTGCATTTGCATTATTCATAGATAGAAAACGTGAGCAATAGTACTAAGACGCTTAAATGCACCGTGTTCTTTGTTTTGTGAGAAAATAATTTGAGACAACACAGTTTAAATAGGAATAAGCAATACCTGAAAGAAAAAGCTTACAGTCAATCAGTCGGTTCAAAGATTATCAATTATATGTTTCCTTCAAGGATACTCAACTAAATCGGATCACACTTTATGGAAGAAATAGAAAGAGAATTGTTTAACTTTATTAGGCTGACTTGTTCACCTTCCTTTTGTAACTCTGATCCTCTTCGTAAAATACTGAGACCTCTTCCCATGTTTTATGAACGGGAGTACCTGCGCTTGGTGAGCCACAATAGATCAAAGAGTCGCAGTGGAGGATCGTTATTGATACACTCACAAGAAACCTAACCTACACTTGGTGGTCATGCCTTTGCTGGGTTTACGTAAAACCATTTTTTTAAATTATAATAATGGCTTTTCGCGATATCGGCATGGTCAGGATTGTTCAGGCATTTTTTTCAACTTACTGTATAGTAGCACTAAAAATCGAAATTTATATTTCAAGTACCTTCACTCCCGTTTTCGAAATATTCTCCCACGATGCCCAACGAAGGTTCAATGTAAGTATTCAAATCTGCTTGGCATCTAATATTAACTTCATATTGGCCACACTGTGGAGCCTACTTCGCTGAGATTTATGCACTGTTCAATTTGCGTACTAATCAGTAATCATTCGGCAAAATTACAACATATTATAGGGTGATTAAAGAAACACTTGCAGAATTTCTAGAACGGAAACTAGATCCAAAAATAAAGCAAAAAATTCTTATAGGCATATGTCTTAAAATGTTCTACTACCAGAATAATGGCTGTTTCTACGCCACTGATGAAACAAGATGAGGACAAAACATTAATTTTTTTTCAAATAACACTATAGTAGGATATAATTAAGTCATCAATATACAATACGCAATGTCAAACTTCACTTAGGTACTACAGTGTATTTTCAAAGTAGAACGGATTGAAGTAGCAAAATGCCGGGACACCGCGGCTGCTATGATGATCCCAAAGAAATTTTGTTAATTCAATTTTTGAATATAATATTTTCAAACGATTCAGGTTAACTGTTAATTTCATTTTATCATGCACGTAACAAAAAGTTGTTTGTCTTCAATCCAGTAATATTAAACGTTTTTAACTTTGAATTTTATATCGGAGGACCTATACCGCTATAATATGGGCAGTGATATCAGCCGATTCATATATGGACGAAATAGGCCGATATTAATGATAGGCGATTTTCCATAATCACCCATAAGACAGTACAGTTCCAACTATCTCATAGACGCTTATATGCGTTTGTTTTTATGACAAGTTGGCACGCGACAGGAAAGCAAACGCGTTGACACGAACGCAGGTTTTCGAATATTCGCGTTCCGGAATGCCTACAAAAGTTGGCATTACTGTATTGAAACAATCGACTGACGGAAATGGATGGCTGCGATGTTATTTCACCATTATATTTAATAAAAATTCAAAGTGCGCTGTTTCTACTTCCTTCTTTATAAGTCAGACGAGCGTTTGAATTTTAAACGGATTTTTATATAAAGATATTGAGGTTATCGGAGGCTATACGAATGGATGATTATTAGGAATTTCGACAACGATCTATTCTTTTAGCTGTGGAAGGAATAAACAGTTCATTAACACACCAGGTGTTCGCTAGTATATGCTGAACGGTCTTAGTGCGAGCGGTATGTTGTAATTCTTTGGGTGTAAATCCACAACTGCCATACATACAGGTACTACAAAGACTGACTGATCCTATTATTTTGATTTCACCAACCATTTGATTATTTATTATCCTACTAATTACTATGAGCACTCGCAGGAATTTTTCTCGTGTGGGCCAGTACAAACATACGAATATGCTACCGGATTTTTTTTTTAAAAGCAAAATACAGCTCCGGCAGAAGATATCGTGAAGAGGCAAATTTTCCGTGGAGTGTCCAAAGCTTAGGTTATGTTAGGTTTTTGTGAATGGGTTAATCACGATTCTCCACTGCGACTCACTGATGGTGTATTGTGGTTCACACCTATTTATATATCTGCCAGTAACTCCGACCTTCTGAGGAAGTCGACTAGCTTATTTGGAGAAATATTCGTCTGGTCTTCTACTTGAAGCACTACTCCTACAAGTATGCATGTGACTCTGGCAATTACAGCGTCTTCGGCCATGCTCAACCTGCTCATGTGGTGCCGCAATTTGCAATGACCAGCGTAAAGTCCCACTAAAGCTTTAAGGCTATTCCCAGTGTTCATGGATCTTTTCGACCACTTATGCAGAGATTATTTGTTTAACCGTATTGTACGTGTTACCGATGGCTAGCTCAGGCCCAATGGAGGGTGTGCTAGTCCCACTCTTTGCCAGAGTGTCGGCGTCTCCGTCCTTTCAAACCTGTATCTGCTGGTATCCATATCAAACACAGTATATTTCAATCCCTGTGCTACCAAGAGCTTCTTTACAATACCACACTAATTTCGATGTCGATGAAAAAGTATTTATAGTCCTGTGCCTCAGTGGTCGTTTTGCGATCATTGTGGTACACAGTTCCATAGCATATAGTTCCGCCTGGAAAATCGATGCTCAGGTTTCTAAGCAGACTGAGTAGGATTTAGGATATCTTGTTATTTTTGGTATTATATCAGAAGGCATTCCCAGACTGTCGTGGTTTTGTTTGTCCGCCAACATGTCCGTTTCCTCTATAGTAATGTTGTCGATTATGCCAGTTTCCACATGATGTAGCCTATAGCTTGTTTTTGTTGCCTCACCTTTTAGTACATGTGCAAGGGAGGTAAAGGCCAAAGCTTGAATATGCTACCAGATATTGTATAATTTGCAAAAAAATTCTTATACTACATATATTAAATAATAACTTTTTTTGATGATCTCGTGAGGCAAATAGCTCTGAGTAACACAACGCATATTGATTTACTTTTTGGAATCAATGTTAGAATGTGTCTCAGTGATAATGACGGAAATCCTTATAAACTCAACGTACCAAATTTTGTACAGGCTTTCGTCTCTGGTAATACTCTGTGGTAAGAGCTCATACATAGTATTTCCTAAACATAGTGGGAAGCTACTATATTCTCGTCACAGGCTGCCGAATTCCTTCAAATTCACCTGGCTCGATGAGTTACCTTTGAAAAAATCTGACAGGTATACGGAGATCGCGGAAGGGGAACATGATTTATCGCCTGCTCGAACTTTGGACTTAAACTCCCTGGACTATACTCATGCCCCAGAGGCACATTTGTGGGCTACACAGCTCCCGTGGAGGAACACATAATTGCTGGATGTAGCTCAATAAGAAGCTACCTAGTGCATTTGATAGATTTTGGCTAGCCTTCCATTCTACTTAGAGGTAGATACTTTAAAGAACCTTTGTAGATTATGAATCCGTGATATGAGCTTTGCTAATACCAATTGTAATCTTCCAAAAAATATTATTTTTTTATTTAGGGTTAGAATAATCTTAAAGTAGGCCAATGAACTTTTGAATCTAAACCAGTTTTCGTTGCTTCCGAGCCTCTGCTGAAACGTTAGGGTAGCTTAGCGCAACTCTAGAATGTGGTCAGAAAATATTAAAAATAGTAAAATAGCTCACTTACCTGTCAGTGCTTTTCTGAATACACGAGTATACTAAAATATGTAGGAGTATATCTATTCCAAACAGCAACATCTGGAAAAAAACAATTCCTATGTAGATTCTGAGTATTTTATGTGAAATAGTTTGCTTATTATAAAAAATTGTAGTTGTTATAAAAAAAAGATTCCAATAAACAGGGCACGTCGTATATTCAGAATCCTATTTTAGTTAACGACAACTGCAATAGAGAATATAAAAATTATGAAATATATCAATACATGCATGTAATAACAATTTAGCTGAGATTTTTACAATTTTCACGTTTTGAGCGGTATGGAAGAATTGCATTTGATGCTTTCAGCTCACGTTGAAAAAATTAGCATTTAATTTGATGGTAAACATCGTTAGTGTTTTGTTGAAGCTCACTTCCGATATTGTAACTCATTCACTCATGTCCCCATTTGAATAATTTTAGTTTGACATCAAACATTAACACGATCGATTGACCAATCAATAAATTAAAGTTTGATATAACAATTAATTACAATAGTTGTTACACTTTTGAGTGTTGGAAAAAAGCTGACGTTATTTTAAATACATCGACCGTGCTAATACATCCTACGCTCAGGTTTTCTTCATTAGAAATATTGAAAGGAATTTAGAATGATTCAACAACGTCTTTGTAGTGTTGCGGCAATGATGGATACTTTTCTGATCCATGTTATTTATTGTTTTTGATGAGTACTGAAGAAGCTACTCGAACATATGCCGGTGGCAAAGAAAACGTTTCTTAACTAACAATGGATGTATTCATGAGATATGATGGAAAGCATATGGACAAGGTGCTGCTCCAAAACACTACAAATTGAATAAAGTAGTTTTTAAATTTTACGAGCATTCCTGATTTGACAAAAACCGATGGCTATATTCTGAAAACGAGCTTGAGTAACAAGAAAGGAACAGAAAGGTACACGTAAAATGCGTTGACTATTGTTAACGTGAAGAAAACTCAACTAGATCATACTGTGATTTATTCATTATAGTTTGAGGTGGTTGATGATTCAGCTCTAAATAACCGTTAGGAGAACACGCTAAGCTTATTACGCGTCCTCAGATACACAATACAAAATACAAAGCAGTATTACCTTCCTAAGTATACAGTACTTTTCAAAAAGGTCCCCCTCCCTACTTGGTTTTTGAACGGGTGAATATGGCACGTTAAAATTTGCACTTATTCAATGGATGCATGGGTGAAAATCGTAGTAGAAAAGATCAAAAATGTGGCTGGGCGCCATCTTGGAATATTTTTAAACCGAATCGACCTCACGTGATACACAATATTTTGAAGATTCTTATTAGTTTTTTGTGACTCTAGAATATAAATTATTCACTATCTTCCAAAATGGCGAACTGACAGGTGGTCAAAGTTGACAGCTTTTATTCATTGACTCATCGTGCCTTGCAATTTTTATCTATTGCTTTTTATTTAAAATATAGTACTCACTCATTAATTTCATTCCAGCTTACTAACTTGACCCGTAGGGGTATCATGTATCTTGAAAAGTTACATTATGTCGGTCATTATGTCGATTTTTTGACATTATTTAGGTTTTTTGTGGCATTATGTAGGTTTATCTACAAGATGATAGCACTAGCTGTTGTGTACTCGTTCCGTAGCTGTACGTGTTGCATAAACGTCATTATGCTTCAGCAATCAATGTTTGGCTCTGATATGATGTACCTTAACAAGCTTTAAGTTGTGTAGCTGGAAGGAAACGGCAATGCATAGGTGCATAGTGAGGATTTGTGAACTATTAGTATTTGTTGATGATCATTCCATTAGTTCCTTGTCTCAAATACACTTACTGGAGATGTATGAAGCCAAAAATTAGTTGCGCATCCGCTTTTTCCTATTCAACCTGGAAATTACATAGGCAAATTTGCTGAATTTCAAAAAATAGAGCGATAAGAAAATAAAATTACTGATTGGTAAAGTATATTAAAACTAACCCGTGAGAATTATATTCATGAAAATAACATTATTCCATTTCATATTAATTTTTATTTCCAGTGATTTAAATTTTATACTTAGTGTATTACGATGTCAAGTGGAAAACCCAAATCGATAGATGTGAAGCTCTGTAAAAATGTTTTGTTTGTTATTTCTGTGATGTGGCTTAGTTGCACACAACTCGGGTGCGGGGCTGATTTACCGTAATGTTTATCAAAGTTTTTGAAAACGCAAAAGACACAAAATAACACACATCTAATAGATATATTTCATGGGAAGCATATTCAGTGATAATTTTCTCGCATAGGAAATATCACTGATTTTATACACATGCAGACCAGCACACAATGTCATCTAGATGTGATCTTGCTACTCTACGACTCAGCCACACGTCTTCTCATATACTCCACAGACTCTCGGCATTCTGTAACCAACAAAGCATGATTGGGAATTGTCTTGCAGCTTGCAGCATGGTCATTGCCGTGTCGTTAAGCTATTCCTCGTCGTGAGCAATATCATATCAGCTAATATACCTAATCTATCGGGTATGAATGGATTTTCACAAAACAAAACGATTATCCAAGTGTGTTGATATACAAATTCCTCTTTTATCAATTCTGAACTGAAAACGTATGTGACTTTATAGGAAATATTACTGTGTGGTATATCGGATTTCACGATATAATGAAGCTGTTTCGAGCAGTGTTGTTAAATCCGATTTCATAAAAATGTGAGCTTATCTGCATTAGCTGCGTTGTGTTTTTAAACGGTATCTATTTATACATGCTTTAATTTTGCTCGATACACATAAATAAGCCATCGTATTTTGATATATGGGTGAATTACCTAATTCCTATGCAGGCGTTTTTATTTAAGTGCCATAAATTTAAATCTTAATGGAAAATAAGAATGATCACTCAAGGTCTTTCTACTAATCCTTTTTAAATAAGCGTTAATGGCATCATCATACCATTGCAATCAAACCCTAATTACTTAGATATAACCCCCAAAAACAGGAATAGGAAAATCATCCACAACGAAATCACAATTAAAATACTGAAATCCTTTTTTGAAGGAAGGAAGTTTCGCATCGAAATTAATAATGTTTTGTCAACAACACGACGTCTCTTGCCCTAGCAACTGTGAAGTCTACCTCTACGCTGATGATACTGCACTTGTGTACTGGTGATGTGGTTCACGATGGGTTGGAGAGTGTGGTGGAGGAGGTACTATCTAATATTTCGAAAACGCAGGCTATTTACTGTACCAAAAAACGTGGCGTCCCCCCCAAACGAGGTTTGAGTGAACGGAAATCGTATACCATGGATAAAATCTGCCAAGTATCTTGGTGTCACCCTTGATTAAAGGCATGACCCGGCAGAAACATACAGCAACGTCGACAACAAAATTCAAAATTTTTGTCGCTCTCCCAATTTTTTTCGGGTTTTTTGCGTCTACTGTGTGGTACTGAAATATAATATGCAGTCAGTTTCTCCCCATCACCCACAACTTTTTAGATAAGGGAGAATATAAAATATGAAAATCTCAAATTATAAGCGATCTAGCGGTAAATTTTTAATAATAAAAAAAATCCACTTTTTTAGGTAAAATATACTTTTTATTGTATAACAAAACAATCAAACAATTTATTTGGTGGTCTTTTTTCGCTTGTATTCGCCGAAAATTACCACTCTAACAAAACCTGAATAAAAATTTTATTTTAAGTTCACCTCAAAATTAATCGAAGTACGGAACACCCCGTACATCTCCGATTATCAACGAAATTAAGGAAGTCACACCTAGGCACGAAAAATGCTGCATCACTATGCAAATTCAGAAACTCTTCAGCAGCTGGACAACCACAGCGCTGTACGATGATTGCGGAGGATCAAGCTATATGAACTTGTGACAGTCCTAGTTTCTCAGAAATCACAAGAACATGGTTTCTCTTATGGATCAGTTTAATGTTCATCCACTACTTATAATAAATGACGACTTCACTGACGTTACAGCTTTCTTCTGCATTACGAAGAGTGAAAAACGAAAGTCTTTGTTCATTTGACAATAATAATTTAATAACCTATATATATATATATATAACCTATTCATGATTTGGATATTTTCCAAAAAATGATTTTAAAAACAATGTTCAACAAGCCAAAATTGTATCCAACTGATGTCTTATACAAAGATACGCATGTATATGACTTAAAGCAGCTTTATCTCTTACATGCTATAACCAACTATCACAAATTCATCAATAACGACCAAAAAATTTGTAGTACCTAGACCTAATAAATCTATAATGCAACGATCATACCTTTATTTAGGCCCAAAATTATATATACATTTACCTGATGATATAAAGGATCGACGCTTTGGGATTGAGTTCAAGAAAAAGTTAAAAGAATGGAGTTTTTCTCTGGCAAGACAAGACGTATAAAAATTAGTAGTAAATGTGATAAAATAATTCGTTGATTAGTTGTATCTCTATTCATATTTCAATAATACGGTTACAACATCAATGGTCCATTTACAGGCAATGCCTCCTATGGGCCGTTACTTCATATTTATTTACTCATATTTTTGATTTGTGTTTTAGGAGTACGTGAATATTATTATTATCACTTAAATACTGGTTCTAATGATTATTAACCCAGATATTATTTTTATTTTAATTTCGTTTGATTTTTCGACATTTGGGAGTACATCAAGCCGAAGCCCTGGGGGTGTGCTCTTACAGTAAAGGCGTATAGCCTGTATGAGTTTCCTCTTATCATTTTAGAGTATGGTAAAATGTTCAAAAGCGTAGTTTTACTCCTCCTTGAATGTCAAGACGGTATGCTGAAGAATGTGGCGTTCTGGAATACTGGTGTTCAAAATCTGCTAATTCTTATTCGTGGAAAACATATTGAAATAGAGGCTTAAACAGGCGCTCTTTGGTCGTAAACCGCATAAACTTTACGACACCTGAAACCAAGTTGTATCCCTCGATGGACGAGCTTTATGAGTTACCACACCCTGACTGCTCTTTAAGAATTCCATTCGTACAGTATGGTCCATCAAAAAAAAAACAGTGCATGTAACTGTGCTCTATTATCTTAGCTGTTTGTCTCCCTGTCCTCTTTGATGCAATTTAATGAAGATGATAAGGTAGACTGATAATTATTTTTCAAAATTTGGGCAATGACGACACCAACGTTCAATAGAAACTATGCGAAGTTTCCAGCACCTTTTAAGGTTCTTCTCCACTCCACAAGAGTTTTTGGAATTACTCAGAAATTCTTAACTTGTTTAAGCCGTGGATTGATATAAATTATCATTTTAACTGCACACCATTACTAAATGCTTGAACAGTTGGAAGCAAAACGAACGGTGATATTTTTTTCTCATCTTGGGTAATACCGAACTAAAATCACCTTGCAAAATTACTTGTGAGTTCCGACAGATATTCAAACGTCTTCATGAGACAGACACCTGTACTCTCTATCGCATTGCGTATTTGGGACAGGCTCAAATGTTCGCTAACATGGGGACAAAAAGTACGTCATTTCTATATCAAACATCATACTCTATCAATTTAAAAGAACCTAGGCTTCTGATATCCTTTTAACCTGCTAATATCAAACATCATACTCTATCAATTTAAAAGAACCTAGGCTTCTGAGATCCTTTTAACCTACTATCGGAACGGTATTTTTCAACAATACAGATTCTTAGCCGCATCTTTTGCATTCATTCGCCGATCTTGTCATTTGTTTTCCGGACACCAAACAAAACGAAAAGATTGTTCAACTTGTAGAACAGAATACTCCCCGAGAAATTATTTTTCGATTTATAAAGGCGAGCCCATAAATATGATTTCTGGGTGGGTTCACCTTGTATTTCAGAACCATTTCATATTGCCTAAAATTTAAAACCTCAAAAACCAAAAATAAACGAATCGAACTCGAAACAACGTAACAAATGATGAACGCGTTGTCGAATATTGGCCAACAGAGACGGGAGATATTTTAATAATGGCCCGACAAAGATATAATGTGCTCATAGGCGCCCAAAAAACAATATAGGGTTATTAAATGTTAGCATGCGGTAATTCAAACATTAAAATGTTATTTTAACCTTTCTGACTCCATCTGGCTAATAAACGTTTGTCAAAACTTATTTTGAATATAATATTTATTCGCGACACTTGCTGCGAAAGGTATCTAGGGCATCACTTGTGTCACTCATATTAGGTGCTTAGGGGTTGGAATATGCATCTTATATGGAGCTTTTCTATATGTATAGCATATAGAGAGAAGAAAGACAAAGCAAATAAAATTAGAGAGAGATAAGAAATGACTCCAAAAACATAGCTGCCACAAAACAGCTGATGAAATTAAACACTGTTCTCATTTAACCGGAGATAAATGCGCTGTTGCTAGATGATACTCCTTTTTAAATGAATTTATTGACTTGACTTGTAGTGGACGCATTTTTAACTTTCGTTTAAACATTTATTCATGGTGGGGGTATTTATCAACCATTTGCAGTCTTCGATATATACAGAGTGTTCAAAAATAGACGGAGATATTTTAGAGGGTGATTCCTTGTTAGGAAATATTAAAAAAGTGTATATTAACATGGGTCCGGAAATGCAGCGTTTTCAAGATACATGGTGATTAATTTAAAAAAATATCTTGTTCTTATTAATATCTTAAAAAATATTCATCCGATTCTGTTGAAATTTGGCAATATCATTTATTGTATCAACAGGCTAATTAAGCTTCAAATAAATTAAAATTATTGGGTCCAGTGGCATCACGGGGTGCACCTTGGCGAATATTATTGGCAAAAACATGCACGCCACTGTCTTTTTTTGTGACTTTAATATTTGTTGTTTGATTAACCATCTAAACATACAACTTCTTTGCTTCTTGTATTTTGTTCGTATCTAACTTCGCTTTCGGGAAAAAAAATGAAAAACGTTTTATTGTATGTCACTGGACAAAATTGGTTTATTAATTTTTACTAAAAAAATCACAGATGTCTTGGAAAACAAAACATCAAAAATTAGTCTCTTAATACAAAAAATAAGTTTGCCAAATTTCAACAGTTCGAGTAAATATTTTTTAAGATCTTAAAAAATATCAGCCTGTATCTAAAATACCTCCGTCTATTTTTCGAACATCCTGTATTTTTCACTGAATAACCTCACTTTTAGCAAGAGAACCTATTCTCAAAACCTGTAAGTTACCACATAGCTATTTAGCCTGGAGGGCCCTACGCGGTATACTACACGATTTAGTTTAGTAATAAGGGAGGTACGTCAACTTAAAACTTAAAAGTTTTCTAAACTCAAATTGTGTATTTGACCAATCGTCAGTCTATTGTTGTGAGTTAACCAGACAGCCTGACCTCAACACGATATGTTAATTTATTTTGTATGTCTCTTTGACATGACCACCAAGAACCGTGAAAAGAGCTAAACTCCATTCTGTTTAGTACAAAAAAATGTAGCGTTTAATAAATATATTATGACAACTTGGCAAGACCGCCTCGGTACATGCAGAGCCACCTATGAGCGAATATATCGCTGTTTCTATTTGTAAACCAGTAAAAGTCCAAGAACCGACCGCAAAGTTCTGGATACATTGCGTATTGATGTTAAAAACTAATTAATTCTCACGTATTCTGATGCTAAACAGAAAACTCAGCAAGTTTGGTGTTTCGCATCTAAATACGTAAGATGTGACTCATTTTTATCGTATCATGTTAATACGCAATGATGTAATACAAAATTTACGATCGGCTTCTCTACTATAATTCAGTGTACTCCCAAGGTCACTGGGGCCGATCGGCGGATTATAAAGGTATTCGACGAAGTACCTTTTCTTGATATAACTACGATTTGTCTATACTAAAATCCGTGAAGGCAAAGCTTTAGTGTCAGAGGACTGCAAAGGAATCTTACGGAAACCAATTTTACACTGATCAATGTCAGTAAGACAGGAAAGGAAGCCTTTTCTTTGAACTGTTTTACATCATAGGTACCTCGAACAACATCTTGGATCTGTGAAGCTCGAATGAGGACTGAACCAGAAATAAATAGCAGGTCTATAACTGCAGTAGGGATTATGGTAATACAGGTAATACAGGTAATACACATACTGTATTGGTAGAAAGGGGATAGATAGATTACCGATCACTTGTCGATTTGAGAGACGCCTGAGCTACCTCTTCAGTCAAATTGGCCCACTAAGTAGCAGCTCCCTTCACATCAGAAAACATTCAATCCAATATTTATAATAATAATAATAAAAGGTCTTTATTGGAATATTAAAAATGTATACGTACATATCATCTTATTCCAGATAGGCGGAGTCTAGATAAATCTATTCCACTCAACCTACTCCAATAATAATATCGGTAACTAAGGAGAATATTGCAACATACATGTATAAATATCGTGCAGCGTACAAAAAATAAAAATTCTATAAATATATTAGAGAAAGAGGATAGTATGAAATTAAACACAATAAATGAATGATAAAGGAGATACAGTAGGATAAAGAATAAGAATTAATCTGAATCAACCTGCTAAGGCTAACGGTGTAGAACATGCTGTTTAGCTTGTTTTTTCATACTATTCATTCACCGGCAGACTTTTCAAATATTCACTTGCATCATTGTATATTTTAATAGAATTATAGATAAACGATCGACGGGAAAATGTACTATTGTAAAATGGGATTTCTAGGCGGTTCTTATATCTGAAGTTGAAGCTTCGTCCATAGATACCAACCTAGCTCACTAAAATACCATGAAGTATGATCATGCATCTTTAAACTAAAAACAAATCTACAACAACTGTTTTGCAATTTTTGGCATCCTGTTCTTAGTGGCAGCATCGAGGCACGAGTAATAAACTACACAGAAGTAAGAAACTATAGGAAAGATTAGCGTCTCACATAGTTTTTTCCCAGTTTTAAAATTCTATATATATATTTATTAGAATAAAGACGTTTAAGAACTATATAACATTTTTTTAGAATATTAGCAACATTGCTCCTTAAAACGTAAAGACTCATCAAACACCAGACCTAAATTCTTGGCTTTATCCACCACTGGAAGTGCTATTCCATCAATCTGTATATTTAAGGAATGGTATAAAGTTGGTCGGATACTATTAGAACAAAACAGCATAAGATTACATTTATCGGGGTTCAACTTAAGGTTATTACCTTTAGAATATCTCACAATTTCTTCAAGATTCATATTAATTTCACGGACTGGTTGGTGTCTAGATTCTGGGCTAAAAGATTTATACAGTTGCGTATCATCGGCGTAGTTTACTAGAGAAGAGTCAGATATAACCGTATGAATATCAGCTGTGTACAGTAAAAACAATATTGGGCCAAGTACTGAGCCTTGAGCCATTTGTAACAAGGGAACATTTAAAGTATTGGTTATCTAAGTGCACCACTTGCTGACGTTCAGAAATATATGTTTCAAAGAAATTTAATGTTGTACTATTGAAGCCATAGTAAGATAATTTAGAACATAAAAGTGAGTGGTCTATGGTGTCGGAGGCTTTTGAAAAATCTAATAAAATGAGAGAAGTAGCTTTACCATCATCTTGTTCTCTGATGTCATCTGAGACATGTGCTAGAGCTGTTGTACTATAACCCGCTCTAAATCCGGATTGGCATTCAGGGAGAATATTATTAACCATAAAATAATCACATATTTGAGTTGTAACAGCTTCTCTAAAATTTTCGTAAATACAGGTATACGGGCGATTGGCCTAAGATCTGAAAAGTTTTGAGGTTCACTAACTTTCGGCAAAGGTTTCACTATAGAAAGTTTCCAAGCACTTGGAAAATACCCAACTTCTAAACAGCAGTTGGTGAGATGAGTGATTGGTAGAGCCAAATGGGGAAGGCAAAGCTTGAGCATATCAGCCGAGATGTAGTCACTACCAGCTGCATTCGATTTAATGGACATCAAAATGTCAATTGCAACCTGTTCGGATATAGGTCTAAACTCAAAATGACAATTTTGACTGTATGTTGAGGACCTAAAAGCAGCAGCTGTATTAGAACAACTGTTTGGAGGAGTAAACACAGATGAAAAGTAATTATTGAAAGCGTTAACATCCTTCAAATGGTCTTGAATTTTTATGCTGGTTTTAGAATTGATGCCAACAGAATTAATGGCCTTCCAGAGGTCTCTAGTATTAGACTGCGAAGAATGGAAGGTCAAAAAAACGCGTTTTTCTTGCCGAACTGCATTAAGAACAGTGTTTCTCAAATCACGGTAATGAGACAAGTATTTTATGTTATGCGTCTGTTTATAGGTATAGAGCGCCGCATCGCGCTTTTTCATCAAAAGTTTGACATTTGGCGTCAACCATGGAGCATAAGTCTTCGTAACACGTTCCAATTTCATTGGAGCATGATTTAAAAAATATTTATGATGTTTGTTGTTAAAAAATGTATTTTGTCCTCTATATTGTTCGTTTGGTAAATTTGACTCCACTCTATCATATTTAGATCGCAAATAAAATCAGTTCTTAAAAAATGTTTGTACAAACTTGGTCTCAAATTTATGGGCAGCCAATTTTAGTGAGCATAAAAAAACACAATGATCCGAGATATAATCAGCGGAATGTACACCAACATTTGTCAAAAGATCAGCTAAACAAGTAGTATCTTGGTTTAAGTCTTTTCCTGACTCTAGACAATCCAGCTTTACTTCAGAAGCTACTATAATTAACGAGACGTGCGAAATTAAGTTACAGAAATGAAGTTTTGGTAGCATGTAGCTTGAACTATCAAGGGTGCGTTGATATATTGTGGAATGAAGAGGAAAACCCATCAACTATAATAGAAAACTTGTCTTCGTCTCTCTGTAAAGTTATTTAGAAAGAAGACGCTGACTGAAAACGAAAATAAGTCTCAAGGAAAAACGACCAGAAATGAAGTTCCTAAGAACATATCAACAGAATAGTTCTGATGAGCTGACGTGAGGTTTGTAAACCCGGAACCCCACGTACCACAAAACTACACCAGAAAATGTTCAAAAATGGATAGAATACATACATTTATGAAAAAACCCACTGATTCCAGATTTCAAGCCACACAGGTTGGTTCAAAATACGAGGCATTTTCCGAAAGCAATTTGGCGGATTGTATATACCAAAAAGTGCTCATGGTTCAAGAGCATGAATTGAGAACCATGACTTTGATATGTTTTTAAGACATATTTGAATTTCTGAGTATTGGTGTTCATTTCTTAATTGTAGGGCCTACATTTCTTTGAATCAATTCAAGTTCCTGTGATTTTGAATCAATTACATAGAATCTCGTGCTCTTGAACCAGTAGTACTATATTTGTGTGATGCGCATGTATTAATTATCACACTGTACAATATTATCTTTCCGGATTTGCATTCGTTTGGTTGATTTTCAAAATGCTAGGCTCTGAAGTTGCGTGCTTCTGAAATGGCTGCCGTGGTGTAAGTGAGTATTGTGACTATTGTCGTAATGTAATTGGCAGATTCTTTAAAATTACACGGAATTGTTGTCTCTGTAGCCAGCCTCTGGATAATCGTAGTTTGCACCATTATGTAAAGTACGAAAGCTTTTTTGTATTTGCAACATTATTTAAATTACACATGGTGATGTAAGACACGGAGTCTGAAAGTCATGAGTTTTATAAAGCATGTCATAAAGCAAAATTCTCCCCATCTTGGCCAACAAATATAAGGTTCAGATCGAACAAATTAATTGAAAGTTAGTTACTTACAGACTGAATAAATTAAATTAGTTTTTTGTATTATTCAAGAAGCAACTCAATGAAGCGAGACACCTGCGTTTTGTATAAAGTGTTCAACATGGATTTTGGACAAATCTATCTACATTTTCATACATTATTATCAAGAAAAATATGTTTATAGCATGTGATTATTTGTTAAAAACAAATGTATTCGTAGCGTAATATTTAGCATTAGATTTTATTAACATCCTGAAACTTGTCCCCAGCAAAACTACTGAAAGAGATAGTTATTACCTTCAGTGGGAATGTTTCATGAATCTACGTTTATGAAATAATCCTTGAATACCGGAAATATCATTTTCAGCAGATTTAAACTTATGAACAAAACAAACGAAATCTCAGTACATTCTTGGCATTCCTTCGATAGTTCCTCCAGTTCTCCAGGCAAATAGGTGGCGCCACCGCTTGACAAAAACCAACCGTGTTGCCATCGTTTAACGTGAAGCTCCTACTTTTTCACTCTTTTGAGTTCTGTTGAAGTGATCATAGACAATTAATATCAAGCGGTTGTCCATCTGTGTGCGCCACTGCAATCTCATATGCGAGACGACGTATCGTATGGGGATTTGCGGGCCGCGGCTCTTTCTCTGTTGCATTCGTATAAAAAGAGCAATTTCTTCGAAAACCGGGCTCTCTTTCTTTTTCTAACCCGCCACCAGGTTATTGGTTTGAGGAGATTTTATGGCTCGGCATTTTTATTGCGGACAAGTTTAAAAATTCAAAAAACGACCGAAAATCGCAGACAAAATAAATCATAAAGCCTCCGCGGGGAATTTGAAAAATGAACCGAAAAAAAGGACGTAGACGAATTTTAAGGCTGTTTTAATTACATTTTTAAATGAGCCCGCTTTTAGGGCACAATAGCTGAATTTATATAGGTTTATTAAATTTTAATTTGCTCCCAAGGCTAAAAATACTAAAAAACTTCTTATTTCCAGCTGCTGGCCGGTCCTCGGCGGCATTGTTTAATTTCTTCTTCGTGAAATACTGTGATGGGGCCGGCATATATGGCGAAAATAAATTAAAAATGATGTGCCCGGAGTTTTTTGGCGGGCTGCGGCCGATGCCGGGACCGAAAAAATTGCCGGATTCAGACGTCGTTAAGACGACTATGCTGAGACAGTGGACACAGTTCTGGTCGCTGTTAATTGATGCTAACAAACAGATGGAATTTTATTGCGTTTGCAAGACACATTCATGTACTGATTTCGAACGTAGGAATGATACCATTGAGGTAATGTTTGAGAAGGCCACTAAGGCTTGAGAAAGGTTGGTTTTCAGCTACAGGCGAGACTGGAGTATGTTTATGCTTTTAGTGTCGCTAGGAACTGTATAACCAACATGATTTTGAGCATGAGAACAACAGTGTTGAAGTAATATTCAATCACCAAAAAAATTAATACTGTTTTTCTCAGACCTCAAGGACCATAAAGCTTTAAAAATATATATTTTTTTTAGACAACCTTAAACGCTGTCTGCCATATTAATGTGCTTTGAGGTGATACCATTTGTAAACAGCAGCTGACAGCAGCATAACCTCTCAAACTGTTAAACAGATGAACATGGTTTCTACTAGTTTACATACAAAATATAGTAATTACCGTTATTGTGTGGTCCGAGAATGTGAAAACACATCGATAAAGACCCCAGGAATGCTGTGGATTAGAGTGCCCAGGGAAATAAATATACGCATTACTGGGTATTGCTTTGAGCATACCTTATGTTCGGGACGTATTTTACATTTTGCTGTGCAGATTTTATCGTCTCGTTTAAGTTGGACGTAACCTACGGCATCATCACCGTACAACTATCATGCCGATGTGTAAGAGGGAATACAATATTTGATAAAATTATCCAGAGGTTATGACGCATGACCTTAGTTTTGAATGACTTCTGAAAAGATTACGTAAAAGAATTACTTCTTCTTCCTTCTTATGTCTATCACTATATCAGATACACTGTACTTACGTTGAAGTCTTGATGCTCGTCAGCTCAGCACTGCAGCAGTCTGGGTTGCAGACAAAAAAATGCCAATTTTCGGCAAATTTGTTCTTTCTAAATTTACGAATGCAACGTTCATGATTCTTTTTTTCAATAAAACGAGAAATCTTGCGCTTTAAAAAATTCAAATCGATATATTTTGTTTTCCTAAAACAAATACTATAAGAAACCCCTATTTATTCTATAAAATTAGATATGAGTCAAGTAGCATATTGATGCTAGTAAAGATTCAACAGATCAATGGAATTATATCATGTTTGATAATATTTTGGGATCCACCATTTTCTATAGTGGAAGAGGAAATCATTCAAGGTTATAGCACTTAGGTACCATGTTATCTCCAACGGTTATTTAGGACTACTGTGTATACGTTGATCATTTACTCCGCGTCAAAACAAACAGGAGCACCCGACTGTCGCTTCTATTTGCTTTCCTCTGCCTGCCATGACATTTATGGCTCACTAGCCAATAACAGCACCTAAATTTGAACATCGCGCTCCAACGTTTATTTTGACGGGGAGTAAATTGAGATTCGCATACAGTGTAGATCAGCAACCACCTCAAACTATTCAGGATAGTGACGATACGATCCACCGGGGTTTCACTAATTTTTGCCATATAATTACAACGCTCAGTCATCGGAGATTTTAGGATTAGCACATCAAATGGGATGCTCACTGTCCTAATAATATCCCCTTTGCGGTTGTACCCTTCCACGGATCCAAATACATGCTACCATTTTACATCATTCACTTAGGGGTTTACTAAGGAATCGTAATAACATTGATAATATAAACAACTTGGTGTAGGTCTAGTTATCTCAAACTAAGACTTCTATATGCAAATAAAACTATATTAAATAGAAAAATTAAGAAAGTTAAGTTATGTGTCTTGGATATTGAGTAATATAGCTTACTGCAACTTTGTTTATTATCCCTGTCAGATTACGATTACGTTTCTCACTCAATAGTTTCCATGAACTGGTTAAAAATATCCACTAGTGTTCAAATGCAACTTTGTGACATTTCAACGCTCTTTCACGTACAATGATTAGTGAAGATGATTAATTCATTTGACCAAAACTTTATTACTCGTAGAAACTATTCCAAAAAAACCTATAAGGTCCGTTTATCAAATGCTTAATTGTTTTTTATTTAAAATTTTTCTTCGATAATCTTTTTTCTATTACTATTTTTCTTTAGGCTAAGTTTAAGATTAAGGTACCGATACGCTTAACATGGTTCAGTATGAATGGCCAATGCCTTCGTCATTACTAACTGTGAATCTATGTATTTGTTACAATAAAGTCGATTGAATTGCATTAAACTTATATTGTGTTACAACGCGTAAATCTGCAACTTCAACAGATGCGCTATAGTGACAAAAAACTTTGGTCCTTATTTCCAATTTTCGATTCTTGATGAAACACTGATGAAGGTAATTACGTTATATAATTTGTTTAAATAACCTGTATGTTCTTATATTCAGATTATAAATATTCATCAATTGATCTTATATGGAAGAATTTTGAAGTTTCTGTAACTGAGAAAACACCTATGGGCTCACGAACACTATTATTCCTTCTGTTCTGTTGAGATCTACAATATATCATTTTTTTAAATAGCCGATTTTTTTTCCGCCCCTACAGCACTGGCAAGTATAGCGTTTTGTTTGAAGCATATAGAAAACTAACAAAGCTCAGTTTTTTTTTGATATTCCAACAACGGTAGTACAGTGAAATAGTATTCCAATGTGCATTATTTTAAAACTGCGCAAGGGAGGCGCAAATACCGACTCTGAAGCTTTTTCTCTGGGATCATATTATTTTTCAAAACACCACTGGCTGTAAACCGGCAGACCTTTTGTTCGCATTCGCGTTAAAAAATGAAGAAGACCGCACAGCCATTTATTTTACAAGAAAATAATTACTGAAACTGGAGTAGAGGTATCTGTGTTATGCCTACACGACTGAAGAATGAATGTTCAATTTTTTACGCCCGCGTCTGCTGCTTTGAAAAATAACTGCAAATAAAAATTTTAAGTCTCCAATAAACGTCAAAAAGGGCGGTAAATCATTCGAAATTTTATTGGTCCTCAGTCAATATGGACAGGATACGAGCGCACTCTTGCGCTTATACATATACTTTTTTGGAATTTTAATTAACTTAATTCTGCAGAACTCCTTTGCTTACATGTTCGTTGTCCATTTTAGTTTTGTTTTCCATAAAGTATAATGGTTTAAGATGGGGGAATTGCAGTTTTTTGAAAATTGAGGCAACACTCTATTCATTGAGTTACTCGGTACGATCCAGAAGTATGCTATGCCAGTTTAATCTATGAAATACTATAACAGTCCCACTTACACTTACAGCTTTCAAGAATACATCTTCGAATTTCTAATATTCTAGGTAAATTTTCTATATTATGTATATATATACCTGTATAGTAATAGCCTTTCACAGAGTTATAACATGTACGTGTACGATTCATATATTCAGATTTTGATCTAATAACTCACACCTTTCTCTAAATTAATTAGTCGCCACTGACCTAGACTCTTCCCGTCTGTGAAATGTGTCCTTATTCTTGAATGTTCCTTATGACCGTTTAGGTTTAGCTTTAGCGATCATTGTTAGTAGCTTTTAGGCGAATGAATGTTGTTACTGCAGGTCACGTACGCCACGCAACTCCTAAAACCCCCACAAGCCCTCGTCATGCTGACAATATGGATATGTTGTCAATAAAACTCAATGATTTAATCAATGTAGTTTTATCTCAAATAACTGGATATCTTTATAAATCCTATTTTCAAAAGCTTAAGATACTCACACAGGAGGTGACAGTTTTATTGCAGAGGAGACGTGTTGTTTCTGTCAATACAATTCCATCCAGCTTCATACTGCAGCCTCATATTTTTTTGGCAACCCAATAGCAAAAGATGCCAAAGATACCTTAGATGTGAGCCTAAGTACAAAGAGTACACAATTAATATAATCCAGAAGTAGGAAACAGGGTTGGTTAAGTTGATTCAATCTCCACCTAAATGACGCATGGTTATATCATATACTTAGATATCTAGAAGATCTAGATTTAGACCAATAACATACCGGTAATGACAGCAATTGATTTGTAACACCTTGCAAAGATTATATTCGCCAATGCAAAGACGGATGTTTAAACGTAATGAATCCCGATTATTTTTATTTGTATCTCATTAATAACTTCCATCAAGTATCAACTGACGATGTCACCATAGATTAACTGCTTTTGGAAAATTGATGCCACCGATAAACAATCCTCAAATAGATAAATCGATTTTAATTGCGAACACTTCCATTGTCGTATTTGTCCATACGATCATTTTTTTATTCTAATTTTCCTGGTAGTACCATAAAAGTGGTGTCGTATCCACCGCAATAAATATAAATGTACACGACGGATCATGCGTAATATTTTTAATTTAAATTATGAGAATGCATCGCGCATATGTTTGTATAAATCCGTTTATAAAATCCATTTTTATTACGTACTGCTTCCTGTATACCATCACCACAACTGACACTGAATACAAATCAGTGATAAATACCTACAGTCGAATCGCCATTTTCTTAAAATTCCAATACATTCTTTAGCTTGAAAAGATGTTACAATCCACACTTTTATCGCAGATAAAGCCGTTTATAATACATAATTTACAGGTAGGGTAGTTTTAAAAATGAGCAGTTGACAATACGTGATTTAGTTTGAAAAAATAATACAAACTACATTTCTATCGTAGCTGAAGACGTAGGTAATAAATAAAATACAATTAGCGTAGTTTCAAAAATGGACAGTTGATAATGACTAATGGAAAGGAATGAAAAAAAATTAACTATCCTGCATGAGCGTATTGAAATTCTTCATTAATGTTTCGGTTGCAAAGTAAAGTTACAAGGTATAGAATAATCGAAAATTTCAGAATTGTAAGCAGATTCATATACGAGTTCAGTATGTTTGCATCACAACTTGTTATGTCATTCATCTGCGTTGCGTTACCATCTCTTTCAAAAGTGAAACAGAGGAACCCTTCTCCATTTCAGTCTAATGTTTCTGTTAAAGGAATTCCGCTTTATTACAATTTACAAAAACAGTTCGTATTTGTTTCAAACTCCAGATACGTTAAGCTTTGGTTAGATTTGCGTATAACATTCATATTTTCTGATTATGTACACATAGGTACAACTTCGATAGGATACTTTTTGCTTTCCTCATCAAATAGCTGTAAATTGAAATGAAACAGCCGTTATTTAGATACGAGTCATATATAAGATCCCCAACGTATATTCTGGATACCTAAAAGGTACTGTAACTTAAGGAATCAGGATGAAATTTCAATAATTATTTTTTCGTGTTGCTTCTACTGAATATCTTATTGTCGATGTCCGTCAACTGAACGCAACCTCAGCCATCATGCAGGAACATTTTCAATAAGTGCAATATTCTTGTTCTGTGGAGCATGTAATTATTTCTAACAAACCTAAATGCTCGGACAAAGTCGTTATGTGTCTCCCCTTGATATATCAACATAACCATAAATCGTTACAGTTATTATTGGTGCAGCAAGGTACTGCCCTGTACTTGACAGTACGCATCGGAACATTACACCATGCATAGCGGCCACACGCTCTGCGCTCTGGTACTCGAGTTCGAGTGGGCTGACAATGTATGGATTGTTCATATGTACGGACTTTGATGGGACACACCTCTTGCAGGTGACAAATCTGTTTATGAATATACAGAGGGCTCAGGAAATACGACGGTTAACATAAAGTAGTCTTCCATGTTCGGAGGTAGTAACATCTTTAGCACAGAGAGGTTAAATAAATCCTGTTCACATTCTTGACACCATATAGTAATTAAGGAAAGGTTCTACCAGTGATTAAGCTCTGGGCGCATTTGCCAATTTTTAGATAAGTTACTAAATGGTCGTGATGGAGGTATATTTAGCTTTTGTAAGCAGCGAGGGGGGGGGGATTTGATGCGCCTTATCTAGATAGCGCGGTAGCGTAGTGGTCTACTAAACTGTCGCCGTGACCTGCACGGGTTCGAATTTCAAGTGAATTGTGCGCAAGTGATAGAAGGTCTCAGACCGACAAATGTGGGGGTACCAGCCGACGAATCACTAATGCGGGGTGACGTCCCCCACTCGCCCCTGTTTCCCCCAATATCCCCAAAGTTCCCACGGGTATTTAGGGCTTGGGCCTTCGTGGTGGTTCGAGTATATCCTCCTATAGCCGCACGATATCTATGTGTATTTGGGGCTTAAGCCTTTGGGGTGGTTCAAGTATAAAAATCTGTAATTCGCATGTTTCAAGTTTAAGAATTGCTTTGGTATTTAAGGGTTCCGACCTTCGATTTCAGTATATGTATGTTAGGGCAGGTGAGGGCAATATGGGGTCTAAGGCCCGTATCGTCAGTCGTCCCTACAATTGTAGGGCGCGTTTATGGCCTCCTTGATTGTCATACTCTTTTCTCTCCTTCAAAAATTTCTAGATTACACTCGTCCCGTGTCAGCGTCAGCGCTCTCCTATTGATAAGATATGTTTTCCTTTTAAATTGTAGAAAATTTCAGGCTGATAAAACATGATAAAACTCAAAAGCAAGCACAATTTGATGCAAATAGATGTTTGTGACATAACCTCAAAATAGAGCGCTGACACGGAGAAGTAGAAAACTATGACAATCAAGGAGGCCATAAACGCCCCCTACAATTGTAGGGACGACTGACGATACGGGCTACCGATCCAGAAACACTGTTATTCTTATCTGTTTCGCTTTGCGATAAGGTAGAGGTATTAATAGACTTTTCGTATATTATGGAGAGATATAAATAAATTTTTGTAATATTTTTTTTTAAAAAACGTCGACGTTTCTTCCAAAATTCTGAAAAATACACAAAAAATACATGGTTGCATTATTTTTGAAAATAAGATCCACTGTTTCCACTTCTAAATTGAAATTACAAAACTAGGCAGATTTCCCGCACCAGAACTTAAGTATGGTATACGCCACTGATATATTTTTATTTTATATCTTTTATTGAGCTTAAAGGAATGGAGTCTTATCAAAAGCATAGCAAATAGAGTTTACTTACTATTACTATCATTTTCAATCATTTTTCCAACTCACCTGCAGAAATTCGGCTGACGTCCTGAATCTCCACATGCTTTTTTCTCAAAATTGCCTTGATACTGCAGGGCGTCTGCAATATTAATGTTAAAGTTATTACTAATACCAAAGCCTGACCCTACCACGAATAAAATGTAAAACAGTGAGGTTGCCGGGACTCTTTTATTAATTCCAACACATGCCCAATAGCAGATAAATACCATAAAATTTGCGAAAACTAGTTGATGTCAAAAAGGTACCTTTATCAGTGATAACTTGTTAAAGAAAATTTTCTATTTGCTAATATTACATGTACATTTCATGTTAAGCAAAAAAAAATAAAAAAGTTTTCCGGTACCGGGAATCGAACCCGAGCCTCCTGGGTGAAAGCCAGGTATCCTAGCCACTAGACCATACCGGAGTTGTTAGAATTGATGCAGTAACCGGTATAACTGCGTTCTTACTGATCATTTTTCTTATTCCAAATGTTTTTGTATTTTTAGATAAATATTGCCTGTCAGAAATATACATTCATTTTAATGTTGAGAACCAATTATATCATGTTTTTGTATTATCTTAATTCTTTGTAGAGGAAAATGCATACAGCATGATCCTGTAGCGCAACACAAAAAATTATAGGAGGTGCAAAATACACATTTTTCTGATGAATATTATATTGTTTTCTTTTTTCATTCAGAGCTAAAATGAACGTGTTGAATTATTATGCAATTATGCTTTGATATCCGTTTATACTTATAATGATGTTTTCCTCTTAACCAATGATTAAGGTATTCTTCTTGAAGCTAGCCAACCATACAGTGACTTTTGACGAAAAAAATTGTCCGAGATGGAATGAGATACTGTGGCATAATCTATGAGAATAAGTCGCAATTTTTTCTCCTCTCCAGTGTCTCACAGATGGCGTTGTAGCTACGAGACACTCATCTTCTTAGAGTATATTCCTAATTATTGCGGCAAAGAGAAATATAGCTGCGACAAATACTAATAGATAATGGCATGATTTTCATTTCACCTCGGATAAGTTTTTGGGCGCCGAAATGAAGAATCAGGTTGACCGAAGATAATATACCTACCTATTAACTATGTTATCACTTCTTGCACACCTGCCTGTCAGACGACGTTTTTACTGACGCGTAATCTCAGTAACCACTGCATTGATTTGTAGTTAGAGAATGTAATGGACAATGCTGATATATACCCAGAAACAGGTACAACTAATATAACGATCTAAATGAGTCGCTAAGTTATCAAGTAGTACCGGGACGTGTAAGTTATTGCAACTTACTTTTTAGTGGATTATAATTTCAAGCTTAGCCTTTTCACGGAGTAAAAATATGGAGGTGCAAGAATATGGTATGTACTCTTATTATTCACCTGTTTTTTGTAGAAACATGCGTTTTGGAGTTTTATATAATTTTTTTACTGAAAGTTGTTTTTGCTAGATTTTTTTTTACAAAATTAATTCATTTCGAGTTATAAACTTTTGGCTGTGCCTTGTTGCAGCTGAGATAAATGTTATCTTAAAGTAGAGAATGTCTAGATATAGGTTTCATCTGCATCTTGCTGCCCCTTCTTAGGTTTGAGAGGTGCCGAACCATGGTACAGAAAAAAGAGGTGTTTCTCAAATCTAATTTTTTTGTTGTTTTAGGTAAATTTTTTAAGTATTCTGTTCCGAGGAGGACTATTTTTAATATTTGGAACTCTAAGGAGGGGGGAGGTTTACGAAAGTTACCTGTTGAAAAAAAGACATACTCTCAAAATCTGTGTTGGATTTGTTAATTGTTTCCATTATAATGTAAATATTAGTTTATAATTTTTTTCAATATATCTTGTTTGCCCTTATTACGAACTGTTTTATTTCATATCTTTAATATTTTATTTCTATATATATATTTCTTTAATATAAGGTTGATCTTAAACAATATCTAAAGCAAATATACTGAGAACCATTTTTAGTACCTACTTAGTATATTTTTCTAAATATGAATTTTATGAATTGTATTTTCATGTTTGTACAGCTGTATTTTAAGGTTTCAAATACAATGAAAAAGGTTAAAAGGTTGTGTATTTATGGCCGCTCTAGTTTGGAAGGGGGATCACTGTGCTGTGGAGGAATGGCCTCCGCTAGTTCCATCTTTAGAGCATATGTCACATCACATCAGAGCCAAACCTTCACCCGTTTACGTAACTTAAAAGTGACATTATATCGATTTTTATGGCATTATGTAGGTTTGTATAACTACAGAATGTTACTTTTGAGCTAGCTGATTTACTTCATGCTGACTTGTAGCAGACGCGGAATGAACTAGCGGCACACTAACGGCTACCTAATGCACAAGTTGACATTCAACCGACTTTTTGACATTATATTTACTTGAGAAGCTCAAGTGTCATGATACTTAAGCAACACGCGCAGCTAGTACAAGTGGATATGAACTGAATGACAGCTACTAAGGTGTTTTTTTTTTCGGAAAATCCTATATAATGTGCCTTTTTACATTAAGCAATACTGGTGCTGTACCGACAAATAGAAAAAAGTACCATATGGTGTGCACAACTTTTCGAAACACGCAAACAAAACACATTGCTTGAGGAAATCAGAGTAATGTTTTGAAATAATTGATCAGGAACAGTCAGCTAGCATTGCATAACAAATTGCCTCCTTTAGACATTCACAAGATCACCACTATTCTAGGAAACCACGCTGGACATTCCAACAAAAAACTCGTGATGCTCATTATATGATAATTTACCAGGGCACCTGTGTGTTTCTCTATGTAGTTAGACGTAACAAAAAATTACATTTATGCGCTAAGGAAATAACACTTAATCAACTTAAAATTACGTTTGAGTTTATTTTCGAATTAGGTTTAATCTAAAAAGCACGGTTTTACCGAATACCAGTCTTATAAAGCATGTACAACGTGTTTTTGTTACATCGTTTTCTCTCTTCCTGGAGGCATAGCCGACTTGACGAGAAACGATGGTATAATGTATGCGACGTCAAATGATTAGGTGATTATCTACAGCTATTTGTATGGATGCAGATCTGATACTAACGATTAGCTGGATAAATCAACTCATTAATTACCGTAGTATAGTTTAAAATAATTGTGTGTATCATTGTACTTCACTAGGCAAGAAAAAATATGTTTGTCCAGATCATGATCGAAAAGTTCAAGCTCTGATGTCTATGCTGATCATGACGAACTGCGGCAAGCACTGCAGTGGTAGGAAACAGCTGATTTGTTACGATTTTTAGCGGAAAGGTTTATATTTTTTTGAGAATCTTATAGCTAGCACAGTCACAAAAAACCTGATGATATAGTTCCATCAAGCCTTTTGTTTGAAAGGGACTATACAATCTTTCTAACCACCAACTCGTTGCTGAAGTCTCTGCATCATGAATCATGGATTCAAATAATCTATAACTATAACAACCGCATCCTTGACCAACATAGAAGCCCACAGAAAGATAGACATTCCGACAGTCCGATGGAAAGAGTGTTATGCTTTTTCGTGTTGTACTGGTCATGTAATATTCAAAAATATAAGACTTTATTTTTGGCTCTGGACAAAGTTCCATAATTCACAGATTTTTAGAATATGTGTTCCTACTTTTGCGAACTCAACTGTTTTACCCAAAATGGACTTTTGTGTTTGAACTTAGCAATGATGACAGTTGAATTGGAAGTCATATCTGATCCTCCAAAATTAATGCTTCTATTAAATTATAAACGTGGAGCTCATTTGTTGTGCATTCAAAGAAAATATGGTTTAAATGTGTCTGTCAGCACAGTCGCACCAATTATTATCAATGATTCCCAATCTCATTATGTGTGGTGACCTGACTGGTACAGGATTGTTTATTACATACGGGATTCTGAAATTACTACAATATATGCTCCATAGCTGTTTCCATGAGGCTAGCAAATTATTTTTGAACATATTATTGATATCATTTATTAAAACATACTTTATATCCAGCATTTTCTTCGAAACAAGCTTCTCTAGCTGCCTTGCCGACTATCTCATTGTCGCGTATTCCTGAGTGTGCTTTCAATTAAACAAAATTAACTTTTATGCCTTCCTTTGCCAACTCGCACAAGGTAGCCCTTATTTCCATTAAGATTTCACTATTGTAATATTTGATAGCTGACCCTTCTAAGCACTTAAGCACCGACTGAGAATCTGAAATTATGGCTTATAAGGTTAATCAAACAACGCTGCCGAATCTAAGGGAATTCAAAGATCTTGGAGTCACCTTTGACACAATCCTCAGTTTCAATCCGCATATAAATTACCTTCTAAATTCTGTAAATAAAAGTCTGGGTTTTGTATTGCGCAACTCTCGTGATTTTGGCAGCATAAATGCTCTACTCATGCTGTATAATGCATTTGTAATGTCAAAACTTGAATACGCTAGAATTATTTGGAATCCCTGCTATGTGACGACTTGTGACTCAATAGAAAAAATACAACGCAAGTTTCTGAAATATCTGTCCTACAGGATAGATGGTATCTATCCAGAAATAGGTGTTCCTCAAGATGTATTATTAAAGAGGCACGGTATGCTAAGCTTAGACCACAGAAGAAAAATGCACTCACTAATATTCTTATTCAAGGTTATTCACAACCAATATGATTGTCCGGATATTCTAAGTCGCATGTCATTTAATATACCAAGATGTCTCACCAGAAATATCCTAACGTTTTATTTACCAACCCGCAGGACCAACTTACTGCTGCATTCTCCCCTATATTCCATGTGTACCTGTTTAAACAATCTATAAAACAGAATTGATATTTTTAATACAAATGTGACCTCTATTAAGATCCTCTTCAAATCTGTTGTATAATTGTGTAGTTTTGTGACTGTCATATTTCTTATGTATATTAATTACTTCAGGTTTGTACTATGTTAACTTCTGTTCTCCCACCAATAATTGGTTTATCTGTTGGAGGTGTAAATAAATAAATAAATAAACTATGAATCGTCCATTATGAAAACCGGCAATCGGTTATAGAACAACCCACGGGATTACTTGACCACCAAGCGTATTTTTCCAACAAATAAATTGACATTGCAAGATAGGTGTTGTTTGTAATTTCATCGATACACGCTGTTTCAAATTCGACTCTCACCACAACTGTAAGATATACGATGTCGCTTGAGTGGGGGCAAGGTTGGGTATTTAGATACTCAACAAAATGCCGTTTCGAAATTCAATGTACTTTTTTAAAATAAATGGCACAATAACATTGCCACTTTTGGTTCTCTACAAGATGGCATACGTAGAATTTCAATATGACTTTTCATATTGGACTTTTGCACAGACGAATAAAATTTTTAATTCTGATTCCAAAAATGTATAATACGTCCTCCAATGACGTTTCAAGCCTTAGTTATTTCAAAAAAGCAGAAATTCCTAGGAAGGCCTTGAAATAACCAGATAATCATTTGTTTCCCCTACCAGATTTTTTTTGACTTCATTTGAGAGGAAATCCAAAATAAATTGAATGTCAACATTACCACATTTTCTCCTGTACAAGATGGCATAATTAGAATTTCAATATGACGTTTCGCCTCTTGTCCTCCAGCATTAAGTTTATTTTCTCTTATGAACGCCATATTGGATTGTTGCGCAGATGAATAGAGTTTTTAATTCTTATTTCAAAAATGTTAAATATGTCATACATTGACCTTGTGAAACCTCAGTTATTCCAGAAAAACAGAAGTTCCTAGGAAGGCGTTGAAATTAAAAACTTTATCCTTGCCCATATTATTCTATATCATGGGCACGCACGTACAATAGACGAAGCTAACATTAATTTTCCAAATTCCATCCAAGCAAAGCCATTTCCGCCGCATCGCCTGTCCGTTGAAGTGTTGACCCGTTTTCAAATTACGTGTACTGACAAACAACTTTTCATGCATAGCAAGCACCTTATTTAGCGGTACCTACACACACTTAAGCGTTCACCGTATTGTTTAAATAAATATCTGTAAATTACCTCATTCCAAGAGCGACCAATGACGAGCCATAAGTGTCGGCGGTGCCTGAAAGATAATTAGCTTGATTTTTAGTAAATTAGTTTTTAGATGCTCGTGCCATCTCTGTCAGCATCTGGCTACGGCAAATTGGCGTTTTTTCTTCGACGGTTTCTAGCACATGTTTTCTCTTTATAAAAGAATTTTGATCTAAACATCTTCATGTATTAAGTATGACGCTGACCCAGTTCTTTGTGTAAAAAGTAATACATTAGCCTTAAAATCAGCACACTTCACAGGAAGGCATCCAGCTTCGCTCCTTTGAGATCCTCTTAACGATACCAACCCGTTTTACACCTGCCAGATGAACAAGCTAGGTTTCTTCTTCCCGTCTTCCTTTGAGGTTCCCCCACACCGACGCGATACAGCGATAACGGTAGCGTCAGCGTTAAATATCGCATTTAGCGCGATAGCTGCACGTTCATACCATAGCGGTACACAGTTTTCTTGTCTGCGCGATATTCTCAAAGGCTTTTTGAATTCTTATAGAATAACTATTCTGATGAAGAATAACTATTTTTATTATTGGCTTTAGCAGAAGATAAAAGGCGAAAAAGGTAAGTATTTTGATGACAATCATTAGTTATAATAATTAATAATTGTGTTTGAAGAAAAGAATCAATAAACAAGGAAGGATATATGGAGAATATCATACTTTAATGCCCGAATTACGTATAAATCCACAACGTTTTTACGTGTACGTACTTCCAAATAACTCCCGATTGTTTTCATGAAATCTTAAATTCAATGTGATCCCACACTTTACCCTTTTTCCTGTTTTTATACTCTTCGTGACTTAAATCGTACCATACTGGGTACTTCTTGTTCAACTAATTTTTAAGTTGTGGAGTATTCACATTGATTTAGGTTTCTGTTCCTCTGGCGACGGTACAAAAAACAAAACTGCAACATTTTTGACAACTCAGTTATCAGTTATGTCTTCATATGATAGTGTCCATAGTGAACAGTTAACTCATTTAATTCGTCAATGACATTCTAAGAATAACTGCTAATTTCGAATCCTTGGGGGTGTACTTGAATCTCTCATTAGAAATTTGTCACATGAAAATATGAACCGCGTTCGACATTGGTGTCGCATGAGATATATTATGTGCTGTTACTTTTGTCAGGAAATTATCATTTTGAGGAAAGTTTTGGAAAAAGGTTATTAAATAGTGTAGAACAAAATAATCTTTTTCATACTTTAGTATTGACAAGCCAAGATCAAGATGATAGATATCTAAGATATGACTGTTACACATACGGAAGCTGGTGGCTTAAAATGGAGTCCCTCAATGCGTATTTGTTATAGCTGAATGCATCATGCAGTTGCTGTCAGACCTAACGGGAGGAATGAAGAAAAAAAGGTACTGCAGAAGTGCTCAGAAATCAGTACTACTAGATCTGATTACAGCCAACAGGGAACTACTTACTGGTACAAATTTACCAGATAATTACTTATTTGTTTTCATTATTCTCAAGGTATATATTTTACAACCTGAGATATGCTGGTCTGCTGGTTGCTTAACCGAGTAGAGCTGCCTAGACTAATGACTTTGCAGGTGGACGCCCCTTTTTTCTTCAGAAGAATTCCGAGTATTTTATCCATAAGCTGAAATCTCCAGTTACTTACACGAATTCTCTATGTGGCTAAAACGAGCCCAGCTTAAAATACAATGCAACCTATTTTTCCAAACGACTGAAACTATCAGCTTAGTAGCTAAAAAGGCAAGAAGAATCAGAGAGAATAAACAGTAAGAGATACAAAGTTGCTTAAATGGGGGCAAAGTTGCGTATTTAGGTATCTAACAAAATGTTGCTTAAGAAGTTTCGAAAGTCTAAGTACTTCCGGAGAGAGATGGGAAAAATCGATTTTTCTCAAACTTGTAAATTTTTAATTTGTAGTACTATTTCAAAATAAATTTCACAGTAGCATTGCCACATTTTCTTCTTTTTAAGATGGCATAATTAGAATTGACGTTTCGTCTTTTGTCCTCCAGCATCAATTTTATTATTTCTTAAGGACGTCATATTGGATTTTCGCACAGATGAATACAGTTTTGATTCTGTTTCCAAAAACGTATAATATGTCATACATTGACTTTGCCAAACATAATTTATTTCAAAAAACAGGATTTCCTAGGTAGGCCTTGAAAATATCAGATAGTCATTTGTTCCGTTTGTCAGATTTATCGCAAAATAATTTTTTATTTTTCCTGAATTTACTTGAGATGGAATTTCAAAGCAAATTACATGTTATCATTGTCACTTTTTCTAATCTACAAGATATCGTAGTCAAATTTTCAATTCGAAGTTTCTTCTTGACTTCCATCACCAACTTTGTTTTTTCCTATGGACGCTATATTGGAATTATGTACGTTAAAATTGAGTTTTCGGGCCTAAGTTCAGAGATAATTTTCTTAGTTGGTCATAAATCTGTTGTTGAAAATAAAAAGGTGTGGTAAGACCTGAGCTCGAAATGAAAAATTTTACTTCTGTAAAAATCGAATGTGGCGCCCGAAAAAATAAAGTTGATGCTAAAGAACAAGAGACAAAATTCATTTTGAAAGTTTAATTATGCCTTCTTGTACAGGAAAAAAGTGGCAATATTAATTGTAATTTATTTTGAAATCCAACTACAAATAAGGTGAGGAAAAAAGGATTTTGGGAAAATTTTCTAAGCGGTATTTTGTTAGTTACATAAATATGCAGCTTTGTCACCCTTTGAGGTACTTCGTATCTCTTACCCTTTTCGAGATCCCAATGGTGAGGGTCGAATTTGAAACGTCGGTCCAAGTTTATATACGACCAGCCGAGTTATGGTGTATTTCCAGTGTGACCTGCAAAATCATTTGGGTTGACAACTCCTGATATACGCAATAATCCAGGGCCATATACTTTTTGGGGTCATGACATGGAAGAGAAAACCACTGAATGCAATTCCTTTGTCAATGAATTTATTATTACTTTGTAATCCAAAAAAAATAACATCAGTAAATTGGAATACCGCTGTAGATCCTAGATATAACAAAAATGTTTAGCTTTTTAAATATTGTGGTACAAAAACAATAGATGTGCTCTCTACAAGATACGCCAAATTTCAAAATCCTTGAACATCTTAACCTGTGCAAAGTAAAAATAAATAATAACAAATAAATCTCATACGCGTTATTCTTCATCGTTGCATGGTCTTAGTTTGATTTGTCACATGAAAGATGCTGATTGCGAGACTAGGAAAAATTGTATGAGCCGCGTGCGACATTTAGCTGAAATGTCGCACGTGGGCTTCTCACATGCGATATTACAAAACCTCATTCGAGAACACCCCTTCGATAATAAAGTGGCTTTCCTGGATAGCTTTACTTGCCACTGTTAATATCAAATGGATCTGTTTTTGTACTATTTTTCTTGGGGATGTTATATCAGCATAAGAAAGGGCGAGATTGAAAATCAATTTTTCAAATGCTACGATTACAATTTACTCAAATTCTTATACTGTTTCCGGATACAGTGCCGTCCATAAATAAATAAATTATGAATCTTGATTGGCATTGAAATATCTGGAAGATATTCCATTACAGATGAATCGATACAGCAACAAAATCTGATACAACCCGGAGGCGCAATGACCATCTGATCCCGGTCGAGTACCCCATCTCTGAAAATGTAAGCAACTTTTAAAGGTGCTTATACACGAGGACAGTCGGTATTGAAGGCAGCCGGCATGGGCACCTGCGGCAATTTTTCTTAGGGGGCATTAAGCATCGGCAAAAGACAACCTTTTATTTATTATGACCAACCCCATACATTTTGAAGAGGGAGGGAGGCACATTTTTTTAGTGTGGGCAAATATGAAAAATTATGATAAATATTTAGATTTCAAGGAACAACCGAATATTCATTGAAGGTCAGTCAATAAGAGTGGGACATAATTTGTTGAGATAAGACGCTATTTATCACACCGCCAAGAAGCACGCAAGAGCTGTACATCATGTTTGGTTCGTTCAATGGCAAGTAGACCACATCTACTTTACAGCCAGAATCGTCAGCCATCTAGCGGCCGCGTGGTGACTTAAACGCGAGCTGAGATCCCTAAAAGTTAAAAACTAATAGCAGCTATGCGCCTTCCGCAGTGGTCGATTCTGGTGTGATAGATAGCGCTTTGCGATGTTTTATTTCGATAGACCGTACCTCTGGTAAGGAGAATAGTTGCGATGCTTCCGTTCGTTAGTCCAAAGACCAAGCCTCGACCATGACTGGTGAGTAGCCAAGAAGCACGAAACCGCTGTCCAAAGAACAAAAGCATAATCTATTTGCTTACATAATTATTTGTTGTTATCGTTAGGATTCTGCTTTCTAATGATATATTCAAAATGGCCCGGGTTGAGAGCCAGACCGTTATTCACCATTTTAACGGATGCGTTTAATCATAAATATCTCAAACTGGCGATACAATGAAAAAAGCTGTTAAAAAATCTACGACTTTGTGCTGCTGTCATTGCGCTACATGGAAAAATTGTACCAACATTTTTTTCGAAAGCGCGGGAAGTATAGAGTCAATCCACTGACGCCATTTTATGACTGATTTTATCAGAAAGAGAAAGCAAAATGTTTACGATGACAGTATAAACACTTGTTGAATAGCTCTGTTTTCCAAATTGCCATATTTTCTGGTATATAGTTACTGGACGTTGAGACTGTAAGTATGCTTACGTATTGGGACAACGAAGAGATAGTTACTGGCGATTCCTAATGACCAGTACCACCTACCGCCAGTACTATCCACGTGTACACTCACCTTAAGAATAACGACCAGCGACCGTTCAAACGATCGACTGTTGCCAAGCCTAATTATGATTAATGATGTAAAGTCATTACGCGAGATTTGATGGTCGCTTTATTCCGACTGCGAGGATATTATTTCGCCTGAAAAACAGTTAAATCGCATTTCAAACCAATTCTTCTCTGCTTAGTATCATTCACCTGTTGATGGGCGAAACGCTACGGGCGGCTTTCGGAAATTATGTAAGACAAAAAAATGGCATGTTCCATGCGAATTCCATTTGTTATAATTTTATATTTTGCAGCTAGAGTTAAGCGTTAAATTAGGTGGAACTCTTGATACCAGGCTCAAGTGGAAGCAAAACATTACACAGATTCCAATAGCAAAATCATCCAAAGATTTCAGAAAAAAGTTTTGAGGCAGATGGTCAGTTCCTCATGGTATAATCCTTCTTGTTTGTCTGGCCGCTAAATGAAATCACAAAAGTACAAATGTACTTGAAAAAGGCCACCGTGGTGGGCGAAACATTGTCGTGAGTAAAGAGTATTTCAAGCATGTGTGGTTTCAGTTACTAGTCAGAACACAAAAACTACGAGTAAGTTTAAGGTGTGAGATTATTTGTGGTATGGTAGTTGTGGTATGTTTCAATAAGGGAATAATTAAGGAAGGGACGGCCTGGCACATAGAAGGGCTGCATCAAGATCAAAATGCACAAACTCCTCAGCAGCTGTACAATGACAACGATGCCCGACAATCGAAGAGGACCAAGAATACTGCACAACGGATGTAAAAGAGAGACCTCCTTGCTCCGTAAAATTAAAAGGATTAGTAAGTTCTAGATATACTGAAAAATTAAGAACGATAAAAACAAGTTCCAGATATATACTCATTAAGTGAAGGTCTGTCTAAGACCCAAAAAGCCGTGGCAGGTGTTTAAAACCACACCATTTTCTTGTCTTTATATTGATGGTGGATATGCCAGCGGTGCCAACAGCATCCACCGACGTTCGGGCTCGGTTGATCCAGAATATTCTTGCCTCTAGATTTAATCATTTTTTGACAACTACGGTTTTGTGTGAAAAAATGGTAGAAGAAAATATTGAAGTTGTGATACAGCATAGGAGTGGCGTGAAATTTAATGTTTTTTTTTTAACACAATTCGAAATAAACAGAGCATCTAAAGGCAAGTGATTTTATTTTCAATTATGCATATCTGAAAATTGGCTCTTTCTTTCCAACAGATAACCACAATACCAACTGCTGCGTACCGTACATTGCCATAATGATTTTAAATGATATGAGTTCAAATTGACAAGTATCTATTCACGATAAAACAAAGGTTAGGTTTTCCCAAATGACAGCAACCTGAATCCGGATCCATCAGTGATGGAATCAACCGGTGAATTGAAGAATATATTATATTCAGCAACTGAGCTGAACGACAATTTAACGCTTTTATGTACCAGGCGGCAGAGGCGTAGATGTGGCCGTATCAGCTGTATTAATGATACGCCTCCATTTAGGCTTTGCTCTTTCGGCTGCCTGAGTACACAAAAAGATAGGATGGGGGATCAGATGCCGGAAAGTAAGTACTTTCTAGATGTGAACACATTAGCACATGATCTAGCTAACTGATGAAAGCAAAAAAAACCTACAGACTTATAATAATAAGAACATTGACAGCTAACGAACTTATAATGGGATGCTTAGAGCACAACTCGTTTAGTGAGGGCTTTCACAATACTGGATATTATTCAAATATACTAGAATTAACATAAGTGAACAACCGTACTCTCCTACGTCCATATCAAGTATTCTATAATTTTGTGTCTCTTGTATAACATTTCATATTTCTAAGTAGCTGCTGCCTTTACTGATATGCCTTCAATGGAACAGGGAACATAAATTAAGATCCATTTTAATACGAATTCCTGAGACGTGTGTTATCTAAATGCTACATTTAAGATACAGAACATTATAATGGATGTAAGGATATACTAACCACAATAATTGAATAATTTTAGACACCAGCTAGAGAAGATATCAACGTTAAGAATTATATTTATGCTGTGTCGGAAAATAATTATGAATGTTGGTCAAGACACTAAAGTATTGACATTCAATGCTAAATTTTAAAAGCACCATCGTTGCTGATAAGGGCCACTAGGATGAGCCCTTTTTCGTCTTTATCCGTAACTAGTTGCTGAACCGGACATTTTTTTGCAAAAGATCAGACGTACCTTGGTATCTGTCAATTTTATATCTCCTGATTTCAGCACACTACATCCCTGTCTAAGATCTACGATAGCATGTTTCACAGCGACCTTAAATTTGGACCGATACTCCTCCTTGTCACCACACCATCCATTAAGAGGATCATCGGCAGCCCCCACAATGTGGAAGTGAATGATGCCTCCAAGTATCATGGCCAGTCCAACAAACGATTGAAAATCATATCTGTCACACATGTTCTGTCATACCGTTAAAAAATGCGTCAAGTATGTTGACCTTCCAATTCTCACGCAACGCTGTCATCAGTTTATGAAAGATCGTGTTCGGCATAAGTTAGGCCCTATTTAAGGCAGATAAACTAAACGTATCAAGTCAGTCAAACAGGTCTATACAATTAGTCTGTATCACACCTTTTCCTTGTCCTACCCATTGTACTGTACATCTGGCAACGTCGCTCCTCGCTTCATAACTCGTTCTATAGATCCACTCATCAGAACCTGCAGCGTAGCAGTGACGGAATGACACTCATAAGAAAGTCGCTGGGCAGCCCAGGCCGACACGTGTCGAAGACATTTATCTTTCCGAGTTTTAAGGGCAACTGGACGCGTGAATCTATGATGTGTGAATTACGTCTAACAGATGCGCAGAATTACTGGGGTTGGAAGCGTATAGCTCTACTGCCGGCAAAAAACTGAGATATACACTCCCCCATCCCCAAACTCTCCAATTTTCAACTTCTCCAAATATGTTTCTGAAAATGATTAGGAGCCTCTAAAACGTCAAAAAAAGTTTGGGAGATGTAGTAACCTTGTGCGAAAACTTCATCCAACTCGGAGCAGTACTTTCATAGCTATAGACAGTCCAAGGATTAGCAGACAGACCGACGGAAATGGTGACATGGTTTTTCGTGATTTACATGTCATATAACATACAAAAAACTCAATCTCATTTTCAAAATTCTTCACAATTACAATTCTTCCTCGCCAGTGGCATAAGAAGAAAAAGGGCAAGATACAAAGCAATAATTTTATCTGCGTTGAATTTTTCACGTGGATTTCTTTTTAATTTTGTTTGTGTCACGGACTGACACAACTGGAAAATAGAAAAATTGACTGTTGTAATCATTCACATAATTCTCACGAAAGAAGAGAAAAACTGAACTTCTGTGCAATGTGTTGTCTTAATGAGAACTCATTTTTCAAGATTATATGAACGGGAACTTTCGATATTCAAATAAAAGCTAATTATCGGCAAAGAACCAGTATCTCGCGGACTGACCTAAAATGTCACGGGATGACTTCTGGGTTGGGCGTAAAAAATGGAACCTGTGATGGTTATTTTTTATCTGAATTGAGGTTATATCATTCGAAGATAACCGAAAAACAAAAAGTAATTGGTTGGGAGGTAGTTTTTAAAACGGAGCCTGAAACGTTTCTGGGGTCTCGCAAAAAATGTACCTACCTACCTACCTACGTATATAGCTTGACACTTCGCCCCCGTTCTAGCTAAGATTGTTGCACAAATCATAGCTCATCACCCTTGTGCTCAAGACCTGAAGTATCTACGTGACTGTAATTACTTTTTTTGTGTAGCATATAGAAGAATTAGTGTGTTTCTGTAAAGTTGTTTAATTATTGTGACCTAAATACAATATTAACTTTCTTATAGTTTGAATGATATTTAAACAGCCTGGATTCAATTTATCGTATCTCGAGGCAGTCAGCGCCAGTTGCAGAATGATGCACTAGCACTCAATATCTGTATGTATCTCTCTAGTTTTTTTACTTATCCACAGATAGGAAACCAATAAACCATTATCCAAGTATAACCCGTTTTTCTTCAACTATATCTTACATCAATTACCAATACTGCCCCAATTTTGTTTTTAGCATTTCGATTACCTTAAGCTTCAAAAACGCTTGATGTTATGAGCAGGTGTACTCCTGAACATATCCATTAAATGAACAACGCATCTGAAGTTAACCTAGGCGAAGGGTATCATGGTAGAAAATTCCTTGTGATCACCAACCGCTAGAAATTCCATTGGAAAGAAGCTGTAACACGTGTTAATTGCTTACTTAGTGGAGATGCGCGTAGAAGAGAACCATCAAGAATCATCAGCAGTAGCGCGTCTAGGCAACCGGCTGCTGATGATGATAGCTCGAGCGGTGGCGGACAAGGTACTAACACAGCGTTGCCAAATGTCTAATGCCATTTCTAGGTAGCCCCTCTCCTCCGTCGACGGCGACAAGTTATTTGTTGCTTCCTTGAATTAGTGGCTTTGCATAAAAACACCATTACAAGTGACAGATTGGCAGAATACAAACACGACTGTTATATTCAACCAACTCTGGAGTACATATTTTGCGATAATATACATAAACCAAACCGAATTTTCATAATCAAGTTGCCCAGAAGGCGAAGCTCAAATACTGGAAAATCGTGAATGCTACAAAAGTCAAACTCAAGATGAGGAACTAGAGAACGTCTGTTGATGAATAGAGTACATGTGTCCATTGATAAATCATTTCGCTTCTGAATTTGTGATTGCAAGTTTTAGAAAGCATGCATTTTCAGCGTCATTAGAGTTTATACCGCTTTACAAAGTTGGGTATGTTTAAGGACCTCCGATGTCGCTGGGATCCTGTCGAATTTTAGAAGGTGCTTCATGTAAATGTAGGCTTCCACAGCTTTCGTTCCTTGGCGAACTGTTCTGCTTAGATCTCATAACTCAGCATAATTCCGCCATTTACTGATATACTTTTAAGTCTATGTACTATCCGTTCAGAATGCCGAGATGCACTGTACAACAGACAAGCAATCCAACCTGTAATCGCCTTATCCCCCACTTATTCATCTTGTCGGAACAATGCAACAGCGACTTCCATACGCCGAACTTTGTCCGCAAAGATGATCTGTCGATCTCAAGAGGGCAGGTGAAAACTATGGTGTTTGAACTAATAGTATATGAGTCTATTTGGCTGACTAGACCCATTTAATTTATTGTTATACATGTTTGTAGGAAGTGCAGAGTCAGCCTACTTGATGCCTTTTTTATCTCAGTTTGACTTTTGTTACTCATAGACACTAACATTCAGTTCGTTACATTCTGAGAGAGAATATTTAAGAATAAGGAAAATTTATTTATTTATTACTTTTCTAATTAGAATGTATAACTTAATGCATTAAGTGAAATCGGTGGATCTATTTATAATAATAATAATAATAATAATAATAATAATAATAATAATAATAATAATAATAATAATGATAATAATAATAATAATAAATGATCTTTATTCATCATTATAAATAACTTGAGAAAAAATTAAAGATAAAATAATTAAAGGCGTAGTTCAGCCTAAGCTGCTTTTCAACTAAACCCACAAGAAATAACACCCATACAAGATATATATAAAAAGCATAACATGCAATACAAAACAGAACATACGGAAGCATGGCCAATGCAGTTTTATGAGAGCCCAATTCATGCAAAAAAGAACAAGACGATTTAAAAAGAAACATACTCAGACGTTATCCTATAAAACGTAGCGAGGTTTGATTATACCTTAGGCCATTGGTCGTGCAGGAGATCAGCTTTCAATCTTTTTTTAAAATTGCGGAGGCTCAGAGTCTTGGGATCTACTGCCAAGCTGTCCGCGCGTAAAGCTAGGAGGAACATGGAGACGTGGGTTGCAAGACAACACTCTCAGAAATGGAGAAGTATCTCCAGACATCTGCGCCAGGCACGGGAACTCATTGAAGGGCCCAGTGCTAATGATGGACGCTTCTGCCTATCTCTGGATAGAGTCAACCTAAGGTTGCTGGTGGGACTGTTGTCTGACCATAACACGTTAAGGCGTCACCTGCACGTGATGGAGGTGCCTGAGGATCCCTTGTGTGAACGCTGCGGGGTAGAGGAAGAGACCTTGGCGCACGTTTTGCGTCGCTGTGAAGCTCTGAGCTACTATAGGCAGACTATACTGGAGTCCATTACTTTGGACCCTCAGGACGTCAAGGAACTTGGACTCAAGGCGATTCTCAACTTCGCTAAAAGGGCGAGGCTTGGGGCCCGCTTAAGCGGCCTATACACTGGCTCCTTATGGTGGCCGGAATGCCTCTAATTTGAAGATTCATTCATTCACTGCCAAGCTGTTATAGAGTTTCGCAGTATTGTATGAAAAGCTGCGCTTAATCAGAGCCTCTGAATGTTTAGGAATAACCAAAAGATGTTTATTGCGAGTTACATTATCAGGCAGTCTGGTAAGTTTATTATATAGGTAAGTAGGTGTTCTACTAGTAACAATCTTGTGTACTGATGTGAGAAAATTAAGTTTTCTTATGTTAATCATGGTAAGCCAACCAGAATCCATAAAGCTCTCACTGATGTGGTCATACTTTCGGATACCATATGCAAACCTGATGCAAGAATTTTGAATTCGCTGAAGAGTTTTTTTTTTTGTAAAAGGAGTAACCTAAAGGATGTTGGTAATAAACAAAGTCTGACAAAAAATGGGGTTTATAAGATCTCACATCTATATCTACGTTAAAAAAATCAGTCCTCACCAGTTACGGGCTAATCCTAAATAGCTGAAAACTGCTGTTTTGAGAGAGCATGCTCATCCGGCAACATTGCCTCCGGGCGTACCGAAGAAAGGAGAGCATTCCAATATGCGGCGGTACCAACCAGCGACGTGCGACACAAGCCGGCAGGCAGGCGCGTACAACTTGTGCACGTGCGCGGTATAACCACGGACCCCGTACGTGACCGACACTTTTTTGCCTAGGCAAACGGTCGAAGTGTGCACAACGCACCATCCAACGTCACTTGGGTATATTTTACGAAGACAAGGGGTCATTTATTTGGAACGGAATAACAGTACGTGGATGAATCAGTCCGATGAATGAACGATACTATCAAGTCGTAAATGTAAAGCCGGTGTTGGAATAATAAAATTTTCACCGATTTTAAAGATAGTTATCAATTCCTTGGAATGTTTGTATTAAGAATGCTGCTGTTATTACAAACAGATATTTTAGTAATAATCGCCTGAACGATTAAACTTCGTCCCATTTCTCCAAAGAGCAGTGTTTTTCTCTCTAGAAAAATGTAAAAGGACATTTTCAGTCAGACGCCATAGTATTATTTTGTCAATTTGATTGCCATACCTTATATTATAAATACACAAAATAGTTAAATGTAAAAGGTTAGGCACTTCTCGTCATAATGATATATTGTTAGAAACAAAAAACAATACAATCAAAACTTCTTTGAATATGTCAGGTGACTAGATACCATTTACCAAAAGTAGAGCAAATATAATGATTAAATGAAATCGGATATAATAAATTATGGTATCACCCTGGTATATTTAATAAACATCTTATCATTCTTGTATATTACCGATATTTACTTTTCTTATAAGTTATTGTTAATTATGATGTCAATGATATCTATGTATACTTTCTTACATTGGTGAGTAAATGTTTTTGTATATTTTCCCATCATAACAAATTCCTTCAAGATATCGATTTGTACGCATATTGTTAGAGATAATATTACTTCTGCTATTATTACTATTACTATATTATCTCAATTAATAATTTTTTGTTTCGTCGCCTATTTTATTTAATTTATTTAACAACTACATACATGTTAGTAGGCGAACAAATCTACATACCCACTACGGTTGAACATGCCTTCAGAAACCTTGCGCATTATAATTTGAGTCTTGGCAAAATTCAGTACAATTGTGTAATGTGCGATGCCGCTGCAAAAGCGTGAGTGTACAAAACATTATTTTTGAATTTGTGTCATTTTTTCTTCGCTTATAACCTCACTGCCTCTGGACCGATTATCAAACCTACAATTCCTCAATATAACAGTAAGTTTGTATCAAACATCATCAAAGTTGGAACGGTACCTTCCACATTCTAGAGAGGGGCTAGGTTCACCGACTGACCGACGATAATCATTGACATGGTTTTTCGAAAAACAAAAAACATAATACAACTCAAATTCCAAAACATCATTAGTAAAAACTGCGAAACCGTGAGTCGTTGCTGTGTCCATTACAGACCATGGATATGAGCAAGGACTAAGAGGTTGTCGCGACCAAAAAGATGACCTGCGTTAACACCAAGGGCTCCTTGAACGCTACTGTGACATTCTGTATTCTCAGAAAAAAGCTCAATAATAAAATGGCGTCAAGTAGCACTTCCCACGCAACGTCGTTATCAGTTCATAAAGGAATATATTCGGATTAAACTAGACCCTCTGAGAAAAAAGTATTTCAAACAGGCCCAAACAATTAGGTAGTCCTTAGATATTTTTCCCTGCCCTTCCGGTAGAGAATTTGTTTAAAGTTTTAAGGGCTAATGTATGAAGAAATCTGTGATGTGTGAAATATGTCTAATACGTGCGTAGAATTACCAAATTTGGAAGAGAATGTTCTGACATCAAAAATCGTTTTTGGCCTTTTTCTCTGGCGCCACTGGACTTATTTTTAAAAACTACAAAGCTTTTGCGTTCTGGGCATAGTAGTAACATTGTGTACGCATTTCATCAAAATCAGTGCGATACTTCTCAAGCTATAGGCAGTTATAAGATTAGCTGAAAGATATACAGACAGACCGAAAAAAATGAGTGACATGGTTTTTCGTGATGTTAGTATCATATATTTTATTTTCGAACCACCACAAAGGCCTAAACACCCTTGGGGTACCGTGGGGTATAGGGGGATACAGGGGAAAGAAGGGGGGTTGCCACACGAACTCTATCGTGTGCACCGTCTACGTCTACTATATAACATCTAAAAAACGTATCTCATTTTCGAAAATGTTCGCGATTACACTACTTCCCCTCCGGTAGGTGTGGAAAGTAAAAACAATAAATCAAACTAATATTAATATTACATTTGTTGTATACTAAGTAAGTCAGCACGTTGTGTTGGACAATTCTACCGATTCTACTTTCCAATTAATCATCGAAAGCGCAGGGTCAATAACACCACTGTTATTTTCGTATTCGTCGTGTCCTAAAACAGCTCCGATGTCACGTCTTCCCTCATAATACCACCGCATCAGGAAATCTTAACACCCCGATGCCTGTATTTTTTTCACTTCCTTGCCGCCCTTACTACCTTCCGTATACAATCGCCGCGCAGCTGTGTTTATTCCGAAAAGGGCTAAATCGGGGTACTGTTACCTTGCATTTTTTAACCCTTTTTTTACGGATAATAGCTGAAACCGAACACATGTAGGGACTTCGCTTTTTTCAAACAAGGAAATCGTGGGGGACAAAAAATTAAAATCCTTATGTTTCCTACGGTTTTTTACTTTCTCATGGATTTGAAAGGGTTCGAGAAAGGGTTTTGAGGCACTCCCGGCGCGGCTCCATGGGAATCTGATGAGAATTCACCGAATGGGGTGGCTCTGTCATCAACGAGCGATGGGTGGTCGGGTTCTACAACTACTCTTGATCGTAACCCTTTCCAATTGTGAATTAGAATCAGATCTGATGATTAAATTCATTTCCGTGACTTGGATAAATAAGGTATTAATGACCATCTGAGCTATCTTGTAGCGACCTTTTCTACCAGCTAATAATTGCTATCACATGAATCCACAAAAAAAAACATCCAGTCAAAAACTTGAGGTAGGTTCTGTTTCATATAAGTACTTATATTGATGTTGAATAGAATACAAATGACAAATATAAGAACTTAACTGAAGAAATGCCTTAAGTAAGGTAGCTACAAATGATGGTATTTCTGTTTGCGGCGGTGTAAAATCTAACCGTATGTATAGCTCAGTCAGATTATTAGGCAAAAATGCCATTTAAAAGGCTTGAATGAGAAGTATGTTTTTTTGAGATGGATGTTAAGCAGAATATTGGTTTTTGATTTTTGTATTTTATGCGTCCTCCTGAGAACGTGCAAAATTCAATATCTAAAGATTCTATGATTTTCTGCATCGCATTATCTTATTGTATTATAGTTTGAGTTCAGTGAGGCTTATAAAGGTCTTAAGAGGTTTGTTAGGTGGTTATTCACTAATAAATATACTGTGGTCTCACTTGTTCCGACCTCGCAAAATGTACCTACATGGTGGCAACGACGAGCCCCTTCCCACTTCAGTTGGCCCAACTATTGAAATCTTCGTTTTTTTCTTATCAAACACAAATAATAAAAATGTAGCAGGGTGTTATAGGTTTAAAATATTAACAATGAATATTTTGATAATATACAGGGTTATCCAAATTAAGTGTCCACCATTAGTAACTTTGTTATTAGTGAAAATACAAAGTTGTTTGAATTAGCAAACTAGTAGCATTTTTAACGCTGGTAAAAATGAGAAATAAAAAAAAACAATTGAGAGTCGTTATTTTGATTTTTTTCAGTAAAATAACATTTTTTTAAATGGAAACCCCTGTATATTATATTTTTTTCTGTTAAAGCATCAAATTTTAAACAAAAAAGTTCATAATGACTTTTCCGCTAAAGTCAAAAATAAAGTCAAAATAACGATAAATATTTTTAATTATTTGCAGTATTATAATATTAAGACGGCTATGAAAACAACATGGCGTTCGCGATTTGACAGCATTAAGATAAGCGACAAATTATTAAACTGGACATACTCGCAACTAGAAGGCTTTGGAAAACAATGATAAAATCAAATAATGTCAAACATTAGTGTAAATACTTGTTTATAAGCTTTATTGTGTCATTAATTTAAAGAAAAATGTTCTCCCATGAAGAAAAGTGTGATATGTTAGAATGCTATTTAGTGTGCAGAAAATCCTCCTTGAGAGCAAGAGAATACTACAGTGAATTACGTATATATCCCGCTCGCAGTCAACCGTGTGAACGATATTTTCTGAGACTTTATCGAAAATTTAGGGGCAACGAAAATGTTTTTGCTAAAACAAGGACCAGATCTAAACCCACTTGATTACTTCTTGTGGGGTTACTTAAAGAACCAAATTTACAAGCGAAGGTACGATAACCTTGACGCGTTAAAGACTGCAGTTAGGGAAAAGATAACCCAGATAGATGGTAGGACCATACTTAAGACAGTTCGAGCAGTTGAAAAACGTGCCCAAAAATGTATTGAAGAACAAGGTGGTGTTTCCGAGCATCTTCTTTAAAAAAAATTGTTATTGTATTTTGTAAGATTATAAGTTGATGTTGAAAATAAAGTTTGTCGATACAATTTAATTGTTTCAGATTGGAGGCCATAACTTCAACAATTTGTAACCTAGGAGAAAAGTTATTGTAAGCTTTTTTGTTTAAAATTTGATGCTTTAACAGAAAAAAATATAATATACAGGGGTTTCCATTTAAAAAAATGTTATTTTACTGAAAAAAATCAAAATAACGACTCTCAATTGTTTTTTTTTATTTCTCATTTTTACCAGCGTTAAAAATGCTACTAGTTTGCTAATTCAAACAACTTTGTATTTTCACTAATAACAAAGTTACTAATGGTGGACACTTAATTTGGATAACCCTGTATAGTAGAAAACACCAACTTTATAACACATGTTGCAATTACAGCATATCAACCTATTTTCATTTCAATGCAAAATAAGTCTATAACGCATAGGTGGCTGTGAAAAATAAAAGCCATGACAATTGTTTTTATTAATCACAGCTGTCAGAATACGTTTAAAATAGTTTTGGGTAGTTAAGGTTTTCAAAATGGGTAGAGGAAAGGTTATTAGTGGGAAAATTCGGTTACTGATAATTAATTTTTTTAATTCAGGGAAATCAGAAATTGCAACTTTGTTAGACTTATCGCGGTACAGTGTAAGAAATATTGTTAGAAGATATAACGTAACTGGTTCAGTTAATATTAAGCCACGATATGTGAAAAAAAAAATAATATCACAAATGCCGACCGAAGAACATTAAGAAGAATAATCATGAAAAACAGGCGTGCCAATTATTTACAATTAGGTGCTCTGTGGAGTGATGCTGTTGGAAGGAGAATTTCGAGGTCCACAACTCATAGAAAGGCCCACAAACTGGGATTTAGCACTTGCAAGTTTTCTTATAAAAAAAGTGAAGTAAAACCCTAAAGTTGCACAACTTGTTGATAGGCCAAAGAAAAGACACTATTACCTCCACCGCAAAAGAAAAATGGGCGAAAGAACATAGACAATGGACACCTCAACAATGGTGTGCAATACAATGGAGTGATGAAGCCCGATTCGAAGTTTGTGTTGGTGACAGTCGCAGTAGAGTTATTCGCAATAAAACTGAAGCATCCCATGTTTGGCGATTTTAGAAGAATCGCTTTTACCAGTGATGGAAGAATGTTTGACATCCGGCCAAGATTTTGTATTTCAGCAAGATGGTGCAGCGTGCCATACCTCAAAAAAGGCTATAAAACGGATAGAAGAAAATAATGTACCACTTTTGAAATGGGTTTCTAGCAGTCCAGATCTGTCACCTATTGAAACGTTGTGGCACGAGATGAAAAAGGTTCTACGACAACATCCTGCTCATACAATCACCGAACAAAAGCTTCAAGAAATATGGGATTGTTTTACACCAAATTTTTGCCGAAACATGGTTAACACTATGCCCCAAAGAATTTCAGCCGTAATAAAAAATAAAGGTGATGTTACCCAATGGTAATCTTTCAATTGTTGCTTTGTTAACTTCGCGCATTTATTCGCATATTGTTTATTTGTTCAGATGTTCTATTAGTTATAGGTCTAAGTGATTTCAAATATGTATTTTTTACGACTAGAGTGTATCTAAAATGTTTTTGAGAAAATAAATTGTTTTAGAAGTAAATAGTTTCGTCATGTTTAGGTACACATCTTGAAGTAGGCCAACTGAAGTGGAAAGGGGCTCGTATAGTGGCTCAATAAGTAGTCCAAGGTGAAGAAAGAACCTAAACTTTTATACACCTTTAGAATATCTTGAAAATGTATCCCTCTCAACATGTTTTATTCCACCAAAAAATAAACGAAATCTTGAAAACTAGAATCATAATTTGCTATTTTACCATTTCAAATAATATTGAAGCCGAACTGTTGCCCACGATATACCACTAATCAAATTTCACAAAAATGTATGCATGAGTAAATGGAATGATACGAATATACGATAGCATGAAATATAGCGATGAGAACCAAGTATTTTTGTAAGCAGCCATCCAAATGATTTATTCCCAAATACAATTTTCTCAGTTTCACGCTTATGCCTAGGAAGTATACATATACTTGCTCTTTCACAGGCTGCAAACGGAGTCAACGCCCTTGTTGCAAAGATCAAGCTGATACCACCTTAAACCATCAAATAAATCTCAGCCACCCTCGAAATCAGAAAAAGAGGAAATTCTCACATAAATCCAAATGTTTACTCACAACCGCAGTTTTAACACCAATTTAGAATTCCCCTTCCATGTCAAACATTTAAAGCGATCCAATGTTTTAGAAACCGCGAAGGATAAAAAACAAAAACAAGCTCTAAAAAACGCGTGAGAAACTTATCCCGAAGGAATAGGGTGCTTTGCATACCTGCAGGATCTTGGCAGGTTTTCAGGAAACAGAAAATCAAATACGCATACATTTAATTATGGCAGCTGGGGGATTTTATAATAGTACGGTCAAGTCAGCATTGAACCTCGAAATAAAAAGATATAACTTTTGGATTTTCGGAAATTTGGGGTGATAATAGAGAATAGTATTTTGACAAAAAATACTTCGAAAGTCGAACGTATGCAGGAGATTGTGTTGTTCCAAGTCTAGTTCGTCCCTAAACGATTTTTGAAACACGCTTCGTTTTGAATACACAGGTCGAGAAAAATTTACGAGAGATGTTAGAAAAAATTATACTTGACGCCTCTTGTTTTTCGTAAACTGATCAAAATAATTAAGTGGCAGACTACCAAACCATTTCATATTCAAAAGAGCATTTTCTTATCGAGTTACTTCCAGTAACATCAGGTCGATGAATGAGTTTTAACAGGAGGATACAGAAATGATCAGATAGGTCAATAAAAATTGATTCCATATAATAAGCTCCCACTCAATGAAAATAAAAAATGTCAAATTTTGTTAGGGCTATAAAATTCGGAAGTTCTTATTTTGATCCGAAAACGTCAAAAATCAATAGCAAGTTTTAAAAAAATTTTGATATCTGAGATTTACGAGAACACAGTTATAATATACATCATTAAGTAAAATGCAATTAGTTCTTTTAAATTCCAAATATTACCCAAATATACTTTTAAATTCCAAATATACTTTTAAATCTAAATGAGACAGTTCATTAAAACTGGGCAAATACCTTTACCTAAACTGATTAACCAAATTTAATAACTACAGGCAGCAGCGGTGGAAGCAGTAGTAGACTCTTCGATCTCCTGATCAGCCGCCGTGCGCTGTGCGGGTTCGAGTCCCGTCCCAGGAGAAATTTTTCTCTCGGCTATGGATGTTGTGATTGTCCGTAGGTGGTAGATGGTCTCTGACTGTCGAACGCGGAGGTACCACCCGGCGGTTCTCGTAGGCGGAGCCAGAATGTGTGCATGTTGCATGCACACGTGTTCCCTCGCCAGAGTCCGTGGGGCGTCCCCCCCTTTCCCATGTATATAGCCACCCAATGGGTGCTTAGGCCTTAGGTCTTCGTGGTAGTTGGAGTATATAAAAAAAAGGCAAACCAGAAGTGGTGGTCTATGAGCAAATAACAGGAGCCCTGCATTTTACGTTGTCGTAGTTAAATTGAAGAATTTTGGTATTTAAGAAACTCCACGTATGATTATTGCTCTTAAAAATTGTCATGAAATTTTGTTTGCTTGATCGATTTCATGGAAAAACGACTCCCAGCGACCTTTTTCAATTACTACATCAATGTTGATGAAATTTAGTGAGTGTGGGATAAAATCATTTTGGAAATTGTATCAGGTCTTCAGTGAAAAGCAATGTATGCCAAAGCAACACAAATACTTGTTCGATAAGACTTCCGGGCTTCCCAAGACATTTTGGCATAATTTGGAACACTAATTAATCAACACTAAATATTTCGAACTGTGTTTATGTAATTTTTTCTTTTTAGGGTCTAACATCAAATGATGTTTAACGGTTGCGATTCCCCACATAGTCAAGCAAATAAGTCTGAATGTTGCTAAAAAAACAATATTTCATTATCTTTAATACATATTTAAAGCTCTGAGTGAATTTTCTCAATTTTTAGTGGTTGGATGGAAAAGTCATCATTAGGCTAAACAAATAATACCATCAGAAGTATGGCAGTAATATTTCACTTTTTTCTTCACTGCACCATTTATGGGATATCGGAACCAAGAAGTAAAATATGCTCACACATATGAAAGGTAAAAATTGTATACCACACCATGCTACCATGCATAATTGGTAGGTAGGGGAGAGAGTTTTTTATTCCACTAGAGGATGTTCATGCTTTCTACGTCTTTTTCTGGCGACGGTAAAATAAAGTACCATGTTTATTTAAAGGGGTGAAAGAGTTTGGTGAACCACTTACAGGATAGGATCTATTTCGTCTAATAGCAGAATATTATACTTTGATATTGGCTGTTCTTATTATATATAGATGTTTGATAAATCCACCTTATAACCGGATAACTTTACTCTCAATGACTTTGAGGCTACCTTTAATTCAATTCTTGAAAACAAGAAGCAGGAACAGCTATAAGAAATAGCCGCAACTGAACTAACTCATTACTTTCACATTCATATGTACTTTCTACTTTCACGTGCTCAACGAATAAAATGAACTTCAATTTTAGAATTCTCTAGTTTCGACCCAGAAGTTATAGGGAACTTGAAAAACGGTAAAACCATTTTTGGAATTTTCGAAAGTGGAGCAATGGGCCTGTCCATATACGGAAGTCTAATTTTGTAATAATAGCTCTTGAAACGTACTTATAAGCTATACTATATCATATTACGGCACAAAATCAAATAAGCTCGATGAATTACATTCCAAGCATAATACTCATATATACGTACATACATAAAGATGATACTGCGGCCGCCTCGTATGTAGCGGAGTCGATTACTATTATATCTGCATTTATAAGTTGCCTCGGATCGAGTACCAAAGATGCAATATTTATAAATAAAATGGTGGTACAAGTCATTTGCGACCGATAGGCGATCGGTCTGTTGAAAAAGTTTTAAGAGCAAAGGTGTGAAATATGTGAAAAACGGAATATGACCGATTTTCAAAAACTACAAAGCATTTTTCGTCCTTGGCATAGTACTAACCTTGTGTGAACATTTCATTCAGTACTTTCAAAGTTATAGGTGTGCCAAGGATTGGCGGACAGACAGACCGACATACCGACAGAGTGACCGACGGAAATGACTGAGAGGGTTTTTCATGATGTACATGAGATATAACATCCAAAAAACAATATCTGATTTTCAAAATTTTCGCGATTTCAATGCTTCCACAGAAGTAAAAATTCAAGGTAAAAAAATGGCACAGTCATTTTTGGCATACCAGAATAAAAACACTCGGGCTGCGAACACAATGCATACAAAACTGTTTCTCTGACATTCGAAAACAGATCGCACTCAAAACGAAACTCACTTGTGTTAAGGGCGATATATTTTAAATTTTCTTTATTAACTGAATGCAACCCTGTACTCAGGAAGCATCATTTCCATTTTAATTCAACATGCTGCATTAGGGTTAAAATTAAAAACAGGAATACATCTAGCATATAAATAGAGATATAAATCCATTGATGGCAATGAATCTGGCATATTTCTAATACACCATTTATCAGTAGATGATAGCGAAAGCTTGTAAGATCCCCTTTTATCATACTATATTTATCAATTTCTGCATAAGTAAAATGTTTGTACAAACTGGCTGAAACAACAATATTTTTCCGCTACGATCTACACAAAAAGAAACTTAATACGCTTCTGCGGAATACTTAGTGTTTCTAATACTATTTTATTTTCTGTAGCCATGCAGACAAAATTTTCTATAAATCATCCAATCTCCATATGCTTCATCTATCACATATACTCATCAGTACAGTTCAAAGACCGACATCATAAATCCATGATACTATTACTCGAGTTATAGCATCATAGTCATTCATACACATAAAAATCACAAAGTTTACCATAGGACTCCAGAAGCTTGACGAGTTCGTCAAATGATTGCTATCTTGTTGAACCAAATGGTTGCTTTCTTGTTGAACCAAATGGTATGAGTGCGAACAACCACTAGAAATATGAATTATTTGTGTATAATAATAACGAAACATCTCCAGCAACAACAGCTTTTAGGACAAAAAGTTGAGGGACGTTCCAAAAACCTATGCTAATTTTGGGTTCCACAACTTTCCACACCTTTTAGTCACTACAAGGGTTCGCTGAACGAAGAACACATTGTTTAACATACACTTTTTTCTGGACAAAAAATAGGAAATTTACTAATGGATGTCTAGGTAGTGTGTTTGCAGTTCCGTTTTCTGAAATCTTAAACCACCCATGGCGGTATAAAAACTATACACCCTTTGCACTCCAGGTAGCAGAATGTGAAAGTCTCTCACACGTTTTATTTGAAAGGTAAAAGATTTACCAAAAATGTTTATATGTATTTCGGTAAATAAGCAAATGTATATTTTAACGAAGATGTATACACAATGGAACGTTTTACTTCCACGACTTTTCTAAAATCAAAAAAATATCTAATTTAATAAACAATAGTAATATGGATTTGATAATAGGTAAACAGTAATTTTTTTGTTCGACAATCCGCATATCCTCACTTCAATGAATGAAGTTTCATTATCAATAAAAGAATAGCATTCCACTTCAGAAAATGTCTTAATCTGCTTTTCGATAGAGTATGTTACTTATTTGTTTATATTTGTTGAACCGTTAGCAAACGGCAAAACACGCAAAATGTACATTTTCTCTGAACACTGCAAATCTTCAACTTCGGCATCTGCCATGTATTACTGGACATGGACAAGTAATCAAACACAGAGTAGCTATTGCGAGCCATATATCGTACCCTCAATACGTTGCAACAGGATAAGTAGAATCAATTTTATAGGCCATGACCCTCGTGACCTACCCTTGTAAAAGCTTTGGATTAATGGACATGCAGATTCTAAATGATCTGACCCGACCCGGCAAAGCACTTTTTCAGGTAGATTATATTTGAAAAGTTCAAGGTCAGGTCTTAGTTAACTACGAGCAAGGATTTAACGGTGACTTAGGATTTGATCATGAGCCTTACCGTCAAGGTTATTTCGAAATCAATTTTCGATTTTGATACCGACAATCGAAAGAATGGAAAAATCTGCGTCCTAGTCTGTAGTAAATCACAACTTTAGCAGGAATAATGATCCAAAATTCAAGGTCGGACCATTAGTAACTTTCAACAAGAATTTTAATATTGACGTTGGGTTTGAGGTCATTCCAATACATGAGAAGGTATTAGAATCTATGATTTTCCATTTCCGGTGTCGAAGAGGAGATTCCCAGTTAAATACAACAAGGTTAAATACAAGTTCACCACTGTTAAGTTGGCAAATATCTTAAACCTGCCCTGCACCCCTGAGAATCTGGTGACCTTCAAAAATGTGAATATTTTCCCTCCATCCTCTACGAAAATTTGTTACGCTTCGGTTTTTAAAATTTGTATATACGTTATAGTCATAATGCACAATCATCTTGCCGATGTCTAACCGCCATCCTGCGAAACAATCCTGTGGACGCCAGTGATCCTTAATAACATTTTCCATCAGTAATCCTAAACGTGTAAGAATTATTCCTATCCACACACATTCAACCTTCATTTGACCTTTATAGGTGACTTTAATCTTAGATCCTATTAAATATTCGCGTGAACTATGGTGAACTTGAAACAATCTTGAAGTTGAAATTCACCACCGACCAAGTTACTAAAGACCTGATAGGTCCTTTTTGGAAAATACTTCACGTTCTGACATACGAGTATTTTTCAATGTATTTATCTGAGTCATGGCAAAACTAGGCAATGATAGCCATTGAGTAAACGTCTCTTGAACTAGGTGCTGATGATTGCACCACAGAAGATCCCCTACACTGATATGGGTACAAGCATACATTCATTTGAAGATCTTCATTTCTCATTAATGAGTCTCTCCCAAATCCGAAGCATTCTCAAATTAAACCGAGTCTGTACAGTTTCCTGTTTCCTAACCCTTTGAACGCGATTCCATCTGCGTCGACTTCCACAAAAACTTATCAGAAAAAATTCTATGAAATACGCCATATGCTGCCTGCACTTTACTCAATATGACAGGGGAAACGCACCGATGCTCTATTAAAAATAAAAGGTTTATTTTTAACGCTCACTTTCAAGAAGGTAGTCAGTCCGCAGCCGTGGCTTAGAATTATGGGAACCGCCATATTAATATGCATAATAAAAATTTTAGTGTGGGATACACACAGGCGTGTTACGCGCTCGCAGCTTATCTTTAGAAGTAATGTTTCGGTGAAGATTAATATGAGTTCATGGAATGGACGTTGTTCAAATGCATTTGCTGTAATAACACATGCGGCGGGTAAAATGCAGTGGGTTTGACAGAAGTTCAGTTGTTTCAGAATACAGAATCACGATAAAATTATTAAGCATATTATTACAAATTAATAGCTTGCCTTTCCACGACAAACAAATAATTCTTCAAACAAAAAATGGTGCAATCTCGAAAAAACTGTAATATCTTCAAACCAACGTATTCTGAAAGTACGTTGAGGCGAATTTCAGAAAATACATTATAAGATACTCAATTTTGCCTCTCCAATATAGTATGTTTTACTTGTTTTTATAGGGTCTTTTAATCAATGTTCTTTCTGTAAGCTCTCAAAAAAATTAAACGGAATATAGTTATACTCCTGTAAATGGAAGATCCTTTATATTTTTAATAAAAATAATAGTCGCTTTTTTTCTAATTCCAAATTCATATAGTTTGTTATGCTTATTTTTATTGTTTTGGTCAATTTTTTTTTCTGTCATTTAATCTTACGTATCTCTCCTTATGCCAAGTTGCATATTATGCTAGATGGAAAGTTTTTGACTAAAATAGTAAAAATAAGTCCAACAAACCAACAAATGAGAAAAACATTTATTTTCATTGAAACTATACAGCAAGTTCCATTTAAAAAATACAACTTTGTTCGATAGCTCTATTCCGAAAAAAAATTTTGAATAGTCTTTTTTCTATGCCTATGTGACTCTAGCCATACGTTGTTTCCTGCTGTTTAGCAATCATCAGTACGGTAAAGGTAGAGTCATTTGGAGACAGATGACGGAAGAATGGATCTATTGAAAAAGTCAATATTGCGCTGTGAGGAAAATAAAACTAAAGGTGACACGCCATCTATGGGCATTTTCGTCAATCGCGGCGCTACCCACCCTCGCGTAGGTACCGCCGCTCAGTGCTTTCATATTGATGTTCTAAGGAAGGCTGGATACGAAATCTATACTGTTTCGAGGATAAATGTTATTTTGTATAATATTTTGGCCCTTTTAAGATCAAGCCTACTTAATTTGAGTACAAACTACAAAAATCAATCGCAGTCTCACTTATATCTTACATGTTTTTTTTATTACTTACACCAATTTCTGGTTATTGTTCAAAAAATACAAAAATTGGAAAAACCTGATAACTGTCTTTGCGTATTCATTCCCCAAGAAATACGCCAAAATACCAGCAACCCGGTATAATTTGAGAAAATCTTGTTGATGGATCTGCCCAAGGTCGGTATAACTGACAGTCTCTTCTGGTAGAACACATAAAACAAAGGCACTACCATACCGGACAGTTCTCGATGTAATATAACTTGAATAAATATAATGAGAAGCAAAATGTCAGTTTCCAGATCCTAGGGATATGCAAATTACAGAGTTTCTCAAAATACATAAAAAGCAAATTTTACAGTATTCATTCAATCATTAGCAAAGGCCAAAGTTCCGCATTAAAAAGAAACCTTTCCCAAGCCGCGGCACACAGAGCAAGCACATTAGAAATGCCCGAAAAACGAACACAAACACACTCACACAAAACGGGCCTCTACGCATTTTAAGAACATTTTCAGGGCTGTCAGATACCGAAATGATTAATCTTATTTAAGAATTTTTAACCGGCTTTTTTACATTTTCCGTGTAACTTTTTTAACGGGATGATAAATGATTTCGAATAATAAAATATCCTTTCGCATTGACGCACCACACAATTCATTTATTACGTTTCTTACGATTTCGTTTCTTTTCCACCACACAATTTAACTGGAAAAATAACCGTAGATATACGTATACGAATGAGTATTGGGCATTAGAGCAGTCAACATGGCATATCAAAAAGGATTCTATGTTTTAGTCCGACGTCTAAACTCGATATACAGCGAATCTTACTAACTGTATTATAATCCTTCATATTTGTCTGTCCTCTAAAGCCACGTACAGACCGAAAATCCAACGCCAAACAAACGAATGCAAGCATATGTGACGTTGACGTTTGTTGTTGGAAGGTATTGGAATGCGCTCGTCTACACCTAAATTTAGTTTCGAGTTGGACCGCGTTGGGTTAAATTCGGTGCTAATGTCGAGCGACGACTCTCCTCTTATCGAATGCAGTCAAACGACTAAATACTAGAAGCACAACAAATACTGTCCAGACCAAATCAAACCTCCCTTTGATGTACCGATCAAGGAGCGAACGCTATCGAACGCCAACGCAGGCCTTGGAAGCCGTTGGCTTATGTTGGCTCGCACCGTACACACCGATTCGAACACCTCCAAATCTGTAACCACACTTGGCTTGCGTAGGAATCTCGGTATCTACGGAGCTTTAGAATATGGTGGTATATTTAATACAATGATTTGCTAGTTGCACCTGTAAGGTTTTGGAGAAGTTTTGAAAATACTTCATCCTAACATATTTCGACGTCCCATTTTCAGTTTTCACGTTGTTACATTGCATCTTTTCCGCTTTTGCCGTCATATTGACAAAATGGTGACGAAAAACAGTTTTTCACAAAATCTTTGCTCCTACTCCTTCTGCGGTAGAAATAATTGTATGACAAATTAAAGTAAAGAAAACTTCATGCACCTCATGTATTTGGTATTTTTTATGAGATGAATGCGTTTGGACAATTTTTCAAAATCATTACATTTCCGTATCATGTCGTTTTCTTATTACTATTACAAATTATTACTTTGCTATCTAATTTTTGCCGCTTGCGTGTTTTGTTTATTTTAATGTTTTTTAGGAATACAAGTTTATGTCAATCCAAATTCCTTACAATTTACGGACTAATTCATTTTTGTTGGAAGGTTACGGCATACGGAGGCAGCAAAGCTTATTTTAATACATTATGTTCGATATATTTCATAGCGCGTTATGAAGGAAAAAGCCAAAATTCGGAAATGGGACTTTTTTTTAAAAAGTTAGAGGTAAAATCCTTTTATGGTACTAACGTATCATTTCCGACATTAGAGTAAAATTTGCCATTCCCTATGCAGTAACTATTAATTATTACACAAAATTGTTATGCATTTAGATTGCAGGGTGCTTTATCTAGTTTAATTCACCATATAGCTATTTTCATCGTAATATGAGTAAGGATATTTTGTCAAAAACTGCTTTTGATAGGTATTTTTCCAATATGGCGGCGCCAGCAAGATACGGAAAAAGCACATAGAAATCTACATATTTCCCAAAAACTTTCACAGAAAGTTTATTTGTAAGCACCAAATTATTACATTACTTGCAGTTAAACGGACCAACAGATAAAATTGCAGTCTTATGCAAGAAAAGTAAAGGTTCTATAGGTATACTCAGAAAATATGGAACTTTCAACTATGGAGCTGATGGGGTAGCAAGATTATCATTTTACAACACTACATTGACCAGACTAACATTTGTAGGTATTGGATATAGGCATTCGTTTATTAATGATATCAATGTGAACGGGTACATGAAAATGATTTTTAGAAAAAGGGTTAGCTAATGGTGGAAAAAAAATTAGACACGCAAGCATAATTTAAATATCTGAAAGGGTTTCCGAAGGGCTCTCGATTGTTAGGCAGCAGGATCTACTTTTCATAAATCATCTAGCTGTTAATGTGTGAAAATGTATTCGAGCATTGTGTGTGTTCGATGTCGATTCAATAATAATTAATAATTCTTTGTCAGTGGCAATAATTCATTTTGACGATACATACGTTGATTATTGGGAGGTAGGTATACCGAAGAACAATTTGAGAGTTTAGTTGAAGCTGTTGTAAGCCCTTGAAAATTCATAGCACTATGACACTGACATTTATCCATAACCTTATGTTACGGTTGCTAGAAAGGCTAAAACTAAAACACACACCCTGCTTTCTGGCGGTCTGATCATTGCATCCGCATGCATTTGATGCAACTGATGTTAAAGTAGAAGTGGAAAAAACAACTTTTCAAAATTAAGAAAACTCATTTTGGGTGTAGTGTGTCCGAACCATGTACCCAAAAAGCAAAGTCATCGTCCAACATGTGTCATTCAAGAAAATACTCTGGTACCACAGGGTCAGCAAAAGGGGTCAAAGGCGGCCTAGTTGCCAGACTTTGCCTTCCCACCACCACCAACACTACTACTACTACTACTACTTGGAGAAAGTTAGTTTTCTCTTTCAAGTTCAAAAAAAGCTTGTCAAAAGTTGCAGTCTCCGTGGTTTAATACAAAGTTTCTGACTGCCTGGCTAGTGCGATATTACATTGGGAGTTTTGGAACAGATTCGTTAACACAATTTGGATAAGATAATTTTAAGTTCACTTTGTAACATTATTAAATGAATTTTGACAGAAGGGTAACGTTAGTTTGGTTGTTCGACAAATTCATTTCGCAAGCAATGATATTTATTCTTCAACATAGTATGTTGATCGCTATAAATGATCCTTTCCATGAATGTAATTTCACATATTTTAAGTAATTAAGTGTTAATATGTCCAGTCTGTTCTTGAAGCGATCCTCTTCTAATAAACACCCTTGGTATGTCTCAGTCATATTTACTGTCGAACATTGTCAAACAAACCAATTATCCAGTTGTGTAACATTTTAAGAAGAAGACTTGGATAGTCAATACCAATTATAAACAAAATTTGAAGGATTTTATCTGATCAATGTAGCAACCAAATTTAATTGGGATTTAGTGAACGATCGGTCTTGTTAGTAAAGACTCTAGCAATCAAAATCATAAAGCAATCCTGCATAGTGTGTCAATTAAGTACAATCTAAAAAATGGCATCAAGTAAAAAATTATGTTCAGCACAAGTTATGCGTTCTGAAGCAAAAATCAGATACAACCATTCACAATAGAGAAACTAAACTTCTCGCCCTCCCGCAGTACGAGCAGAACAATCAAGTACACCGTTATGTCAAGCGATACAGAAAACTTTTCTCTATCATTCTAAGTTTTAAAGAAAAATGTACGGGGAAATATGACTAATAGGCTAACATAAAAAAATTAGATATTCCCTGCTCCACCTCCTCTACAACCACTCACCACCTAATTTTTTACCCCTAAATTTTGAGTGTTCTTTAAATGAGTCGGAATTATGAAAGCAGTTAACTTTATCATGTTTTTCAAGATTTTGGTTAAGTTCTGCTTGACCACATTTTTTTGTGCATTAGTATCTGCTAGCTCTACTTCTTCTTGAAGATCAGAGATTATATCAAGATATAAAGAAGCGGGTGTGTTTCAGAAATAACTTGCTAAATGATTTTCGGAAAAAGCGCTTTTAAAAACCATTACTATTTAATCATCGGAAGCTGCAGCGTTAACTCGGATGAACAGTAGTAGGCAGCGTAGCATCCGAATCGTTTAAATGAAATATGGAATAACTGGCACATGTGCGTTGCTTTACAGACGTCTCTCCGCTCTTTTATGGGCTTTCTCACGACCAGAGATCATTCACATTTGTGGACGATTTTTTAGGATTAAGACGAGACGCGGTGCAATATGAGCGCGATGCAGAGCAGGAGGAAAGCATGGGAGAAATTGTTTCTTGGTCAATCTAATGTAATTCTTGAAAACGGTATAAATGTCTCGTAATATATAGAATTACAGTATTCCGTACAGGCGACTTAACAGAAGCGTCTGACGGATCCCGTCCATAACAGGTTGTCCCTTATATAAAGATATCAATTTTCAACAAATTTCTACTTTTTGTACATGTAGTGTAAGGAGGTTAGGTGGTAGAATAAATATTGTAATAGTATAGTTTTCGTTCGTCCAACCTAAGACGGTCAACCATGCACAGCTGTTTCGTGCTATTTGGCAACTTCTCAGCATGGTGTAGGCTTAGTCTCGGGTAAAACCACGAACTAAAGCTGAACAACTATCCTCTGTCCAGAATATAAGGTCTATCGAAATAAGACAGCACAAAGTGGTCGAATCCGGTGACAGATGGCAAAATTCTGGGGAGTTGCCAAATAGCACAAAACAGCCACCTGTGATCGAACGAACGAAAGCTATAGTAGTAGTAGTATACGTTTATTTTTTCCCCAAAATACAATGTGTTACTAAATACAAATGCTAACTTCAGTACAATAATAAACGTAAAATAAAACATAATACCTGACTTTCACAAAATAATCTTAAATTAACATGTTTTATAAGTCACAAAAATTTTTTAAATTGTCTTGTAAAGCCCGTTGAAACCAAAATAGTTGGTTGTGCACGGGCAGATTTTTTTTTATATAATTTTGATAATAAATTTTGCTTAGAGCAGGATTTTATACACATTGTAAGTATGGAAGGTAAGGAGGAGTAGCACTAATATAATAAAGTTTATTCTACTAACTACAGAAATATGGAGGGTGGGGAGGAGTAATACTAGCGTAGTACGATTTCTAGTAAATAATTTCTACTAGATTTCGTGTCTCTTGTCTACCAATTAAAAAAATATATTTTTTAAATAAAGATTTTTTCAAAGACAATGAGTTTATTTTATCAACATACATACGGTACACGTATGGCAAATAATTATAAATTTTACATGATAGGTAGGTGTGGCATCGCAAGCTTACATTTCTTTGAAAAGTTTGTATTTTTAAGTTTTCATTTTCTTTATATCTAGTACCAAAAGCACGGCTAGTTTTATTGAAGTTGTTTTTGTGTTGTGTTGAATTAATGCATGCAGAAACAGTTGCTTTAGGTCAAACACTCCAGTCTCTGAAAATAATTTACCAGAAGGATAAGTAATTTGTTTGCCAGATTACTTTCAACATTCTTTTTTGCAAATGACAATATGCGGTACTTCCCCAACTCAAAATAGCGTATCGTAGACGTGATTCAACGAATGAATAATAAGTACAACATTTTCAGGTGCATGTTATCTCTGAGATGTTTTAAGTATTTAAAGCGATATAAGAGTTGTCGTAAAGTATTTGTAATGTTAGCTATATGAACATTCCATCTCAACTGGCGATCAATGGTAACACCTAAGTATTTATAGGTTTTCACAGATGTTAAAGATATATTTTATTTATTAAAAGTTGTTCATACTGAGGTAGACAACGTACTGTATTAGAAAAAGGCATAAAGAATGTTTTTTTCATAGCTTACGGTTAAAAGTTTATGAGCAAAATAATCAAATATCGTTCCTAGATCCCGCTCTGCTTTAATTTTTACATTTTCCCACAGGACTACCGTATCATCTGCAAAGCCAAACACTTGACCAACTGACGAAGAAGTTAGAATGCTGTTTATGTAAATTGTAAACAAGATTGGACCCAACACAGAACCCTGAGGTAAACCGTAATCAACTGTCTTTTCATTACTGAATGTGTCACTAATCTTCACTACTTGTTTTCGATTTGAGAGATAGCTTGTAAACAACTGTAAAGGTCCGCCTCGTACTCCTGCATCCTCCAAGGTCTCCAGCATCTGCTGGTGATTCACAGTGTCGACGGCAAATTCCAAGAATACGCACAGTACCGGCGTACTCAATTCTTCTTTTTCTAATTTCTTCTGTTAATTTAGCAATTGCATCTTTGGTTGATATTCCCTCCCGAAAACCGAATTGCTTATCTGAAAGATATTTACATTTGTCCAAAAACTTAACTAGCCTATTTTTTAATGTTTTCTCAAATATTTTAGCTATAATTATGATGACAGATATTGGTCTATAGTTTATACTTTTTACATCACCTTTTTTATGGACAGGTGTAACTAAAGCTACTTTGAACCCTTCTGGGACTCCATTAGAAATATAAATCCGGTTGATTAAGTGGCATATCGGCACTGAAATAATGCCAGCAGTATATTTAAATATTTCGGACTTCAAGTTGTCAAAACCGGGTGATTTTCCATTTTTTAATGTGTTAATGATTGAGGTTACTTCAGTTACATCTACCGCCTCTAAGAAAAATATACTTTGATTTATTTTCCTTTGCGGTCTATTTTTGTTTGATCTCACAATGCGTTCAGCATAGTATTTGCCAATATTTACAAAGTAATCGTTAAACTTATTCGCAATTGTTAGGTACTGGCGAATCACATAATTTATTTTCATCGATTATTTCCTTAACTGCATATTTAGAAACTGCCTTTACAGAGTTTATTAACTAAGTTCCACAAGTTCTTAGGAGTATCTTTGTTTTTATTTATTTGTTTCTGGTGAAAATTGTATTTAGCATTTCTTATGCGTTTTTCTAATTTTTTCTTATATTCCAGATATCTTATCCTCACCTCCTCATTTTCTGGCTGAATCAAGTACTCAATATAGACGATTTTTTTCATTAACAGAATTTACAATACCTGATGTGGTCCAAGGCTTTCGCTTGATCTCGCGCCTATTCAATTTTTTTGTGGTTGAATTATTATCAGTTAAAGATCTTAATATGTCACTTAGTTGGCTAACCAAAATGTTAACATCATTTTCAGAGTAATAATTGGTCCAATTATATTTATCTAGGTCTTCTCTTAGGCCATTATAATTGATATATTGAGTTTCTCTAACAGAAGTATTCAGATGATGTTTTACCTTATCTATTGGTATCCCTAGGATTATGGCTTTATGATCAGTTATGTGATTTTCCAAAACCATGGAGCTACAATTTCTCTCAAAATTTGTCACATTAGATTTTTAAAAAATATGGTATATTATTTGTTCTGTAGCGAGTAGACCGTATCAGCTATAGCACCACAATTGGCGGCATCTAGCGGCCACAGTGGGACACAGTTCCAACAGACAGCTTGCTGTTTCCAATTTCACAGTGGTCGATTCTGGTAGCACATGGTCTTATCCCAATAATTATGGTATCTAAATATGGCCTCATCTAACTTTATTACACATAAAAAGACGTTGATAAAAAATCATTATTTCCACACATCAGTGGCAAACTCTTAAAGATCTAGCGACTATATGAGTTATACAGGTGAGGCAACCTGACAGCAGTGTCGCCACCGTTACATAAATAAGCATAAGTCCTATTCATGAAAACGTCACACTTTGCCCGTCTTTGAATGGCGTTGGTGTTTATTTGTTAAATTGTGTACTATGGCTTTGTTGCTTTCATTTGAAATCAATCAGAAAACTATTCTTGCAGCCGGGTAGGTGACACTCTGTGATTTCAGTACCAATAGAGTTATCACTGGAAAGTTTTTTCGAACTGAAGCAACTAGACTAAGCATTTCGCGACACGTTGCACTTGTAGGTAACTGGACTCTGACATACTCCGCTGCTATTATGAAGGATTTTAGGGCAGGAAAAAACTTATAAATCATAGATTGTCTAAAATGATTTGCGGCTGTAACAGCTAATCTATCAGATCTCTAATCACTTCGATGTGACATATTTGGAAAATGTTGTTAACAGTGGTGGCTCTACGTTTACGCAATTTTGTAGCATACTATATTTGCTAATAATATTTCATAAACATACGAAGGCGTCTGTGATTTAAAAAAAAAAACTGGCGTCAAGTAGGTTGACTGCGCTTCTCACGCAACGCTGAAATCCGTTTATGAATGATTATGTTCAGCACAGCTTAGCCCCTCCGAGGAAAACGTTAGCTAAGCACACATGTAAAACAAAGGAATTAAATAGACCAATACAGTCAAACAGGCTCGTACAATGAGTCCATAGTTATTTGTCAATGTTGTAGTCTAGATATTCCTCCCTGCTCTACCGACAGTACCTACCGACTATCTTGCAACGTTGCTATGACTAATCTCGCCTTCGTCACTCGCCAGTCACCCACCGATCAGACCCCGACGCAGGTATTTCTACAGTCACTGCGTTGCTGCGAAGTGTGTGTTGAAAATTTTTCTCCATCATTCTAAGTTTTGAGAGAAGATGTACATGGAGATCTGTTGTGAAATATGTCTAATAGGTGCATATATACTCCCAATCGCCAGCCTTTAACATCTACAAAAATTATCTGAAAATAATCACAAGTCTCTAAAACGTCCGTTTTTCATCAAAATCCGATCGGCACTTCCAAGTCATATCTCAGCCCACGATTAATATACAAACAGACAGACCGACAAACAAACAGGTAGACCCAGAAAAGCGAGTGACATGGTTTTCCTCGACGTACATACATGACATATATTATATACATATACAAAAACAATACTTATTTTCAAAATGTTTCGCCAGTTGGCGTGGGCACCAAAATCAAATCCTTGTACAATAACATAAAGACAATCGTTTGCAGCGAAATTGCAGTCACGTCGAAGCTACTTAGGTGGTCACTAATCTCACCTTCCATCTCACTTTAGCAAACGCAGAAAACGGGAGACGTGTTGTATGCCGCTTTGGCTGCTCACAATAACTTTAAATGCCCTTCTTGTACGATACCAGATGCAGTCTGTCTTGCTTCGACTCGTATCATCGTCAGTCGTATTTTCTTCTCACTTGTTTTTTGAGGATCTTTGACTGGAAAATGGTTTCGTAGGCAAAGTATGTTCTCAAATTGTTAGGATAGTTATTCATAAACATTAATTGTGAAGCTTTGGCGATCCTTCTTAATATGCATGCAGGTACATATAGGTAAACAAGTGTAAACTAAAGCATTTCATAGTTTACTACGAAAATTTAACTAAAACATGGCTTGATTGTAATGTTATAGTTATTGAGCACAGTACAATGAACAATCACTTTTCTGCTTATAGTATTAGTTTTCAATAAGATCGGCGAAGTTGTACTAAAAATCGTTTGAAAATGTACTCCTTCAGTTTTCACAAAAATGTCGTCAAGTAGACTGACTCTACGCTTCCCACGTAACGCTGTCAGTCATTCATAAAGAATTATGTTCGGCCCAACTTATCCCTTTGACCTAGCTACAAACAAGTATAAAAAAGGAAATCTGTCAAGTTAACCAAACAGGGCCCATATACAATTAGTACATACTCCATAGTCCCCATCCATTTGATTACGCTAACGCTAGTTGCATCTTGCATCTGGCAACGCTGTTGGACCACTCCAGTCAAACGCGTCATGAGCGCGAGTTACGATACTATAACACGCCTGCCGGCGATGCTGTCAGTCGCTAGGCGTGGTTCGGCGTATGAGTCACCGTTGCATCGCATCGTCCCAACAGACCGTGTGTCTCGTCTATAAATACTTAAGTTAGCAAATGGACAGGGAAATCTGCCATGTGTGAAATATGTACTGATAGCGTAGAATTATTGAGGTTGAAAGCGTATAAATATACTGCCGGCAACAAAATGAGACATACCTTCCCCCAACCCTCATTTTTTAAACAAATCAATTTTTTTTCTGAAAATGATCAGCACCACTTGATTAGACAGAATTTTGTGCCAGGGAATCCTATGGCCCTCAATTTCTACCCCAATTTTACGAGGTTATGATTTTTATTGAACAATTTGTACAATTTGTTGAAAACCAAAACGCATATTTTCTCCAAGGGCCTCGTATATTTTTATATTCTTAGATTCCAGATTTATCAAACGGTGAAAAGAAAGTTAGAAAACACCAAGTAGCTACAATAAGACTTTAAGCCAAGTTCAACTCCATGGGTCGAGATCAACGACATGCAAGAACACACGGTACACTTAAACGCTTGTAACTCAATAAACTAAACATCAAATCATGTTATATCAACTTTTACTTTTGAAAGGGTTTATCTGAATGTGCAAGAAAACATTCCTTTTAAGTAAATTGATATTTGTTTAATGGTGATTTTATTACGTATTGAGATAGATCCTTCGAAGAGAAAAAGATTGATAAAATAAAATACTGCATTTTGATGAGCCTTCCAATGTACAAAAACGCTCAACTTTGGCAGCCTGTCGGTCCGCGATTTTGGACAGTAGAGAATTTATTTATGTTTTATGGCTCTAAAGAACTCATAAGGTGCTTCAAAATGCTCCAAGATGACGCCTAGTCATCATCTTGAAAGATTTGATTGCCATTTTTAGACCAATCAATTTCATCATTTCGAATTTAAGCTTGCTAACTTGACCCGATCAAAAAATAAGTAGAGAAGGTTCTAGAAGTACTGTATTTACGCATAAATATTACTATACACTTGGAAGCATATTTTACAAGTAATTGGCCATCAAAAATTATTAATTTGAAATCTTTTACCACAATAAATCATCTGTAACATAACCAACACGTAAAAATCATGACAGAGCCATGTTTACCAAAAAGATCAGCAACTTCATCTGCTTGTTTTGTACAAGAAATACGAGTACTTTTTCATCCCTGCTGTTACCAACATAAAAGTATGAATTTATGGGCTGTTTTTCTCGAAAAAATCTCAAATTTATAATAATTTCCCCATCTCACTTGTTTCGGTGAAATTCGTATAATAAAGAAGTGTCTTTATACCCACAATCCGATTTGAATTTTAAATTTAATATAAGCTCATAAGAATGCATAATTTATAAATGAGGGCTCATTATGTTGTTGTGGACACTTCAGCTTCAGGGCAGTAGATACTAAACATTTTGAACATACTGTTTTTGAGTTTGACTACGAACTCACCTCTACAGTAGTAAAGAGGATCTGTTCCTCCTTATTTTCAAATTCATAACTTCCAAACTGAGTGACGACATAGGGAATAAGAGGAAACATACAAAGTACGTAGGAAAATTTGGGAGCTAACTTTTTGTATCCTCAAAATGATATATTTCCTATAGTTTCTACCCTAGTGAGTGGGGCCGTGGCAGATGCTTGTTCCGCAAGTTGTTGTATCCAGTATACAACTTCTTCCCGTTCAAGTGATTGTCCACGCGTTAAGGAATACCTCAGTACCGATTTCCGGGTGGCGGTACAAGTCCGCCAACGGGCCACTTTAGGTCTATTTAACATCACTAACACGTAAAAAGAAGGTGGTAGACAAGGACCAGTCGACCGAGGCAGTACCACCCGCTAGCTTTTCCCAGGGTATCTTATAAATGTCCGCATGTTTCCACACCTAAGCTATGCAGTCAGTTATCCTCCAAAACAAAAAAATTAATGATGATGGATCCCTCGAGCACTAAGAACTCCGAACGTAAACTCACTCCACTCTCGGAATGTCCGGGTGGAGGGTGGGCTCGAGGGAACAACATCGAAGACAAAATTTGTTTTTCGAAGATCTGCGGGATTAACAGCAACATTGATGCTGTTCATCACTACCTGCAATCCAATCGTCCCGTGCTTTTCTTGGCGGAGACAAAAATCTCAGAGTCTGCACCGATTAACCATCTTATCTTCCCAAACTAGGAGGTGCACTCCAACCTGAGAAAGAACGGGGGAGTTGTGGCTTTTGTCCGCAGCAGTCTTTCCTGCTCCAGAGATGTTTCTTTGGAATCAGACCGGAAGGACATTCTGTGGCTTCGCCTCAACTCCAAAACATCACCCAAATTTATTTGCTGCCTTTATCGCTCTCCCTCGGACCATAACTGGGATGACCTACTCGAATACCTCGCCGTCCAGATCGACTTCCTGAACATCAATCATCCCGCTTCAGAGGTAGTTCTTCTCGGTGATTTCAAAGCCCATAATGAGCTTTGATTGGGCTCAAACAAGACCGATGCAGCAGGTCGTGCAGTTGAAGCGTTCGCTCTTACCCAAGGGCTGACTCAGCTGATGACGAGCCCGAGCCCTACTTTTTTACCCCGCGTCTCGTCACACGCCAGTAGCCTGCTGGATCTCTTTCTGACCACGCATCCTGTCCCTTACAGCACTGGCTGTCCTGTCCCCCATGGGTAAGTCAGACCACGGTGTTGTGGAGGTTAGGTTTCGGTCAGAACCCGCTGTGGCAGCAGAAACTCGTACAGGCCGCAAAACTTGGCATTATGGACATGCCGACTGAGAGGGGCTCAGAGACTTCTATACATTTCCTTGGAGAAATGTCTGTTTCACTGACGCGGATGCGTCGGCTGTCTGTTCTTCGATAACCGAAATTATCCACGTTGGAATGGAGGAATACATCCCTCACACAGTGAAAGTGCCTAGACCAGGGTCCAACGGATGGTTTAACAAATCGTGTGACCCTGCTCGCCAGCAGAAGATCAAGGCACACAGAACCTTCTTACGAAACCCCACTGTAGAGAACAGAAAGCCAACCTTGAGTCCAGAAACAAATATAAAGCAGCGGCTCGCAATGCCAAAAACCAGCATGATATAAAAGTTAGGCACAGGGTAATGTCGTAGCGCAATGGCAGTCGGTCTTTCTGGACCCTGGCAAAGCAGATTGAAAAGAATTTCTCACACAGTAGCCTTCCACCACTTACGTGTCAGGATGGAACTATTGTATTCAACTCAAAGGCCAAGGCGGAAGTGCTAGCCAAGATCTTTGCTGCCAACTCCACCATGGACGTCCCCCCCAACGCCCAAGTGCCGTCAATTCAAAGGGTTCCCTACACTATGCGGGAGGTAACATTCAGGCATAAGACCGTCGCTCGACATCAACAAAGCTTCTGGTCCGGACTTGATTCCTGCCATTGTACTGAAGAGGTGTGCTCCGGAGCTTGCTCCAGTTCTTTCGCGTCTCTTCCAGATATATTATGAATCCGGCACCTTCCCAGAAAACTGAAAATTTGCTCATGTCTAACCCATCCCAAAAAAGGGATCTAAGACCGACCCTTACAACTACAGGCCTCAAGCTCTGCTTTCTGTTTTAAGTAAGGTGATGGAGAGGTGCATAAATCGCGAGCTTCTGGACTACCTCGAACGTCACGGCTTGATTAGCGACAGGCAGTATGGTTTCCGGCACCAACGATCCACAGGGGACCTCCTAGCTTACGTCACCCAATTGTGGAGTAAACTCATCCAGTCTTATGGTGAGGCTCATGTCGTTGCTCTTGATATCACGAAAGCGTTCGATCAGCTGTGGCACGCTGCCCTCTTAAGCAAACTTTCATCCTATGGCCTCCCAGAAAAGCTTTGCAGATGGGTGGCTGACTTTATCGCTGGCCGCAAGATATCCGTCGTAATTGTCGGGTTCTCCTCTTCATCCCACAACGTCAACGCGGGTGTTCCCCAGGGATCGGTCTTGGCTCCGACACTGTTTCTCTTACATATCAACGACCTCCTTTCCTGCACGATCAACCCAATCCACAGCTTCGCTGATGACAGTACTCTACATGCAGGAATTCAGAGTGACAAGCCGATCTCTGCCGCTGAGTTGGAAAAAAGAAGACTAGCGATGACTTCCTCTCTGACAAGAGACCTGGAGGCTATCACTGATAGGGGACGCAACAATCTTGTACAGTTCAATGCTTCCAAAACGCAGTTCTGTACCTTGACGAACAAAAAGCGTCCCTGCGCTCACCCGGTTTCGATGGATGGTCGAGTTCTGCCAAAGAGCCATTCATTTCGGCTGGTCGGAGTCCAGATCACCGAGGACCTGATCTGGCACAAACACATCTCGTCAATACCTGCAGCTGCTGGGAAAAAGCTAGGCTATTTGTTTAGGGCTAAGAAGTACTTTTCTCCGCATGACCTTCTCACTCTATACAAGGCCCAGATAAGGCCTAGCCTCGAGTATTGCTCACACGTTTAGGGTGCTGCCGCCCCGACTACATTATCCATGCTCGATGCTGTCCAGAGGAGGGCGGTCCGGCTGATTGATTACTCTTCTCTAACAGACAGTCTCGGGACTCTTTCGCACCGGCGGGCTGTCGGCGATCTGGCTCTTTTCTACTGTTACACCAACGGGCTTTGCTCCTCAGAGCTCTCTTCCATGATGCCGTCGCGCGATGTGCCTGCCAGACAGACCCGCCTGACTTTGGCGTCCCATCCTAACCGTGTCGAACTTCGTACATCGGCCGATACGACCGCTCCTTTGTCCCGAGGGTGGTCGAGATTGTGGATCAATCTACAAGAGGAAGCTTTTCCCAGTTCTATTAACCTTATTCAGTTCAAAAATCGTATTGATAAAATTTCTATGGGATCATCATAGCAGCCGCGGTGTTCCAGCATTTAGGCTTCTGCCTGTGAGGCTGCTTCGATATAAAAAAAGTACAGTCCTACAGCCTCCCAGAGAGGCTTCGGAAATGGCGCCTACCAGTTTAAGTTCCTGTTTGTTCGTTTCAGCACATTGTTAATGCAGTTTAAAGACCAACTTAACTAGCAAGAGACTCCCAAGTGCACGATCGGTTTTGAGGGATGGGAGAGGTTTACCAAGGCACCATTCGCTTCGTCTTTTCAGGCTTCAGATCAGCAAAAAAATCGTTTCTCATGAACACGTCTCTTTTTGGGAATAAGGATATACTTTCAGAGGTAGGAAGCGCTTTTCTCCATGCAGTCTTTGTGTTCTGTGCAAGGCCTATGTAAGATTGGAGTACTGTTCTTATACCTGGGGTACTGCAGTTCCAACTACACACCTCATATTTGACGCAGTTCACATGAATGCATTCTGAACAGAGAATGCAAACTAGGTAGAAGGAGCTAGCATGTGATTTGCTTTGATACAATATTACGTAGTCAGTAGTCAGGATGGAAGTGCATAATACAAGACGCCAGTTTGACAGTTGTTGACATTTCGCATTACATTCGTACTTTTCTGCGAAAACATATAAAAGTTCAAGGTTGTTGTTAATTATAAAAAGTAGCATAAGCTTTTTATCGATAAGTCATCGGCATTGCGAAATGGAAAGTATTGTGAGGTAATTTTGGCTTATTTTATTTTTCTAAGGTTTGTTAACAAAATTATTCTAACACAACATTAAACAATGGGAAATATTAGACAAACCAAAAAGTTTAATGGATACTGAAAATCGTCAACTGAAATTTTAACTTAATTTACATAATTTCATTTTGAATCTAAAAACCTGCTCGGATCAGAAAACCTACATAAAAAGAACAGAGTAGAGTTCAAGCAAGGCGTCCCACTAATTTTACTATTTTTAATTTTATTTCCAATATCAGATATTCCGCAATTGCTGCGGTTTGACGAAGACAACTTTTCGGATTTTTTACCTTTACCATTAATAGATATTCGCTTTCGTTTGGCTTGCATTATTATTATGATTATAAACAATAACTCATTTTACATCGCAACTCAGTATTTCTGTCTTGCTGCAAGCGAGAATACCTAGTACGACTAGCTAATCGAATATTAGTGTATTGGTTTGTCACCTTAATATCCATTTGCCGGCAAACCTATACAAAGGTATGCGCCAAAACTACGTAATTTTGGCACAAACACTGACAAGTAAACATATTGACTCCTTCTGACTTATACGAGTTTGTTGCCCAATGACATTTCCTTAATGGTCTCTCTCATACCAACGGGGTGTCAGCGATCGGACCTCCTTCTACCAATATTCCAGACTTCTGACACCTCTAAGCCCTCCTCCATGATACCATAGTGCTTCAAAGCTTTCCAGCTTGTGTTTCTCATTTTTACTCTGTGGAGCTCTGAGCGCAGATCTGTCTGGTACGTCTAATTTGTCGTTTCTGGGGTATCAAGATTGTGGAACAATCTGCCTGAAGAGGATTTTCCCAGTTCTATCAAACTCAGGCTTTTGAAAAATCGGATGAGCAAGATAAATTTGATCTTTTTATAGTAATCGCAGTATTTAAACTGTATGTTTTGTATGTCCCAAACAAATTACTCTTTAGCATGCCATCTTCTTTGTGGCGTTCGACAACACAGTACGGCAACAGTGCTATGTGTGTGACCACCACCTAGAGATTCCTCTAGAGTTTCTTATTGTCTAACTGAGATTTTATTTAAGTTTGTTAGTTTTTGGCATGGTTAACGCATTGTATGTCATTCCGTTTTACGACGAATAAATCGATTGTGAACTGACATCCGACGTTTTATTCCACTGACGAAGAAGGTGCCACTTCATTTTTAACGAAGGTTGGCTTCCCTACATTTTGTCACGTAAAAGATTTTCTCCATACTGAGGTTTGTCCTGTCTCTAATGTTCATCAACCAAGATTCCTTGTTTCTGCCTTTGCACTACCTTCCATCGATTCTGCATTACATGATTACGTGTAAGAGGGAGTATTGATTTGTCATTGCCAAGTACGTGGCCTTAAACATGCCGTTTTTCTTATTTTAAGTATTGGCATTAGTATTCGCGTCTCAAAATCTCTCTATATGTGACTCTAGCAGATCACGAGTGCGTCAGTATTTATACATAAGAAATGTATTTAAATAAGAATAACCTCCTTCAAACTGCACCAGTCCGCCTATGGCCGAGCAATTTATCCAGTTTCTGTGAAAATAAGAATGCCATTAAGCCATCGAAGCCATAAAACAAGAAGGAGGCATCTTAAAAATTCCATAAAAGACCACAAATCCCGCTTTAAGGCCGTCGCCTTGCCTAAATTACGTTAAAGGCCGATTAAAATACTTTTTATTCGCGATAAAGTCGTTCCGAAATCGAGAAAACGACACACGCATTCTCATCGGTTCATGGCGCGTTTTAAAGATGCACATACAAAGTTTTAGGAGAAAAAGACATATGGTGCATAGGTAGGCGAAAAATCTGACGATCTGCACCTGGTTTGCCAAGTTAATCTTCGTCATTATCCCTTGGATGAAAGATGACGAAAAGCGGTACCGGCCCATAACTGATCGACATTCTGCTCAATGCACACATAGATGTCGCACTACCATCTGGAAGCCGGAATATCAAGTACTCACAGAGCAGACCAACAATGGTTTTCTATACAAATATGCATGAATTTGTCGTTTGCTTGCTTTCTGCGCATCTGTCACAAGGACTAATAGCCCTATACCGCACTGATGAGTTGCTAATGAACATAAAATAGCGCTATCTGCGGTTGACCGTGGTTACAGAGACAACAAGTGAACATGTCTTTTCAAAAGGCATATGGTTGTTATGTTCAAAAGGATTGAATGGAGCAGTCGCGTAGCTACTGCCATATCAGCCCCAACTTAGAGGGGGCCCCACGTACGAAAAAAATGCGTAATATGTTTTTTAAAATCTCACGCATGTATTTTTAACCTTCTATATTACAACTGCAATGGATGAAAGAAGCTTTTCAAAATTAAAAGTAACATATTTCAGGACTTCTAGGAGGCCGACTATCAAGCATGGTACTTACTGTCTTCAGACGCTGAAAGTTTCGAAACACCAAGCATTTACCTATGCCTATTTTCAAATTTTCCATGAGTCAAGATAAGCCTTGATAAAGAAACAAGATATTTCATCTCCATGATGTTTTTGAATATACCCTAACCTGAAACAATCAGAAACGAGAAAAGCAAATTTTCGCAATTTTTAAGAATTGTAACCTCTGCACAAAGTGATAGGTCGATTAAAAAAATGTGTCTATATTTCTAGAAGAAAACCTACATTGAAAAATAGAGATACTTAAAAGGAAAATTCCTAAAATGCCATCTGGTTGAGTTAGAAAGTAACAGACACGAAGTAAACGCAAACTCTAACGCAGATTATGTCAAAGATTAGCTTGATGTGAAGATTACGCAGAGGGTCATGTCACAGCGCATACTTTCTGGACATTGGCCAAAGAGACTGGAAAAAGTTAAGGGCCGTATCGTCAGTCGTTACTATAATTGTAGGACGCCTTTATAGCCTCCTTTTAACACTCTTTTCTCTCCTTCAGAAAGGCTGCGGTATTTCTTCATTTCTATTTTCCGTGTCAGCATAAACAGTTTGATGCCAATAGATATTTATAACATAACCTCAAATAGAGCGCCGAGAAAACTATGAAAATCAAGGAGGCCATAAAGGCGTCCTACAATTGTAGGAATGACTGACGATACGGCCCTTAAAGTTAGGAACAATTTGAATTTCAAACCGACAATTCTCTTTCCATCTTACAAATGATGACAGTAAAATATATGCACCCTTGCCAGGTTTCAGTTGACCAAACATAACACAGGTTCCACCATAGAGAACATGCCTATATTCCACTATCAGACCCACGATGTTACTCTCTTTATTCAACGTGCAAGCGGAAAAAGTATAGCACCACCACCATTTTTTTTCCTGAATCTTAATAGAGAAAAGTGTTGTCAGACTAAAAAAACAAGCAAATAAGTTTTAACAAAATTTATTTACAGTTAGTATTTTTTTTGTCATCCTGACATGTTATTTCTGGTCTAATTTGGTCGTTTCGCAGAAATTTTATTTCAGGTCCAGCAAGTACCGTAAATTTTTTATGGGATTGATATTCAGGGATCGTGCAGGAACATTGTAAAGTAACCATTCCTTAGTTTTGGTGGAGGATCATGATCTAGCCGAAAGATAACTGGCTCGGTGCAGGATGAATGAATACCATTCCACGACATGAAGCCCCAGGCTAAAACGCCCCCGTAAGTGTTAAATTTTCTCTTGAAATCTTGAAGATTTCGGCTCTAATGGTCGTAAATATGTATGGAAAAAATTTAACAGGTAATTCGAAATGAGACATGTCAGTCCAACATGGTGACGGAAGCGCTTTAGTCTAGTATGGTGATGGTATGCTAAGTTTCAAATATTTTGACATTTTGCGCAATCACTTGAACAATTACTGAAAAAATGAGGATCATACATTCATCTTTAGGACGATAATCCTAAGCACACCGCCAGTACGACAGAAATGATTACGGATCCCAATCCCGTTAAAAATTTATGGTACATGCTGGACTTGAAGACCTGAAAAAGTAACATTTTTCCCAAACGACAGCTACCAGGTGTTCTTATGCAGGAATGGGTCCAAATTGGGCCAGAAATAACCCGGAATAACCATACCACGATGGCTTCAGGCCGTAATTGACGCCAATAGTATGAAAACATAGTACTAATACAAATACATTTTGTTAACACTTATTGTTTGTTTTTTTAGTGTGTCAATATGCTTTGTTACTGGAATTTCATAATTCCTATACTTATCCTTATATCATTTTTAATTTGCTCAATCTATTGAAATCCAAAATGAGTTTTTGGATCTTCAGTTTTCAAATAAATTTAGTACCAAAAAATTCATCTTTTCGTTATTGAGATTCAAGAAAAAATACTGTGTGCCAATACTTTTTTGATCCACTGTAGCTTCTGGCGGATGGCGTGAAAGATATGACTGTCCGGTATTGCAAAATTTAGTTAGTTAGAGTTCAGAGCTTGTAAGCAGTACTTCACTAACAAGAGCATCAAGAGCTTATCCGGATGGATGTCAGCTTTGCCCAGAACTGGTATACTGGTTTCAGGTCATATATTTTATACCTGACTATATCTATTAGTCTAATCATATTAGCAAATTTCCAAGAAATAATTTTAAAGTCTGGTTTTATTGGTGCAAGTTGTTCAAAGAGGTATTCATGGCCGCATAAAATGGGTACACCAATTTTTGTGGGAAAACTTTTTATTTGACAACAAAGAATGAGAAAACGCGTTTTGGGATTCAATCGAAAGTGTTGACAGGAACAAGATTAAAAATAACGGACTTATAGCAAAAATGTTATGGCCAAAAAACGAGACAAAATGCAGGTTTTGGCACTTGTTGGTAATGCGACAATAATTTCATGCAACTACTTGAAATTCCTCAAATTCGTAGGATTCATACTTGTAAATAACAACAACAAAATTGGAGTATATTGGTCAAGTAGTTTTTTTAGAATTTCTAATTGTTTATCCCAACACACCTGACTTCCGGCCATCAGTACTAGCTTATTTGGCAATATACTGGGTTTGTTCAAAGAGCATTTGATAGCAAAATACACGTGTTTACCTTGCCGATATGAATCACAAGCCACTCCGAAAGATAAATGTTATTTTTGTGCGAAAAACAAAGGTTACGTTTTTTCTTCTAAACAAATTCAATCATTTCGTATTTGTGAGTAATTGAACAAATGCGCTACGATATTCGAAAAACATACGTTACTGTACATACTTTAAAACAAAGCGGATGTGTCTATCATCTTCTGTTGCGAATTACTCACAAATACAAAATGTTTCAATTTGTTTAGAAGAAAAAACATAACCCATCCTCTTTTGCATAAAAATAACATTTATCTTCAGGAATGGTTTGCGATTCATATCAGCAAGGTAAACTAGTGTATTTTGCTATAAAATGCCCTTCGAACTAACCCTGTATATTGCTCAATAAACTAGTATTGATGGCTGGAAAACAGATGTTTTGAGATAAACAATTAGAAGTTATCAGAAACTACTAGACCAATCTACTCCAATTTTGTTGTGGTTATTTAGAAGTACGAATCTTACGAATTTGAAGAATCTCAAATATCTGCAAGAAACCATCGTCGCATTACCAACAAGTGCCAAAAGCTGCAGTTTTCCTCGGTTTTCGGCCATAACTTCGTTGCTATCAGTCGGACCTTCTTACGTGTGGTCTCATTTTGTAGGCCTCATAAATACCTAAAAATCTTATATGAAGAGTTTTTTCGTTCCTGCCAAAACTTTCGATTGAATCCGGAAAAACGCGTTTTCTAATTCTCTGTTGTCGAATAAAAAGTTTTCCCACAACAATTGGTCTACCCAGTTTATGCGTCTACGTTTTGAATACCCCTTTGAACAACTTGCAGCAATAAAACCAGATTTTACAATTATTTCGCAAACCAGGGGTATTCTCCTCCTCACCGTCCATATTTCTGTAGTTAGTGGAATAAACTTTATTATATAAGTGCTACTTCTCCTTACCTTCCATACTTACAATGTGCTTGTTGTATAAAATCCTGCTCTAAGCAAAACTTATTATCAAAATTATATCAAAAAAAATCTGCCCGTGCACAACCAACTATTTTGGTTTCAATTGGCTTTACAAGACAATTTAAAATATTTTCTGTTAACTTAAGATTATTTTGTGAAAGTCAGGTATTATGTTTTATTTTACGTTTATTATTATACTGAAGTTAGCATTTGTATTTATTGACACATTGTATTTTGGGGGAAATAAACATATACTACTACTACTACTACTACTACTACTACTACTACTATCATCTAATATGATTAGACTATATACCAAAATAACATCAAGAACGTTTATATGGATGCGCAAGGCAATGACAATCCACTTTTACCTTATACACAAAAAGATCGATCGATTCGATCGGATCATTCCCATGATTACTTATTCATCTGATACATGTGAACGATATTGAAAACTCCATCGCTGTCAAATAATTTTGATATAGGTTGTTTTTTAACATCTTTCCATGATTATTCGCTCCGTTTTCCAAACTGGTATTTGCCCCTTATCTGATTCAAAAGATAATTAGTATGTATTGAAATTTCCAAGTCATTCACCGATATTTATCTGGATGGAATCCATACCGCGCGCTACGATTTACTACATACAGCGATTCTCCTTTGTTTTTTCTCGTATCATGCTCCTCAGGTGCCGTTCCCGAGCAGTTTGCTCACTTTTGATAAAGCAGTTTCCAGGTATCTCTTAAAGGTATGTTTTCATTATAAAAAATTTGATTCGCAACATGCGCGGCTTCATATGCTATCACATGTGCTAGGGCTTTGTACAGCTTGCAACATGCCTCCCAGCCCAACACTGTCGAACTTCGTATTTCAGAACTGGCCGGTACGACCACTACTTCATGATCGTGGCACAATCTGACTCAGGAAACAAATCTTAGGAAGTTTAAAAATCGGATTAACAATCGTCTTTGAGCTCCTTGTAGAAGTATTTAGGAACTGCCAACGCGGCTGCTTCAGTATATTCCCTGTACTTGTGCTGCAACTTGTTGCGCGTCACGTACCGAAGTATACACCAGACATTTTTAGATCCGAAGTGTCAGAGATACGTTCCTCCAGTTTTTGTCACATAAACGTAGGCGTCGCCAGGTGAGCTACTAGATAGCTTGAAAGAACCAAAGAGAGATCCAGAGGTTAGCCGGAAAGTTCTCATTTGAGAGTTAGTCTAAGGGAATGACAATTATCTAGCATCAGATACTTCCGACACCTCTAGGTCAAATTCTACAACCTGGCTAGATGGGTCATATCTCAGATCGGCCTCAATTGTTTTTCTGGTGAATACAGTCTGCGAAAACCAAAAAGGTCGTCAGTTTTGACGTGAAAAACAACGTTGGAATCGCCTTAAGATAACCTAATCTCAAAATACTCTTCAAGGTCTTGTTTAATTTAGATACTCAACCTCAAATATTATAATTTTAAACTGAGTTTTTAAGCATTGAACATACCCCCACGGTAAACCAGATCAAATTTGTTTACAGAACTTCTTTGAGTAAATTACAATTTTTTATACGGACAATTTTTTCAGGTATTTGGTCATTTTGAACAAAGAAGGCTTCCATTAAATTTTCTGTAAGGCTGGTCATTTTCGAGTTATAAACCATTTCATCTCTGAAAAGACCTAAAAATTCTTGAAAACCCGTTTAAAAATAATTTTAAATTCGCCAAGTATCTGAATTGAAGGTTAGGCCTGGAAGGGTTCACTTTTTTAAAGCGATTTTCAACCTTACCTGTTCGGCCAAATTGTCGCAGACTGTACCTATGGAGGCATTATGATTCGTAAAATTTCTGGGTCCTAGGTTGAAAGGTACAGTCTGGAGACGCACGCGTTTAAAACTTGGGCAAAAATGTTAATTTCAATTTCAATTATTTTCCTAGCCCTGCCATTGAAAAACATGCGACTCCATGATATATGACTATTCTGAAGAATTGTCCAAGGAATGCAAAAGTGACCTCAAAATTGGGATAGGATAATTCATTATTTCGGCCCAAAGTGATGTTTTTCGAAATTTTCAGCTTAAACAAAAATGCACAAAATAATTTTTTAAGCAGATGGAGCTATGGACTATCCCCTATAAATGGTATGTACTCTGGTCTTTAAATTGGCCATATAGGCATTTATTTGACTTTTGACTGAAATATCTGCCTAACGAATTATCAGATCGCAATTTGAGGGCCATTTTTGAATTCTTCGGACCACCTTACTTGGGTATGGTCACATATTGCTAGTTTTCAATGCCAGCACTATCAAGAAAATGAAAATGTTGCCAAAAAGGCTAAGCTTAACAGTCTTTCCGATCCTTGAAACTTTGATCGCGCTTCCAGCTCGAATTTTTCGTCTAAGAAATTGACATTTTACAAAATCTCATACCTTCAAAGGTTTTCTTCAGAAAACAAATTTGAGCTCGATATGAGACATGACCTGTCCTCCAGTATCATGAAATGTTTGTCCAAACTATCGAAAATTGGATAAAAGGCCTATCCCACCAATTTAAAGGCCCAAATACAAAAGTTCATTTATTAGGCTGATGACCTATCACCTTGACTGAAAAAAAAAATAATTTTAGGTAGTAAAAGAATCTCAAGCCCATCTGAGTTATGAACCGCCAAGTCGGGTCTATAACATTCACGAAAAAACTAGGTAGTAAGAAATTTGAGCCCGATCTGAGATATGACCCGCCAGGTCGTGGAATTTTAGATTTGACCCCTCTCCACTCCTGGATTTCGAAATATAATTTGCTCTTATGGATCTGTGCATCTAAGAAGCTAATCCAAATTACCTTTGTTGCAATGAAAGCTGTCTGTAATATGTAGAAACGATAGAAAAAACGATACTTAGGCAAGAATTACTGTATACATTCTTGTTAGAATAGATACGAACCCTGAGAGGTAGAACCCAGTTTAACGATGTCAACGAAGCCTTAAACATCTTTCTTATAATCAAGACGTCACAATTATCTGAACATAAGGATATACAGAAACCAGTCTCGTGCTAGGAAAAAAGATCCTAGCCTTTTTTATTGTATGCGTAAAATTGAGTGATCTACTAGGTAATTATCTGTAACTAAAGAATCGTACTACTTCAAATATATTAATAACAAATTTCCATTTATTCAAGATGAACAACAAGTACCCATATTCCAGCTTATCATTTACTATTCAGAATAAGCTGTCAATGTCTTGAAATAAAATAAAAAAGATACAAAAAACTAATGTGACGGGAAGGTGGGAAACAAGTATGATTTATAACTTTATGAAAAGAAAATTCCATCATTGATCAAAAAAGGTCCTCAAAGAAACTCTTATGCCGGCCACAGACTATCAGGTACACCTGACAGGTACGCCTGAACAGTTACTCCTGTCAGGTGTACCTTATAGTGTGTGGCGGGAATATCTAGCCTGTCAGGCGACCTGACAACTGATGAAAATTCGATCAGTTCTGCTTGACAGGCGAGTAGACTTGACGTGTGTGTGGCGGTGTAACCTGAGCAGGTCTCAGTTTTTAGCAATTCTTTGATGTGGACAGGTTAAATTTTCAAAACAATCAGTTTTAGGTAGATACTGAAAAATGTCGCAACGGAATAATGAAGTTCTTGGTGATTTTATTGAAATTTATAAAAGTGAACCTTGCTTGTGGAAAGTGAAAGATAATGACTATCGCAATAGAGACCAGAGAGATGCTGCATACAGAAAATTAGTGAACAAATTGAAGGAAATAGAGCCTGATGCAAACGAGACCTTGGTTAAAAAAAAATCAACAGTTTGAGATCCAATGTTCGAAAGGAGCAGAAGAAAATTGACTCCTCAATGAAATCTGGCGCCTCAGCAGATAATGTATACAAACCTTCTCTTTGGTACTTCGAACTTTTTGATTTCATAAAGGACCAAGATAATCCTAGATCATCGGTCTCAAATTTATCTCCTGAAAGGGACAATGATGAGGTAAGTAAAACATAAATATTATTTTTGACAATGTTTATTTAAATCTGTATATAAATAATTGTTTAGTTGAGTTTATTTTTACTTAGGTAGGTAAATAAAAGTGTTAGTTTAGAAAGCCTTCCACACTTTACTACAACGCTTTATTTCATTAGTTCTGGTTGTTCCTCAATATGTGTTTATTTTGCCATGGCACTTTCCCTTCGTCCATGAAGCAATCCATGAATTATTCTCTAACTTCTTTGGCATTTTCACAAATATTTCCTCGATTACAAGATTGTAGTGGGTTCATATTAGATTGTGTACTATCGCAGCCAACAGATAAAATATTTCCATCTTGATCACTTTCTTGATACAAACAATTTGCAGGGCCATAAACTGTAGGCTGTTTATCCATCAAAAAGTTATGCAGAGCACAAGCTGCCATCACAACCTTTTCAATATTTTGTGGTTCTAAATTTATTGCCGTATGAAAAATACGAAATCTCGATGCAAGAATACCAAATACGTTTTCAACTATATGCCTTGCGCGAGATATACGATAGTTAAAAACCTCTTTTTTGGCAGAATTAAGAAATGACTGTCTGAATGGCTTCAAAATTTCAGTTGTCAGCGGAAAATCATCGTCCGCAACAAAAACATAGGGGACATTTTTAAAATTTTCAGTTACGTCGTCAGGCGGAGGAATATGTAGATTTTTCTCCACTAATTTTTCATAGAAACGTGTATTTTGGAGTACACCGCCGTCGGATACGCGGCCATTAGTTCCGAAATCCACAAGGAGAAATCAGTAGTTTGCATCTACAATAGCAAGAAGAACCATACTATGCTTTCCTTTGTAGTTGAAATAATAAGAGCCCGAATTTCTTGGGGGAATTATATCAATATGCTTGCCATCCATGGCGCCTATGCAGTGTGGGTAGTTCCATCGATTCTCAAAATCCTTTGATATTTCTTTCCATTTTTCTGTAGAATTGGGAAACTGAAAAATAAAAATAATGTTTTAATCGGCAAAATTAAACTGTATTTTGATTTTAGGTGAACATTGATGACCCATCTCCAGAGGAAAACCAATTGACACCCACTGTCTCTCAAGAAGAGCGGCGGGAATCGAATCAACCTGCGGCGTCGGCTGGGATTTCACGACCTGGGCCCAGTATAAAGAGGAAATCTAATGATGATATATCAGCTGAGATATTGTCTACTGTTCGCGATCATTTCAAACGACCGCAACCACAAATCGACTGTTGCGAGCTCTTGGGGCGAACAGTAGCTATAAAAATGAGGGGCATATAAGATAAACGCCTGCACATCATGTTCGAAAAAAAAATTACACACGATCTCCCACACCAAGTCCACAATATCACGCACCATTCACACAACAAGAACAAAACCCAACTTCTCACAACAATACAGAAACAGCATCAAGTGTTTTGTCAAATTTCACTGAAACTTTTGAATGAGTAAATATGAAAATAAAAAGTTTGTTTAAATATATTAAAAGTTTTCTTTCCACTTTTTCCTTTCTTATTATTATTAAAATAGTGTCTTATTGTTAAACATACTATTTGATAGTTTAAAAATTTAATACAAAAGAACAAAATAGAGGACATACCTTAATGTATTTCTGCAGAACTTTGTACAGGGCCACACATGTATCAGGAATAATTTGTCCAAGAGGTTGTGGTAAAATCCTAGTTGAATATTTTAGACACTCATACGGTTGTCCAGTTGCTAAGAATCTCAAAGTAGCTGTCAGTCTTTCGTGTGGGCATATAGCTGTTCACATTTGTCTATCTTTCTTCTTAATCAAGGGAGATACAAGTGACAGCAACTCGTTGTACACTGATTCGTTCATGCACAGAAAATTGTTATAATCAGATGGTTCATGTCTTAATTCATTAAGGAGATTTATATGGGTAAATTTATTTCTTCTCTGCAACCATCCCTTACATCATTGTTTGCGTTTCTTCCGTCTGTTTTTACGTATCGCAAAAATTACATAAAATAAGGACAGAAAGAGCAGATCATCTTTAGGAGAATCCATGATGTGAACTGATAAACTTGACAGGTATACATGAAGAGTGTGTGTGCTCCTACGGTATCAGGTACACCTGACAGGCGTAACTATTCAGGCGTACCTGTCAGGTGTACCTGATAGTCTGTGGCCGGTATCGTCAGTCGTCCCGACAATTGTAGGGCGGCTTTATGGCCTCCTTGATTGTCATAGTTTTCTGCTTCTCCGTGTCAGAGCTCTATTTTGAGGTTATGTCACAAACATCTATTTGCATCAAATTGTGCTTGCTTTTGAGTTATATCATGTTTTACCAGCCTGAAATTTCCTACAATTTAAAAAGAAAACATATCTTCACAATAGGAGAGCGCTGACGCTGAGACGGGACAAGTGTAATCTAGAAATGTTTGAAGGAGAGAAAGGAGGATGACAATCAAGGAGGCCATAAACGCGCCCTACAATTGTAGGGACGACTGACGATACGGGCCTTAGTACCATCCGACAAAGACTATTCAAATAAATGCAGCGCCAAAATAGAACGGTACACGGAATTTCTTCCTAGCTTCAACGAAATCATGCGACATCCTATGGAAACGTCCTTAAGCACGGTTTTATGCATATATGTTCAATCGTAATGACAAAGAACAAATTATTCCACTAACGACCACCTAAGGATATTCTCAGCACAATACCGTCTTTGATGAACATACCGCTATAATGTCGAAAAAGGCAAAGAACTCTTAATCCAGCCTATATCCAGATATTCAATCAAACAAATCATGTAAATGCAAATGCAGGTCCCACCCATCTACGCCTATGATTCAAAGGCTAGCAAGCCATGTCATTCATCTCCCATTGTTTTGTATCAAGATTTCGTTTTTTACCTCAGCTTTTATTCTAAATGATCTTCAAAGGCGGATTGGATCTTATGAAATGTTTGAATCTGTGTGGATATCGTTCGTCTCTTTTTACATACAGGTATTAGGAATGGAACGTCGAGCTGGTCAGCGAGCGCCATATTGATGATTGTATCGTTTTCAGTCGTTAGCTCGTTCTCATTGTCTGAGAGAGTCTGAACTAAGAGATCGTTCACACGAGGTTAGTGGAAAGATTTCAGATAAGCTGTTGACTATGTAAAACGTAGACGAAGAAACCTTTGATGAACATTCATCAGTCATATTGTTGAAGCAGTGTGAGACTCTCCAATACTCATCCTAAATAACAAGAAAATAACAATGTGGTTACAAACAGTAATTTGCAGGTGCAAATAAATAATTGCTTCTCGATTCAAGATTCAAAGAAGATCGATTCAAGATACGTATCGGATTTCGAAGTTACAAACTACATACCTGTATATTCAAGTACCGAAAAGAAACACAGCAGCGTAACACATCGTACGCCACTGTTAGTGCGGTGTGACTTCAAAAACGGTGAGAGGCCCACACGCTAGCTTTATGCCGTTTCCTAAGATCATTATGACACTCACTGCCCAGTATTGTGGCCGCATGAATCGACGTGAAATTTGTTATGAATACAGTTTCCATTATCTTGATTGATATTCTAATCTATAGTTTAGTAGCCTGTACAGTAGTTTTATAGTATTTGTTCTCTATAAATAAGAACTAGCTCTGATAAGGAACTATTTGTACAATTTTTATCTTCCCTGTATCACCTTGAGGTTTGAGAATCCTGAGATAATACTCGCGAAGCAGTAACATATGTTACGTTCTCATGCCAAACAAGTAGACATGAAAGCTATGTTGCTATAAATGGAGGAAGCCTTGGTTCTTCGGTCTGACTTAAGTGTACTAAAAAGAAAGTACCGAAAAGAAAGACAGCAGCGGAACACATCGTACGCCACTGTTAATGCGGTGTGACTTCAAGAACGGTGAGATGTCACACGCTAGGTTTATGCCGTTTCCTAAGATCATTATGACACTTTCCAATTACTCACTGCGCAGTATTAGGGCCGCATGACTCGACGTGGAATTGGTTATGCAGTTTGAAAACTGACAACCTAAAAGTAAGGGGGGCTATGTTAAAAGCCATCGGAGGTTGTCACATCTGCAGAGTTATTATGTAAAAAAACTATGTAATGTCAAAAAAAACTATAAAATGTCTATTGACTAAGTAGGCTACTGTGCAAATATACTAAGTGACATATAAATCCGAACACCCAGTTTAAATGGTTTTATTTTAACAAAATTTTGTATAAGTACTTAATGAAGCATAATAAGTAAATGATAAAAATTTCAAAATGATTGCACTGCTTTAAAGCCCTTTGACCTTTAATAATGTGTGGATGCACCCTGATGTGCTACGCATTCTCCAACGCGCCTAGGCATGCTTCTGATCAGGCGGTCAATGTCCTCCTGTGGTATCTCATTCCAGGCAACCATCAACTCCTCTCGAAGTGCTTCTAGAGTCTGAGGAGGACGTTGCAAATTGAGCAATCTCCTACCCATCATATCCCACACGTGCTCAATTGAGGATAAGTCGGGAGATCTTGGTGGCCATGGTAACAATGTGACATCATTATGTTGAAAGAAGTCTATTGTGACTCTTGCAAAAAAAATTTACCTAAGAATATTTTTCCATTTCCTCGACATCTTGTTCTGTAATAGTGGGATATTGTGGACAAGAGCTCTCATTAGCAAAAATTCTGATGACTATTTGCAGCTGGCTGAATTCAAATTTGGTTTTGCAGAAATTCTAATATGATCCCACGTATTTAGGTATTTTTCCATGTATTTTTAACGATTTATGATAAATATGGTTTCAGTCAATTTTTTCAAATTTCATTCAACTATTGCAATTTGTGCCACATCTGACACCCGTCAAAACGGCCATTTTTTTCAAAAAATACATCGATATTTTTTTATATATTTTTCTAGTTACTCTTGAATTATGAACTATCACATATATTTTTCAAGAAAAACCAAAAAATCATGCAGTAAGGGGTTAACCTGTACAATATTGTTGCCTTCTCAAGCAGTAGTAACATCCAGATCTTTCATTAAAGAGTAAGTCTTCTTTTGTCCAGCGCACCTGCAGAGATCGGCCTTTCACTCTGAATTCCTGCATGTAGAGTGCTGTCATCAGCAAAGCTGTGGATTGGATTGATCGTACAGGAAAGGAAAAATGAAAAACATTGTATCACGAGTATTCGATTCCGAGTCAATACATTACATGTAGAAAATAAATACTAATCGAGCAGCCTTTTTAAAAACGTTTTTAAGCTTTTCACCTCAGCAGGAGAACAAAACAAAAAATAGCCATTAAAACGGTCATTTCAAATTTAAAATTTTTAATTTCTGCTTACTCATGCACTTCGTTAAGGCGCCTGATGATGCGATGATTATTTTGAAGGAGTTTTAATAATCTATATTCGGAGCAGCTTTTTACATAGTAGACGAATAAAATGCTTTGTTATCTTTACAAAATTAGTTAACATCTGTCCCGATGTACTTAAAAAATTCTCGAGAAATCTGGTTAGAAGGCGTGGTAACTGTGGAGTCTTAAACATGAAAAGTACTTAAATTTCATAATCTTAATGCACTGTATACGTATACAGAGTGGTGCACTGAAGTTTGGCTGCAGAAGCACAAGGCTGTTGGAGTTGAGTTTTTGGGAGACTTGCGTAGCTGGAAAAGAGATAATTTATTGGAGGACAATATTATAGCAAAAACTAGTCTCTGTGCTAACCACCGTGTAAGTAATGTCACTAATACTCAGAGTGTTCTGATATTTGAGAAATTGCTTTTTCGGAAAATAATACGTTTGAAAAACAAATCTAGTATGCAGTGAAGCAGCAAAGAAATTGATAAGGAATTCCAAGTATATGATGCTCATAAATACTATTAGAATTTGTAGTCGTTCAATTCAAGAATTCTAGGTTGAGGTTGACGTATGAGATATTCAGGGTTATCTAGACCTTCCCGTGTGGCTACCTCGACGTTCTCACAAACGGATTGTAACTTAGCGGGATGAGCAAGCGGAGCACGATGGAAACGTAACTGAAAACGATCTGAATACACTCGCGGAGCCTCAACAGCGTCTTGTAAATAACGTAAATTAACATCATATCGACAAGTTCGTTATTGCAATACGAGTAGGCAATTTTCGAATCAATTTTGTAACAAACAGCCTAAGTGACGGGTTGAACACTGACGCACATATTACCTCTTTAGTTTTCACCTTTGGAAGGCAGGTCGGGATTAGGTGTTGTAGATTTTTCGGAGCTTAATATCTTGGTTATTGCTTTGTGGCGTATTTTGTTTGCTTGTGCCAACTTTAATAACACACATCAAACCTGTTTGAGGGCGGATTTAAGAATCTGTCTAGGGGAAGGTGCATCATTCATATTTAGGAAAATATTCGTATCGGGGAGAGGGTTAGCGGTCATTAAATTTTGTAACAAAATTGAAGTGCAATACGTCTAGCAATCTAATTTTACACCAACATGCAGCAGTATGTACCATTTTCTTGAAAGAAATGGCAGACTTTTGGGATTAGGGGTGCGCGAGCTCGAGTTTATAGCTGTCCCGTTCTTTTGTTATACGAATATCAAAATATTTTGTTCGGTATTTATTGTTTTCTCTGTAACGTGGCACAAAGTCTTTCCGTAGTTTATTTATAATCTACTCATATTTATATCACAAAAATTATCAAGTAATATCAAGACTACTTGAATTTTCAAGTACTTGACGTAAAAACTACTTGACTTGATTTACTATACATTGCTAATATCTAATACTTGACTTGAGCTTGACTTGATTTGAAGACAAGACAATTAGCTTGAAAACTAGGAAATCCCTTACTCAAGGTAAAGACACATCTTTTTAACAAGCAATGATTTTATAATATTTATATTCAGATAATCCATAATTATACCAACTCCATCAAAACACTGTCAAATGTTTAATATAAATCAGTTTTATGCTAAAAAGGAGCTGCAAAAAATGATGTAAATTTTATGATGTTGAAGGAGCCTTGTTTGTTACATTTTTATACACACAACAGTGTATTCAGCAACTGAAAAATATTGGACTAGGAAATCGAAATGTCGTCATGAAACATACACTTCATTTGTGAGTATTTTTGCTACATTATATTTTCCCGCCATCATGTCTCTTAGATTAGAACCTAGTATTTAAAATTATATCCTAAGGCTACTGTGCTATTTTCTTTCAGTAATGAAATCAGGCAAATGACCAATGCGTCTACACATTTTTAATGCCCGTTCTGATACATTTAAGCTCTATACTCTATAGCAACAAAGCTGTATGAAGTATAGTTTTTTTCATAGCTTTTGGTGGTTACGTGACAATGTCATACGGAATAAGCAAGCAGATTGACTAATGGCACCATGTGCGTAGCTTAACTTCCTCAAGGAAAAGCGCACACTGAGCAAGGCGATCCGTAACGCAGCTGCCACTCGCTCTTGCACACGCATGAAATGGGTGATGGAGAACCATTATTTTCACTCACTTTCTGAAAATACTTCTTATCAGACTGTGTTTTATAGCAAAAATCTACACACATCGCACGCCCATGAGAAGAAAGTTGTCATAATGATAGTGGCAAACATAAATGTGGAAGACTCGTACTTACGTAAGTTTAGTTTACACAAACGTTCGCGCATAGAGGTCGATTGCACATGTAGTATGTGTAAGGGAGATGCATGTATGAAAGTAATTCCTATAGTTTTTGCTATGATCCGCCAGAAGCCGTGAAAAGACCTATATTTTTGTGTTTCAAATTATATATAATCTAATTTTCTTTAGCTATAAAGCATCCGCGACGCTTAAACAATCATGTGAGGTGTGTCTGTTTCCAATAAACTTTTAACGGAACCGAGTATGTGAAAGAGCATTTGTAGTCGCGAAACATCGATACAAGAATTGATGACAAATTGAACAGTGCAAAAAAATCCACAAGAAATATCTAACCTAACCTCGTTTAAATGGCAGCTTTCTGTCTATTAGATTCCTATCAAATTAAAAAGCAATTTTATATACAGTTAATTATTTACCATAAAAAATTATACACAGCTTGAGAATAACGCGATGTATCTGTGTCTAGACTACATCCAAATATTTCTGAGATAAGGTGAGAGTATGTGAATACATTTTAGTAATGGAAATTTCCAAATGTGGGTTGATGGAAAGTAATATAAATTGATTTTGGCGTTCGCTGTTATAACTAGACTCAATATAAATTCTTGTTGGTAACAGTCAACATTTTGTCTGTATTTTAGGATGCTTACTGGCTGGGGCTGGGAAGTATTGTAATCGAAAATGAGATATTATGTTACGAGTATATGACATGTACATTGTACATCATGAAAAAATATGTCACTCATTTCCGCCTATAACTTGAGAAGTACCACTGGGATTTCGAAGGCATTTTTACACAGTTTTATTACTATGCCGAGAACGCGAAAGCTTTGCAGTTTTTAAAAATCGGTCCAGTGGTGGCGGACCAGGGCTAAAAATAAGGAAGAAAATAAAAACTGCCCAAACTTCGTTTTTTGATGTTTCAGAGGTTCCTGATCATTTTCAGAAATATTTTTATAGGATTTGAAATTCGAAGGTTGAGGGTTGCACGGGGTGGAGTAGGGACTATATAATTTTTGGCATTAGGTTATTTATACATTTCGAACTCAATTAATTTTACGCAGCCATCAGTACATATTTCACACCTCATAGATTTTCCTGTACATTTGCCTTTGAAACTTGAAGAAATATTTATACGCGATACGTGGTTGCGGTCGATTCGCTGAGCACTGCCTGAGTATGTGCGCCTGATTGACTCAAACTGCTTAGCCGGTTTTCTCGACTTACTATACTATACTGTAGTTCAGCACCGCTGCGATGGTCGATACTTACAGCAGGGAACAAACTTGCTGTGATGTTACCAAAAGAGTACTATCGAGTATAAACTAATTGCATGGGCCTGTTTGGCTGACTCAATTCACTTAATTTTTGTTATACATAATTGTAGCTAGTTTAGAGGGACTAACATAATCGTTTATGACAACGTTGCGTGAGAAGGGCAGAGTCAATCTACTTGACGCCTTTTTTTGAGGTGGTCTAATTGGCTGGGTTCACCTAGATACAACTGCATTTTCAATAGTTGAAATAAACTGTTTACATTCATTTTTCAAGATAATTTGATTATTCTTTGTTTCTAAGCTCGTGAGGTGAAAACTCATTTAAATCCTCTTATTTTCTGCCGAACGAAACAGCCGACAGGATTTGGTTTTTATACTGTATAACAATAGAACGTGGCTAAACATTTCATGTCAAACTATAGATGTATGGTCACATTTTGAGGACAATCCTTGGAAAAACTCATTACGTCATGCCAGAACTACGTCACACTTTTTGTGTTTACGTTTGAGCTTTGAATGGCGAGTGTTGCCACTTCTCGTTCATAGAAGATAGTGAAAACACTGCGATGTACTTTTTGGAGACAAAATATTGATATTACATCAACTTTAATTTTTCTCCAGTTTGTTTCATATCAATGCTTGCAAACAAAAGATATTTTCAAATTTTAGTAGTTCCAAGAGTTAGTCTATTCTTTGGGGCCTTTTGCCCGAAAAACCCAGCCTCTCGGCAAAGGTAAATGTGGGTTTTAGTTCTCAAACTGTTTTCAAAATATAGATGTATGGTCACATTTTGAGGACAATGCCTGGAATAACTCATTACGTCATGCCAGAACTTCGTCACACTTTTTGTGTTTACGTTTGAGCTTTGAATGGCGAGTGTTGCCACCTCTCGTTCATAGAAGATAGTGAAAACACTGCGATGTACTTTTTGGAGACAAAATATTGATATTACATCAACTTTAATTTTTCTCCAGTTTGTTTTATATCAATGCTTGCAAACAAAATATATTTTCAAATTTTAGTAGTTCCAAGAGTTAGTCCATTCTTTGGGCCTTTTGCCCGAAAAACCCAGCCTCTCGATAAAGGTAAATGTGGGTTTTAGTTCGGTAAGGAAACTCAAACTTTTTTCAAAATATCAGAAAACTTCTAATATGGATGAAGATTAGGATTTAGGACATCAAAATAGTGTTTTTTAGTATAACGAAAAATTGCTGATCATAGGGGCTGACTTAAAAAATAAATTTATTATGATGTTCTCTTACGATCCTTTTAAATATTATACATATAATATAGAAGAATTAACCGTAAAAAAATGTTGTAGCTAGATGAATGCGCTATAAAACTTATCTGTACCATATTTTCGTATCTACGTGCATTTATGAGATTCCGTCGTATCGTTAGTCCATACGTAAATGCGCCTAAATGCGCTTAAAAAAGTGATATGCTTGTTACTGAGTTTTCCATTTCGTATACATTGAAAACCAAATTTGTCTGATGGCTTGAGTTCAAATGTACGAGAGAAAAGTGTGTATAGACACACATGTTAGAAAGAGATAGAAGCCGGCTAGATAGCGAAGCTCATCACCGCGTTGCCGAGCAACGCTAGTGCGGCAATCTGCCGCGTTGCCAACATGTTACATCAATTCCTTGAATTAAGATGCTTGTTGAAAATATGAGTTAGTTTATTCTCTACGCTGTCGCAAAATGTAACAATAACTCAGGATGTGTTAATTTTATCATTATCGGTGGAAATCAAAGATAATTTTAAAATAATTAAGACACCAAGTCATGTCAAAATTGAAATAAATAATTCTAATCAAAACGAAAACAAAATATTTAATCAAATGCCCAAACAGACCTCCTTCTTGGGTTTGACAGTAACTTAACCTATTCAAGAAGCCTGTGCGAACATTTTCTGGTGTAATATATTGGCTACGCGGCAGACTGCATGACCTTCTGCGACTCCGTTGCTAGGCATCTATCTCTTCCTAACATGTGTTAATACTCACTTCTCGCGCGTCTCTCTCGTACACATTCAATTCACGCAGACTGGCAAATTTGGTTTCCCCTGTATAAAGGTTGTCACGATTATTATTATTTTTCGAAATATCTTTGTCGATAACGAAAATGTGCACACATGAGGATCTGCGCTACCTCTATCCCATGTATGTGACGATTGTTGAGGTCAGATAACAGTTGTACCAGGCTCACTTAGGGCTAACAAAGCTGCACTTTGATTTCGTTATCCCTAGTCTTCCGCCACATCAGTGGGAATATCAATTCAGGACTAGGAATAACTTTTCTCTATACAGGGTGGCCCATCCATGTGTGGACGGAATATTACTCATAAACAAATACATTTTGGGCAAATCTATTTATGGTATGTTATACATTTGAGGGCACATTTCTAAAATATTGACCGTTATACAGGATGTCCCAATTTCGACCTACATATCAAAGCTGTGATTTTTCAAATGAAATGCCTCAAATTTTATTGCATATTTGGATAAACCAATTCAAAAGAAGAAAGTTGATATGACCATCTACCCCGGAAAATATAAAGGAATGGATTAAGGATGCTTTTCTGAACACAAGGGAACACATGCTGAGGGATGTGCAATGGTCATTTATCCAAAGACTACGGAAATGATGAACAGATTAACAAATGAGGTCCAAGAAATAAGGAAGGACCAAAAGAGCAGCAGGGAAGCAATATACGTAGAACAGGTCAACCAAATCCTAAGGAACTAGAACAAAGAACTAAAACAAGAAAACAGAGAAATCAGGAAGAAATGAAAGAAATCAAGGAAAACATGCAATTTATAGAAAAACAAAGAAGGAAGAACAATTTGGTGATAAATGGACTAACAGTAGATTCCTACGAACAAAAAGAATTGAAATGTGCCGTGAAGAAGATATTTAATAATTATATGGAAATCGAAGTCAAGTTCAAAAATGCATACAAACTAGGAACTAAAACCTGCTTGGTTGAATTAGATGACTATGAAGAAAAGATGAAAGTCATGAAGAATAAATCAAAGCTGAAAAACCACAAAGAAAAGAAAATATATATTAATAACGAATCCACAATGAGAGAGAGGGAAATACAAAAGAAGATCAGGATAATCGCCCGAGAAGAAAGAGAGAAAGGCAATGATGTCAAAGTAGGAGAGAACAGACTATGGGTAAACAAGAAAGAATGGAAATGGAATAAACAAGAACAAAAAATACACAAACCAAAAAACTAGCTAGGCACAGCGGGGAAAAACGATGACGTAAGTGGCAATGAAAAAGGACACGAGCAGTAATAATACCAGAAACAAAGAAATGGAGAAAGCTAAACACAAACAAATCGAGACAGGCCGAAGACGAGAGGAACATAAGAAACCCCAACCAGCAACTAAAAGAAGTTTGGGGATAACGGCCCATACAGCGACAAAATAGAAGGATGGACAATAACAAACTGGAATGTAAGAGGGCTCAATGGTAAAGAGATGGAACTTGTAGAAGAGTTTGAGAAGGCTAACACAGGCATACTAGGAATAACGGAGACAAAGAAAAAGGAAACAAGTTCACAGTGTCTGGAGTATGGCCATTTTTTTAATTCTGAATTCTGATTCTCAGAGGAGTAGCACACACGACAAGAGCACGTGAAGGGGTAAGCTGCCTAATTAATAAAAAACTAACCAATAACATAAAGGATTGGGAATGTATCACAGAAAGGATAATAAAAATAAGCCTCACAACTGATGTAAAGAAATTAGTGAATATCATCATCAAATAAAACTAGTCTACTAAAAATACTAGTTAAAGAACTCACCTTTATCACGAGAATTTTCAAAGAACTAGATCATTTTAATTAATATCGCTGGACGGCAAACGTATATAAGACAGTGACACATCCCTGGAAATATTGGTGAGACGAACAGCACAATCTGCACCATTTTCAAGCATTTTAAATTTACTACCAAAGGAAACTGTCAAGCTGTGTCAACTTCAGGACCAATAAAAGTAATATTTCAACTGTGGCTTCACGCTATACTGAGTGTTGCTGCTGCTGAGTTGATATATATGCATGATGCCGAAGAAAAAAGTTAAAAACCAGATCTCAACGGAAAAATCAGATACAATGGAAGTTTACATTGATGGAAACTTGGACACTCAGAAGATTCTAGAAGAAAATAAACACTTAAAACAGATATTAGAAGAAAAGGATAAACTAATACTACAGTTGAGCAATGAAAATGGAAGACTACAAGAACAGTACAATTTAGCGACATCAGCCATACACGAAAAAGGTACCGTTGAAACAATGATAAATAAAATAAATCAAAGATTGACTGAAATTGAGAAAATTAAAGAGAAATCATATGCCCAAGTACTAAAGCGAGATACTCCAACAATCAAGAAAGACCCAATGAAGAACATAATTGTCACACCAAATGGTATCCAAACATCTGAACAAACGAGAAAAGACCTTAACAAAAAAATTAGCCTTACGGATTTGAAAATACAAATAGAAAATATACGAAATTCTAAAAATGGAGGAATTATAATTAAACTGGCTGAGGAACACCACAACACACTCAAAACTGAATTCGAAAAGAAATTAGGAGATGAATACAAAATCACAGAACCTACAATGTTTAGACCGAAGATCAAAATTGTCAATTATAGATGCACGGAGAAACCACATGAAGAAGACATAGAATTAGATCTTATCTAACAAAATCATTTTATTGAAAAAGATGACATCAAAATCAAATATGTAAAGTATCTCCCATCGAAAAAATGTTACACATTATTTGCAGACATTTCTGGCAAATTATTCAGGACAATATTTGAAGATAACAATGGAAAAATTCTTCTTGGATGGCAATGTTTACCAGTGTATGATAATAACGAAATAACGCAATGCAAGAAGTGTCTTCGCTTCAATCACACCGAGAAAAAATGCCGCAATAACAAGACCTGTACCAACTGCAGCAAAGAGGATGTACACGATACTGACTGTTGTAAGCATGAACCGGTTGTATGTTGTAATTGCAAATTTTCAAACTATAGATATAACAAAAATTATAGTACCAACCACTCACCATTAGATAAAAAATGTCCAACTTTTCTATATTATCAACAGCAGTACAACTTGAAAATCCTTTTTTAAGAAAGAAGAAACTTTAGCCAACATTTTAGAATATTGCATCATTCATGACACACGACTATGTAAATAACTTCCAAATTCAACGTATTAGTACTAATACTGCTCATGATACTAGCGAGCTAGATTCTTTTTTACAAAATCCTGAAATATCTGTTAGAATTTATCATATGAACATCAGAAGTATAAAACATAACTTTGACTACTTTAAATTAATTTTGAAAAGAATACAAAGTGATATAGATATAATCATTCTATCCGAAACATGGCAAGTGGGCGATGTGACTCTGTTTCATTTAGAAGGGTACGATACATTGTATAATTTTGGTAACCATAATCAAAACGATGGAGTGATGGTGTATGTACGAAACAATCTGCCTTATAAACATACCATATTTACAATCAACAATGAACTAAAAGGTATCAATCTAACAATGCAAATTGAAAATCGTAGAGTCAAAATTACTTGTGTTTACCGACCACCATCTTCAGATCCTCATACATTTATAAGAGACATAGATGAACTATTAAAAAACAATGAAAACAATCACCTTCATAATCAAATATTTATAGGCGACATCAATATAAACATTTTAGAGGAAAATTCTATGGTGAAAGAATATTTAAACATTTTATCAAGTAATGGCTTTTTATCATACATAAATAAAGTAACACGACCCACCAGTAAAACCTGCATTGATCACTGCTTTATAAAGGATATTTCCAATATTTTTTCTTACATACCTATTATCTATGAAACCGATATTACAGATCATTATTCCACTGTATTATTGATATCTTCACAAAATAAAAACCAGAACTGCCCAAGGACAAAAAATGAAAGGAACCTTGAATACAAATATTTCACTGACAACTCAAAATTAATATTTAACGCACAAACGGAATCGTGGGACGAAATTTTTTTAACAAATTCTTTAGACGAAGCTACAAATTTATTAATACACAAAATTCAAAAAGTAATTGCAGTTAGTACTAATAAGGTTAAAATAAGTCACAAGGAAAAAAGCAGAAATGATTGGATGACCAAAGGACTAATAAAATCTGCAAACGAAAAAGAAAAACTGTATAAAATCATGAAATATTTACCCACGAAAGAAAATATAGATCATTATAATCAGTATAAAAACAAATTTATAGAACTTTTGAGAAAAGCAAAAAAAAATTACTATATAAAACAATTGAATAATAATTCACATGACTCTAGACACCTATGGTCCACTGTCAATGATATATTCAATAAGTCATCCTATTCAAAAAACAATATTAATGAAATAAAAACAAAAACAGGACAGAAAACAGACAATATTCAGCAAATATGTGATGAGTTCATAGAATTTTTCACGAATATAGGAGGAAACTTAGCAAATAATATCAAACAAAATGCTGATATTCATCTGCATGAAACAAGACTGAATAATTCATTTGTATTAACTGAAGTAGACTATCAGGATGTTTTCAATGCCATTATGACTCTAAAAAATAAAAAAAGCCCTGGAGTTGACGAAATTAGAGCTGAACATCTAAAGATACTGGCCAAACAAATAACAGAACCACTTGCTTATATCATTAACAAATCCTTCCAATCTGGAGTATTTCCATCAGCTTTCAAGACAGCAATCATCATACCTATCTATAAATCTAATGATAATACGGACGTCACTAACTATCGACCTATTTCACTTATATCAAGTTTAGCTAAAGTTTTTGAGAAATTACTCCTTAATAAAATGATTAATTTTCTTAATAAATTCAAAATTCTAAATTCAAATCAATATGGTTTTATAGCAGGCAAATCTACAACAGATGGGGTATTAAGTATAGTAGATGAAATAACCCAAAATATAGATGGAAAAGTGCCATCGATATGCGTATTTGTGGACTTACAAAAAGCGTTTGACACAGTTAACCACAATATACTTTTGAAAATCTTAGAAAGAATAGGTTTTCGTGGAAAGATGTATACTTTAATGGAAAATTATTTATCAAATAGACCGCAATCAGTAAAATTATTAAGCTCGTATAGTAAAGAAATGTTTGTTAAATGTGGTGTTCCACAAGGTACAATTTTGGGTCCTCTGTTATTCAATATTTATTTAAACGATATATTCAAAATTAACAGTACTGGTAAAATAGTCAGTTTTGCAGACGATACTGCTATACTCTATAAAGGTAAGGATTGGAACGACTTAAAAGATATTATCCAAAATGACTTTTGCAAAATTATTCAGTGGTTTAATAACCGGAAATTAACAATTAACTTTACTAAAACTCATTTTTTACCATTTTCATCACTATCTAATCATCTACCAAAATATAACCACCTTCGGTTTAAGGTAAATGATAAAAATATAAAAATCAATAGAGTTAATGATACAAAATATTTAGGAATTTATCTAGATCCCCACTTGAGATGGGATGTACATATTTCTCACATACTAAAGAAAATTAGATTCATAGCATATAAAATAAAATTTCTAACCGGTATATTAACTGAATATTATCTACGAATAATATATCAAGCTTTAATCGAGCCACACATAAAATATGGTATAGTAGTGTGGGGTGCTGCATGCACGACATACTTTAACGATTTAGATGTACTTCAAAGAAGAATTTTAAAATCAATGTTAGGCAAATCAAAATTATACCCAACTAATGACTTATATAATGATGCACAAGTATATGATACTAAACAACTTTACTTCTTACATACCATCACTCATTATCACAAAACTATTAGTGAACACGACATAATTAAACATAATCATAAAACCAGATATAAATTACGCGCAAAAAATGTTCCTAAACCAAACAAATCCCTAATGAAACGATGTCACCTGTATATAGCTCCAAAATTGTACGAACATTTACCAAATAATTTAAAACAATTACGCAATACATTAGGCTTCAAAAAAAAATTAAAAAAATTTATTAACACGATTGGGAGAAATCAAATTAATAAAATAATCTCAAGTATTACACAATAAATGCTCTACCATTCTTACCAATAATTTCTTTGTTCTCTCTATTTTATTATATTTTGCAATTCAACATACATATGATCCATGCACAGGCATTGTCCTCCTATGGATATATTATATTTATTTACTCGTTTCATGTTCCCTGTATTTTAGAGTAAATAAATATTATTATTATTATTATTATTATTATTATATGGCCCAAATGACAATGAACCATCTAAGACTGAAGATACCTTCTGGGAGCAAGTAACTGAGGTAATAGACTGCACAGAAGGAGATGTAATAATTATTGGAGACCTGAATGGAAGAGTAGGAGTCAACGAAAGAGATCCCTCCGACGTACTAGGACCACATGGGGAGGCTGTGAAAAATAACAATGGAGAACGCGTCATAGATTTTTGCAGAGAGAACAACCTGTTAATAATGAATACCTTCTTCCAACACAAAGATGTGCACAAGTACGCCAGAGAAGTCAAAAGCAGAGGAGAGAGATCGATCATCGATTATGTACTAGTAAGCAGACCACTAAGACATATAAAAGACGTTAGAGCAAAACGGGGACCAGAAATATACAGCAACCACTACATGGTACTAGCCAGATCGAGTATTGGAGTGAAATACATAAAACCAAAGCAGAGAACAAAGAAGAAAAGTTCAAGTAACCCCAGCAAAATTACCGTCAAGTCCTTCAAACTATGAGACAGAAAAATAGCGCAACAGCACGAAAACTATGTGAATAAATGACTAGAAGAACACCTGAACCAAAACTACGACTTAGAAACAACTTGGCAAATACTCAAAGACGTACTGTTAGACGGGGGTAAAGGAATCTGAGGAACCACAAAAACTAATAAAAACAAGAAAAGCACGAATTGGTGGAGTAATAAGATCAGAGAAGAAGTAAATACAAAGAAGGAAGCATGGAGAAACTACCTAAGTAACCAGTGCGCTGAAAACTACCAAAAGTACAAGATCCAAAGAATAAAAGTAAAAGACATGGTACTAGAAGCAAAGAGGAAAAGCTGGAGAGATTTCGGCAATAAGATGGAAAAAGACTACCAGGCTAACCAAAAACTATTTTACAGAACCCTGAAAAACCTAAGAACTGACAAAAGCCACCAGACACCAAAGCAAATCAGAGGTAAAGACGGACACACTCTCGGCGATAATGAAAGCATCATAGAAAGATAGAGAGAATACTTCGAAGACCTACTGTACACAAAAGAAGAGAATATGGAACCACCAATCAAAGATGCAGATGCACACGGGAACCAAAACCAAAATGAAATAGACGCTGAAGAAATAAAAGAAATAATAAATAACCTGAAAAGAGGAAAAGCAGCTGGCTTGGCTTGGAATGAGCAAGATACCCAAATACTGGGAAGTGAGGGTTATCCTACCCATCCATAAGAAGGGTGTTAGTCGGGAATGCAGTAACTACAGGGGTATAACCCTCCTGAGTATTCCCTCCAGAGTCTATGAAAGAATACTACAAAAAAGACTACTAAATGCAGTGGATGAGATGCTTGAGCAGTCGCAGAGTGGGTTTAGAAAAGGATGAAGTATCAATGACCACATCTTCACCCTTAAGCAGCTCATATAGAACGTAAGAAATACAAGAACAGAACTGTACCAAGCATTCCTAGATCTAGAAAAAGCATTTGACAGAACGCCACGGTCAGAAATTAACAAAAGCTTAAAAATGAGAGGGGTAGAGACAAGACTAAGAAAAACAATCATAGGCATGCACCACAACACAAGAAACAGGGTAAGAACGGACAACATGGAATCCGAAGAATTCAAAGTCAATGAAGACCTACGACAAGAGGGTGTTCTAGGCCCCTTACTGTTCAATATAGTACTAGACGACATGATGAAAGAAACCAGAACAGAAGCTTCGAAAATATACGTTGGCCATAGAATCCTGGAGGCAATACTGATAGCAGAGTGCGCTTTTGCAAATGACTTAGTTGTATTCAGCAGAGACGAAGAAGAAAAACATACAAATATGGAGGGACAAACTCCAACAACGTAACTTAAAGATCAACGTAAACAAATCCAAAGTCATGATATGCGGGAACACCGAGAAACGCATGGACATAAGAGTGAGGTAATGGAACAAGTAGAATCATTTAAGTACCTAGGAGCCCAAATAGAGAGTAAGGGTTCCCAAGAAGCAGAAATAAAAGCACGAATAGCAAATGCCGCCAGAATATATCACGCAATTAAGAACAAGTTCCTATAAAAAAGAGAAGTATCCCAAGAAGCCAAAATAAGTATCTACAAAACAGTATTTGTGCCTGTCCTGACATTCGGAAGTGAGAGCTAGACTCTAACTACCAGACTAAAGAGCAAACTACAAAGCATGGAGATGAAGTACTTAAGAAGGGTAATGGGTATAACCAGGATGAACAGGATACGGAATGAAGTAGTACGAGAACGACTACAAGTACAGCCAATCCTCAAGAAAATAGAAAAGGCCCAGCTGAGATGTTTTGGACACATGATTAGAATGAACCATGACCGACCAGTGAAACAAGTATGAGAACCAAGGAGAAGACCAGAGGGGACACCAATGAAAACGTGGGATAATGAATTAAACGACATCCTGCAAAGAAGAGGAGCCACCCAGGAGCAAGCTAGAAGGACAGCTAAGGACAAGAAACAATGGAGGAAGTTTGTATATCAAGTGTAGTTCAAGACTATTAAGACTATTTAAGTTAAGTTCAAGAATGTACACCCAACACCGCAAGGTAAAAGGGTTAATGATTATATATAGACTACGGCTGTGTATTCAACATGGTGGAGATATTTTTGAGCAGTTTTTGTAGATTAGGTCTTGAGTAGTAACAGTTGTTTGTTTATGTTGTTGTTATAGTTGTTTTTCTCTATTACGCTTGAAGCTGATATATATACTGTTCTGATTGTTATTACTTTTTACATCAAATCTGTACTCTTAGTGGCAATATGGAACTAGCCCACTGTTTGTCTTTTGTTTAAATGGATGATGAGATTTTTTCCTTAATTTTGGTGTGTTGTTCTATTAAAAGCTTAATCACTCAAAATCTAGTGATTTTATCTGAATCAAATCTTATACCAAAAAAAAGCTTATAAAAAATTGAATCCAAACTTGAAAAATATACAGGGTGATGCATTTGAAATTTTTGAGAAAAACTACAATTTGCGTTTTTAACTACCCTGTATGAGCAAAAATTAAAATTCGAAAAAGTAATAATGAAGATAAAAGCTGAGGTGCGTAAGAGAGAGCTTTGATCATCTCTTGGCTGAGGAGTCGAGGCCATATGTGACAAAACAAAAGAAGACAAGAATAACATAAGGTTCCACCTGAAATATTGTGGTGTACCTGCTGAAATGCTGAGACACCCGAGACATCCTTAGTCAATGAGTAATTTGAGTACCAGACTTGCTCATGTTCGACTACTGTCAAAGACTCACGACCCCACGTCCACCAAGCATTTGTTGGATACTCAAAGGTAAAGTGATCAAAGTCATATTCACCAATTTGACATTACATTGGAAATACAGCATCAGACTGATTGACAATACTTTTTCTTCATTTATCTCAAAAACTGCGGATATAGTTAATTAGGTATGTCTGCTTTAGTTAAGCCAGTGCCGGGTGCTACGTAGCTGTTACTGGGATTCTTATATTTTTTTATAACTGTTTAACGGTAGTGGAGATACGACATTAGAAGTGCAACTTTAGTTATAAGTGTTGCTTACGTGCTGCCCGCCGATGCCGGTTAGTCCATAGACATCAATATAGACAGGTCACTATTAATAACATTCAACGCTGACGGTGTATAATATTCGTCCAGACATTGCTAAATTACTCTCGTCACTCATTTTTACTTGAAAAGGTACGCTAATTGCCTTTTTCGATTTTTGCACTCCTCATTCCCAAAGCGCGGAGTGAATCTGCAAGTGTGTGAAATATGATGGCAGAAACGCATAAATGAAGTCGTGAAAAGGCATTTTCGCTCTCCATGGTAGTGCATATGTCTTCTTCTTGCGCCAGCTGATTGGCTATTGTACTGGCACGGTCGATTTTGGAAGTAAACTCCTTTAAGTTGTAGCACTATTGAAGTGGTAAAGAAACATTGGTTGGTTCTTTAAGCAGTACAGAAAATACAACTTCGGTCAACAAATGCAACCACAGATCTCTAACAATATCATAATTTCCCAAAAAATCTATAAGGATATTAAGAAAATAGCGTTAAGACTCGCAACCTAACCCCTCAATGTAATCTAATCTAACTTTCAAAATTCGCAACAAGTGGCGCTGCTCATCAAGGATCAACGGTTCTAATACCTAGTTGAAATGAATATTGTCACAAATGGTCTCTTCTTTCCGCAGTTCATTTGAGATGCTCACTTTCTCACGTTTTATTCACTCAAAAACTCACAAAACTTTCCGTGGAACTCCATATTTAAAACGAAAGGCCACTGTAAAAAAGTTGCCTGTATTAGTCGCGCCATCTCTTGCGAAGTGAATGTAACTACATGTATAGGGCGAAAACGTTGGGTGTATGATTTCTGATTATTTTCAAAAGAACTAAACTAAATTTAAATCGTTAATTTAATAAATGATTAAATATTAGATACAATTCATTTCAAAACATTGATAAACATTGAAACTCTCTAACATTGTGTTCTTAGTAGCATTTCACCTTGTACTTTTTGTTTTTATATATAGGATCCGCATGCTTTGCTTCTTAGCATTTTCCGTTCAAGGACTTCTCTATGTGCTATAATGTATATCGATAAAATATTTAATCGAAGTCATCTGATACTGCATCAAGATCCGCAGGAAAGAAATCTAAGTGAGAGTCCTGGAAAATAAATGTCAAGGGACACGTTGCATCGTTGCATTAAGACGAACAAAAAAATTGCGTAAAGTAGGTTGACCTTGTAAGACCTACGCAACGCTGCCACGAGTTCATAAAGTATTATGTTTGACACCAGATGCCTTACCGGTAATACCACGTTCCAACTGGTAAGGTCGCAGTCACCCCACCTGACCGTAAGACCATACGTGGCCGTAAAGGGATGTCGCTCATCGAGATTGGCAAGCTCGGCAATGAATCCCACTAACACAATATCTCTATCATTTTAAGTTTTAAGGAAAAATGTACAGGGAAATCTATGTTGTGTGAAATATGTCTAATATTAGTGTAGAATTACCGAGGTTTGGAGCGTACTATCATCATCAACTTGAGGTATACCCTCCTCAACCTCCTATATTTAACCCTTACAAAAAAATTTCTGAAAATGATCACGAGCTTCTAAGATGTCAAAAAGTTAGAGCGATTTATATTTTTTTCATTTTGGGCAGACAGACACACCTACGGAAATGAGTTGCACGGTTTTCGTGATGTACTTGTCATATAACATCCAAAAAACATTATTTCTCATTTTTAAAATCTTTCGCGATTACAATACTTCTTCGCCAGTGGACGTGGGAAGCAAATAGAGACTATGAACGTTTGGAGTTTACCTCGTACAGCATGTGACTGACTTCCTTGTCGTGTAGAACAGCATCCATTATCATGCACGCTACCAGAGCGATTGTTCTAAAAAGCCCACATCGCCATCGTAAACATCCTATCGCACATATCCAGTTCGTTATTAGAAAATACGAGCCACCGGGTTGGTTGCTCGTATTAACTTAGATAACACATCCACCTCTCTAAATATATTCATAGTCTCTCAGAAAACATTAACCCAGCCGATCATGATTTCGCTTTTAACTCTAATTAAGAGGATTTTAACTTCCACATACACACAACAAGATTCTAGATATTTTGTAGTAGTGCGTTTTAAATAAATCCCGATTGATAGGAGACTGGCTGCTGCAGTGGCTGAACCGGCAATAAAACTAATTAAAAAAATAACGATACTTTTACGGTTATCAGCTAATGTAAATTTTAACACTATGGGTAGAGTAGCTGGAGCGTAGATTGTTCCTGGAAGTGACAATTGCAGAAACTGGCTTTTTAGCATAGATTGCTGATGCAGACGCGGAGATAGAGACCACCGAGGCTTTTTCGGTATAATTTTGAGGTCTTGTTGGTCGGGTTTACCATTTTATAAGTCTCTTTGGGTACTTCTCATGTTATTCCGTGAACTATATGTAGCGTTTGAAACTAAGAGGCAAATGTCCCATTACTTGGGAGTAACAAGAGAGTTTTCGAGCATAAAATAAAGATGTCAAGTAGATTGACTCCATACTTCTCCCATAATTCTGTCATCAATTAGATTATTGTCGGTTTATTTCCAAATCTGATGCCTTATGAGCTATGATTGAAAGAATCAATAAAGCAATTGCATGTAAAACATAGATTCGACCTACAAATAAAAATAATAAAAGTTACATGATGACCAAACGTGCATTAACCTGTTGTAGGAGTAGCTGCTACAACGTAACTGCGACAAATCAGCCCCTTTATAATGATATAAAATTAATGTACTTCAGTTCAGTTGTTTTGAAGATTTATTGATTTAAAGCTTAAATAAAACTAATACATCATCATTAGTGGAGATCAATACATTTGGCATCAAAGTAATTTAAAAATGAAGAATGAACTGACCCGTTAGGCAAGTAAATCTTGAAAATGGCCACCATGACTCTCCATGCAATAATAAAGATTTTGCTCAAAACGTTGCCGCACATTTTGCAATATTTGAGGAGTAATTTGAAGGCACTCATTCACAATTCTTTGTAGCAAGTCTTCTAATGATGTTGGCTGAGTAGCATAGATTTTGCTTTTTAAATGACCCCACATAAAGAAATCCAAAGGTGATAAATCTGGCCATCTTGGGGGCCATTCAATGGCACCTCTTCTACCAATCCATCGATGTGGAAACGTCTGATCTAAATATTGTCGAACACGTAATGCGTAATGTGGTGGGGCACCATCCTGTTGGAACATCAACCTATTCGCAATGTACCGAAGATCATTCTGATTTTCAATTATGGCTGTTAATGCAGGATCTATGGCATCTTCCAATAATTCCAAATACATTTCACCGGTCAAATTTCCAGGTAAGAAAAAAGGACCAACTAAATGATCGCCAAAAATACCAGCCCAAACATTTAATTTTTGTTGCTGCTGTGTATGAACCTCATGATAAATTCTGGTATTAGAATCGGACCAATATCGGCAGTTATGACGATTTACTACGCCATTTAAGAAAAAAGAACATTCGTCGGAAAAGCAAGTGTTCAATAGAAAATGTTCATCGTTTATAATTCGTTCACTCATATCTTCACAAAATTGTAATCGCCGATCAAAATCGTCATCATTAAGTTCTTGTACGAGGTGAATTTACGTCGACTAACACCACACACAGTCTCCAATTTGCGGGTACTTAACGTAGGATCGTTTTTTATTGGTGACTGACCCAGTTTCCCGAAATTTAGCTACAAGTTCTAGAACATATTTTCGATGCACGTTACTGTTCTCATGTCGCTCATTAAATATTTCAGCTGTTCTATTAGCGCACTGATTATTTCCGAAAAATATTTCGATAGTTTCAACACTTTCTGCTGTGGAATATACCATGGTTAATTTATGTAATAAAGCGTTACAAGTTATTTTAGCAACAAAGTTTGGTCAAATCAATCACAAACTATGTACTAAATTCCTATTTAACATAATTACGAGATATTTCCTTATTAAGTAAATTCTTTTAGTCAATTTTTTTCTGAAAGTAGTACAAACTAATCTGATGTGCCTATTAAAGTCTACTTCAAGCTTTAAATCAATAAATCTTCAAAACTACTGAACTGAAGCTCATGTTATCATTATAAAGGGAATTGAAAGACCTTTAAAACAAGGTATCACTCGACCCCCCTTTCCATGTAAGATTTTAGGGTTGGTGTCACCCCCGCCCAGGGGACTGCACGTGTTATCGTGATTTTTGGCCAAACTTGTTTCCCCCTCGAAAACAAAATCGACGGGTCTGAGCGTTTTTCCAAAAAAAAAACTGAGCTGCCAGTAAATGCGTCTGTTTCGTTTTCGATGCGCCACCCTGTATATACAATGTAACTATGCCAAGCCTTCGACGAAATCCGCACCTCGTTGAATGTAGTATACTAATCTGTAGTATTTGCACCGTGTAAGCCACCGGTGTAAGAAGCCTGGACGATGTCATTCTTGATCTATATGTTGAGATCCATAAGGATTTTGACTCTAACGGATTCCTCAGGATTCTTGGAAACTGCCTGGTCAGAAAGAGTAACAAAATAAGTATACCTTTTTCCTATAACGATCGTCGATCAACTTTAGCTTTTACTGATTTGGTCTTTGTTATAATATTTATAACTAATAGTAAAAGCATCATACTCTCTTTTTGACATTTTCTATCTTCTCGACTACTCATAGGTGTAGCCAAGAAATCTTTGTAGTCATTTCAATTTGAAATCACCAGTCAACAAGGCGCAGGACTTTTAAAAATCCTATTATTTTAAAGTTTTGTTTGCATTTCTGATCCCTTCAGTACCAAGTCATTATTTTGATTCTGGTACTACAAAAATTCCTTTTACCATACAATTTATTCAAAAGAAATAAGTAAGCATATTCGTTGTTAATCAAAGACACCAACATGCTCTGGGATATGGTATCTCTATCTGGTGTAGTAGAATAAATTTCTTCAATTGTTTGATATCGATCTAGAAATATGAGCAGCCAGTTTTTAAATTTTATAAGCTAGACCGCTATAGAAGGAAATCGATAAATCTAACTTGTCAATCGGCCATGAATTTATTTCTCGGAATTATATGTTGCTGATACGCTTTTTGGGCAGAACTTGCCACGTAATTATATGAATTATGAATACCTAATTTTAGTTTTCAGAAAACTGGTAGGTATCCCTCCTTTTAAAGGTAGCAGCTGATATGTGGGATCGAACGCGTTAGGCATTAAGGAACGTTTGATTGAAATCTAGTGATGGTTAATAAGAATCAGGTAGGTCAGTGGCGATACCAGCGAGTTTACCAAATTTTTAAATATTTATTCAACACAAAACATTAATTCCATCAGTTAGCTATTAGCTGATAAAGTTTCACATTCTAAAATGTGTCGCCGAACTGTAATAATGAAGTTTCGTTCAGAAATTTCGATAGGCACTATTTTTTCGAGGCCGAGCTTTTGTCCACAATTGCAGAGGATGTAAGTCTGGCGCCGCATAGCAATCCATTTACACGAAAACGTGGCAACCATTAAAAAATTAAGTAACGAAGATGAATAAAATATATTCATTCATAGGGCACCATTTTTTATGGCAAAATTGGAGAGGATCTGTGTCTGTGTGGTGTGTGCTTGAACATCTGAATAAGGATAACAACAAAGAGATTACCAACTTTACCCCACTGTCTGAGGAGGAATATGACTTTCACGCTTGGGTATGTATGTATGTATCTATATAAAAGATTTTAATACACGGGCTACAGTCAAAACGGCTTGATGCATTGTCACATATTTTATGACAGCTCGATCGATTCGTCTGAGCAGTGCAAGTGACGCTGGCTAACTTAAATTTTATAAAAAAGAAATGACGGATTTTAATAAAAATGTCAACCTTAACATTCCTAGTTCAACGCTACATCTTAAACGGCGTCCTGGATTCTGACATCTGAGGTGTCGTTGGATTCGTCTTGACAGTCAGAGTGATAATTGTTATATTAAAATTTTATAAAATCAAAATGGCGCGTCTTAATAAAAAACAACCTTAAAATTGCTACTTCGTGGGAGTTTAACGATTGGATGGCTGTTGACATATGAGATGTCGTTGGATTCGTCTTAGCAGTGCCAGTGACACTTGTACTAAAATTTTATGAAATCAAAATGGCGGATTTTAATAAAAAGGCTACAGCTCAAACGGCTTCTTGGATTTTTACACATGAGGTGTCGTTGGATTCATCTAGCAGTACGAGTGATAGTATCTATATTAAAAAGTTTTTAAAACAAATTGGCGGACTTAAATAAAAAACAACCTTGAAATTACTATTTCACGGGATACAGGTAAAACGGCTTGATGTATTTTGGCATATGAAGTGTCTCTAGATTTGTCTTGACAATGTAAGTGAGCTGGGTATATCTAAAAATTTTATAAAATCAAAATGGATTTTATTTGAAAACTTGAAATTTTGATTTTACGGGCTACAGCTCAAATGACTTGATAGGTTTTGACATACGGGATGGGATGTCTTTAGACTTGCAATAACATCGTGTCTGGCACTGGGCATACCAAAGTTTCGTGAAATCAAAATGTCGAATTCTAAACTGAGACCCTTGAAATTTCTATTTCACGGGCTTGATGGATTTTGACATTAGGGGTATCTTTAGATTCATCTGGATAGCACAATTAAAGATTCACTCTTTTCAGCTACACTGGCCTTTTGTATTTTTAAAAATATGCCAACTAAATCCAAATTGCCATGTTGCCGTTTTTATACTCCAACAGTTGCCATATAATTAAGTTAACAGTCACTGGGTATGAGAGTTTAACATTATTCGCCTCAATATTGCATTACATGAATGGCAAAATTGTCAGCAGCGATCCTTCTGTTGAACGTCAATCTCAGTTGCTTCTGGTATTCAAACCAACTATCTTTGACAGTGAGTGGAAACTGAAGATTGGGGGGTGTATCCTCAAGGGGTGCTTCTGAGTGCCAACTCTCTGCTAAAACAAGTGAAGAGTAGAGGGTAGGATAAGTAGGTATACACGATTATTCAGGTCTGGCAATATAATTTTCGCACCAAGATACCGTAACGTATACCATTTTATTGAAAAACATGCCAGGCTTGGGGACCTAGGGGGCGGCTCCCTCTAGCTCCACTTATGGGTGATAAGGCGAGAAATTAATTTCTAGGGTCAAAATTAAGCTGGAATCAGGTCTTAGGTGTCAACACCAGGAACACCCTGTACGTCAAACTTGTATTCCTAGAAAGAATAGTGATATAAAGCGTTTATCGCAAAACGGTAGGCACGTGCTCTGCATGTGCGAATAAAAATCCGAATGCCGGTGATATGCGCTAAAAAGCAACGGCAACGGGTTCGCCCCGGCCTGCAGAGTATAAGAAATACTAACAGTTGGATCACACAGCATTCTAACCAGTTTCTTACAAGTCCATCCCTTGCCCACAAGATAGCTAAAAAGCAGCTATAGCACGCCAGGTATCTGTGACCTCAGTAAGTAGTGTTTTTAGCAACACGGGACCTCGGTTGGCCGCGTGGGTCAGAGTGTCGTGCTACAGATCAGCCGGCCGGCCGGGCCGCGAGTTCGAATCTCGCCTTCGCCATGGATGTTGTGTGTTTGTTTTAGGCAGCAGCGGTGACCGCAGTAGTAGACTCTTCGGTCTCCTGATCAGTCGCCGTGCGCTGTGCGGGTTCGAGTCCCGTCCCAGGAGAAATGTTTCTCTTGGCCATGGATGTTGTGATTGTCCGTAGGTGGTAGATGGTCTCTGACTGTCGAACGCGGAGGTACCACCCGGCGGTTCTCGTAGGCGGAGCCAGAATGTGTGCATGTTGCATGCACACGTGTTCCCTCGCCAGAGTCCGTGTGGCGTCCCCCCTTTCCTATGTATCCCCCATAGCCCCACGGTACCCAATGGGTGCTTAGGCCTTAGGCCTTCGTGGTAGTTATAAGTATAAAAAAAAAAAACAAAAAGATCGCGACAGCTCTTCGACTAGAGCGACCGCTCTGTCAGGGCTGTCGTCTAAAAATGCATCTAACATAGTTTCTGGAAAGACTAAGTCCTAAGTCCTTCGATCAATGTTCCAAAATTTAGTAGTGATATTTTTAAAGCAACTTTGCCAGATTTACTAATCAAATTTTCTAGAGATTAGTTAAATTAATTAATATTATAGATTTACTTGAAAATATGTAGCTGAAGGCTCATCATATTACTAGATAAAATATTCAAATATTCTAACCTAGAATAACAGAACAGAACAGGGTGGCATAACAGATCGTAGCGTGCGGAAGCTGCGTGGTATATACTCACAATTAAATAACAACGGTACAAAACATACTTAGCCTAAAATATTAATCTGGGTCATGTAGGAGGAGGTTTGAATTTAATTTCAGTCATTGAGTGGATCATAATTAGAAAACGGCTAAGTAAAAACTATTCCAATTTGTAAAAAACATCCTGGAAGAAGTTTGCATCTGGTTACCTCCCGGTAAACTTTTGATTCATGTTAAGAGGCATCCAACACAAATTTTTTTTAGGATTGCCAGGTGTTTTTCTCATCTATTATTGTATTCTAGGAATGAGTCTTAAAAAGTCCAAACATAAAAAAGTTTCCTCAAGTGAATTTACTTCTAGTAATCTTTAATCTTTGGCCATATGCATGTGTGGACGTAGTGTACGCGTACACAAGTATACATTTACTGAATTTATTAACAAGACCTTAACGCTATTATTAATCTAAACATGGAATCCACGATTGTTTTGTTGAAAAAGGTGTGGTATTAAAATTTTAAGTTTGTGTTACGTTACGTCATTTCCTCTACCGTACGATTAGAATACCGGGGACATACGCTTTTATTGGCCTGACATAAGACACTGGTGTATTTAAAAAAACAGTTCCTAGGGAGGCGGTGTTTGGTGCCAGTGCACTCAGATATGATTCTGTTTATACTAACTACACCTTGTTAACAGATATTACTTGAAATATAAAAAAGCGAATATTACGCTAGGTTTGTAGTGAGTGCACAGATTCATGATCATCGACCAAGGCTCCTTCGTTTAATGTAATTCGCATCCCTCATATTTAGAGGTTCTCTCCAACAACGGGTTGCTGACAGTCTCATACGATCATTTACAATGGACCAGAGCAGTTCAGCAATTTGTTTGAATGATTGGATTTGAATATTTAAAAGTCCTTGATAGTCATGAACTCTTCCTTTTTTTTTTTTTATATCGAACAAAAAGAACGGGACAGCTATAAACTCGAGCTCGCGCACCCCTAAACCCAAAAGTCTGCCATTTCTTCCAAGAAAATGGTACATACTGCTGCATGTTGGTGTAAAATTAGATTGCTAGACGTATTGCACTTCAATTTTGTTACAAAATTTAATGACCGCTAACCCTCTCCCCGATACGAATATTTTCTTAAATATGAATGATGCACCTTCCCCTAGACAGATTCTTAGATCCGCCCTCAAACAGGTTTGATGTGTTTTTTTTTTTTATATCGAAACAGCCGCGCAGGCAGAAGCCTAAATGCCGGAACACCGCGGCTGCTATGATGATCCCAAAGAAATTTTATTAATACGATTTTTGAACTGCCTAAGGTTAGTAGAACAGGGAAAAGCTTCCTCCCGTAGTTTGTTCCACAATCTAGACACCCTCGGGACAAAAGAGCAGTCGTATCGGCCAGTTCTGAATGTACGAAGTTTGACACGGTTAGGATGGGACGCCGAAGTCAGGCGGGTCTGTCTGGCAGGCACATCGCGCGGCGGCATCATGGAAGAGAGCTCTGAGGAGCAAAGCCCGCTGGTGTAGCGATAGAAAAAGGCTATATCGCCGACGGCCCGCCGGTGCGAAAGAGTCCCGAGACTGTCTGTTAGAGAAGAGTCATCGATCAGTCGGACCGCCCTCCTCTGGACAGCATCGAGCATGGACAATGTAGTCGGGGCGGCAGCACCCCAAATGTGTGAGCAATACTCGAGGCTAGGCCTTATCTGGGCCTTGTATAGAGTGAGAAGGTCATGCGGAGAAAAGTACTTCTTAGCCCTAAACAAATAGCCTAGCTTTTTCCCAGCAGCTGCAGCTATTGAAGAGATGTGTTCGTGCCAGATCAGGTCCTCGGTGATCTGGACTCCGACCAGCCGAAATGAATGGCTCTTTGGTAGGACTCGACCGTCCATCAAAACTGTATGAGTGCTAGGACGCTTTTTGTTCGTCAAAGTACAGTACTGTGTTTTGGAAGCATTGAACTGTACAAGATTGTTGCGTCCCCAAGCAGTGATAGCATCCAGGTCTCTTGTCAGAGAAGAAGTCGTCGCTAGTCTTCTTTTTTCCAGCTCAGCGGCAGAGATCGGCTTGTCACTCTGAATTTAATGATTGAAACTAAGTGTATATCTCTTCTAGCAGCTCCTTGAGGAAGTTGATTAAATAGTTGAATTACAATTTAGATCTTTTCCTAGTAGCTTCACACTAAGAACCAAATACACCATAAATGATTCAGCCCCTTACGGAGAATTTGCGCAGGTTGCTTCCCGCCTTTCACCTCCCTCAAGCACAGTCTGAATTCGGCAACTTCCCAAATACCTAACTTCCACATGGTCACTACATAGTCCAACTAGAGCTTTTACAGATCTACCTTTCCCAACTCTAGCAATGAGTCTTTTACTCTGCCACCTCTCGCTTATTCCATTTTTTGGGGTAGGTATAAATCCGCTAGGAAAATTGACGGCTAAGTTCTCAAACATCGATCCATCATCTTGAGGTTTGGCGTAAAGATCCTGTTCAACACCTGTTTCAGTCTTGAAGCTGGCTAAGCTGGCCTTCATTAGTTCGCCTTGAATTTCCAACATATTTGTAAACTACAGTTAACGCAAAGTCATTTAAGTTTTTATCTATTTTGCTCAACTGTCGATTTGATACGGTTTAGCTGTGTGCATATAAGGTACAATTATTGTCTAATGTCCACAGTATTTGTTATTGATGTGTGGGAAAATATCTATAACAATTCGCACAGTGCACCGTCATCATGCATAAATATATCTATAATACAATTAACCATAGCATATAATAAATATCCATACATAAAAATGTGAACAGTCAGTGAAATATCCAAGCACATAAATAAACTATCTGCATTATAATCTAAAATGACAAATGAATTTCCATTTTAAAATATTCGAAACACAATAAACGGATGAAAAAAGGCATACGGATTGTTTGTCCATCAATCCACTTCGTTTGGAGAACAAGATATCTTATAAATGATAAATCTCCTTCCACATTCCTGAACTGAGGCTTTAATATTCACGTTTACATATTTCAAATCGTTAGCTTATTATACAATGTGTTACAGGTAGTAGATATCGATATCGTCGTACATATACAGGTGGGGAAAGTTTGAAACTGAACATGCACGACTTGATAATTTTGATGATACATGAAGCAATGAAATGCTGTACAGGTAAGTAAAGAAATTTGTTAAAAATATCCACAAAGAGAAAAAAAGGTTATATGATGACACTTTCAGTGGTGGCATGGCGTCTACAGGTTGTCAAAAGTGTTGGAAAAATAGTTCCATTGAAATACTCTAGCGCATCATATATTGTTATTGCCCCACGTGTCACTGATATTGGAGGTATGATCCGCCTTTTTGTACCGGGTGGGAAATTAATAAAGGACGCCGGCTGTATCTTGGCAACCGGGCAACTTGAGCTCGGTTAAAAAATTTTATCCTTCCTTATGTTAATATGCCACTCTCGACTAAATCTCAAAATCCCCTTTTGGGCTCACCTACTCTATCTGGGGCTATGGTGTAGAAGTTCTGCACAGTCCTTCAAAATCTCACGACATCTCACCATGGAAGGATGGCGGGGGGGGGGGGGGGAGATAAGAAAGACTGGTTGGCAAGAAGTATTCCCTAACTACTATGGTAAATTCCTCCTTATTGAGCGGCAAACCACGTGTAATCACCTACTTTGGGAATCTTCTTTAGGACAATTTCAGTGAAGAATGGAAAACAAGTTGTATATCCAACTAAAAGAAGTTTTATAATAATTCAAATAATTTATACAGCTTATTTGGATCTGATATCCGATCATAAATGCGTCCATCAAACAATAGAGGAGAATATCGATCGAAATCGACCCGAAAGTAATGAGTATATAGGCGATCTCCATCCCAAGCCGACTTTATCTCTGAATATGATTCTCAACGGGAGTCCCTATTGTTTGGAATAATTACGATGATTTTCGAAGAATAATAAGAATGTAGCAGGTCACTCTATGAACTGAAACGTCTAAGGCGCGCATAAGGCCTTAAAAAATGAGTCGAGTCATTCTTCTTGATTTTGAAAAATCATCCTGCGGCCAGACGGCTGAATGTAATCTAAGAAATACCTGTTTAAAAACCCTTTATGGACGTAAAGCTACCCAGGGTCTTCAGACGAGTATCGGCTTATCAGACGTTTTGAAGAGATTACATACTCTCGTTTTTTCTGAAACCTGTTTCTACATGATTTGAGTGGAAGTTGGCATCATTTAGTACAGATATTAGTACAAGATCCCAACTTAGGTTGATCAATACTTTCAAGCAGATGGGAAACCGAAGCAAGGTAAGATTGTTCTGGATGCCAGGACGCGAAGGGCACAAAGGAAATGATAAGGCGGACCAGCTAGCCCGACAACGTGCAACCAAATTTCTCAGATGATAGAGATGCAGAGTCTCTCTGTGACGTGGCGAGAACGCGCATCAAACAATCCATAGAAAGAAAAGCTCCCAAGAATGGTCGAACAGCCAGACCAAGGCAAAGGCAAGCAAAATAGTTCAAAACCTTAATTTACAGAGGGCCTACTCGGACTTAATGGGAACGCCATAAGGGCCACAGTGGTTCTCCTAACAGGATACTGTCGACTAAATCGACATACATGAGGCTCTTGCATCTGGCAGAACTCACTACAAACACCAGTACATCTCTTGTCACTGCGAAGGTCCGAAAAGGCTTCGATTTCAGATATTAGGACAGCGGAAAACTCCATGCAAATCCCTGCCTCAAGGCTATTAAGGCTGATTAAAGGATCAAGGCTGGACACAGTGCTTTAGACAGTGTATACGGGGGATCACAATAGATCCATATGGTTCACAGTGGCGTTAGTGCTAGCAAGCCAACTTGTTTTCTGTTATATGTAATCTGTAGATCGTTGATCAATGGAGGCTTGATTAGTCTTTCCCCAGAGAGACTATAAGCCATTGGAATTGCAGACAGAACTCACACGAAAAAGTGAAAATCTAAACATCGGACAAGTATATTTTGCTAATAGTTTGTTTAAAGAATGAGACCACCATCTCGTGGATCAGCAAATCTTTCGAACTTATTGCAAACTGTAGTAAATAATCATAATTAAGTTTTGAGACAAATACCTTTTGTTAAGCGTTCAAATACGGAGTTTGGCAATATTTATAGGGTAAAAACTACGAGCATCCAAAAATAATAGAAAAAGTTCCTATATACATATGCCCTAAATGTCCCATTATCAAGATACAGGGTGTAAGTTTCTACGCCACTGATGAGACTGAATGAGGAAAAAACACGAACGTTGTTCAAATAACGCTAAGATGAGTTAGGATCACACTGGAAATAGAACAGGTTGAAGTATTTATGCCGATTTTACCTCAAATAGTCAAACCAATTTTCCTCCAAAAGGAGTAATTTTTCATCAATTATTCAAGAATGGTGATTCATGTAAAATTGAATACCTTATTTGAAAATGACATGCCATGTTCCAACAACAAAAGTCAGTAGCTTAGAAAATAACTTTCAGTTTTCTTCTGTGGGAGTCAAAATTTCTCAATATCTATGCTACTGTTACTGTCTTAGGTAGAAAAAAGTCAGTAGCGTAGAAACTGACTCAGTTTTCTTCTCAATTGCTACGCTACTATTACCGTCTTAGGTAGCAAATTTTTGCTTGTATTGGCTATGACTTCAATACTATTGTATACAGAATTTTAAACCAATGTCTTAATTAACTCGTAAGATATATATTTAATTCGGTTTTAAAAGTAGGAGCCATGTTTACAAGAAATGTTTGTATTCGGTCTCCTGATCAGTCGCCGTGCGCTGCACGGATTCGAATCCCGTCCCAAGAAAAATTTTGCTCTTGGTTATGGATGTTCTGATTTTCCGTAGGTGGTAGACGATATCTGAATGTAGAACGAGAAAAATATATATCTTAACTATATTTACATTTCCAAATTTGATATCTGCTATGGTCCATCCATTATGGTAATATCTGAGGCCTGCGTAGCTCGTAAACTGCATCTTAGCCCATACGAGTTTTCTTCTAGCTATTACTTATTTTTCTGACTGAAATACATTTATTTTATATAATAATAATAATAATAATTTTTATATAACTTGCCCGTTTGAAAAAATTAGCAGTGAACGTAAACTTTATTTGAAGTCACTTGAAACATTGTGAAATACCGGGTGCGTTTTATATATCTATATTTAACACGCTCTGTTGCTGCAAAAATCGCCAAATTTCGCAGCAAATATCCCCCGTATAAGATCAAAGGCAGTTTCACCGGTCCACGTGGAGTAAAGCACGCCTATGCGTGGACATAGCCAATGAGAAAGCGTGTATTTCAGAGCTCCGAAAAAGTGCAGGTGGCTACTGAAAATTGAAACAGTTTAGCCAGTGCCGTGTAGCGGTGAATAAACGTGTTTTCTTTAGTCTGTCCGCGCCAAGAATTTTTGTACAAAGTTAAAATCTATAGAGAGCAGAAAAGAAATCTGATTTACCTTGATGAAACGTGGTATGATACCCATCATGTTGTGCAGTACGGCTGGGTTGACGACAGCAACAAGTGCATTTTAAATGCACCATGCAACCGTGGAAAACGAATCATTATTCTCCATGCTGGCAGTGAAAATGGATTTATACCTAATGCCTTGCTGTTATCTGCCAAAAATATCAAAGAATCATGTGCCGACTATCATGAGGACATGACCTCCGACTTATTTGAAAAGTGGATAGAGCAGCAGTTAATACCAAACATTTCCCCAAATTCAGTGATTATTATGGACAATGCGCCATACCATTCCCGACAGAAAAACAAAATTCCGAATGCAGGCACAAAAAAACAAGACATTATTGATTTTATGAAGGATAAGGGAATGGAAATACCACAAAAATCAACCAAAGCCATATTATTGGATCTTATTAAAAGACAAAAATTTGAAAAAGAGTATGTTGTTGACAATCTGCTTCAGCAAAATGGCCATGAAGTATTACGTCTACCTCCCTATTACTGCATTTTTAACCCGATTGAGTTGGTCTGGGCTGCTTTAAAAAAAAAAGTAAGAAAACATAATCAGACCCCTCAACTAAGTGAATCGCTATTGGCCACAATAAGAGATGCAGTATCTCATATTGCTGCCACAGACCTATGGAAGCAGTGTTCTAGGCATATTATTGAAAAAGAAAATGAATATTGTGTTTTGCCTCCTGTAAGTCCCGTTGTAATTCCTCTACAAGATGACTCTAGCGACAGCTCCGAAGGCGAGGATGATATATAAATACCTATAATGTAAGTCTTTATATACCTTTTTATATACCTACCTGCTATGTAAATATTTGCCTATGTCAAACGTTGGAATTCTGTAATTTTTCCATTTCTTAACTTTCAGTCAACATAAATTAAACTCCCAATATAAGTATTTTTTATCCCAAATCAAAAAAATAAGAAGATAGTAAAATCCATTTATTGTGATATAAAAACATTATTATTATCGTTCTAAATAAATCACCGCACGCCTATGATACGTCATGAAATTACAAAGGACGCGCCGACCAAAGGTTTTTATGCTATTTCAAGTGACTTCAGATATACCATACCTGGTCAGCCTTCGATTCCATTACAGTATTTTGAATAAACCTGACCAATTATATTTTTGTTATTATTGTCCGAGATATGCATAACTCATTTATAAGAGTGATGTCGGGTTCATGCACGACTTAAACTAACCGAACTTAAGGATCAGCTGTTTCTACACCAGTGTCCTCCACATGTTACGCCTCCAGATAGTAACTAGCTAGTGACTTCCAGTGGTGGTCAAACGTTTTGGTGACGTCACACCCATTTTTTGACATGATTCGGGTGGTTTCGGAACTCGTCTTACCCTTGGATAGCCCTTTCCATACTGTTCTATGCTCGTATTGACGTAATTATAATAATTCTGTGGTGTCCCGTGTTCCACGACGATTTACCCAGAAAGCCAGGCAGTGACTCATCTGTTGTTTTTGTTTGAGTTGTTGACGAATTTGTGGTAGAGATTTGTTTTGGTGTTCGTCTTCGGGTGTGTTTTTCTGCCTTTGACTTGTTTTTTGTGCGATTAATTGAGGATGGCCATGCCTAGAGCAAAATAACGAAAAGCCGCGGTGGTATCAACTCCTGACCTTGTTGAAGAGGTACCTGCAGAAGTCACCTGAACGCAATCGGACATCGCCAGAGGAGCGCCTAATGATGACGTTGCAGTAAGTATAAAAAAAAGTTCATTTTTGCATAAATGACAAATATATTGAGGTTATGGTCGTTTTCTTAATTTCAAGGTCACTTCTTAAATTAAAGTTCAATATATTGAACTTTTCCTTAAGAACCAACCAATCGGATCACTAGCGTTGGTCAGCTGATCGCTACAGCTGGAATTAGAAGATGGCTACGAACCATCGATACTGTACAAAAGTCGATAGTCGATATTCATATCCTGATGTTTGATCGATTTTATATCGCTGTATGGGCAGATGGTTCGGTGATACTTGTATGAAAAATTATTTGCGCTTGCTTACGCATGACAGTTTAGAGCTGAACATCGGGGCGGATTGATAAAAAAAATCATGTATGTTAAAAATTATAATAATTAAAGTCAGTGGTCATGTTTCCTTCATAAATTAGATCAAAAAACAGCATGAAAAAAATACCAAGATAGAGGATTTTGAAATTATATTCTAGAGAACGAAAAAAAAATGGAAATGATCTTAAAATTTTGTGCTTGTAGTACTGACTTCATAGCTGATAGATGCAAACACTTTCATGTCTGAGACTGTACCAGTGGTGATGTTGGCAAATTATAGCCCCTACAGAAGAAAAAAGAGAATTTAAATCTATACTATGCCCCCCATGACATGTTTTTCCAAAACCTCACAGAACACTGTGAAGGTACTTTGTCATTAACTACAAACCAGGTGTACACCTGACGAATGCTGTGTATTCGCAGCCCACCAAATATGTAATCTCTTTTGACGTTTATTGAGGTAAACAGATTGAGTAGCACGTAACTTTTTTTGTGACATCTGTACTGTTGATAATAACAAACCTGGTAAAGGCCCAAATTAAGAACTGGCATTTGGTATCACCAATGAAAATTTTTTTTTTAAACACAGAATTTTGCCAATCAAATGTATACTGCTAGATTGGGAATTTATACATATGTACAGAGCAGTATCATCTGAAGGGGCGTGGTGAGATGACTATGTTTCTGTTTAGTGCTTGCTGACCAAATATGACAGTGATATTATGCTAATAATTTTTTTTTTGTTTCACAGTGTCAAAATCCTTCGAGGAGACAGTTGGAATGAAGATCGTCATTTATTTTATGGATACCAAATTAATTGTCAATGAGAGTTTGTTTCCTAGTTTGAAGAAACAATTACTGTTTTATGTGGTTTTTTTTGTTGAGGACAATTTTGTTTGCCTTTACCCATTAAACAGTGTGCGCAAAACTATTTTTGATTCACATATCAGAGTGATTATATTTGTATTCCAGTCAGTCCTCTACCTACAGATGTATTTTTTGTTATTTTAGTATTTATGTTTTTGCAATAAATATACCTGATCAATTAACAAGAGATAGTGCTTGCATGATATTGCACTGATCAGGTTCATAATATAGAGAAAAATCCAGATGAGTAGAATACCTCTATGTATGTACAATTTATTGTAATGAAGAATTTGTTCTATTATTGCTGTGACTGTTCAGTAAATATTTTTTTAATTATACATTTTTTTATTATCCTGATATTCATTACTAGTCAAACTGATGAAAGAAATACTCCCTTTATTGAGGATGTGTTATGCATCTATGATCATCGAACTGCCTCAATATCGGTCGTCAGTCAGATTTCATAATGTAAACAAATGAAATCGCCGACACATTCCTGACATTCCTGATATGCGTTGTCGGCATACTTTCAATATTTATAGTTCCACCAGATTTCCAGCCAAGAAAAGTGGCGCTGCCGTCGAGGTTATAGTCCAAGAAATATCTTCACATCTGCTCAGGAAAATATTCGGATTCGGACTTTTTGCATGTTGTTCGAAAAAGCCTCCTAGTAAAAAATCTACATGTTGTCAGGCTCCAAATTGCGTCTCTAATTGTTTGAACAACTTTTTCAAATAAATTACAAAAATTAATGTTTTCGCTTCATCAAAGGTAGCATTCGTTTTTTTGATACTCCGAAACAAAATGATGTTTGACAATGTTTGTCAAAAGTTGATTTTGTACGAGATGGGAAAGTACAAAAAATTGATTTTGCGATACCGAAAAACGATCTGAAAAAACGAAAATGTTAATGTCGCCATGCTTCATAAATAACCATTAACGATACCTTTTAGGAGATACTGTTATTATAAATCTTTGTATTTAGTTTATATGCAAGCGGACGCTCAATGCATATTCAGCGTGCACGAGAGATATTTCATCTCTCTCGCGTTCACATAGACATAGACTATACATTGAGCGCGCATTCAAATGCTCTGGGGGTTTTGTTATTGGTTGGTTGAAGCATGTGTGAGATTTGGCAACAACAAAATATTCATTTTTCATATTGTTTTTAGGGTAGCAAATGACATATTTTGAGTTCTTACATTGCTTATACCTGTATATATCAAGTCTAGAGAAAAGTTCTAAAGCTCATTTTTTATTTAGAATGTCCTAAAAACCGCAAAATACTTTAAACAAAGCGAACAAATCAATTTTTGGAATCGGTTTAATAACAATTTTTGGAGCAATTTTGGGCCTAGTCACATGCAGATTCTTTAAGAGGTCCTTGAATCAGATTATGCAAAAATAGGAATCGGAAGAGTTTTCCGAGCAGATGTTCCCATATTATCTGGACTATTATCACATAAGCCACAAAACACTCTTTCATCTGCTACTTTGACGTTAAACATATGATTATTTAAGGGTATTTAACTTTCATGTTGCCTCAACTGCTACGTTGGCAATCCTGGCCGCGCATGCGCATGAAATGCTCATTTTCTTAAGTTAAGTTAGCTTAAATCGTGCATGAACCCACCATGAGTGAGCTGTCGTAATTTCGCTTTGGTCGCAACTTCTACACCTATATCAGATTACTCCCAATTAATGGAATAATATGAATGTTATGCTGGATGCTGAAAATATGTGTTAGATAGGTCGACTCTATATCTCGCATGTAATTGCTTTAATCGATTTTTTTTAACCATAGTCCTTATGGCGTTGGATTTGGAAATAAACGAATATAATCTAATTGATAACATAACTAACATAAGTAGGTACCGAGTTACCCTGCTTGACGCCATCGCTTTCTTTGATAGTCTACCAGATATTTCCATGAGTTAGTCAGTTGTAGGCTGTTTATTAATAACTTCCTTTGGAGCAGAGCTTAGTTTTCATGAATTATCATACCAAACATAATACTATAGTAGCTCTACAGGGTGTCCAATAAGTACCACGACGAACTTAATGAGAAGGTAGGCTTTGGACTCTCAAATAACAAAAACGTGGTACTTATTGGACCCCTGTATAGAACTTTTGCAGATGTACAGACTAGTCAAGATGCTGAAGTCGATTTTTCCTGAACCGATACGTTCTTTTGTGGGATCATAATTACAGGATGCTAATCATAATAGTCTAAAACAAAAAGTCAGATACTTATAATAAAAGCAATGCATAGTAAAGGTATCGGTGGTATTTCTAACCAGACAGGAGTATTTCTCTTACAGAATGGAACAATGGCTCTTGTCATGTTATGCGTTTGCTCACCAGCCTGAATGACTCGGCTCTTTCACCAGCAGTATGGTCAAATTAGGAGTGAACTCAAATAAACTAATAATATAACCAACGACACAATCGTATTCTTCTACCCGTTTGTATTGTCTATCTCAAATCTGGTACTTAGCAAAGGCGATCTGAATGCTGGGGTTAGACTCGAATTGAGTGTTTGTTGCTCCACTCCGGACTAGCTGAGACAATGTTATACCTAACAACAATGATGTGCTGTAGCAACTCTTTAGAAGAATTACGTCTGCAACTTCAAAGCAAGGCAAATCAAGTGATATTATAACTTTCATTTCGGTTTACATTGATTGAAAGAAATTAATTCCATGTACCATTATCATAATGATACTTCCTCTGGATCGTCCTCATGAGTTTTTAAACGTTATGAAGTAATCGGATCCCTGAAAAAAAAATATTATCGCCGCGCGAGCTTCCTGGAAGTCAACGAAAAACTTGAAAGAACTTTTCATATTCCTAGTTTTTAGTTTATCAAGAATTTGACAGACAGTGGTGCGTAGATTTAATCACAGAAATGTCAAAAGGACAAACTTATTAGTTAGGTTAGTACAGATAGAATAAATGAATCTTAAAAAAATGTATGTTATGAAAGTTCTCACAGTATTATGCACTATTAAGGATTTGGCGACGAATCCCATACACCAACAGATTGATTTCGACAATCTCACCAATTCCTTCTATATCTTTGTCCATTTTCTAAATTGTTTAAGGAAACTTCAGAACACTCGACAATTAAGTTGTCATTTCAGGTTAGGAAATCTACATTAAGCCAAGACATTATTCGACTTAGCTCAACTGTCCATTCAAGTCCCTCTCAAGTTGTCAGCACACTTGGTGTAACTAAAACATGGCGGTATAACTGAGCATAAGTGGCTAAAATAGACGTGTCAAATCATCAACGTCAGATAACGGGTTATATTTATCACGTCACGGAAGCCTAACTTCATTGCGGAAGTAGGGTCACATTCTAAGGAAAGGCGTGAAAAAACATATTGCGTCTTGCTAGAACTTATCTCGTCACAGCTTTGGCATGGAACTTAACGTCTGCTTTTATTGGTCAAGCTTTTCTTCTTCTGGTTCATACGAAAAAGTAAAATACTCAAAAAACTCTGAAAGCAATATATTAATATTCAATAAAACTATTTTTTCAAATATCCCATTTTATCATTCATATAAAGTCATGCGAGGTATAGAATGTCATCCTGCCCACTTTTACTTCCCACGCCTACTGACATCACGAATAACCATGTCAGTCATTTCCGCCGGTCTGTCTGTCTGTCGGTCTGTCCGCTAATCTTATAATCGCCTATAACTTGAGAACTACCGCTCGAATTTCGATAAAATTTTACATAATGTTACTACTATACCTAGGACGCAAAATCTTTGTAGTTTTTATACCTCATTTTTTGACGTTGGTATATTTACACGCCTCCAACCTCAGTAATTCTACGCACATATTAGGCATATTTCACTCATCATAGATCCCCCCGTACATTTATAAATATCTCATACAGTCGGGTGTCGATACGCGCGACGTCATGGCCCGATGGACAAGCGTCATCATCGGTGGTCGTACGTTACAATCGGCAATCGCTTCCACGCTACTGTGTGCTGCCTGTAGTGTGCATGGTGAAGGTCAATATCGTCATTCACGCGGGATTGGCCATCGCAACGATCATGTGCACCTACATCAATTCCTCTCAGGTGAAGGAGGGTCATTTATATTTTCTTATACATGTTTGTGGCTAACTTTTGTCTCACATATGCCAAAGGATGGCCTTTGCGAACCGATGACAGCGTAGCGTGGGAAGTACAGTTAATTTACTTGACACCATTTTTTTTTCATGTGATCCGTACTTTAGTTATTTCTAGTTTAACTGGCTTAACAGCGATCAACGCTACACCAAGGTAATTTCTTCAGGAGAATGATACGTCAAGAATCTTGCGCATATGCTCGTATAACATATCGATAGATTGTCTGATCAGGAATCGATATTTTATTAAGCATGGGCTCCGTTAAAGGAATAATAATAGTGAGATTATTGATAGATGTATTATTAAAACTCCAGAAAAATTAAGCGAAAATTAAATGCAATTCGAACAAACCATAGATTAATGACTCTAAGACCCGTTACATTTAAGGACAGGTAGATAGATCAAAGGGACGGTGATTAGACCAAAATCATCGATTACGGTGTTCAAGCCGCTAAGTGGTCGAACCCCCCATTACTGAACATTGCCAATAACAACTAAAATAAAAATCTTGACAAACTGCTATCAAAAGCCCGAATTGGTGTCCTAGTACGTTTTCATGTTATACATATCTACAAAAAATATTCTGGCCGAGAGCATGCACAAAACACAAGAGAGGGGGTGGAATTGGCTAAACTCGCTGTAAGTTACATTAAGACCTCCTAACTAGTTCGCTAATGGACAGTTTTTAAGCTGTCGAGTTTCGAAGTTGATGAATATCTGTCTTAAAAGCCACGTTTCATCCGAGATGAAGCTATCCGTTAGTCGGGAAACATCTGACATGCATGCAATCTGGTACAAAAATACAACAGAAATTGTAACTCTATTGTTATAGCTATAGCTATAGTTCTAGTCACCCTTCTTGGCGGGTCAAAGTGAGACTACCAGTATCCCTTTATATATCTCAAGCTCAAAGATATATGTTTTTTCGTACTCGAGAGAGTAGCAGATGGGCTGAAGATTAATCTGCGCCCTTGGTATGGAGACTCGATCTGTTTACTCATTTCATATGCCGTTGATGATGTAACTGCCAAGAACGATGGCTACAACTATACTTGTATTGATACATGTTATCCTCGAACACATAGGTTACATACTGTCGGTCTCTTTATCTTGGTGTCACCAATTGTTTCACAACTATCCTACCAATTACCATTGGCGTCCAGGGGAACTTTTGCAAAGGACAAAAAAGTATGGGTGTGCTACCCCCTACCTGCTTATATAGATTATGTAGCAACAATGAATACTAAATAAGCTTACTTTTGATGATTTCTCGATAAAAACAGATCCAAAATACACCACATACGTTTTTATTGCGCGACCTTATCAAAAATTCTTGTTTGACTGAGTCACAGTGACAATGAGGAAAATCCTACCAAACGCAACGTACCCAATTTTCAACATATTTTAATCAGTAAAACATACTTCAAATTTAGCCAATTCCATGGTACCCCTCCTTTCCATAATTAGTGCGGTATTCTTTTGGATATCTGGTATTTTAGGCTGAGGTAGCATTAATAGGGAACTGGCGCTCCGCACAGTAATTCCCCATACTAGGGCGGTCATAAGTTCACAACTCAGATTTGAACTTTTTCATTGTATTTTAAACATTAAAATACGATTTATAAAATTCTTTTTTAGAAAAAAAAATACTGAAAGTGTTTCTCAGTATTTTACGTTTTAGATATTGTTTTAGATAAACCTTATATTAAAGAAATAAAATAAAATAGTTCATAAATAGGGCAAACAAGATGTTTTATGAAAAAAATTATAAGCTCTAATTCTTATAATGGAAACAATTAACAAATCCAACACAGATTTTGATAATATGTCCTTTTTTTAACAGGTAACTTTCGTAAATCACTACACAATACTTACTTGAAAAATGTACCTAAAACAACAAGATAATTGGATTTAGAAAACTCCTCTTTTTTCTGTACTATAAACATATAATATATAATCATATTATGATTCGGCACCTCAGAAACTCAAGAAGGGGCAGCAAGATGCAGACGAATATTCCCCTAATCTAGACGTTATCTAATTTAGTATAATATTTATCTCAGCTGCAGCAAGGCGCAGCCAAACGTCTATAACTCGAAATGAATTAATATTTTGTAGGAAAAAATCTAGCAAAAACAAATTTCAATAAAAAATGGATATAAAACTCCAAAACGCATGTTTTTCATAAAACAGGTAAATAATAAAAGTACATACCATATTCTTGCACCTCCATATTATCACTAAGCGAAAACGCTAGGCTTGAAATTATAATCCACAGAAAAAAGTAAGTAAGTTGCAAAGACTTACACGTCCCGCTAATTACTCGAGGAGCTGTCACTTGCGATGGACGAAAGTAAATGACAGTTTGAACTAATTTCATTGTTATTCATATTTTTAAGAGCCTCGCGCCTACTCGATAGCGCTTAGCTTTGGGATTTTTGGCCTATGGAGGAATCACTGTGTTCTGGTTTCGAACACCCCCTGAATACACCTAAAAAGACATATGTCTGTCATAGGAATAGAAAAAGATCCTGTCTGCTTCAAATGGTGGCTAGGAAGGGCATCATTACTAATTTAATACAGAGGATATCCATGAAGCAAACTGGTCGGATATTGCGATCCCCCTTCTAGCAGGTCAGACATTTTTAATGGTAACTGTGTTGTTGGTTGTACTGTTGGTGTTTGGGTCAACAAAAACGGCCAAAGGCTTTCCCACAGTTTTACTATGTTCATTTTAAAGTATAAACTACTATAACATGTCTTTTTTCGAAAGCACTATCAGAGAATAATAACCCGTACGCCTATGTGTATTACCATCAATTTCATCGAATTCGTTCATTTGCTTTCGCAACAATAATAGGTGGTTGTATTCTTTTGTTTTGGAGAGAAACATCTGAAAAAATAATTGAACATCGAAGATTAATAACGGCCCAACCAGTTTTGAGCTTAAAATATCTGATTTGAGCGCAGGTACGCCTGACTATATACCAGGTATATGTATAGCTATACCGATCTGTCTGTCCAGATTCAATTTTTATTGTTGTCCGAGTCTATAATTTCGGAATTCTGCTTGAATTTATATTCGGCCAGCTGTATTTATGGGGATACGTGAAAAAAATCAGAAATGGACCGCATATACCATAAGCTGGATCATCACAAAATTCTGACTACATAAGTTTCTTTAGCTCAACAGGCAAACATAATATGTTTATGTTTGCCTGTTGCGCGGCAACTGACAAGAAGAGTTGAGACAAATCAATACATTATTTTACTACTTGGATTTTTTTTGTACTCCAACTACCACGAAGGCCTAAGGCCTAAACACCCATGAGGTACCGTGGGGCTATACGGGGATACAGGGGAAAGGGGGACGCCACACGGACGAGGTAACACGTGTGCATGCAACATGCACACATTCTGGCTCCACCTACGAGATCCGCCGGGTGGTACCTCAGCGTTCAACAGTCAAAGACCGTCTACCACCTACGAACAATCACATCATGCATAGCCAGGAGAAAAAGTTCACTTGGGACGGGATTCGAACCCGCACAGCCAACGGCGGCTGATCAGGGGACCGAAGAGTCTACCACTGCGGCCACCGCTGCTGCCTGATAGAAATATGTTAAGAAATAATGAAAATGAAGCAGTGAATATAGATTACGTTGGATACTTCCTACTGAGGCATATGTGCTTTGGATAGTACCTGAAATGATTAATGAGAGAGATGATGCTTACTGAGCATAGTGTGCCGATGAGGAGAATACCTCAATCAAATATAGATATGGATGGACCACGAGAACAACTGGGACTGAATTCAGTAAGGTGCTGCTGTCCAGAGAAAACCTTACGAAGCTTCATGCTCTAAAAGTTATGAAGTATATTACGCTAAAATTGGACAAAGAAGACTTAGGCTTTTGCTTACAAAAACCTACGCATAAATACCCATCTGACATGACGCATTGAAATAGTGAAACACCAAGCGAAACAAGAGTTATCGCTTTTTTTTATTTGGAATGACAAAATCTTGATGAAATGTTTTTAGTAGAACTTGGATAAACCTCTTTAGGTATATTGTTCCACAAAATCGATTCCACTGGAATGGATCAGTTCTTGATGCACAAAGCTCAACCGATGCAGAGTGAGGAGTGGAAGCCTGACAGGTTCACCAGACAGGGCTGGAATGATATAACAACAGAATCCATTGGTATGTCGGCAGAAGACAGATATGTCTAGTTGATCTAGTATGGAATGTTGTTTGGTACTAAAGCTCCTCAAACATGCAGCTCTTCGTGCAGAGTGAGGAAGTTAGATATTGAAAAGCACTTCCTGCTTCTGCACCGATAACCTGGCTTATTAGCAGAAATGAGAGTTCATTCGCTTATCAATTCCATGTGATTCATCCCGAAAGCGCACGCCACTGGTGCCCGATGCGCTTCACAAACCAACATCGCTCATTATTATATTGATGTCAATGCTATACTTATGCGTCATTATTTTTTCTGTGATTCGAAATCGTGTCATTCTGCTTTTTGGAATTGTGGAAGATGCAGGTATATCATTAGGGGATATAAAACACGCCCTGTGATTGCCTATCTCAGTTTTTCTGTTTTTTGTTTTGTTTAGTTGGCAGAGAGGATTTGTGTGGGAGTGCTGTGTGAGAAATATCATCACAGGCCTTTATAGTGGAACGAAGCAAACCGTATTATGTCTACGAATGTTGAGGTTGTCGATAATGGCATATTTTTAAAACACATCATGTTTGCTTTGACAGTTTTGACACAGTGTTTCTGTTGACTTCAGGTGCCCCTTATAGGTGGTCTCTCAGGCAGTCATAAATGCTTCACTCATTAATCACTCTTCACTTAGCTATTAAGCGTGAATATTCGTATAAAATGAACTTTACTGACATTTCGGCTTCCTCCAAGTACTAGAACATGTCACTGTAAAAATTGTGGTTAAATTGATGCATCTATGCAAATGAAGGGTACCGGGGAATAACGACAATAGTCCATCCGGGCTGATTTTAAGAAAATCGGTAATTAAGGTTTACTTACTTGTTGGAAAGTAAAAATAAGTCGTAAAGAACATCTCTGCTAAACAGTGTGTTTATTGGTAAAATAGATTTTACAAAATGAACTTTTACTCAAAACTAGTAACGTAACAAACAAAAGATGATGTTCAACTCTGGACTCGTGCCACTTTTCCCCTGCTTTTAGCGTCTATTGGCGGATCATCGACATATTCATCACTGCTGTCTTCTGGATGATCAAAAGATATTAACTGTTAATAAAATGCCCTGGAATCTGCTCTCTCTAGAAATTTGATCAGATCCTGCAGATCCTTCCATTTCTTACATTTAATTGGGATTGGGCCCTGGTAAAGTTTTCTCAATGTTTCCTCTTCTCGTTTTTGTTGATCTTTTTGCGTCTTTTTTAGATCCTCTAGAACTAGCATATAAGCCCATGTATGTCGATTTGTGAAAAACTACGCGAGGATTCTGTTTACAAAACTTCAGCAACCTGACTGGTCTGGCACTTCGTTGGATAAAACGGCGATAAAAACGTACTCCAATCTTGAAAATAAAAATTGTTGCCACAATCAATTACTTCAAATGGTGTAGGTTTCACACGGCAATTTTTCAATTCATCTCTCCAGTCATCTGGTACCTCAGTGTTATGCTCTTTGGTTCACGAGACTCATATCTCTATCACACTCGAGGTATGAATGCCCCCCTGATCGGGAACATTACTTTCACAGTAGTAAAACGATTTTTCTTGGTAAGCAAGTAATGCAAAAACCAAATAACTGTAAAGTTTTTATTTTGCCCTGCACAGGAGTCACAGAAAATGGCAAGTCCTTTTACTTCCATAGGCAGGATGTTATAAAAAAAGTGATACAGCATAGAACAGACATCGTCAGCTCCTTTCTTAGCAATAGATTCATCGTAGGTATAAAAGACAGAATTTGAGTTTGACAGAATGTGGATGTTAAAACTGATGAAATTTAGTTGCCGCTTATAGTAAACATCATTTGTCGTGATATTTGGACAGGGCAAGTTTTTTTGGTAATCCATCGTGATACTTTCGATAGCGGGGAACTTCAAGGCGGTAAGGTCTCTTTAGACTGTAAAATCGCTCACTCCTTTTTTGATGTAGTGTCTTCTCAGGTATCTTTTTCTCCAAATTATTACTTGCTGACTACCTAGTTTGTTCCGTGTGAGAATTTAATGTAGCGGTAAGTGAAGATATATCAGCTTTTAAGGAACTACAAGTATCTTTTCGTGGATAACCGAACGATATATTGAAGTTGTTTTCAAAGATTTCTCGGAAGGATTCATAAGAAATCTTGTTTTGAACATTGCCAATAGAATACATTTTGTGTAATTTTGCGATATTTAGATTTTCAGGGAGGTAAACTTTTTGCTAATCTGCCAAGGAGTAATGAGATTTGCGGCATTTGAGGCTCTTAATAAACCCGGTCACTTTCTGTTTTGTGTTTTCTGAAAATTTGTGAAGTCGTGTGTTTTCCTCGCATGTCGATGGGCGATTTCCCTGTTGCAACTAATGAGTCTATTATGTACCGAACTCGGCGAACTGTAATTCCGTGTAAAGACAAAAAAAGCCTTAAGACAAACTGGAACATCACGAATAATTCCATTTTCAACCAATCGGACACGATAACTAAATGAAGCATTATTAAGCCTTGACTATGCTTAATTTTTTCGAGGGAGTCTACGCTTGACAAGAAGAACAGTGATAAGACCACTAAGATAAGCGTTTTGGGCATTAGTGTTTCCTAGTTCATTAAATTTACGAAGAAGTCTAATTCAGGTTCAGGAACAGTAGTAAAACAGCGAAAACGTTCCCAAAAACAATCAGATCCAAGTTCGTAGGTAGTGGCGCGCAACGTTTTCATTACCTACGTCTCTTTGTCTTCCTATTTTTTTGCGTTTTTTCGTTTCTCTATTTGATGGGCCTGGTTCATTTTCACTTGAAACTGAATAGTCACTACCCATTATACACAAAACCCGTATTATAAACTAAATTAGCGAATATAGTCAATATTCAAAATATCAGCGTATACAACACACGTGGACTAATGCAACTCCGCCTTTCCATATGGACTTTCATTACACGCGCAGGGACTCATGCCATTCTTCCTCGGCACATGGAATCTTATAACTGTTGTTTTGTGAACCTCAGCCCTTTTTCCAATTTAAGAAGCTGATTACAAGATAGTATTAGGAAAATGCTACCAAAATATACTGAAAGCTCAATTTAGCCATATAATAGACGAATGCTATTTTTCCCCGGCATCCTTCAAATACATTCATTCAAATTTTTACTTTCCTGGCCGACTTTATATTTTATGGATATTATATGACATTTACGCCACGAAAAACCCTATCACTCATTTCCGTCCGTCTGCCTGTCGGTCTGACTGCCTTTCCGTTAATCCGTCTATAACTTGGAAAGTACCGGTTGGATTTTGATTAAATTTTCGCACAAGGTTACTTCTATGCCAAGAACGAAAAATCATTTTAGTTTTCGAGAATCGGTACCGTGGCGGTGGAGAAGAAGGGCAAAAACGAAAAACTAAAAATCGTTCGAACTTCGTTTTTTGACGTTTCAGAGGATCCTGTCCATTTTTGGAACATTTGTCAGTGGTAAAAAATAGGGAGTTGGGTTGCTGGAGTAGGGTTTCTCATTTTTTTTGATATTACTCTATTTATACGCTCCCAACCTCTTTAATTCTACGCACCTATTAGGCAGAATACGTACACGAACATTTGCCCTTAAAACTTGGAATGATAGGGAAATACTTTCGATGCGTCCCAGTGTCTGCTGTCTGGGATAACCGGCGAGCGTGCCATCCTTGGTACGTTTTCTGGTCTTACTGCCACGTTGCTGCTTCGAGCGCTTTGTGTGGTTACGTATCGGAGCGGAGCGACGTTGCCAGATGGACTACCGGTAGGGCAGGAAAATAATGTCTATGCACTAATTGTGTAGGCCTGTTTGACTGACTTAAACCGTTTTATTTCTCCGTTATACATGTTCGTAAGTTTTCTCAGAGGGTCTGACGTGTGCTGAACATAATCGTTTATGAATTGAACTTTGTATTTCCTCGTTTTAACATAGGGTCCTTGACAATAAAGTACTCAAAAAATGATTTCATATATTTCTTCACTTAGTATGAAAATTTTTGTTTAGAATTCTGCATGTGTATACCATTTTTGGAACTAGTGACTTGTTTTTTTTTTCATTTGCGCAATTTACGATACAGTCTTATAATCCACAAAAACATACCAAAATAAAGAAAGAAATGTGAAAGATATCACCACGCATTCAGCAATAAACTTATATTGCTCTACTTGAAAAAGCTCAGGTGTATATAAAACCCTATTTGCAATATCATCAAACACGTCTGCAAATGATAATGCACATTCTTCAGTTAATAGCACTATCCATAAACCTTTAATGTTACACAATTAAAATCAGTTGAAACATTGTATCAGCTTGCGTTGACGAGCCACACTTGCTTGTCAACTGCTGAAGTACGTTCTTAGCAGGAGTGCATATTATGGTTAGATTTGTATTCTTCGGTTTATCGTACATTTTACTTAGATAAGCTTCACTTAGTGGCAACAAAACACACGTCTAAAGGCAGAAAGCGATCAAAAATTAAATCATGAAATTGTGAAAGAAAAAAGTAAATACTTCTAAAATACTTCGTAAATGAGCGATAGTAAGACCTTGTGGAAGAAATTGGAGCAGATAAATATACGTAAGGTGAAATATGATATTCCGATTCATTTAAACGTCAATAATATTTTGTCGATAGCACCCCAGATATACCACAGAAAAAAGACATAAAATCACATTAGAACGTGCAACTCAGAATTTCAATTTGTGCTAGCTTCAGAAGAAGATATCCTTGATGCTCTTAGCCAATTGAAAGATACTGCGCCGGTATGTGATAACGTAGGAATTAATCTTATCAAACTAGGCATTCCCTACATATTGCCATATCTGGTGCATATCAACAGTGTTTTACTTCAAGCTAAGTATCCTACTATTTGGAAGTGCGCGTTGGTTACTCCTGTTTTCAAAATCCAACAATTTTCGGACCTCCGTATTTTATCTGGGCTCTCCAAATTAGTGGAGAAGGTAATGGAAACTATGCTCCGAGCATATGGAAGCAACTATAATATATTCCCGTCTAATTAATCATAAGTAATTATTTTAGTGATAATACACCTATAAAAATCAAAAATACTAAATTAAAAATTGAAAGCTTGGCTAAAAATTAGGACTCATAACTTGAGATTCAAACAACATACTGGAGGATCTATTCAGGGGCTTACTTTATCTTAAAAAAATGTATCCCATAGATCTCCTTACATATAAAACAAAAAGATTGCTTCGTAAATCTCTTAAAATTCTCATAAGCTATTCCTGATTACGCCCCTTACTTGGACCATGAAACATCAACTCGAATACGAGTTCAAAACACTTGTATACGTTTTATGTTTGATATAACCAAATATGAGAGAGTTAGCCATAAATTAAAACCATTGAATTGGCTGAATATGAAACACCATTTCGAGTTAGTCACATTATGCTTTTACCATAAAATTGTGTTCACCAAGAATCAGCCTGACTTAGACGATAAAGTGAAATTCAGAAGAGCAGCACATGATGTCTTCCGATCCAAAGGTCCGATTCCGTTATACACCTACGAAGCTTCAATTATAATAGTTACAAAACCTACAAGTCCATCCCTAGAAGTAAGCTCAAAGTTTTAAATGTATCTAGGTTTAAGAAAACTGTGAGGACAGTGAGGACAATGTATTTAGATGGATAGTATGTGATTTGTTGGCCGGCTACTGTTGCGCTCCATGCTGTATACATACAAATATATGTATTTTCAGTTAGGTTTGGTAATTTTAGCGTTATATCGATTTTTTTTATTATAAAAACCAATAAAATAAATAATGTATCCTATCATACATATCCATATCAAACCTGAGAATCTACGTTTTGAATGTAGATTGTGTAATTTTATCTCTATACGGTGAGTGGAACAGCATCCTGTGGTGAACTCCCCCTTTTTAGGGTATTCTCTTTTATTTTAGCATTTATTCTGTTGTGCAATATGTAAATCATATTTGTAACCCTGAGTGTTCAAAATAAAGACAGTAAAAAAAGGTTGAGGTATGGTCGGTCGTTGAATGAACAAAATTCAAATATACAGGTGGCCTTAAGATTGGGAGATTGGGACATCATTATAGCAATGAGCAGATTTTTCTAGTAACACATATACCAAAGCGTTAAGATAACCCGGTATATCAACTTCCAGAAAATCTAAATCCAGCGTTAAAAGATACACCATGCGTCAGTATGCAAATCAAGAGCTGTAGGGTGTGCAGACTAACCTAGATGCTAACCTACAAATCGGATTGGAAAAAAACGAAAATCTGTCATTTTGACAGCAATAACGAAGTTATTCATTTCATTTTAGTTTACGGTGAGAACCTTCAAGCTTCTACCATTGTCTCGTTTTATTTTCTTGGATGTTTCCATCCCGAGCTTTGTAGGTTTTTTACGCCAAATCTTAAAGAAACTTTGTTAATCTGATTCTTGAACTGCCCAATGTAAGTAAAACTGGGAAAAGCCTCCTGATGTAGATTGTATAGTGCAAATACCATCTAGGTGCACAAAGTAGAATACCTAGACAGCCCCAAGTGTTACAAACTTAGGAAGAACTTATGTTTTAGAATCGAAGGGTAACAATTTCAAAAGAATGTTGAGTACTTACCTACTTTGCTCTAATTTCTTTATACGTTTGCTGCTTTATCGCACATTAATTATTTCAAACAAAGTTGTTTCTATAAAGAAAGATTTAACTTTCAGGATACCCTGGAGATTCTCCATAATAGAGAAGATTATATAACAAATATAGTAACATTCTTTGTTATGTCTATACTAAACAATGCCACATTACCGTAAGTAACTCAATCCTGCTCAAAATAATATCAAGAAGCCTAGGTTTGTACTGCAACTTGAGACACAACTTCAATAGGTAATCCTAGTACACCATTTCACTATATTGGCAATTTTTGACCGATCCAGTTACGTTACTATTTCAAATGTTTTTCCTAACTACACTTTTTTCTGGAATAAAGTTGTATATATTTTTTATAATTTCTAAATACTTGATATGAAGTAGTAGTGAAAATATCCAGTAATCATCTAGTTTCATGCTTTATTGTCGAAAATCTTCAATACTTTTGATGATTGTGACATTAATGGTACAGCTTCCGAACAATAGCTTATTAATATTTCAATAGATTGTAAAACTACCTATTCTTTCTCTCCAGTTTCTTCCACTTAGAATTAAAAATAATTATATTCACTCGTCTATCATTTTTACATATCTACCCAACGTTTCAGGCTATGGAATTTAAATAATCGATTTTTTCTTTTTGGTTTCCTTTCATCATTCAAAATGTCATGTTATTTAATCGGTTCATTATTAGTGAACTCGTAAACTAGCCTCCATTGTAGAGAGGACCTTTTAAAGCTGCTTCAATATTGATTGTATCAGGATGATTAGTTATATATCTGCAAGGTATCTAAAAATCGATTATTCCAAAAGGACGCCAACCTATAAAAAGTCTCAGTCATAGTAAAACATGTTTCGTAGGTAAAACTCGTAAATTAACTGATAAAATGTACTCAAACTATTTAAGACACGCACACATCGCCAGTAGTATTTAGTATGTGCTACATTTGGTAGACTTACTCACTCCTACGTATTACCAGAAAAATATTAGTGTTTGTGTATCTCCAACTTCCAGAATACCTGAATTCCAAGCAAAAATATGTTTAAACTTATTGTCATAATATACGTAAATGTAAATTTTAAGCATCTATTGTTGCATTATTGCTTTAAAGAAAGTAGTTAATGTCACATTTATCAACATATCTCGCGTTTGTACAAATTCACCTTATACTTTTTGCTACATTTGCCATCCACACACATAAAAAAAGTAAAAAAGGTAATCACATTATTGATTAAGTGCGTATTTCAACTCAACCGTTCATAATCGAGATAAAAACTGGGTGCCACATATTTTCTCTTCAAGCCTAAAGCCTAAACGCAGTAAAAAAGGTAGGCTGGACTTCATTCTTCGCAGTAACTGAAAACTTTTTAGGGTCCCCGCAATATGTTGACCTTGAATGTTGCAAGCTTTTTATAAAATGAAATGGAACATGTCTATGAAAATACGTAGGTACATTTTCTGGCCTCGCACTTATGAGGAGGGGTCTCAGGAACACACGGCTTTTATCCAAAAAATCCTGTGGGATTCTCGATTTGGAGAGAAATTGGCCAATGAAGAGCATCATATACTAAGTGACACATAAATCCGAACACCCAGTTTAAACGGTTTTATTTTAATAAAAGTTGGTGAATGTATTTATCTTACTGTAAATAACAAGTGAAAAAATTTTCAGCCTTATCAGTTGGACATTCCGGTTTTTATACTGCTTTTTTTTTAATTCACTAACGCTCTAAAAATGAATATTTCAGCCGCAGTAAAGAATCAACGTTGGCGGATTTTGGTTCTTGACATCCTTTACAATCGGTTACGATGCCTAGAGTACGGAGACCTGTACGATTTCGTCAACTTAGTGAGTTTGATAGGGGCCGCATAGTGGGACTTCAGGAAGCTGGACTTTCTTTTCGGGCAATTGCAGTTAGAGTGCAAAGAAGTGTAGACACTGTGGTTAGGTGTAGTCATGGCTTCGAGAAGGCCGTACGCAAAGAGCAAGGGGCACTGGATGCCGCCGTAGAACAACAGACCGTGAAGATCGCCGCCTAAGATTATTGGCCTTAAGGGACCGTTTCTCCACGACCAGGTCCATTGGAAATGAATGGTTTGCAGAACATGGAAGACCTATTGGCATGCGAAGTGTTTACCGACGAATGAGAAGTTTTGGCTTGTTTTCATACCGGCCACACTAGGTCCTCCCTTTAACTCGAGAACACCGACGTAAGCGCCTTGAGTGGTGCAGACAACGGTCACTCTGGGATCAGGAATGGAACAGTATTGTCTTTAGAGACGAGTCTCGATTTTGTTTAGGCATGCACGATGGTCGTGCCAGGGTTAGAAGGCGACGTGGTGAAAGCAGGAATCCACAGTTTTCTGTTGAAAGACATGTTCATCACACTGTTGGAGTTATGGTTTGGGGTGCTATAGCTTATGGTTCCAGGTCACCTTTAATCTTCATCAGAGGTAACATGAACGCGCAGCGTTATATCCACGAAGTTCTAGAACCCCATCTTTTACCCTATCTTGACACCCTGGCAGATCCAACTTTCCAACAAGATAATGCCCGACCACATGTTGCAAGAGTCACAATAGACTTCTTTCAACATAATGATGTCACATTGTTACCATGGCCACCAAAATCTCCCGATTTATCCCCAATTGAGCACATGTGGGATATGATGGGTAGGAGATTGCTCAACTTGCAACGTCATCCTCAGACTCTAGAAGCACTTCGAAAGGAGTTGGTGGTTGCCTGGAATGAGATACCACAGGAGGACATTGACCACCTGATCAGAAGTATGCCTAGGCGCGTTGGAGAATGCGTAGCATATCAGGGTGCATCCACACATTATTAAAGGTCAAAGGGCTTTAAAGCAGTGCAATCATTTTGAAATTTTTATCATTTACTTATTATGCTTCATTAAGTACTTATACAAAATTTTATTAAAATAAAACCATTTAAACTGGGTGTTCGGATTTATATGTCACTTAGTTATATTGATTATGTTCAAAGATCATGTGTGTTATCTGAATCAGCTTACTAACATTCTGGTAGCTTTCCTATTCGGCTATGGAAACCCTTACAGCATTTTCTTAAATAATGGAGAACAGCTTTCGTACGTCCTGGTATTAATTGCCCGAGTAGAGATGAGATACTTCATTCCACAAAATACCTTCATATTAGCAGAAATCTGGCGAACGTTTATTCGTTATTGCACACCTGAATAACTATAGCTCATCCTATCTGATTATTTATATACAATAAATTATATTGCACTATCTCAATTGTTACATCGCTGGATCATCGTCGACCTCTTCTTAAATGTTCAGTTAAAAATTCGTCGCGTGGATGTTCACCCGAGAGCGGGCAGCGGCTTATATACAAAGTATTTCTGATGATTCAAGCCTTAAGGGAAAATATATGAAAAGAAAACGCATTTTGAACGATTTTTTCTTTTGGCCTTTTTCTCGGCCGCCAGTGGACCGATTTCCAGAAACTACAAAGCTTTTTCCTGCATGTCTTCCTCCGCGATTACAATACGTCCTCGGCAGTGGCGTGGGAAGGTTAAAAGGGTATTTACACTGTATCGAACAATTTGTGTTTCCATGTTTTTAATGACAGTTCCATCAAAGTCGACAAGATGGGCGATCGTCGATAATGAGCTTAACATGGCGATAATGAAATCAAGCCACAGCGTTATCGTATTCATTACCCAAATCTCGCGTCGTGTTCATAGTGTTTGTAATCGTCTCAAAACAAAAAGTCTAGATTGGCCCCTGTGATGATTTTACTAACTTTAGTTTCAAATGATCCGCATGTGTTTTTGGTAAGCCAAGCGTCATTTTTTACAGTGTACGAATAATAATGATTAGCATTGCGATACAAAGATGATTCCATCTTTTCTTCATCTCACTCACTATCTGGTACATTATCCAAAGGACTAAAGAGGTTGGGGGTGTCAAAAAAAATAAAAGTGGCATATACACTGGATATGTGAATCATATCTACTTAAGGTATAATTAAAATCTGCACATTTGTAATTGTGTAATTTACGATATCGTCCAATAATTAATAATCCGGCTGATAAAGGCAGCTCTGCATTAATAACAAATTCCATTATGGCAAGTCTTTATATACGTGCTCACCGACTGCATTAATACAAATCATACGAAACACAGTTTCTGTATAAATAAAATACCGCGCTCTGCCCACACGAATCTCCATCTTGATCTCATAGACCAGGTAAGAACTCACAAAAACCGTAGTCAGAAGCGCATGGTCTGAGCTTTTGAGAGAGAATATAAATGAGACATCACGTGACATAACCACTGCTGTTGCTAAATTTGTCTGACGTCTCTAAATTCAAAAAGTCTACACCTCCAGGCAGCAGCGGTGGCCGCAGTAGTAGACTCTTCGGTCTCCTGATCAGTCGCCGTGCGCTGTGCGGGTTCGAGTCCCGTCCCAGGAGAAATTTTTCTCTTGGCTATGGATGTTGTGATTGTCCGTAGGTGGTAGATGGTCTCTGACTGTCGAACGCGGAGGTACCACCCGGCGGATCTCGTAGGCGGAGCCAGAATGTGTGCATGTTGCATGCACACGTGTTCCCTCGCCAGAGTCCGTGTGGCGTCCCCCCTTTCCATGTATCCCCCTATAGCCCCACGGTACCCAATGGGTGCTTAGGCCTTCGTGGTAGTTGGAGTATAAAAAAAAACCTAGGGGCCACAAGATGCAACTTCTACATATAGTGCTATTGAAAAAGTTGAAAACCGACCAGCACGATCGCCCCATGGTCCTTAGATTATGGAAAAAATCGAAAAATCTAACAAAAGTGGCTTTTACTAGTTCTAATCATGTCAAAACTCGTACCAAGAAACGTTGTTAAAGTTCTCAACATCCTTGAAACTCTTACCATCGAACTTTTCCTAATTTCTTTATAACAGCAGTTACGTATGTACAATTGGAAGCTACAACTTTTATCACATATTCTCTTCAGTTTAATGCCTTCTTTTTGTAACTGCTTGCTTCACAACACTTCTGCTAGCACTCACAGGTGGTCATTTCTGGGCAAGATGCAACCAGCGTGGAAAATATCAATCCAAATTGGCAAGCATTTTTCCTATAAATGAAGCATAGCCCTTCAAAATCAAGTCTTTGAGGATAACGTGATCCTACTGGGAGTGACTAGGTACATAATTATGTATACCTTAATGAGAAAACATATCAGCTGGCAGTAAAATGATCCAATGTTTGTTGCATTGATCCAGAACCGATAATGCAATTCGCAAACGCCAGGGGTCAGGATCATACCGCTCTGGTCGACTGAGCAAAAGCTGTGGCAAAAGTAGCGAGCCACTCAATTTTCTGGTTGAGATTATCTCAGGCCACTGCAGATAAACAAGATCTGCTCCAAATACTGAAAAGAGGATGAAACATAATTCCACTTCTTAAGCAAATGTGCAGCGTGCCTTAGAACATGATAGAAAAGGGAGTTTGATAGAGAAGAAATTTATAAAGCACGATGGTTGGATATTGACCTTTACCTTGATAAGGTTTGGCAGGTTTGACGTCAAATTTTGTTGCTGGTTGGATTACTTTTCGTACAGGTGCCCGTGTCAGTAAAAAGTGGTTGCAAGGCTTCGACTGCCCAAGAATGATCCGTTTGTTCATTGTAAGCTTGGTATAGTTCACAACTGGTCTATTTGTTGTACTCGCCGTCTTTCTCGCCGGCCGGTCATAAATCATACCTCTGACACAACCGGACTGGTAATTATACAGTCTGCCCGATATTTCTTTAATAATTCTTCTATTTGAAATTTTGAATTATGTTCAAATTTCTGGGGAATAACCAGTTTTCAGCGGCGACACAGCCTGACCACGGTTGGGCTTCGTCTTTGTCCAAAATGCGTTTTGGTTGCGGCAAGGACGAATGCGGTCACTTCTAGAATACGAGGGAGTGATAGTAAAAGCTTTTTTTCACAGTAGTCTACAGTATAATACTGGCAGTAAATGATGCCACCGCGCGTTAGGCCTACCAAACATACCCACCAAGCTTCTTCTCGACCTACGGAATGCCACTCAAAATCAGTTTTACTTCACTGCGGAGTAACTTTACGAAATTCTGTCAGCACAGTAACCAGTTGAGATCTGACATGAAACAATTAAATTTCGATCTACACGGACGGACTAGCCATGAATACAATATTACGAGCTTTTTTACATCCTGTATAACAACGGTTCAAAATGATAGTCGTCTGCCTTTAGGGCAAAATATTTTTTGTATACTGCCGTTATGGAAACTTGTCCCGCTTGTCGCAGAACTGCGCAAACTTATTAAGAAAATTCCCTTTGATGTTTGAATGACGATGACACTGATATAAGTTAAAAAACTTTTTATGACCCACAGTGGATAATAATCATGCACCTTAACAATATGTTTTGTATCACACGTGGCCATTCTTGTTGAAAAAAATCATACTATCAAGGTGCATAATATCTAATTCGAACAGAAAAAGCTTTATAGTTTTTGAAAATTGGTCCATTGCCGACGGAGCGGGTTGAAAAAAGAAAAAATAAAAATCGCTCAAACTTCTTTTTTTGACGTCAGATGCTCCTGACCATTTTCGGAAAAATCGTTGCAGGGGTTGACTATTGGAAGTTAGTGGTTGAAAACTAGATGATAAAAGATAATTTGAAATAACTTGCAATCGTTGCGTGCACGGCGCTGTGCTGCGACGCTGCATCGTCGTGGAAGCCACTGCCGAGAGCTGCACGCGCAATGGGGAACAAACTACAACTTCCAACTGATGAACCTGCGGCGGTGTCGACACCGACACATCGCTACAGAGGAATATTTACATATTTTAGGAATATTTGGGTACTGCGATGCTTTTGTAAATGATGAATTAACTGCTTTTATATCTACACATATATTTTTCTAAATTTTAAGATCCTAAAATGTACCACTCATATCGCCTAACCTTTAATTTGTGTTACTCAGTCTAAGATGTTTCTCTAAACATTTCGTAAAGTTGACTCAGTACTTAGCATCATTGATGTACAACAGACATGGACCGACAAACCGATATAAATGAGAAACACGAATTTGTCTGATGCAGATATCTTTAAGCAACGAAAGTCTTGTGAACTGAAGTTCAAATATTATCGCTAGTACAATACCTTCATCGTTAAGGTGATCGTAGATTATGAAAATTAATTCAATGGCGGCGGGCTACGGCCAAAAATTAAAAATCGCTGAAAGATAGTGCTACAACGTTTTAGAGATTCCTGCTCATTTTCAGAAATTGTTTGGAGGGGTTGACAGTTGTTGGTTGGAGCTGTATGCGGATACTATGCACCTGTTAGGCATAATAAGTCACACATAGTTTCTCTACATCTGCCATCAAAACAGAAATATGAATTACTTTATATAGTTTGATATGTAGGGGTGAACCTACTTAATCACGATTCGATTTCTCCTTATGAACGACTTGAAACCTCCAACGAAGGCGTTTGAAGTAAAGAGTCAATCTACTCGACGCCATATTTTCTATACTATTTGTCACATTAGCTTGTGTTTAACATGAGCCTGAACCCGTATCCGCATATTCTGTGGCACCATGTACATTCATTCAATAACGTTGAACGTATCTGCCACCATCCAAGAGATCCAGTTCTCCACACATGAGACTATGTTTAATTAACACCTCGTATCATCCTAAAAACAACTCCTCATGCCGACCGATGGTTCACTTTGATACCGGGAGAATCCGTCATTCGAGAAAGTTGAGAGCACAATGTGTCCACCTACGCCGATATATTTTAGTATGCCACCCGTATTGGCTGACAAGCCTTCATAAATTTCTTACGTTCGATGGTTATTAATTTGGTTTCGGTGAGGTAGGTTTTATCAGCTCGGAGATCGATGTAGTTTGAATATCGACCTTATGTGCTAATCATTCCCACAGAAATCGCAACAATAAATGTTTTGAATCATATAGGGTTTGCATAATTGATTCAAAGATACTAGTTTATATTTTAGTCAGTTCATATTACGAAGTAGTTTTTAACATCCCGAGCAGCTTATACAAGGCCAAATTGTAAGAGTCAATTGATTGGTCCAGAGATAGCTTGCTGTCGTGTCTCACAACGTCAACACTTTCATAGAGAGCGACAACTCACCAAAAAAAGGCGTCAAATAGATTGGCTTTGTACTTTCAGCGCAATTATGTCATCAGTTAGATTATGTTTGGTTTATTTCCAGATGCAAAGTCAATATTAACTATGAAATTAATTCAAAGAATTACTCCTACGTTAAAATTTTCAAATATTTTTAACGCCGTTACTGTAATTTCTGCCAACACCTAGATAAATATACGCCGCACGCCTATGGCCTTCCTATACTTTTGATACCAGGGCGAACCAATTTATTGGTTTCTGAAACTCGAGACGTGAAATATTTAATTGCCGTGATCCGAACTTATCAGCGTTATAATTTGTCTGCTAGGTGCACAGTATTATCGAGATAAGAAGCTCCTTGATATTAGAGAGTATTTCACTGATAGCGAAGATGCAATAGTTACAGCACCCTATCCCCTACAATCCCTAACTTTCAATTCTCAGACCCTACACAAAAACTTTCGAAAATGATCAGGAGCCTCTGAATATGATCGAGCAATTTTTATTTTTTCATTTTCTACCTGTAGCTCTGCCGCCACTGGATCTATTTTCAAAAACTGAAAAGATTGTTCGCTCTTGGTCAAAATTTCATCAAAATCCGACCAGTACTTTCCAAGTTATAGCGAAGCCAAAATTAGCGGACAGACAGACAGACCGACTGAAATGGATGGCATGGCGTTTCGTTATTTACATAGCATATATTTGTAATATCCTATCTGATTTTCGAAGTTTTCCGCAATTACGATACTTCTTCACCAGTTTGCGTAGAAAGTAAAAGTACCGCTTCACCAGCAACAATCAGTATGGTTTCTGAAACAAGAGAGTAGCTGGAGACCTGCTGGTTCTTTACATTATACACGTATCCAATTAGAGGAGAAGCTCATATCGTTACTCTTGCTTTCAGTAAACTGTGACAGGCTATTGATCGCTACAAACGTCTGTTTTATAGCCTCCCAGAGCCAAAGAGACTAGCAGATGGGTGACTAACTTCTTTTTCAGTCGGGAAGCATTCGTCGTAGTTCTAGTTTCTACAACGGACGAAAAAATTGGGAACTCTCTAAAGAAAGAGCTGGATATCGTCACTGATTCGGGCCGCAGCAATATGGTGTAGTTCAAGGCCTTCAAGATTCAAGGGATAGAATCCCCCCATCCAAAGCTCCTGCATATCATAAGTCGCAACTCCTATTGCCTAGTGAGTATTCTGCGATTCTTGAGCTACATTTGTTTCGAATGTTTGCCAGCAAGTCTGTTGTCTATGCGCTGAAATTGCTACTTCCCAATTAACAACTTATTATCTTACCTCTGCAACCTGATGCCTTAATGCTAATTTGCAATAAAATAATTTCCTTACTCTCACAGCCCCAGCGTAGATCCTTCAGCTATATCGGACGTTTTATAGCGACCATAAATCAGGATTTTTTCCTTATGCACATACCACTCCTTCGAAAGCTGGGACTATAAATACAATGTGTACTTTACTCGCAGCTAAATGCGCGTGGGTTTACTTGTTTACTGTATTTTGTATTTTTAACAAATCGACATTTCTGTGATACATAACGTACAAACCGTTGCATTAGTGCTGCATGTGCTACGTTTCCTGTGCTTGTAGTCGTATTACTCGCATGCTTGCATACCTTGTCATGATGTCGAGTATGGAGGCTTGATTGGAAACCTCAATCCAGGGGCGGATAGAACTCGGCCAATAAGAATCCTTAACCCAGAATAAGGAACAAAAAATTTGCAAAAATTCTATATTGAATGAAAATTTGGATCCAGGTAACCGAAATACGAGTAGTCTCCTTTAACATAAGCATAGTTCTGGATCCTGCGGTAGGAAGGTACTGGAACATTTTTGAAAAACTTTTAGATTTTTTTTGGTTACTTTGTTTTGTAACTTGATGAATAAGCTACAAAAGTTGTTTCTACGCCACTGGTATTGGTCTTAATTCCCTGAGGATACCCATGGATGGAATTATTGTTAATATACTAACCTAGGCAAGGATCTGAAGCGTATGATCAGGCTAGGGGGGGGGTGCATTTTGGAGGCACTCAGCGATGTAGTAGCGTAAGATAAGATGTGATCAAGGTATAGAAAGGGCAGTTTTTGAGGCCCGGCTATTTGCTGGGTGCACGATGAGAGCGCCGCCTGGCGGATGTCGGGCAAAAATATTTGTGCTTGACAGGTGCAATATAAATATACATGAAGTCTACATATATACCATGAAAAGCTACGGCAATGCTGTTCGCGCTGTAAGAACGACTCCGAAACTTGACGTCTGGAGTATCGGTACGGATAGAAAGCATCCCATCCCTCTTTCAACCAAACCTACGCTTTTCCACCAATTAACTGTGAATTAGGGGATTTTTGAAAGTAGCAATTTTGAGGGATTTTATGCTCATTAGAACAGATTACAGCATGGTTGCCATACTATGATCTCAGATACCCTGCGCATGCGGAGCAGCTGGTAATAGCTTCGATCACTGCGCCCTAAGTTAGGCGTCAACTTCTGGTTCGTGAATATATGCATCATTTTCAAGCTGTCTGTGCAGAGGGGTGGGCTTTGCAACCCTACTGAGGATGAAAAGAATCTACTGGGATCTAACGGATCCTCGGAATGTTAAACAGATCAAGTACATAATTTGCTAAGATCATGGATCTTTATGGTATGGATACAGCCGAAAAGGGGGGCAGCTTTTTACTGTCGTTGCCTGCTATATATTATGTTAAAAACAGACAGGAAAAGAAGAAAATTTATTCAAGTATTGTAGCCGTTGAATAAATATTTTTTATGAAGTGTTACAATAAGCTCCAATGTTCCCAGAGGGAACAATACAAAAACAATAAAACTCATTGTGTGATGCATTTCAAAATCACATAGGAGTGTCAGTAATTCCCTCAAATTACAAAGCCGAAGCCAATTATATCCGGAATCACCATAAAACAAGTCATTTCAAGCGACTTAGATAAACACAATGGCCGATAAATTATCCTGAATATCAGTTTATTTACTGAAGTATGAAAACGCGCTAATAATAATATAATAACAGGATATGGGAGCGTCGTCGGTTGCTTTTAGAGCGCGCCGTGTCGGTGACTTTATATGATTTCAGTTTTTAATAAAAGTTTGTTAAAAATTCCGTAGTCGCCCGAGGTAATGCGTCTCTCGGTTGGATCTATTGTTCGCGGCTGCTCAGTAGGCCGTGTAAACTGTCACTGGGTACCCAGTGCATACAGCCAACACCAGTGCCGTGTCAGTCAGGAAAATGTGCGTTAATATTGAGCGCATTCAGGAAACTTCAGTGCTGTAAATGGCTTTGAGTGCTATAGATAATAATGGCGTCGAGTAGGTTGACTCTGCACCAAATAAGACTTTGTCCATGCCATTTCCATTCAATTCGCGTTTGAGAACCAGTATTAAACGAAGACATGGGTAGTACAAAAGAACAATTATGTCAAGTAGGATCAATCTGCAGTTTTCATGCAAGACATCAATTCATAAAAGATTATGTCTGTTCGGCACAACTTAGCTTTTCTGAGGAAAAAGGCTCATACAATTCAAGCATACTCGCCAACCACTCAATAGTGCTAGAAATTTCTTCCCTGCCCTATCGAAAGTATCAGCCATCTGGAATCGTTACTAAACACACCAGTCAACGATGGCATAAGCTCTAGCCACGTTACCTTAACTCGAGATCGAGAACGCCGGCAATGCAGACACACCGACACAGCATCTGAAGCATCAATAGGTGCGTCAAATTAGCGGGGTTGGAAGCGTCTAAATAAACTGACGCCAAAAAAATGAGAAATATTCCTTCTCACCCCCTACAACCCCAAACCCCCGATTTTTTACTCCTACAAAAATGTTTCTGAAAATGATGATCAGGAGCCTCTAAAGGGTCAAAGAACGAAGTTTCCGTTTTTTTTTGTCCAAACTTTCCCGTCCTTGGCATAATAGTTATCTCGTGTAAATTTTTCATCAAAATCCGAGCGGTACTTTCCAAGTCATAAACGATTGACTGACGGAAATGAGTGATACAGTTTCAAGTATATGATATTTTTTTGCGATTACAATTCTTCCTCATCGGTAGGCGTGGGAAGTAAACAGAGTATCCAACAAAAAAAAACTTTCATAGGCGAGTGTTTTGCTTTACCTGCTTACAAGTAAATATTCAGGGTGTAAACGTTATGGTATTCATTATTGAAATGGGTAATAGGGGACGTCAAAACTAGTCAAAAAGTTCATATGACCCATGGTCCAAAACATTTTTTTCTAAATGGCTTTATAGTTTACAACTTTAAGTGCTTTATATCGACCACAATCATCACAGTCTTACTAATTTTTATAATCTAATGTAAAACGTTTTTAAATTGGGTAATTAACAAATAAATGGCATTAAGTTGTTCTAAGTTATACCAAAATTTGTTGTCAGTAAGTAAGTTTAAATAAACTGAATATTTTAAACACACATGACAGCAGCGGTCATCAACACTCTTATCGAACGGGCAATCGATCGCAAACGGTAACAGTGGTTAGTATATTGTTTTTTTTTTTGGCGTACGTCGTCATTTTGATTTACAATGTTCTGGAATCAAGAGTTCGCCGACATGTTGTTAGTTTACGGTGGAGCTCGTCAGAATTCAAATCTTGCAGCTCAAATTTATCGCGACCGATTTCGCCAACGGGTATCTACATCCAGACAGAAGGACATTTGTGCAAGTGTACCAAAGACTTCGAGATACAGGAAGTGTTCAGCCCACTAATATTCGCACTCGTGAAAGACAGATTACTGTAGAGCAGGAGGAACAAAATTTTAAATATCGTGGAAATCAATGCAGATATCGGCACTCGGGAATTAGGCCGCCGCGTAGGACTATCGCATACCATAGTCCATAGAATCCTACGGGAAACTTTGCTTTATCCCTACCATGTACAACGAGTGCAGGCCTTGTTACCAGAAGACTATCCTCGCAGACTAACATTCTGTCAGTGGTATTTGCACAAAAACATTGAAAATTCTGATTTTTTAAAAACATTCTAGCGACGGACGAATGTACTTTTACGCGAGACGGGATATTAAATTTCCATAACACTCACACGTGGGCCGAAGAAAATCCTCTTACCATTCGAGAAGGTCGTAATGGAGGTTGTGTGGAAAGTGGAGGACGACATTTTGAACACCTCCTTTAAATACAAAAAAGTGCAGTGTGGGTTTTAAAAAGAAAAAGAATGTATGTATAAAAATTGTGTTCCTTATTTATAAGTGGATTTTTTTAATACTTACGTTCAATAAACTTTCACACACCAGGTGAAGCGCGGAGGCAGTTAGTGGTATGTCCGTTTTCTTTAATTGTTTGCATTTTACGAGTACATTATCAAATAATGAAGTAATACCTAAGAGCCAAAAATAACAAACTCTATCTTTATTTACACTGGTTCCGTCGTAATTTGCGTCTGGCATTGCGGCGTTGTCAGATTTTATTTTACTTTAAAATCGCTTTTCTCTAAAATAATGTTGTTTTGAACCCCATGTTATATGAAACTTTTTGCTTCTTTTAACCCCCTCTATCACCTATTTAAATAATGACTATCATAACGTTTACACCCTGTATTTTCATCAAAATTATCCGAACGACATCCAGAAGAATGGTATTTCGATGAAACATCGTATTCTTGTGAAAGGAGAATGTGGACCTAATAGACCATCTGCAGAACAAGACTTATTGAATAAAGAAAAAATATTTGATTTGCTTGAAAATAGGTTTATTCGTTACATCACGTAATTTCTGGATCGTCACCCGATGTCTTAGTCTATCGTTATCTGAATTATAGCCAAAATGTGGGCTTGGGCTATTTCTACATTAAATCGACTTCAACACCTTTTATCTCATTAGGCCTCTATTTGCAACTGTATCTACTAAACATTTTTGGACGTATATTCTTTGACTTTCTGTTCTAGAAAAAATGTCATTATTTTTTTAGTCGACCTACACTATAATAACAGAAATACACTTATAGATAATGCATCAGATAGATCAACTCTTCGTGTTGATTGTGCTCGAGAGAATCTGAATGAGCCTCGATGGAAGTGTATATATGACATGCAGGTCATAATTAACTACATCCCCATCTACACGCTACTGGCAGCCAATTTCACCGCAAACCGAAATATACAACGTCGAAAAAATTAACTTACCATGAATGACTAGATGCGCTCATGGTGTATAGCTGATTACAGGAAGTCATCACTAAACTGTAACAATTGAACCCGACTGAAACAAAAGAAGGTCTATTTCAAGTGGATAGGGGCGATAATTTGTGTATACTGGCAGTTTCAGAGGAAGTTCCAGATTCTCTGTTAAGCTTAATAAATCACATCCGTCTTGATTCCCACTTTGTGATGGAGGTAGGTAAATCAATTGTGGTCGCGTCGGACTACAGATTTAGTGGGCTGTACATATAACATACATGTTGCTAAGAGTGGAATGTAGTTTTCAGATCGCACTCCTACATTCAGTTGATCATAACCGTCTGCTTGAAACTTTTCAGTCTATACCCTATAGCCCCAAGTATCACGAGCCCAGGACTCAATAGTTTGACAAAGGCCCTAAAGTCGGACCAGATTTCAGGAAATATGCTTCACCTCTCTCTCCCTTCAGTTGCGACCAGGATAAAATATGACCCCAGGTTTTGTTATGCCCTGCAGCAGGCTTAGCATTGCCCCTACATTCTCGGTGCTCAGGGGCCGCTGCATAGCTTAAGTTGGTCTTGTCTTGAAACGTAACAAAATGGTAAAGATAATAATATCTTGAACATGTGGCATCACACAGGGGCGTTCTAGCGTACTGTGGGCAAAGCCTATTCCAATTTCTTTCTTTCAGCAGTTCTACCTTCCTAGTGAGGTCGATCAGAAAACAAGAAAACTCGCGTTTAGCCATGATTAAATTGTCTATTTAGCCTTAGCTATAAGACTAAATTTTCAAATTCACAGCTGTTAATCCACATATATCTCCAAAGAGATAATATGAATAGCATAGCATTGTATTTTATAGGATGACAGATGACGGGCATCCCTTGCTGACCAACATATGTTGCAGTCCATACTAGGTTTTCAATCTCATTGATGCCTCAATCCTTAATTTTGACCTGAAGTCCTTACGTCAACACACTAGCTCTCAGTTGGATCTGTATGCCGCCAGTTCCCATTGCCAGCAAGTCAATACTGTGGCATACAGTTACAACAGTGAGCTTGCTATTTTCACTTTCGTGTCTGGTTTCGATAGAGTTGATCAGATTTTGTTTATTATCTATGCTGAAGAGTTTTCTCTTCTTCGCCACTATACAGTTAGACCTATTTTAGTAACACTCTTATGTTGGAACAGTATGTAAGTAGTCTAGCGGGCATCAGTCGACTATGCACCATTTTCGAAATTTTCCACGTATTCTTTTGGCAATTCCATGCTACTGCAATTGGATTTTATCTAGAGGTCAGCTTGGAGGATACTTTTCGGACGAGAGCTCCACGTCAACATTTCATCAAAAAATCTTAAAAGTATCTTCACTTCTAATTAATCTCAATCAAATTTCCCATTTGGTCAATCCCCCTTATATAATACAAGAGTGAATATGATATTGAGTAAGATTTGGAGAGAAAAATAATCCCAGGCTTTCCTTCTTCACACATAAAAATATATAATTTACTCATTCACTTAAGTATCGAGGGCGTGGATTAAATAAATAAACACACACAATACATACACGCATCTGGACAGCGTTAATGAAACGAAGGATAAAGCAAAATCATGGTGATTCAGAAAGCTTCGTCATCTGCAACTAACAAAATTAAATTTTTGTTTTTCTAACGGTTTAGCCGTTCCCACAATCATGAGTATCTGTTGAGTCGAATGGTAATTCAAACTTTTCCAATCCAAACAAGACAGTGTTGAATATCACTCGAAAATATATGGTTAGTATTAAGATAGTGACGTTATAAAAATAGAAAGAAAAAACGCAGTCCTTTACACATCTCTTAGAGATTAGTTGAAATCTTAAAAAAACATTCAATATCCAATAGATTGAGAAGAGTTAAGAAATACATCGTGCACCAAATAACTGAAAAGTCTTTTTTACTGAAATTTCTGATGAATAGTTAATATTAATGTGATTTTTAGTAATTATATAGTTCAGGTGATTTTTTAACTAGGATTTCAAGAATGCAAATAAGGTTCCTTCATATCTGTATCGCATTCAGAGGTTTCTAATAAATAATTTAAGAGCGTCTAAATTGTTAATTTTCTTGTAAATTACATGCAATTATCGAATGTTTAATACAGTTATTAAATGGATGGGTAGTGATTATGCAGCAAATAACTAGAGACTCAATAAAACTTATGAGAAATTTATCCTGTTTGAGGCTATGCATGCTGAACAAGACTTCCCATTTGAAACAAAAAAAAAGTTTATTCGCGATTAACTTCGTTTCTGTTCATTAAGATTAATAATAATAAGCAAACGTCTGATTACTTTCTAGAACCTCATAAAGCTATCGTCAGCTGCTTCCAACGATCCAAACAAAATAAACCTTAGCTTTTTCCGTCAGAAAAATTGTTTCCCGCAATCGACTACTTAACGGAGAGCTCGTGAATGCGTGATGTGAATTGAGTACATATTATTTGAAAAAAATACTGCTCATAAGTTAGGATATGGTTGTAAAAATGTTGTTTAGGAGTGTAAGATACTCGTCACTCTCACTGGCATACTCAACTACGTTAGTCAGGCGCAAGAATATCCGTCGTAATTGACGTGTTCTCTTCTTGATCCCACAACGTCAATGCGGTTGTTCCCCAGGGATCGGTCTTGGCTCCGACTCTGTTTCTCTTACATATCAACGACCTCCTTTCCTGCACGACCAACCAAATCCACAGCTTCGCTGATAACAGCACTCTACATGCAGTAATTAAGAGTGACAAGCTGATCTCTGCCGCTGACCTGGAAAAAAGAAGACTTGCGACGACTTCCTCTTTGACGAGAGACCTGGACGTTATCACTGCTTGCGGACGCAACAATCTCGTACAGTTTAATGCTTCCAAAACACCTTGACGAACAGAAAGCGTCATCATCATCCGGTTTCGATTGATGGACATGGACTTGATATCGTTAGTAGCGACAGCTGCTGGGAAAAACCTAGGCTATTTGTTTAGGGCTAAGAAGTACTTTTGTCCATATGACCTTCTCACTCTATACACGGCCCAGATAAGACCTTGCCTCGAGTATTGCTCACACGTTTGGGCTCGATGCTATCCAGAGGAGGGCTGACCGGCTGATCGATGATCCTTCTCAAACAGGCAGTCTCGGGACCCTTTCGCACCGGCTTGCCGTTGGCGATCTAGCTCCCTTCTATCACTACACCAACGAGCTTTGCTCCTCAGAGCTCTCTTACATGATGCCGCCGCGCGAACTGCCTGCCAGACAGACCCGCCTGACTTTGGCCTCTCATCCTAACCGTGTCCAACTTCGTACATCCAGAACTGGCCGATGCAACCGCTCCCTTGTCCCGAGGGTGTCGAGATTGTGGAACAATCTACAAGAGGAAGCTTTTCTCAGTTCTACTAACCTTAGGCAGTTCATAACATTTAGGCTTCTACGAGTGCCTGCGCTCCTGCTTCGGTATAAAAAAAGCCGCTCACTTATTTGAAGTTAACTAAGTGCTATAATTACCTATCTCGCTGTAAAATAAGTATATTATATCATTGGTGCTCGCTAATTTCCTGAAAATAGCATATCCTCCAGGATGTTACAATAAGTTTCACACAGCTGGGGCATCATAAGGAGTGTAAATGGCAGATCCCGCTTAACGTTATCTGGTGATGGTATCTAAATCAATGGTGAACCGATGTAAATGCAGTCCGACTTGGCAAGTTGAGAAATAGGACGTTAAGTTACAGATCTAATCTCTTCATCAGCCAGGCATCATGAAGCCAGTGTAATACTGGACGTAACATACTGTATAACATTAGGGTCATTTTATATTCACCAGTACCAATTCAATATATCTACAATTTACTCGTGAAATGAACGACTTCAAAAAAGAAAGATAAACCTGGCCACAAAGGGTTAAAATCTGCAACCGCAGACCTACAGCTTTCCTTTCTGTTACGAGTAAGGTGATGCATCAATCGGGATCTTCTGGAATATCTTGAACGCCACGCCACGGCTTGATTAGCGACAGGCAGTATGGTTCCGGCACTAGCTATCCACGGGCGACCTCCTAACATATGTCACGCAACTGTGAAGTAAACCCATCAAGTCATATGGTGAGACTCGTGTCGTTTCTCTTGATACCATGAAAGCTTTCAATCAGCTGGAGCATGCTGCTCTCTTATGCAAGCTTCTATCTTACGGCCTCCCAGGGAAGCTTTGCAGGTAGGTGGCTGACTTCATCTCTAGCCGCAAGACATCCGTCGTAAATGAAGGGTTTTCCTCTTCAGCCCACAATGTCAATGCGGGTGCTCCCCAGGGTTCGCTATTGGCTCCGGCATTGTACCTCTGACATATCCACGACCTCTTTTTCTATACGATCAATCCGATCCACAGCTCGTTGCGCCTCAGAAGAGGGCTGTCCGATTGAACTAGTACTCTTCTCTAACGGACAGTCTCGGGATGTTTTCGTAACGCCGGGCCGTCGGCGGTCTAGCTCTCTTCTACCACTATGTCAACGGGTTGTGCTCCTCAGAGCAGCCGTGTTGCCCTGGTATTTAAGTTTCTGCCTACGCGGCTGCTTCTATATAAGAAATTCGTATTATTCCTGGACAATGATATTCACCAGTTCACCGCATCTCGATACAATACCCGTGAGGCTGTGCGTGTGTGCCTGCTTGCGTAAATGCAGAGAACGAGGGATAGACTGTTTATGTATTCTGGCCTCTCGAATTGACGTTTCGTTTATTTTAACACGTCATGTTGCCATCGTTCACGCGATTCGAGCATTTTATTCACTGGTGCTACAGCCTTAGTTATGCACTCTCGAGTAATGGGGGTGACTGGGACATTATTTTTGGAGTACTGATATTAAAACAGTATTGAGGTATTGTTTGACAATACTGAGTATAGTAAAGGTAGGAACAGTACAATTTCGCTCCTAGGATTCTTCTCCAAAATAAAAAAATGTTTCGGTAAATGGGGGTAAGAGGTGAAGTTGGCTTAGGTTTTCACCAACTAGCAAAGCATTTTAGTCTGAGTATAGGTTTCAGGGGTGAGACGGAGAATTAGAATTTTTGTTTGCCGTAATGCGTAAGATATTTAAAAATTACTGGTACCTATATGTTGTTCGTTCAGCGAATAAATAATAAATGTAATTTTTTTAATTTTTTTGTGTAAATTTTCGCAACTAGAAGTTGAGTTGTAACTTCCAAACTTCGATTCAATGTAACGATTTGAGGATGTAAATGGAGAGCAATCATAAGGTCGATTTCAATTGGCTCACTGTGACATGGTTTACTGAATGTGTAGGTACTTGATGGAATTTAGAACAAAACGGTGCTTAAATAGTTTAAACGTACTAGTATCTGGGAGCATATCCGAGTTGATTAAACAAAGGCAATATTGCTATTGCAAAAAATAAATCCAAAGCACTTAAAATGTTATTGATAACGCGAAGATAGGTTAGAAGATAAATCTTATTCAAATAACACAAAGGCGGATTTCAACGGTTGGCGGGGGGCGCATACTATCTATAAGTTAGATATAGCTATAGGAACTGAGCATTGCGATTTTTTTTTATCCTTTGGTATTGCAAACGCTGTCCCTCTTTGACATCACTTACGTGTAGGTACAGCACAATTCTTACGACTTATACGTATATACGAGTATTGTGACGTGACAAATCTAAGTCTGAGTAATATATTAGCTTTTCAAATTGCACTTAAAAAGTGATTTATGTTCTGTTTATTGCTCAATAATAATTTGAAAAGTGTGTAAAGCTTGACTGATTTTGTTCGGGGTTAGTGTTGCAGCGAAGCATTTATGAGATTTGTTAAGTGCGCCTGTGGCCTGTCAAGAAAATGCGTCGTTAGATGCTCAAAATCAACGCCACACGCCCCGCCTCTCTTCCCGCGTATGTGTCTATTTATGTTGCTATATCGAATTTATTTAAATCACAGAGCTTCTGCACTACACGTGAATAGCCCTGTATTCCTGTACTTGTTTCGTACAAACATACATTATCAAAATAATGACGATCTAACAGATAGTATAGTTTATTCCAAAGATTTCCAACATTTTTACATACGATCAACACCGATTTGAAAACTGAGAAAACAACAACTATGCCGTAAATCTAAGTTCGACAACGAGAGTCTGAAGAATAACTGTAACATATTGAATTTCAAAAAATAATTGACTATATCTGCTGATATAATAGAAGTGCTTGTTTGTGTCACTATTTGCACCAATTACTTGATTTGTTTAATGGGCGGTTCAGAGTCTTAATCCTTAAGCTTAGTGCACACTAGTAGACGCCGTTGCGCAATTTGTCTATAGGCAGTCTGGAGACGGTCTCAAGACACGATCTATTGATGGTCTATAGACATCCTTCTTTGTCTCGTCTAGCGTCCATACGATAATGATGAATTTTTTGGTTTCACGTTCGTTTTGTGTGGAATGGACTGGGATATATCTCCGGGTCCCACAGAATGTTTTTTTTTTCGGTTAACAGAGCAATGAAGTTTTTTCATGTTTTGATCTTTAATATCATTACACTAGTTAATTATAAATGCCATTTTGTTCTCATATAATACAATATTACCTTTCTGAGGATATCTGAGCATTTTCCATGTTTTTGTTTTTCAAGCTGGCATGGACTAGATACAACAAAATGGATTTAAGGAGCAATAATAGGATAAACTTGCACTGAGGTTGAAAAATTACCAGCCACAAATATCGTTTGCGTCTACCATTTTCTAAAATACAATTTTAGGCTTGTATCTCGAATATTTAAAGGAGAAACACATGTTCTCCAACAAAGGTAATTCTTGTTACTCCGAATATCATCATGAATCAAATACTCAAAAATTCACCAATAGTCAGTGACGTAGAAAATAATATATGTACGACTGCACTATTATTTGTGCTATATACATTTTTGTATATATTGGTCACTTTGTTTGTATTGTACTGTCAGCGTTACTAGCACATACTGAAATAGATTAAAAAATATTATTTTGAAAGCTCACACTGACTAGCTGTTATTCATCTGTCAATTGGCACGTACCTTCAGAAATATGTGAACATTTCGATTCAATCATGCATTTTTTTTTCGAAAAGCAACTTGTTGACCTCAAATGTGACCCAGATAATAACCTTAGAAGTAATTTGAAGATAAGTTTGTTCAAATAACAACCACCATTTTTGACAGTAGATTCAAGCATTTAAATTTACAAACTTGACCCTCAAGGACACCTGAAGTCATTATCTAGGTCATATTTAAGAAAACTCTGTTTTCTCGTGGAATGCTTGGTTGCCACGTTTCTGCAGTGATTGTGGTGTGGTATTTTCAGACACAATAGGCTGTAGTAGTAGGATCACTTCTGAGCACTTGATCTCATCTATGAAAATGCACTCTGATGCGAATGACGTGGAATCTCATACTCTTTACGAATCTGCTATCAATTATGGTGGTTGCTATTAGAATTTGTAAACCTGACCTCCACGTGCCCTCTGAAGTATAAAAAATTAGAGGTTACCGAGAATTCGGGTTGTTCAGATACTGAATAGACATCCTGTATAATCCAACAAGAAAACGGAATGCGATTCTACAGGCAGCAGACCAACTGACCGTACCTACTCCACTTCCACCCACACAAGACACCATGAATGAGATCAAGAACCTAATAGCTGGTCGATATGGCTTAAGTATAGTTACAGGCAGTACAGTACTAAAATAACATTTTATCAAGAAATTCTCCGGCCACGTGTTTTGTTTGCCTTGGTGTGTGTCTGTTGGTTTTATTTCTTATTTTTACGGACAACCAGCAGCATCAGCAGACTAACGAGTGGGGTTTTCATTAATGATCGCAATGCTTTTATTTGGTTAAACCATACGATAGCAGTTATGCTGTTGAGAGCAGAAACGAGTGTTTTGTATTTTTACTTACATTGGAATTTAACATAAAGAGATATGCTGAACTTGAGTATCTGAATTATGTCAACAAGACAACTTTTACTTTTCATATCAATATGAGAAGGAAGAATCTGTCAATTGCCATGACGAAAGGAAAAGAAATATATAATATACATATATTAATATTTTTTTGACAACACGCATTATTATTAGTCTCTTTGCTTCCCATAGTATCTTGTCACCATGTAATCTCTGCAAGTGCTGCACTGATGTCAGTAAAATCTGGAGCCGGCATCCTACGTGGATATACTTGTATATAGTACTTGAGTAATATTTTTGGAAAACAGGATAGTTGGCGAAGTTACTGGCACTACAAAAATAATATTGAAACCGTGATTTGAAAATAAATTGGTATTCATATGCGGTAACAAATGAAATAATGAACTCTATTCTACCAAATAACACTGTTGACTAGTCCATTTCGTTTTTTATTCATAGATTTTATCGTTTGAGAACCAGTTTTGATCGAAAAGCTACTCAACCCTGTCATCAATTATGTTCGACATAAGTTAGCTCATCAGAAAGAAGTTAGCTACGAATGTGCATAACAATAAAATTAAACAGAATTTGTCAGTAAACAGGCCCCTACAATTGGTCCTCAGAAATGTTTTCCCCGTCCTACGGACATTAACGACCATCTGGTAGCGCTGCTATGACTAACCCCACCCATACCTTTCAGCTCACCGCTTGCCACATGCCAGTCTCGCCATCATGGCAGCCGCCACTGACCACGGAACAACAAAAACATTCATCGGTGACTCGGTGATGGAGGTATATCCAGAGATGAGTGTGTTGAAAATATTTCTCTATCTCAAGTTTTAATGGCAAATGTACGGTGAAACCTATACTATTGTGAAATATGTCTAACAGGTAGGTAGAACCCTTATTTAGGAACTTTAATTGTTCAGTGAGGGCTGGAAGCGAATTCATATACTAAAGCCAAAAAAATTAGATATACCCTTCCCACTTCCTAAAACCCCAACCCCCAATTTTTTACCACTACAACTTTTGAAAATGATTTGGAGCCTATGCAAAGTCAAAAAACAAAGTTTGAGTGATTTTTATGTTATCTTATTTCGTTTTTGGTCTTTAGATCCGCCGCCACTATAAAGCTTTTTCGTAGTTGGTATATTATAGTAACTTTGTGTGAAAACATAAAATCTCATTGCTCATTGAAGAAAGTTTTCGCGATTTCAATACTTCCTCGCAAGTGGAGTAAGGAGAAAAGTGAATGAAAAAACACAGCTTTGTACCTTTTTGTCAGCGGTGTGCCACATGTTCTCTATAAACTCATTTTCAACAAGCCAATATGGAGTATCAGAAGCGCTTACGCTTCATATGGTATCTACTGACCTTTTCTTTGACCTTTTATAAAATAATAACCAACCTTTTTAAGTGCTGTGTTCCTATGAACCCAAAGCCGTCTTAAGCCATGTTGGAGCCCCTGGGCTCACAAAAGCTTTGGTGAACGAGCACCAAAGAGCAGGCCGAATCTAGGTCCCTACTTTGCTGCTTGGAAAATTTCAGAGGCAGGAAGGGGGGTTTTACTCATAACTTTTTGGGAATATCGTTGCATGCATCTGTGTGGGCCCTCATCAAGCTGGAACCCTAGGCACGTACTCCCTGTGGTAAATATGTATAAGACAAAATTGATCCACCACATATCCCAATGTAATTTTGGACACATGATAACACTTTTCCTCATCACCTGTTTTCCCTCGTGCTCAACCATCATGTACAGTCATAAGCAAAAATAACTGTGCGACGTTCTCCCCATGTTAGGAAACATTGTAATAACGCTAACCACACATATTGCGATAATAAATTTAGTTCCCTTAACTTTTTTGTTTTTGTTCTGTTATTGGCACTGGTCGATAACCAACTGGGCAGAGCCTTATTTTCGATATCATGCTAATAATAGAAAGCAGAACAGCCATTACTTAATATTACCACTACACTATCCCTATATTAGTTGTTACATCAGTACGCGAACACCATAATATCGCTGTTTTTTTTTTTGTTTAATCAATACATTTTTTATTATTTTTTACTTTTATCCCCTTTGTTTTCAAAATTGCTTTTGTTTTGCTTGTTTTTATTTATTTAATTTTATTTTAATTTCGATATATTTATTACTTTATACTGATTTTTTTTGTATTTTCTTGTTTTCATTCTCTTTTTCAAACAAAATTAATGTAATTTAAAAGTTCGTACACTTGCTGGTTCTCAGAACTTGAGTTTGAAGGAAAAGAAGGTAAAGGAAGGTGTTTTTGCAACGTTTGATACAATTCGGTATTTTCTCTATTACAACTTGTACATTGTAATATGAGGAGCTGTAAGGTCTCAATATATCCGCAACTGCAATGTGGATCATCTGGGTATCCAATTCTTGATTTATGGTAGGGTGTCAGGACATGACCTACTTTCTGTTGGATTGCTTTTGTAATGGTTATTCCATTTATTCTTTAGTCATTGCCTGATTAGAGAATGCACGTCAGTAATAGGAATTTTCATGCTGGGGACGTAATCGCCGATAGGAATTGTTGCTGTGATTAAAATAAACATCACGTTAAATTTGTAAGGTGTTCATAAACCTAGTTCGAAATACTTCGCGTGGATAGCTATATGCAGAATACCTATTCAAGTCTGTAATATGGACTGATTTGACTAGAGTGAACCTTCTTGGTAGGAAGAAGCCAGTCATAGCTTTCTACGATCAGATGAATCCTTTTGTGTTGCCAATACTTCGGTGTTAATCCATAAATAAACAACTTGTGGATCTCACTACTGAATCCCTTGCTGACGGGAGCTTTAAGTATTGATCCGCAGGTGCTTAAACATCGATTGGGGCTCATAAAATGATTTGATTAATGATTTGACAAGCTTTCTTAAATTGTTTCTTAAATGAAAAAAAATTTGAGAATTTCTCCTGTGCGCATCCTAGGAAGATCAAGATATAAATGTATTCTTTCAAGGTAGCGGACTAGCAGGCTATCAAAGTTGAGCGTTTCAGTTCATTGAATCATTTGTAGCTCAATAAACAAGCACAATTTTACAGTATATAATACCAATCCTTTTTTGTAACGATTTATCCGAGTTTGTAGTAAAATATAGAATAATCAATCAATGAAAAGTTAAAAATTGTGATGCTTTGTAAGAAGATGATTGCTATATCATTCCATAAAATTTTTATGTATAGTTGTTGAGTTTTAAGTGATCTTAAAACATAGTGAATATAACCAAAAGATCACAAAGTGTTGTTAGAAGCTTTAAAATGAAGTATCATGTGAGACCATATCCAATTTAAATAACTGTCTCAAGATGGGGGTTGAATCCCAGTTTCACGTTTTAATACGGCATTAATTGCATCATCCCAAATTTCAGCTTCCTATCTTGTTCAAAAAATGAGTAGGTTTTTTCTGAACATCGCTGTATGTATACAATAGGGAAATATGATCCATACACGTAATCATATCATTATTCTCATTTGTCAATTGTTTTCCCTCGGTAAAACAAATAATATTAAAACAAGAACGCTACATGAAATTCTTACTCGTACTGTACATTTTAAATATGCTCCCGGCATCTGTGATCCCTCATGGCTAGCGACCAATTGAAACGAGCGAAGGTGGAGCTGAAAGGCAAGCCGACCAACCGCAGCATATAACTAGTACAAGCGGCGGTATAAACCGAGCGCTGCTACCTTGGAGTAGCTTGGGTTTTGTGATAAATGAGGTATTTGTGCGGACACTGTTTCTTACACTTATTGCATATCTTACAACTTTTATAGATTTGCAAAACAACTTACAGAAACCTTATGGAAAATGACTTTTGAATGTTTTTAATTTAGTATGTAATATACTTGACGGGGGAGGAAGGGGAGGCCACTACCTCTCTTTAGCAGGGCAAAAATGGAGAGAACATTTTTTACAAAAGTTAAATTATTTATGTACATGGTGCTCCACAAGCTGAATCAATATTACATATTTAATGAAAAATTACTAGGATTAACCGAAATATGTTATACGTATATATAGATAGGTAAACTTAATTTTGCTAAAAGCACTATACCTATATGTTACGTGTGTTCAAAATTTGAACCTTGCCTTTGTTTTCTCGGAAACGGTAAATCGAATATAACACGATCAGCATTTACCATAATTACTGACGTCCAGGCTACACGGTCAATAAATATGACTTCTGATGATGAATATATTGAAGGATCACAGTAAATACTAATCCTGTAATATTCACCTAAACGACACCGGGGCAAAGTTGCACAGGTAAATAAAAAATGAAAGTTGGACAGTTTGGAAATTCAAAGTATTTCCAAATTTACTCCGAGTCGTTTTTATTTTTTTGTGTCTCTTGTCCGAAACAAAGCTTTTCAAACATCCACATTGTTTACAAATTTCAAACATATTACACAATAACACTACCACTTTTTCACTTCTTTCGGTGACATTCGATGAGATTAAACCAACCATATGAAATTAGGCACTTGAAGTTTATATCAATGCATAACATGTTATCATCTTTGATATTCTATGGAATAGATGAATATATGATAGTTTCAAGACTTAATTAGGAAAAAAAATATTATATGACATGATATAATCTAATAAAATTAGAATTAAAAAATATTTGCCTATGAAAGAATCGCATACATGAGGAAAACCAAAGATAAGACAGAGGATAAGAGACTAAACATCATATTAATGTTCTCTTTATGCCACATTGCAGAGATTAAATAGTGACAGTGACTATGAGCAGTTTATTTTGAAATCCTATCTCAGATATATTCAGAAAAAAACGATTTTGGGAAAACTCGTTCTTTTTTCTGTGTGTCTCCGGAGTATGCTCCAAGCGTCAACACTTTTCAAATGCATTTTCTAAAATACATGAATACGCAACATTGAAACCGTTCAACCGAGCTGTTTCGGAGATCGCAGTGGTGAAAATGCGACAAACTTGTTTTTCAAATCATTCTAGAACAAACTAGGTGATATCCTTCTACATATTCTAGAAAAGTAATTTTGGCTATATGACGAAATTTCAAGTAATTCTATAAAAACAACGAATAAATATAGTCGAATGAAAATTATTTTTGGAATTAGTACGATAGTCCCAGGCTATATCAAACCTTGTCCTTTGAAGTGATACCCCTATATTAAAATATACTAAAAGATGTGCTGTGTTCCGATTAAAAAATGGTTTCTGTTGTTTTGCCGGTATGAATTACCCTGTAGGAAGCGATATATTATTTGTATGTTTTATAGTAATGGAGATATTGTCCAATTATATACTAAAAACTCACCTGTATGTCTAATTTTTTGCAGCAGCTACGTCGCTGGATAGCCTGAACATTTTTGAAGATTGTTTTATGGTAATCATTACAAAGGCTTTCTTTTGGCTACTAGTGCGCAAAAAATGAACCATTTTATGCAATACCCAATTAACCATTGCAAGCAACTGGACATACACATTAGTTCTAATTTTGAAGGTGTCTTCATCCCTTCCCCAGTTGTTTTATAGACTTGTAAGTTTGATAAGAAAGTTACCCAGAATTTTTTATTTGGAGATGAACGGTCTTAGCATTCACTGTGAAGAATATATAGGTACTCGTACATCCTTCTGTACAATTTCTTTTATAACAAGGCTTACATTTGGCGAGTTAGCCTAATCAAATAAGTTTTTGTGACGTTTCTAGATAACATAATTATTGCAATAGCAGTTTACCGGTTTTTATAACGCAGATTCCACTCCACATATTTTCAGGTTGCACACTTTGTGTTGCTCGTGCTGTGCTTGGAGTTACACAAAAGTACCTGGATTATTAGAATTTGAAAAAAGAAGTTTTGCCGGATTTCACAATCTAAGGAAATTTATTATTGCGTTCAAAATCACCAGAAACGAATAAAAAAATTAAAGTCAAGTTTGGGGTAGTTATATATTTTTTGCTCATTCAAATAATACTGGTACCATCAGACAGGCTATTTAAACATTCTTCAAAATCTGGTGTTACTTCCCAAGTTATGGAAGGGCCAATGATTAAATTGGTTTCTTTTTTTAGCGATTACTCTATCGCAACAGGACCGAATAACAAAACTATGAATATTTTTCTGTCTGCAATAGAGTGCCAAGTATCTCTATTATCTTACCAGCGCCACAAAAAAATATACCTACTATGGTACTCGTATATCTGAAAATTACTCTTCCATTTGAAGTTTTTTCGCGATTACAGCACTTCCCTGGTCTATTGACTTCGTAACGGTTGGTTCTGAAACATTGGGATTCTGTCACCTATACAGGATGGATCAAGCTTTCACGGAGTATTACTCCTTAGAAACAGACTATTCCAAAAACTATTCAGGATTATCCTGCAAGGCATCTCTGGAAATACATTTAAAAAATATTTAGGATGTTTTTTTTTAAGATAAATATTATATATTTGGATATATTTACATACTTATGAGTTTTGCACACACACACACGAGCACGAGCACGAGCTAGAGCGCGAGCTAGAGCGCGAGCTAGAGCACGAGCTAGAGCACGAGCTAGAGCACGAGCTAGAGCACGAGCTAGAGCACGAGCTAGAGCACGAGCTAGAGCACGAGCTAGAGCACGAGCTAGAGCACGAGCTAGAGCACGAGCTAGAGCACGAGCTAGAGCACGAGCTAGAGCACGAGCTAGAGCACGAGCACGAGCACGCGCACGCGCACGCACATGCACACAAAGACAACAGTGACATCCAGCACAAAAGTAGGACACCCTGAATAAACCTGAATATTTTTGAGATATACCTATTCCCACAAGAACACAGATTGCCCTACTTGGAGGCCCGTAATCTCTGGAACTACTAGTGTAAAAACCTTGAACCCATAGACACTTTTTCTACGTGTAAACAAAATAACCCAAAACCGTTTCCCACAAAGTTTCTGCGGAATCTTTTAGTATGAACACTTTCATCAGAATATCAGCTGCAAGTATATTGAAAAGATTAGATGCTGTGCTGGTTGCAGTGACGTAGCTTGCTCTAGAGGGACCCCATTTCGAAAATTGTCGGGGGCCACACTCGATTGTCGATTTATCGAGATGTGTTCGTGCCAGATCAAGTCCTCGATCATCTCAAATTGATACAACTTCTACTGAAACAACACTATATTCCCAAAAATTTAGACCGAAATTTAAGCTTTCAAAGAATGTCTTCGTTGAGCCTTTATTATACGGGGCAAGCAAAAATTTTGTATAGCAAGAATAAAAAAATAGCATTCATTTCATTTTTCAGACTAACCGACAAAAATACCCTTCAAGTTCACAAACAGATCAATAGAAATAAAAGCAAACTTGATTTGGTGACAATAAGGAATGCACTGTTGCGATGCTGACAAAATGGCTATAAAGTTTGCCAACTTGCATACTTATATTTTTGGTTGATTTTATCTAAGATGCTTGTATGTATTTTTTAATAAACGGTGTTAATTGTAACACGCTTTGATTGCTTATCACTTAACACAACTCAGAATAATATCTCCCTACGCCCGGGAAATTTATCCCAGTCCACTCGGGAGACATTAACCAAATGTCATGTCCAATAAAACTGCCAACTACCCTTAAACCGTGCAAGATATCCAAATAAGTAATATATCGCTCGCGGATTGCGCTTAAGTATTCAATTTCAATCATGGAAATACAATCATTTCACATGAAGCTGTATGCTCATATTATGTGAAAAGCGGGTCAAGTGTCGGTTTCCCCTGCTAATAATAAATGTGCAAGAGACCATATCGATGCGCGTCGACTGAAGTCCTGTGCATAAGAATGAATTAACTACTGCCCTACCCTTGCTTGTTGGCGAATAATTTTTATAACGAATGGTTTGAGTGTGAGTTCGACGTCCGAAACCCTTAATTTTAGTGTCTGTATTTGAGGACATATTGCTGTTTTCAACAGAATTTCATTTGGCGTTCACTTACCACATGATATTAGGTCCATTGACACAAAAAAATGTATTCCTTGATCCCTGCTCTTGAACAATGGTAGATTCACGAAATTGAGTCCTCTCCATGGAGAAACAGGTACAAAAACAGCAAGGTAGTATTAGCAGGAATTACTCTGAAGACTTTCTTTTATTCTTCAATAAACTAGGTAACGAAAAACAGTTTGCAAATCATGTTCATAAATAGTTCCACTGGCAACAACGTATTTCCTAAAAGTTTTGGAACAAAATGCATCGGCTTCAATTTTAACAAGCACAAAGTAATATCAACAAAAGTTTGTTTACTTACTTTACTGTCAGTTGACATTTATTTATTTTGAAGTTTTCGCGTTAAGGTGTATAAATTAGAAATAAGAAAAAATATCTACAAGTTGGTTGGGCGGGTAGGTACCAAAGCTGAAATCTTTCGGATACTCCAGAATGAAAACATTTCACACAGAACCATTTATCGAACAATTGCGGAATGCGAGCAGGGAATACGATGTCTCCGCAAAAGTGAAAGATCACATGCATTTACTGCATAGAGGTCAGAAAGATTGGTGAGAAGAGCAAAAAATCGGGTTGGAATTTCAACAAGGAGATTGGCTCGTCAGTACAGATCTTCTAAGATTACGATATCGTTGGAATTGAGAAGGAATGGTCTTAGATATCGAAAGAGACTCAAGTGTCCCAAATACTCTCAAGCGCAACTCCTTCGTATACCAAGATGCTGTCGTCAACTGAGGCGGGTACACTTTGCCAATGGAAAAATCATTATTTTAGATGAAAAGTATTTCACTTTGAGTAATTCTGAAATTAAGGGAAACGACGGATTTTTTACAGACAACGTAGAGGAATGCCCTGACAATGTTAGTTACAAACATAAAGGGAATTTCTAACAGGGGTGTATCCCGAGCTTTTATGGGAAGACTGAGTGGTGAAGCTTTGAATAGTCACAGTTATATTGATAACTACCTTTCCAACTTGCTTCAGTTTGTCCACGAATATCATGCTAATGACCATATCATGTTTTGGCCAGACCTAGCATCATGCCATTACTCGAGATACCCAAAACTGGCTTCGACAACACAACATACCTTTTGTTCCCAAAAACGATAATCCTCCAAACTTGCCCCAGGCTCACCCAATAGAGGATTTTTGATCTGAATTCCGTCCAGGACCTCATAAGAGACATTCGAAGAAAGTTGCTTCTGGTTGATTAGAATGGGCCACTCTACATAATTCGATAGTATAGTTTAGTTAAGTATTGAGTTGTAATTTATGATAACTAGTTAGTATTTAAATAAATTTCTTCATTAAAAAACTCCAATAAATATTTTGTGCCAAAACTTTTAGGACATACGTTACTAACACTCAGTGGCATAAAGGTTTTAATACGAGTATATTTATCATAAGAATATAATATATAAATATAAGATAAATTCTTTTGAAAGCAAAACAGCAAATATGATGGATTCGCGGTCTTCGGTCAAAGAATCGTCTATTGTGGGGATAATTTGATCAATAACTAGCTATTTCAAGAATGCAACGGCTTTGAAATCTTTCGGCTAGCTTCATTGTCGTGTCCCTTTAAATTGGTTTGTCCTACATTACTCTGCTTCATTAATTTAGCACATTATACGTTACTAACACTCAGTGACATAAAGGTTTTAATACGAGTATATTTATCATAAGAATATAATATAAAAATATAAGATAAATTCTTTTGAAAGCAAAACAGCAAATCGCGGTCTTCGGTCAAAGAATCATCTATTGTGGGGATAATTTGATCAATAACTAGCTATTTCAAGAATGCAACGTCTTTGAAATCTTTCGGCTAGCTTCATTGTCGTGTCCCTTCAAATTGGTTTGTCCTACATTACTCTGCTTCATTAATTTAGCACATTTTACAACAAAAACATAGAACACTCTTGGTTCGGTGGTTCGCACATGGATGGCTCGGCATCTGCCAGGGAAGCACTAACAAGCTGCCAGAACAAATTCAGAAACTGTTATACTACTCTTTTTTACACCGAAGAAGCCGCGCAGGCAGAATCCTAAATGCCAGGACACCGTGGCTGCTATTAGGATCCCAGAGAAACCTTTTGATCTGATTTTTGAACTGTCTAAGGTTAGTAGAACTGGGAAAAGCCTCCACTTGTATAGATTGTTTCACAATACCGGTACCCTAGGAACAAAAGTGCGGTCGTTTCGGCCATTTCTGGATGTACGAAGATCGACACGTTTAGAATGGAAAGGCTGAAGGTAGGCGAGTCTGCCTGGCTGGCACATCGCGCGGCGGCATCATGGAACAGAACTCTGAAGAGCAAAGCTTGTTGGTGTAGCGGTAGAAGAGAGCTAGATAGTCAATGGATTGCCGGTGCGAAAGGCTTCTGAAACTGTCTGTTAGAGAAGAGTAATCGATAAGTCGGACAGCATCGAGCATTAATAATGTAGCCGGGGGGCAGCGCCCCAAACGTGTGAGCAATACTCAAGGCTTATCTGGGCTTTGTATAGAGTGAGGAGGTCATGTGGAGAAAAGTACTTCTTAGCCCTAAATAAATAGTCGAGATGTGTTCGTGCCAGATCAAGTCCTCGGTGATGTTGACTCCGACCAGCCGAAATGAACAGCCATCCATCGAAACCGGGTGAGCACTAGGACGCGTTCTGTTCGTCAAGGTACAGTATTGTATTTTGGAAGCATTTAACTGTACAAGATTGTTGAGTCCCCAAGCAGTGATAACCTCCAGGTCTCTCGTCAGAGAGAAAGTAGCTGCTCGTCTTTTTTTACAGCTCACCGGTAGAGGTCGGCTTGTCGCTCTGAATTCCTGTAGTAAGGTGCTGTCATCAGCAAAGCTGTGGACTGGATTGATCGTGCAGAAAGGACGTCGTTGTTATGTACGAGAAACAAGACCGATCCCTGCGCTGACGTTGTGGGTTGAAGAGGAGAACCCGTCAATTATGTCCGGCCAGCATTTCATACATCCGCCTTAGCTTTTGAGTCGGTTAGATACAATCGTTCCATCCTGACACGTAAGTGGTGGAAGGCTACTCTGTGGGAAGATCCTTTCAATCTGCTTGGCCATGGCCCAGAAAGACCGTGTACCATTGCGCTGCGACCTTACCCTATGCCTAACTTCTATATCGTGCTGGTCTTTGGCATTGCGGATCGCTTCGTTACATCTGTTTCAGGACTCGTCGGCTTACCTGTTCTTCACAGTGTGGTTTTGTAAGAAGGTTCTGTGTGCCTTTAACTTCTGCTGACGGGCAGTGTTGCACGATTTATTGAACTAGCCGTTGGACCATGGTTTAGTCAGTTTCACTATAGGAGCAGAGAGATCCAGCAGGCTACTGGCGTGTGACGAAACGCGAGAAAAAAAGTAGGGCTCGTCATCAACTACTTCTGAAGCAGGGTGATTGATGTTCAGGAAATCGATCTTGACAGCGAGGTATTCAAGTAGGTTATGCCAGTTATGGTCTGAGGTAAGGCGATAAAGGCAGCAAATGAATTTGGGGGATCTTTTGGAGTTGAGGCGAAGCAATAGAATGTCTTTCCGGTCTGATTCCAAAGAAACGCCTCTGGAGCAGGAAAGACTGCCATGACTCCTTCGTTCTTTCTCAGACTGGAGTACACCTCGTAGTTTAGGAAGCTAAGATGATTAATCGGCGCAGATTTTTTCTTGCCAAGAAAAGCGACTCGAGGAATCCTACATCATTAATTTCTTTGTTGGGGAAGATAACCGACTGCGTAGCTTAGGTGTGGAAGCACTCATGCTAGCGGGTGGTACCACCTCGGTCGACTAGTCTTTGTCTATCACCTTCTTTTTTGGACTTAATATTGTTAAATAGACCTAAAAGTGGCCCGTTGGTGGACTTGTACCGCCAACCGGCAATCTATACTGATGTATTCCTTAATGCGCGTACAACATCTTGAACCGGAAGAAGTGTATACTTTATACAACAACTTCCGGAATAAGCATTTGCCACGGCTCCGCACAGAAGGGGTAATCTTGGTACAGCTACTATTTTGAATAATAGTCCTGGGCCATAATAAATTATCAGAATACCTCCCGACCAGCGAGGTGTAAAGACAAAAACCAAGAGCATAACCGAAGTCCAAATAACATTAGTTGCGGTATTTTGACTGTAACTTTTTTCTTTGTTCACTCACCGCGGCCAATACAACATCGATATACAGATTTAGATAAGTTGTTTGTTTTAAGGCAGTAAGATCATAGTCGAACCGCCCAAAGACACCAGGTCCAGCAACTTTGAGTCTATGGAATATTTAGTGTTCTAAACAAGTCAAGGGCTGGATCTTTGAACTAATACTATTTCGTCCTTTGAAACCGCTTCGGTCTGAATATATAAGGCGACAAGGTTTTCGCGAATTAACTATTTTACTAATTATTACGGGAAAATCTTTTTCATTTTCAAAAACTATTAAAAACAAATAGCTAACCTAGAAACTTCAATATGACTGCTTGTGTGTTTTCAACTCGACCTTTGGATTGAACTCGACTAGGTTATTTCCTACATCAATGTGAATATTCCACAGGGATCAGTTTTGGATTCTACAACCAGCGATGTTTTTGCTGAAAATCGATAAGTAAGACGATAAATCTCATCCGTGTTTCATAATTAAGCGTTCAGTATACTTCAAGAGCCTCTGCGATCGAATGCAAAAACCTTGTATATAGGTGAAGCTACTGTTGAGGAGTCTGGTGGCAGGTAATAGGAAGTGCCCTTCGATTCCAGGGATCGATCCGCCCCTGTTCATCAGTTTTGCAAGAAAGAGCTTTGCGGGTGCGCCACTGCTACATTGAGATTCCTTTGAGAATCCGAATGTTCATCAATAAGTTGCATGGGTTCCCGCAGACGAGGATCAGGGCTCTTCAAAACGCTTCTGGGACAGGTACACTTTCACAAAAAGATATCTCTTACCGATGATCGCTTCCCGTTTCTACCCGGAGAAACATTCCTGTGGTCGCCCACGATCAGTTGTGACAAGCTTGTGAATATTTTAAGTATCATCTACCTCACGCTACCTCCATATGTTCACCCGCCATCGCCAAATTCAAACTTCAAACTGTTCGCACGATCGCATTAAGCCAAGCAAGAGCCCCAAAAATTAGCAATAAATTTTGTCAGCTTCGAAAAATACAGGCGATCAGAACACCACATGTAAATTTGAATATGAATGTGGCCCTTGTTAACGCATTTGCATACGATCGGCTGTGCTTTTTTTCTCACCCCTTTTAGCTTGTGATTCGGATCGGTTCCGATTTGGGATTTGCATATCGATATTTGGTTCAATCAAATGCTCTTTTGAAGGATGTCTTGGGAAATATATGAGCTACATTGTTGTATTAGATACTTTATGCTTGGGCGCTTTTAGCAATCAGTTGAAACAACTCGCCCATATGAAGAACGAAATGGGTAATTGTGATACCACTGGGCTTGTCGGGCGTACCATTTTGATACGCCTAGCAAACTTTAACGTCAACAAAAATGCTTGATGGCTCAAAGCTAACTCAACCTTTAATGCTTTCAAATTACTGTGCCTGTACTCAAAAAACGAGTCGCCCTATTTTGAAAATTTGGATCATTGACAAACAATTTTAGAAATCTGCATGTTATGAACACATTCAGGGTGATGCTTGAACAGAAATAACACAAAAGTAATGAATATTCCAAAAATGAAGAGATTGCTCATGTGCATTCTTTTTTGACCGAGTTTTCAAAAAACCAAAGGTTGGTTCACTTTTGCAAGTCAAACTTAAAAAGTGGTAGGTTGACACTCGCCACGCAGCGCTGTCATTAGTTCACTAAGGGATTATGTTCAGCTTCTCTGAGAAAAAGTTAGCTACGAACATGTATAACAAAAGAAATAAAAAGGTCCAAGTCAGACCGACCTATCGACAATATCGACCATCTGGCAACGTTGCTGAACCGCACCAGTCAACCATGAGCCAGCCCAGCGGCAGCGGTGAACAGTGAGCGGCCATACGTGAACCACTGCACAGGGTTTTGTTGAAAATGTTTCCTAACGCTCTAAGTTTTAAGAGCAAGTATTCCGGAAAACCTATGATTGTGTGAAATATATCCTAACAGGTGGATAGGAATATCGAGATTAGAACCGTTTAACTATACTATTGACAAAAAATTGAGACACACCTTCCCTTCCCTCAAATTTTTATCCCTCTAAAATTTTCGCGAGTACAATACTTCCCCACAAGTAGGTGCGTAAAGTAAAAACGAAGTTTGAACGATTTCATTTTTCTTTTGCAGTTTTGCCCAAAGCTCCGTCACCAATGCATCGATTTTCGAAAGCAACAAAGTTTTTCCGTCCTTGGCATAGTAGTACCCTTGTGTGAAAATATCAAAATCCGACCAGTACTGTCTAAGTTACGGATGAGCCAAAGATTAGCGGACGGACTGACCAACAGACTCACAGGCCGACCATTGGTGTTTCGTGATGCACATGTCATATCATCTAAAAAAAATAATACATAATTTTTAAATATTTGCACGATTACAAAACTTCCTCGCCAGTCGCATGGGAAGTAAAAAATACTCATTTTACTTTCCACGCACTCAAGAGTGAGGAAAGGAAGCATTGCGATCTCAAAAATGTTCAAGTTTGAGATAATAGCAGCAACCATGAAACCAATCTTGAACATTTGGTGGTAGGAAGCAGTTATATTTTAAAAAATGGAATATCAAAACTTCGCATAATTCTTCATTTGTTACTAATGGAGATTTTTGGTGTAGTCCAAAAACTGTGCTGATCGTCGTTTTTATACGTTTCTGAAGTTTCTGCTCGAAACAATTGTTTGTAGTGTCGTGTAACTTAAAGGCTTTCTGATCATATTTGAAAACATCATTATTCGAACTTATCATTATTCTGATCAGTTTAGGGAGTGATAAAAAGATCAAAAATCTTATCAAAAATGTGTTGTTCCCATACTCACTAAATGACGCATAAAGTATAACAAGATATATGATGCTTTAAAAAGATTTGTATAGAAATTAGTTCACAGTGCTGAGTCAATACATTGATTGCTTATAAACTAGCAGTATTTGAATTTTTTTCCATAGAACATTTTTGAAAATTTCTCATAATGCATGTGTAGTGTAAAAATCCTATCGAACTTGTAAATGCCATATGTGCATATGAGCTTCACTTAGGAGTGACAATTTCTTGCTTTTTTGAAAGTTGAAGAACAGTTTACACAAAGAATAAATTAGACGTAGTGTAGAAATTGCTGGCCACTAGTCAAGAAAATGACAAATGCATAACGTAGTTGTTTATCAATCCCAAATCACAGCATATTATTGTTTACGCCCATCATGTCACGTATTACGTAAGCAGCCCTGAGGCGTCCAAACTGTATTATCTATTCGTATACCCCGTTGCAACCCATTCTTTGATCCGAAAAATAAATACACCGGCAGAATTCTCTGAACTTCGAAATTAGAAGCCCGATGCAAAGCTAAAATGCAAATTAGATGCACCAAACCACCCCTTTCGTAGCGTTTCAATTGCCTTTCTAAATTTCAACCCCCATTTGAACAGGCGATCAATCATGACAGACGCACTGGGGTACAGAAAATTCGAACATATCCTTCCATGAAGAGTTTTTGTGTGGTGAAAAACGAGGATTATAATCTAGAGCTCAAACTTTCAGGAGACGATGTGTCAATCAGAGCCGGACTCGACTACTCGACTTTTCAAGGGACAAACTTCAAAAATATATAATTCAAAAGTATGCCTAGCAAGCTGTATAATCAATTAATTCGTCAGTAAAGTATAAGTATTCTGCGATTGAACAAAGGTTTTTATTAAGATCTTTTTTAGGTTTCAGCTATATTATTGGTACATTAGGATTTGTTGTCAGGCACGGGACAACCACGGAAGTAACAAACAGACAGGTTTTATCACAGAAAAAATATTATGCAGATTTTATTCCTTAAATTAAACATACAGAATACTTGATTACATAAGAAATCATTCAACAAAACCTTTAATTATATATATCAACTGTTTTTCTCAATAAGGGACGTGAAAGTACCCAATATTCGTACAATCACACATATACATGTATCTATTATTTTATTAACGTATATCGTATTCTGGTTTGTATAGCGCTACAAGTTATTTGCAGGCCAAATTAAAAAATACCTTCAAGTGAATCTCATATTGATACTTTCTATCAGCAAAGCAGCATTTAATATTTACCACCATAGAAATAAAAAGTCCGCGATCAAATCATAAAAACAAATGGTTGCAATGTTTAAACGACTTGACCTGCTTTTATTTTTATAAAACCTATTTACTAATATACAATATACAAATTGAACTCCTTCACCTGATACCGCTTTGAGCCATATTTGCTTACTATGAGTTGCCTAGCCTCACGTTCACCCCCATAACATTCAAACATTTTCATCAAAAATAGCAAAGAATTATCTCGACAGACATGACCTTCAATTAAAAAAGACGCACTCAAGTTGGTTCATCCGTTGGATAGAGACACTGTATTACCGTGTATTCGCAAATTCAACTTCTTGATTGTGGTGTCATCACAAACGTTTGGCTTAGGTATCCAGTGGTGACTTTTCTGTTTATAACAAATTTACCTATATATACCTAACCTGTAAGCTATATACGAGTATTTTGGAATTTTGGCGTTTCAGCTGAACTGTAGAAAAAGAAGCAAGCTTGCTAGTTTTGTGTTTGCTAGCTATCACTTTCAGACCTTAAAAACGGAAGTAATCAAGTCAAGCCTTGCTATATATTCATATTATATTTAGAAAATGTTATTCTCGTAGATGGTATTCAACGTAAATTTTCTTCCAGTTCATCCGTTCTGTCGATTGTGAAATCCATGATTGATGATGGTGAAGGATCAATCTCATCTTCAGCATGAACCTTATGGAGTTTTTGTCCCAAATTAATTTCGTTTTTGCCTCCAATAGCCTCAAGTTCGGAAAGTTTACGTTATATACCTCTCCACAAATTGGGATGAAATAGCATGGTCTACAAAATACACATTTATAATCTTCATGATCATTATAATGAATCAATTACCTTCTACCAGCTGTATATATTGAATGGGACGTGCATTTTAAAAGATTTATATTTGTGTTGCAGTTCAATTTCAACAAATTCTTTCATTTTTGTTTGACAAATTCCAGCAGTTTAAAGTCAAAAAAGATCCACAGAGCTCCCAATTCACAATGGAAATCAGATCAACAGATGAAATGGTTGACAGTGTAGTGAGCCATCTGCTCATTTTTCTATTTTCGAGCAGTATATGAACGCACCTTGATTCATGAAGATGAATTTACGAACACATGTTTTTACAGTTGGTGGAATGATTGCTCACCACGTTGGATTCTCGAACACATGGTAAGTATGGCCAAGTTAGATTACAAGCACAAGCCTGGCTAAATGATCTAGTAGACACAGAGGGTATAGCGACATCATAGTAATGATGATGTGCTCAGAGGAACAAATTATTTTGATACATATATACAATAATCCAAGATTACTGAATAACCACAACCACTAGTCTATGAGGAAGGAGATTGTAGAAAATAGATGTCACCAATTTGTCGGATTTGCCCTACTCTGAACCGGATGAACTATGGTCAGACTAATAATTGGGACCGCAGCTCGTCATACATCAAAGCAGTACTCCAAGCCATGGAGAAAGGAGGTATGTCGCAACTCTAAACAGATAACCTATCTTTCTTCCAACGGTTGCAACAAAAGCACATACACAGCAACATAAGCTTGCATAAAATAATGTTTATTATAATCAATGAAAACAATTATTTTAACGTTGATTTCGAAACGAATACCTTCTTCATAAAAGAAAGTCATTGGTAGTGAATGCTCGTTTAGATATCAAGCGGAGTATCTAGTTTTAGAAGTATTGCATTATATTCCTTCGTCCCCAAACAGTGATAACGTCCAGATTTTGAGACTGACAAAAAGTCGCTTCCAGTCTTTGCAACAGACAAAAATCCTTGATACTTTTTACTTCCTACGCCAAATGGTGAGGAAGTTTTGTAATAGAGTATAACAGGAAAAGCCGTGCCACTGTCGGTAGTCTTTCATCTGTCTCTAATCCTTTTCCATCGAAGTAGGCCAAGATTAATGGAAATTTTGTGTAAGGAAATCCTACAATCTTCGCGATAGTAAATTTTGTCGGTGGTATCGTTAGATTATTGCAGCCTACGTTCCAATTGGAGTCATGATAGGGCTGGAGCAATTGCCGCCATTTTTGGTAAACGCGTTTGATCGAAAATATCAAATGCCATCGATTCTATGTAAAAAAGTATTAGAAATAGTCTGTAAGGAATTAAATTCTTTATCATTTTATCTATCAAAAATTAGCATACAGTCAATGAGAAATTGAAGGGTATTTCTTTGTAGAGAATGAAATTTGCTACAAAACAGGTATTTCACGACTTTTCGATGCCTTGATGGAGTATAAGGTGGGAAGTTGAAAATTTATATCAAAACAGTCGCGCGTTATCCGCATACAACATTATTTCATCTATAATCAAGAATGCCAAAGTGAATCCATTTTTTTACTGCCACGTGAAAGTATGGAAAATGTAATATTTTTCAATAATTTGTGATGCCGCCGGCCTTGGTGAGTGTTCCGTTCTGGTATCGTATTACATGTATTTCTGCCGTGCCACACCATAGTACATATTTCCTACGGTCTGATCGCGCTGCCACGTCTGAACGGCTTAAGTATCGGAGAGAGGCGACGTTTTCAGATGCACTACGGGTAGGGTAGGGAAAGAATGTCTATGGACTAATTGTATCTATCCGTTTGAATGACTTCTTTCTCGGATGGTCTAGTTTGTGCTAAAAATAATTCTTTATGAACTGATAACGGCGTTACGTAGCAACTGCAGAGACAACCTATTTGACACAATTTTTTTGTTGTAACTTGATGTAAAAATGAGCTTGCTATACCTAAGACGTGCGTCACGTCCCCACGCCCCTAGACGTACTCCAATCCCTACTCTTCAATCCGATCAAATTTTACTCGGCGATACCCTTCTCCCACTCAGAAAAAAACATCTTCCTGATGATGAATGCTGGGACCACCGCTGTGCCACCCCCCCCCCCCTATCCAGCCTTTGGCGTAAGACACCTTACACAAGCTTTACATGAGCTTTTCAGAACATCCAAAATTTTCGCATTTGGTTGCAAGGAGACGGCCCTGTGCCATGCCTAAAAATCCTTCGATTCTATAGAATAGAGAATGGCGCTGGGTCGAAGTAGAATATACATATATTATTTTCAGAGCGGTATAGTATATGCGCGATTTATAATATATAAAATATGTTAATTCGAGTTTCAAAATTCGTTACCGAGCTTAATGTATTCCAGCGGGACCATTTGCATACAATAAAATATGAAGCTGACATTCAAATTTCCATATTGTTGTCGATTTTTAAAAAGGAAATTCGTTTTGTATCTAAATAACGTACGCGTACGCTGTTCTTGTGTCTCCTCGTATCGTCTTCGTTCAAGACGAATGAAGAATTTGACGCTATACATCCATCCCGCCCCTTATTGAATGATGATGCATTGATTTATTTTTTTTTCGAACGGTCAAAGACACCTCCTTCCCACATTCTTTCCAAAAACTGGAATTGTATGGTTTAAGTAAAATACTACTAGCAATCACGTGTAGGTGTTGTCGCAAGGGCGGCCAACTTTCCCTCCTGATACTCCAAAATGGTATCGAAAAAGCGTAATAGACCTTCCTTGTGGCAAATTTTACTCTATACAAAAATGATAGTCTTATATTCTTACTTTAGCAGTTATGACCGGAAAGATCATTACATACTACATATACCTTTACCCTTTAATTTCTCGGAATCTGTTGACTACGTCAATTTTTAATAAGAAGCAGTAAAATCTAACGATACCACCGACAAAATTTACTGTCGCGAAAGTTGTTGGATTACCCTATATAAAATCTCTCTATATCTTGGCTTACTTCGACGGAAAAGTATTGAAAACAGATGATAGACTATGGACAGGAAAAAAATAAGTGATACGGCTTTTCTTATATATACATCATATCATGTAACGACCAGAAAACATAATACATATCTCGGTTTTGATATTTTCCGCTATTACAATATTTCCTTACCATTTGGCGTAGGAAGTAAAAAGAATCACTGATTTCTATGTATTGCCAAGACTCTAAGCGACTTTGTATCTTACGCAAAATCTAGAGGTTATTACTGTTTGGGTATGAAGGAATATAATGCAGTTTTCAATACTTCTAAAATTAAATATCTACTCTGATTGGTATCTAAGCGAGTATTCAATTCTAATGACATCTCCTTCCGGAAGTTGTTGTATCCAGTATACAACTTCTCCCCGTTCAAGTGATTGTACACGCCTTAAGGAATACCCCAGTACCGATTGCCGGGTGGCGGTACAAGTCCGCCAATGGGCCACTTTAGGTCTATTTAATATCACTAACACGTAAAAAGAAGGTGGTAGACAAGGACCAGTCGACCGAGACGGTACTATCCGCCAGCTTTTCCCAGGGTCTTATAAATGTCTGCATGTTTCCACACCTAAGCTATGTAGTCGGTTATCTTCCAAAACAAAGAAATTAATGATGACGGACGTTAACTCACTCCACCCTCGGAATGTCCGGGTGGGGTCGAGGGAACAACATCGAAGATAAAATTTGTTTGTCGATCATCTGCGGGAATAACAGCAACATTGATGCTGTTCATCACTACCTGCAATCCAATCGTTTTTAATTCAACATATTGTACAATCTTCACCTGAAGAGCAGGAACCTCCTATACATATGTCTTTATGTATATGGGATTGGTTAACATATCTGGTTGAATATGTTAATCAATGGGAGTCGTTCTAAGTTCCAGTTCCCTTCCATAGAACTGTACAATATGAAATGTATTGACATTCCAATTATGCCATCATTGCAGAAGAGAAAAAGTGACAATGTTGATACACTTTTTTAGTTTGAAATTCCGTCTAAAGTAGGAATGTGAAAATACTCGCAATTACGAAATTTTCTAAGTACCATTTTCTTAAATAACAAGATCAACTTCCTGAAGATTAATCACCCCGCTTCAGAGGTAGTTCTTCTCGGTGATTTCAATGCCCATAATGAGCTTTGGTTGGGTTCAAACAAGACTGATGCAGCAGGTCGTGCAGTCGAATCGTTCGCTCTTACTCAAGGGCTGACCCAGCTGGTGACGAGCCCTACTTCTTTCCCCGCGTCTCGTCACACGCCAGTAGCCTGCTGGATCTCTTTCTGACCACGCATCCTGTCCCTTACAGCACTGCTGTCCTGTCCCCTCTGGGTAACTCAGACCACATTGTTATGGAGGTTAGGTTTCGGTCAGAACCCGCTGTGGCAGCAGAAACTCGTACATGCCGCAAAACTTGGCATTACGGACATGCCGGCTGGGAGGGACTCAGAGACTTCTTCTCTAGCTTTCCTTGGAGAGATGTCTGTTTCACTGACGCGGATCTGTCGGCTGTATGTTCTTCGATAAGCGGAATTATCTACGTCGGAATGGAGGAATACATCCCTCACACAGTGAAAGTGCCAAAACCAGGGTCCAACGGCTGATTTAACAAATCGTGACACTGCTCGCCAGGGTAATGTCGCAGCGCAATGGCAGTCGGTGTTTCTGGACGCTGGCGCTAGCCAAGCAGATTGAAAAGAATTTCTCACACAGTAGCCTTCCACCACTTACGTGTCAGGATGGAACTACTTATTGTATTCGACTCAAAGGCTAAGGCGGAAGTGCTAGCCAAGATCTTTGCTGCCAACTCCACCATGGACGTCCCTCCCAACGCCCAAGTGCCGTCAATTCAAAGGGTTCCCTACACTATGCGGGAGATAACATTCAGGCATAAGACCGTAAGACGAGTGCTATTGTCTCTTGACATCAACTAAGCTTCTGGTCCGAACTTGATTCCTGCCATTGTACTGAAGACGTGTGCAGCGGAGCTTGCTCCAGTTCTTTCGCCTCTCTTCCAGATATCTTATGAATCCGGCACCTTCCCAGAAAACTGGAAATTTGCTCATGTCCAACCCAAAAAAGGATCTAAGACCGACACTTACAACTACAGGCCTATAGCTCTGCTTTCTGTTATAAGTAAGGTGATGGAGAGGTGCATAAATCGCGAGCTTCTGGACTACCTCGAACGTCACAGCTTGATTAGCGACAGGCAGTATGGTTTCCGGCACCAACGCAATTGTGGAGTAAACTCGTCCAGTCTTATGGTGAGGCTCATGTCGTTGCTCTTGACAACATGAAAGCGTTCGATCAGCTGTGGCACGCTGCCCTCTTAAGCAAACTTCCATCCTATGGCCTCCCAGAAAAGCTTTGCAGATGAGTGGCTGACTTTATCTCTGGCCGCAAGATATCCGTCGTAATTGTCGGGTTCTCCTCTTCATCCCACAGTGTCAACGCGGGTGTTCCCCAAGGATCGGTCTAGGCCTCAACACTGTTTCTCTTACATATCAACCCAATCCACAGCTTCGCTGATGACAGCACTCTACATGCAGGAATTCAGAGTGACAAGCCGATGTCTGCCGCTAAGCTGGAAAAAAGAAGACTAGCGGCGATTCCCTCTCTGACAAGAGACCTGGAGGCTATCACTGCTTGGGGACGCAACCATCTTGTACAGTTCAATGCTTCCAAAACACAGTACTCTACTTTGACGAACAAAAAGCGTCCTAGCGCTCATTTAGTTTCGACGGAGGGCCGAGTTCTGCCAAAGGGCCATTCATTTCGGCTGGTCGGAGTCCAGATCACCGAGGACCTGATCTGGTACGAACACATCTCGTCAATAGCTGCAGCTGCTGGGAAAAAGCTATACTATTTGTTTATGGCTAAGAAGTACTTTTCTCCGCATGACCTTCTCACTCTATACAAGGCTCAGATAAGGCCTAGCCTCGAGTATTGCTCACACGTTTGGGGTGCTGCCGCCCCGACTACATTATCCATGCTCGATGCTATCCAGAGGAGGGCGGTCCGACTCATCGATGACTCTTCTCTAACAGACAGTCTCGGGACTCTTTCACAACGGCGGGCCGTCGGTGATCTAGCTCTTTTCTATCGCTACACCAACGGGTTTTGCTCCTCAGAGCTCTCTTCCATGATGCCGCCGCGCGATGTGCCTGCCAGGCAGACCCGCCTGACTTTGGCGTCCCATCCTAACCGTGTCGAACTTCCTACATCCAGAACTGGCCGATACGACCGCTCCTTTGTCCCGAGGGTGTCGAGATTGTGGAACAATCTACAAGGGGAAGCTTTTCCCAGATCTACTAACCTTAGGCAGTTCAAAAATCGTATTAACAAAATTTCTTTGGGATCATAATAGGAGCCGCGGTGTTCCGGCATTTAGGCTTCTGCCTGCGCGGGTGCTTCGATATATATAAAAAACGCATATCATGATCTGGTAAAAATGCCCATTAAACTGGGAAGCTATTAATTGTCAATTTTTTCGCATCTGAAGAAATTTTGTTCACGACAGGCTGCAAAGTGAGGTGGACGAGATATTGGAATGGGTGAAACGGTGAATAATCAAAATTAATCATTGGAACACGCAGGCAATCTATTGTACTAAAAAACGTAGCGGCGCCCTGTCTGAGGTTTCTGCTAAGTATTTCGGTGTCACTCTTGACAAGGGGATGACCTGGCAGAAGAACACTGAAGCGTTAAAAAGTAAATTCCAAATCTCGTTTTGGCAACTCTATCCTATGCTATGTAGAACCTCAAAATTTAGTTTGATCAATAAAGTTCAGCTATACAAGATGGTTTTTAGACCAGCGATCACTTACGTAAGTGCGGCTTGGTGTTTTCTCGGTGAAACGCATGTGCGTAGTCTGCAGGTATTGCAGAACGGAACCTTGCGTACAATCACTAACGCCCCATGGTATGTCTCCAATGAGACCCTTCATAGAGATCTAGACATCCCTTACCTCCTTCCTCAAACAACAAGCGCAGCTACGTTAAGTCAAGCGGAATCGCATGGCAACCCTTTGTTGCGCGAGTCAATAGGCTACACAGTCGAGCAAGTTCGCAAGCGCACAAGGCCCCGACTGTGAACAAAATTAAATCGTGCGACATTAGGTCCAACCAAAATTATAATTTTTCTTCAACAACCAATCTCTAAATTAGTTTTGAGATCAATTTAAAATTGCCGAATACTAATTAGCAGTGCCAAAGGCCCAAATTGATGCACTTATTTTTTCTACGGACGGCTCTGACAGACAATGACGAATAGAATGATCATGATCTGGTCAATAGATAATGATATGGATTGGTATGGAATGCTCGATTCAGTGGCGACCCGTGACTTTTTCTAAACTGTTACCAAAACCAGATGCGAAAAATCTTATTGAAAAAGGTTTATTTTGGCCCTCCCAGATATGTTTTTGCTTATTTTAGGTATTGTATTTAATATTTTTTTAAATTAAGAATAAAATTGCTGGACTGGGCATAATCGTAGAGATATATACCGTTGAATTTACCTGGCGAAAAATTTCTATATTGCAACGTTGTCAAAACCGTGGGGTGTGGCGTAATTGTATGGACATGTTTGATTGACTTGATCCATTGTTTTGTTATTCCTTTTTGGTAGATAACTTTTCTCTAACAGTAGTAAACCTGTGCTTTTATGAACTGATGACAGTTTAGAGTCAATCTACTTGACCCATTTCTTTATTGATGAAATATAAGCATTACACGCATCCGCATGTTTCACAGGTAGTCAAATGCCAATAAACACACCGTGTAAGGATATATGAACGCTTAATTGAACAATAATAAATTCAGTTTTTTATTCGTTCTAGCATGATTCTGGGTCGGAATCGAGTGATAACAGAAAAATATTAAATTTAAATTAGATTTCCCCGAATCCGGCTACACCTCATTAAAATACCGCGCGTATGTACGTTATACCTGAACCTTGGTTTGGTTTCAAACCGTTTTAACTTAATCAATTTGTTAACCCATTTTAATCAAAATTAGATATTCAACTAATAAATCATTTTTAATAAGTTGAAAAAGTTGTTTATTTAAGACGACACCTTAAATTCCTTGGCTTGATCTGCTCTAATTAAAAAAAATGCTGCTAAACCATGTTAAGAAAATTTTATGCATGTCATTCATAGGTTTTTAATTCCTTTCCAGACGGATTATAATAATGAATAGCTGTCCGTTAAACTACTAAGTTATGACGTCAGTTTTGCTGGAGGCGATGTTGAAAATTATCGTAAACAAAGCGTTAATTCGAAACAGAAATAATGCAATTGAAAGGCAGATAATAGGTTAAGGGTTAGGTAGTCTAACTGGCTTAGCGAGTCATATCTCAGATCGGGCTCAATTTGCTTTGCAAGATTTCAGGATCCTATGTCAAACAGTTCGGAGACGCGTTCAAAGTTTGAAGTTGCGGTAAAAATGCGAATTTCAACCTTTTCATTTTTTTGCCACTCCTATCTCAGGAGGGGATTAAACCCAAAAGTATTTGACTACTCCGAAGCAAAATTATCCAAGGAAGTCAAAGAAGCAATTTTCTATATTGTGACAAATAGTACTTTTGGCGCCATCTGTTGGGCGAGTCTCCTACTCGCCAGAGCTTCATGGCCGATCTCTGCTTTTACGCGAACCACAAACGCACAAGCCGCTTGGCGGCGTTTGTGAGAACCGTGACATTGGATCGCCTTCTAGATCGACGCGAAGTGACCTCCAATATTCTAGATGCCGCTTTGTGGTTTACCAGACCTTTCTCGAAGCTGCAATGGGGACTATATATAACTCGACGGCCGGGAGATGGATACAGAGTACTGAATACGGTAGAGTACTCATAGCAGAGCGGAGTGAAGTAGGGGTATAATGCAGTCAATGGCGACATAAGAATTAGTCAGACATAAATAATGGTGTACATAAATGTTCTATCAAGTCAAATAAATTAGTGCATTTCTTTTTGTGGAATCCAGTGTTTTAATCCACACCCAGAAAAACGCTACAACATTTTGGCCCAAAATTTACCATTTTCATCATGCTAGAAGAGGAGATATATATGGATTTTATTGGAGATTGATCTAGTTATAAAAATTTACCATCTTATAAATACATCAAGGCTAAGCTTTTAAGAGACATTTGCAACAAAAACTAATAATTCAAAATAATGGGGAGTCCAAGGAGAGCAAAAAAAACGGTTAGAGCAACTACGTCTGTTGAATTAGGAAAACGTTGCGTAATATAAATACCTCTCATACACAGCTTACAAAAAATAATTGGAAAAAGTATAATTTTGTAAATTTTCGTAATTATATTTTTCTTCTAAGTCAAAAGCGGAAAATGGTAGCGTACTTATATAACGCAGTTTTTTCCTCATTGTACCAGTATCGTTTCTCTAGCCATTTTTGAAGTCCCGTTCCTCATTTTTGGGCACACTGATGTCATACCGAACTATTGGTATTTTGCAAATATTTCTTGTAAATTAATTTAATCAAGCAACTTTCTAATGCCATAATAACATAGCTAATATCTTTGATTTGCTCAATCTCTAATAACATCCATATACCTCCTCTAGCATGGTGAAAATCCCAAATTTTAGGCAAAAATATCTAAAATTGGCTCTAAAGGACTATTCGAACAATTTATTTACAGGTCCGAAAATTAAATGTAACTCATATAGAGCGATATGTTGATCCTTTTGCTTTACGAAAATAAATAGTGTATTGGATTTTTTTGTTTCGGGAGTCATTTTAATTGTCAGCCCAAGAAACCAATAAAGGGTTTCGAAAGGAAAACACTTTTGACTGAAATATCTGCCCAACAAACTATGAGATCACAATTTGGATATTTTTAAATTCTTTGCGAAATGTTGCCAAAAGGACACATTTTTCTCTGCAAAGGAAGCTGTTCGACCTAAGATTTTGAGATTTTACAAAGCCTCATGTCTCCCTAGGCTCTCTTCAGAAAACAAATTTGAACCCGATACGACAAATTACCCGCCTTCCAGTATCATGAAAATGGGCAATTTTGGTCCAAAATGTCGAAAATTGGATCGAAAGGCCTATCCTACCAATTTAAAAGCCCGAGTACAAAATTCCAATTATATAAGCGGTTAGGCTGGCTTTACGAAAAAAATGATTTACCTAATGCATTTTTCGTTTCGGAAGGCATTCGAATTGTCAGCCCGATAAGCCGGTGAGGGAATTCGAAAAAAATCACTTTTGACTGAAATATCTAACGGACTTATCGAAATTTGACTTCCTTGGAAAATTTTGCTTCGGAATATGATATACCGTAGCGTCATCTATAAAAATGTGTCACAGCTATTTCTCTATACAGGGTGTTTCATAACTTATCCGACAAATCTTCACCACATATGCACTGCTACGAAATAAGTTGATTTCTCAAAAAAAAATGTAATAAAAGTCCTACAGAAATCGAAATAATAAAATAATACAGTTTCACAGTTCACTTACTTATAAAAGCTGTTCAAAATTGTTTAAATTGACTGCAATGCAAGCTTGGGCGCGTCTAATCCAACTTCGGCACACTAATTCAAGTTCACCTCATTCCTCCTGAGCTGTGTCAAAAAAACCGACATAATGTGTTCGTGCCCAAAATATGTTTCGATGATATGAACTCCAAAAAGCCAAGGCGTGAACATTTTTGGATGTAAGATCAAACGTTTCATGGTCTGTGATGTCCCACCACTGCTACCTACTCCCCAGATTGCTTTCCTTCGATATGTCCTTGAACCGTCTTTATCTCTGTTGATGACTTTACCACCGCATTGGCTGATTGTGAACCACTGCACCTTTTTATCCGACTGCCTCGGAAGGAGGGTTATGTTTTTCGCGCGTGGGAATGTATGTGTTTTTGGATTCGTCTTAGCAGTACGAGTAACTCTGGGTATATTAAAATTTTATATAATAAACAAAATGGCAGATTTTAATATAACAATTTAACCTTGATATTTCCATTTCACGGGCTACAAGCTTAAATGGAATGATGGATTTTGTCACATGAGGTGTTTCTAGATTTGACTTGACAGTGCGAGTGAAACATGGTAAACTAAAATTTTAGTATTACGGTAGGCTTACAGCTCATGAGCAACCTAATAAAAAGCAAATGCCAGGTGATAGTAGAGTATAATTATTTTTCCACTTTGTCCTCTCTCCCAAAATTTCAATATATCATATTTCAGTATCAGTATTTAATGTTTATTGAAATTAAACCCGTTTATTACAGAACCAAGACACTGCATATTCTTGAAAAAAATGGCAGATTTGGGCACACCTCCCTGGCCCCCTCAAAATCCGCACTTGGTGACTTGTCAATATGGGGTATTTTTAATGTTACTAGATAATTAGCTCTTATTGGTTTTCACATTTTGAAGTGATGAAGTATCGTAGAAAATAGATTATCGTTTTGGCACATTCTTTAGAGTCTATTAGACTTGAGATAAACACCACCTACTCAATACCAGTAAAACAATAAATATGGAAATGATTCAGTGACCGACTTAATATTCAGATAGTCTAGATACGGTAGCTTTAAGCGGTAGTCGACCGTTTGCAGTATCTCTGCCGCTATGCCCCCTAATACAGACTACCAGTCAGTAGTGATGGGCAGATAAGAAGCAGTGTATCACAAAAATATATTTCACTCAATATCCTATAATTTTGAAGGTTCAATACAATAATTCCAGGGATTAAAAAAATAAGTATTTGGTGCTGATCCTGTTTTTGACCTCGAATATCGACTTGGAAAAATCAAATGGCTCTTTCCTATTTTCGACGCTTTTGATTAAAGCAGCAGACAAATATATCACGCCTTCACAGGCGAAGACAGTACATACAATAACACATGACTCTGATGGGCTACTTGGGAAAATCATACAAACTCTCTTACTTTCGATGTAGTGAATAAAAAAAGCAAGAAAGCTCATTGTACCTTCAAAGGTGAAGAAGATTAATACAATAGTTGCAGGCATTAAGAACAATCTAATTGGTGTTGATTGCATTGAGCACTTTAGAGGAGAAGAAGATTAGAGATTAGAGAGTAAGGTATTTTTTAAGTTAAAATATTCAGCGGAAGGCATTGGAAGATTAAATCCAGAAGTATTTAATGGAACATACACTTGCTCTTTTAGATTTCGAAAGTTGAAATAGCGTTTTCAATTTGCCTCTAGATTTAAAATTAAGGTGAAATTTATCAAGTCTTGTCTTGTCATTGTGATAGCCAATGGCGAAATTTCGCTTAGTCAGTTTACAATGACAAATGTACAAACTGTTTGGCCTTCAAATCAGTGTCAAGATATAGCATTAGACAAAGCGACCTTTAAAATTAAAATATGATATTGAATTCAAGGTCATAAACGATGGCAAGATTCCCCGTTCTTCAGATCTAAAATAGATAGGTTGTTCCATTTGAATTTTTCTATCTGAACGTCAAATGTATGCAAAGTTAATGAATAAGCCTCGGATAAGATCATATGAACAAAAGATTTCCACCACCCAGCATGACAGTTGGTTTTTTAAGTAGCATGAATTACAGATTTATTATTTGCTTTTATGCCCTGTACTTGTTTTATGCCCATCTCTAGCATGGTACATTTTCCTCCATTGGTAAGATGATAAATCACCTCAGTGTTGGTTATGGCTAGAGTGAAGGCCTTCATAATAAATCTTGTTCGGAACAGCTATTAAAATCAGTTTCTCGAAAAAGGGTTTTAAGGTGGACGCCCCCTCAAGAAAACACCATTCACCTGTGCATTGATTAACGTATTCTACCTGACGATAGGCAAGCATGTCTGTACTCCCGAGTCCAAAGAGGGATCTGAAGAGATACTAGCGCCAACTATAAGACAGCAGCAGAACACAAAAATAAGTTTAGAAATCTACTCGATCATTCAAGTATTACCTAAGTACCTAATAAATTCGCATTGCTTATTTTTGATGACATGGGGGATGAGGGGTCTCTCTTACTTTTTGAATCTTTTACAAAATTTAGTCAATTTTTATTTGAACACATATGGCAACCCGTCAATGTTCGAAAGGGAAGCGCATCTTCAGGATTTACCAAATAAGGATGTTTACTCGCTTACGACCTTAGTATAAATACTCTTGGTCGAAGCAAGCGAGCAGAGCGCAGAATTACTCCTTTTAGTCAGAAACTGGCTGGTTTCATATTGCCACATGTACCATTTTCGGTCTCATTTGGATGAACGTGACGTTACAATTAATGAACATTTAGAAAGGCCCAACTTCGAGTTTATCAGATATGTATTAATAAAGGTATGAATAGTTAAATGGAAATTGCTTGTTACTGCAAAGTATGTTGGGTCAGGCGATCCAGATCTTCCTGATTTTCCAGACATTAAATGAACATGTGCGTGAAAGCCAATACTTGCCACAAATTATAAAATGTGTCAAAATCTGTATGTAAGCGTAAGAAGGGGATAAGAGATTTGCTTAGTTTTGCTAACAAGGGGAAGGGGGTTTAATAATCCTCTCAATTCCTGTCATCTCTCTAAGGAATGGTGGGGAAAAGTATCTGAGGTACCATCCCAGTCGGCATGCCCGTAATGCATGGGCGAGTTTCTGCTGCCAGAGCGGGTTCTGACCGAAGCCTAACCTCCACAATACCGTGGTCCGAGTTACCCAGGGGAGAAAACAGTGCTGTAGGGGACAGGATGCGTTATCAGAAAGAGATCCAGCTGTCTACTGACGTGTGACGAAAAGCGGGGGGAAAAGTAGGGCTCGTCACGAGATCAGTAGAGTTGATCAAAGTTGCGATTTTGTGATCGCAGTTAAAACTGCGATTGCGATCTACCACTCACTGCGAGTGCAACCTGTGATTGCGATTTGAAATTGTGGCACAGTGTTATTTCATTATTTCCCTTCTATAAAAGGTTAATTAATTACATTAAATTGGTCATATTTATGTGTTATGTGTTAACAACTGTTATCACAAAAAATGAAATAACATTGTAGTTGTGTTATCAAGGTTAGGAGAAATGATAATACCTTTTTTTAAATCTTATAATTCCAAATCTGTAGATTTTATTAAAAATGAAAACAAATGTCTCTTATAATTATAATTTTAATTAGAAGAATGCAAATACTAAACCCAACAGGTAATATGCTAAACTGCAAACATTTCTTTTCAAGAACTTAACAAGGTTGGTTTATTTGCAGCTGCAGCTACAGCTGGGTGTTTTGACTCCATGTGTCTTCTCAAATTCGTGGTACTAGTCTTATATGATATTTTGGCTGCACAAATACTATATTTGGCGAAATTTTCGTCGATTTCGGAAAAAAAAATCCACAAATAACTTATTTTCCTCTTTTTAAACATTGTTGAAACTGAATAAAATAATACTGGCTAGTCAAACAAAAAAACAACCTAGAGATTGAAAATAGAAACCACCAATACCAATCCTAACAATTCGCATTCGCAGCTCGCAACAGTCACGACTCTCATCCCTATAAAAGCAACGCCATCCGCTCGTTTTTAACCGCCAATCGCCACTCGCATGTGTAACTCCAAAAGCGATTGCCGTGATTGTACGGTTGGGTTGGTTGCATGCCTACCGGCTCACGCGAACCCACCAGCTCGCAACTCGCAGTTTGCTACGGAACGGGCTCGCAGGTTGCGATTGCGATTGTATAATCGCTGCGAGTAAATCGGAGTTCGCGAGTGTTTGCTCATCTCTACAGGTCAGTCCTTGGGCTTGGGTAATAGCGAACGCTTCAACAGCACGACCTGCTGCATCGGTCTTATTTGAGTCCAACCAGAGCTCATTTTACGCAATGAAATCACCGAGAAAAACTACCTCTAAAGCGGGGTGATTGATCTTCAGGAAGTCGATCATGTTATTTAAGAAAATGGTACTTAGAAACTTTCGTAATTGCGAGTATTTTCGGAGATAGACGCAAGAAACCGAATTTTCCAAAAATCATTTTTATTTTTTACTTACATTACTTAAGACGGGATTTTAAACTAAAAGAGTGTATCAACATTGCCACTTTTTCTCTTCTGCAATGATGGCATAATTGGAATGTCAATACATTTCATATTGTACAGTTCTATGGAAGGGAACTGGAACTTAGAACGACTCCCATTGATTAAAATATTCAACCAGATAATATGTTAATCATTCCCATATACATAAAGACATATAGGAGGTTCCTGCTCTTCAGGTGAAGATTGCACAATATGTTGTATTCCAAAACTTCTAAAAATACAGCTATGCAGATACCCTTCTACGTTTCATGAAGGTACTTATATAGGATAAGTTATCCGAGTCGTATCTGTTCTGTTCTACATTGCTCTCCTAAGTAAAAAGCTCAATAATAAGTAGGTACCTGCATTACATTAAAATCTATGTCTCTATATAGTTACCAATGCTCTAATAAAACTTGTATCATACAAAAACCTAAACAAACACCTTCATTAGAATTTACTAGAGGTGTTGCAGGTTGAACTTCTGGTACAGTGAGTGTAAAAAGTATTCGTACACCTGGTTTCCATAACGAAAAATACCATATCCCGCCTAATTTATTGGTGTTAGACATCCGAAAGAAAATATATATGTACATTAGATTCTGCTTGATTCACTTTTATCGATGGAATCCAAAAACAAAACAGAATAGACTCTAAAAATAATAAAAAGTCACAAGAATGTGCCTGGTGGGCGCACAAAAAGTATTCGTACAGTCGTAATAATGCCGAAAAACTCGCTAGTCAGCCGCACTATCCGAACGCATGGCGACCTCGCTTATCATTCGGTAGACGATACTACTCCCTAGGTTGCTCAGTTTCAGATTCTGTGCTGTAAACATGGGACCCAAAGGCAAAGAAACGTGTTTAGAGGAGCGAAAGTTAATTTTAAGGCTCCATAACCAGTTCAAGTCGCTAGGTGCTATATCAAAGTTAGTGGGACAACCCCGGTCGACTGTACAAACAGTAATTGATCGGTACTGTGAAATCAAAACGTTGGTAAACAAGGCCAGGAGTGGACGACCCAAAGTTTTGAGCGAGCAGGACAAGAGAGTGATTGTACGGACAATCAAAAAGAACCCAAAAGTGAGTGCGCCGAAGATTGTAGCTGACCTGTCACAGAGGGGGACCAAGGTGTCCATCGCGACAGTGCGCAACATGTTGAGGAGCGAGGGGTATCGCGGGTGCACGCCCCAGAAGAAGCCGTGGGTAAGCAAAGTCAACAGAGCCAAGCGTATCGCCTTCTGCAAGGGGCACCTAAATGACACTGCAGAGTTCAGAAAAAAGACTATTTACTCAGATGAGAGTAAATATAACATTTTTGGTTCAGATGGTAACAAAAAAGTGTGGTGCAAGAAAAATACAGATCTTTCTCCAGAGAATTTGTGTGCCACTGTAAAACACGGTGGTGGATCTGTTTTAGTGTGGGGTTGCATGAGTGCTTCTGGGGTGGGTAATTTAGCTTTCATCGATGGCATCATGGACCACAAGAAGTATATAGAGCTATTGAAGCAAAATTTGGAAGAAAGTGCGATTAAAATGGGTTTAGGAAATGACTACATCTTTCAGCAAGACAACGACCCAAAACATACCGCAACAAATACGAAGATGTGGCTGTTGTACAACACCCCCAAGCAGCCAAATACCCCACCCAATCACCGGACTTGAACCCCATAGAACATTTATGGAGTTACCTAGAGACAAAAATAAGGGAAAATTGGCAGATCTCTAACAGAGGGGATCTGAAACTGCTTTACTGACCGTGTGGAACCGCATACCCCCTTCACTGACGTCTAGGCTGATAGACTCCGTGCCAAAACGGTATGAGAGTGTTTTGAAAAGAAAGGGGTACCCAACCAAGTACTAAATTGTTGTGATGTTCATGTATCATGTGCAAGACTGACAATTTATGACGAAAAATCACATGTGTACGAATACTTTTTTTTCGCCTTCTTGGTAGATTTTTGTGAGTTGTTATTTCCTTTAGAGACTATTTTTTTGCAGATGTCTAGCAACAATAATTAGAGAGACATTGCAGTCTTTCGCTTAGAAATCCAAGTGTACGAATACTTTCTACACTTACTGTATGTAGGGTAAGCTTAAAGAAAAAAAAATGAGAATAGATCATAAGTCAAAAAATATCATGTTTGGGAGAAATAGGTAAAAAACTTAAATCAAACATCCTACCTCCTCCTAGAAGTAGTAAAAGTTGTGGTAGTAGATCCTCCGGGTAAAGGTTATTTTCGCGTGGCTGCTTACTCCAGGTCCCTTCTCAAACAACTACGCGCCACAAAGACACAACACTACATCACGATGTTTTACAGTTCTATCAACAAACGAACGAAGCGAAACCGGAAACAAAAACACCAAAAATCACCTGAGTTTAAGGCTAAAACGTTACGCAATTTTGAAAAAATTACAATATGTACTAAAAAAGTTTTGTTTTGTTTTCAGAGCTACCCGCGATTCAGACTGGAAGTTGTTTTCTCCCGCTTTACGCTCGGCAACCAGTTATGCACCAAGAATATTACAGGATGGGGTCGTCGAATTTTCTAATACAAATGTTTCTATTATATAAATACAATTTTTATACATGTTATATTTTTAGGATCTTCTTGGATATAAGGACAGCTTTTTGCTCTCCCTTGCCCAACTACCACCTCCAGACAACCAGTAATACACCGCCTAATGATTTGGAGATGGGAAAGAGGTACAAATTACAATAACCATTCATTTAAATATTCTCCTAATTTAAGCGATTTTTGAGATATATTTGGACTAACTTTCAACTCCAATCATTCTCCATTTTAGGAGACTTCTCTTTTCTAGCCAGGATAGAACTTTACAAGCTCTTGTTGATACTGATACTCCATGTGAATGAATGATCTGAATATAATGGGTTTATACAAGTTTTTTTCGAGTCCTCCACTTCCTAGCTATACTGCTACACAAATCACAAAATCTAAATTAAATGAGACTATTACTGCAACATAAACTATATATTCAAAAATAATTATTTTTCAACAAAAGATTTTTCCTGTGTAATGACATTTTTCACATGTTTTGATATTGCCTCAAATGGGTTTGCACTAAATGTTTTATTGTTTATAATTTGTTTGAAAGTCTGCAATTGTTCCATCTGTTTCCGTTTCCTCCGAGACACTTTCTCAATACCCCTTTTCTTCCTTTTATTTTCTAATGATTTGAAATGGGTATTGCCTTTATTCTTTAGTAATGAATCTAAGGAAGGAAGTGCATCCAACAGTGGATTGGTATCCCCTATAACTGGAATTTTCCTCCTTTTCTCTCTTAATCTCTGTTCTTTTTTCATTTGGTTCAGTGCATCAATCCTCTTGAGTAACATTGCTCTCCTTAGTTGAATTTTTTCTTTCTTAGACTTATGCTTAACTTCACTACTTTCAAATTTCAAGGATTTCACACTTTTTGCATCATCATCTATGTTGGTCTTCAATGCACTAGATCTATATTTATCCCAGCAAAGAGGTTGTCATTAACTGGTATTAATGGTAAATCTAAAGATGTTTTCTCTGCAGTACTATTCTTTACTACTGCTTCAACCGATTTACCAGATGAATGGTGCAGCTTTTTCCTTTGTCTTTTTAACTTTCCCATATTAACTGAAACAAATGTAAACATAAACTTTTATTCATACAAAGTGTCCAAAATATGTTAATACAACACTCAAATTTTTGAACCCGATAACACTTTTTGGCATTTTATTACAATTTTCGTTCAATGAAAAGAAACTTACCAACACGTCTACAAGCTTCCCAGCATAGGTAGCGACCTGTTGCTGCTGATATTTAGAACACAAACAAAAGAGAATTCTGGTAAAAAATACTGGATTGAAAAATTGTAAATTCCAAGGGTTAATCAAAAATGTTAGAAAACACTAATCAAAAATATCACCTAAAATGTGTTAAAAAAAAATGAAATGTGGATATCAGTACTGAGTACTGTCAAAAAACGGGGCTGGAACAATACGATCATACGTCATACGATCAACTGAGGGGGAGGGGTATAAAGTCTTATGCACAAAACATATACAATGAAGGAGGTTTAATTCCATGCTATTCAATGGCAACACGGTGACTTGTATGGTTGTCAGCAGCCATTTTTTGACGGTGCGACATGGTTGCCAGATTGTGCACTAATATCCCGCAAACGTTGCCAGCTCTACATATAAATCTGCGATTGCTATACTTATATATATACATATAGGTGAAAAATTAAAGCTTCCGCCTTTTGTTGGGTACTTCGGTACCTTCCACACCTCAAATTTACGTAAACTATCAAAACTGTTCATCAATAATGGTTATCCGAAGTGTCTGATTAACAAGATCATTTTAGTTCACCTTCCAATATTTTGCCGAACTCTGGTGATGCAGGTAATAGTCGCACAACCCCTAATAACGGAACTGATGTAATTCCCAATAATAACATCAATCCTAACAGTACAAGCACCAACCCGGACTCCAGACCTGGTTTTGCTGTCCTGCACTACATCAAGGAACTGACCCCTAAGCTGATCAGATTGTGCAGTCCTTTGAACTTTCGAATTGCTTGCAAATCCGTCCTCACTATAAACTGCATTTTTTCAAAAATGAAAGACAAAGTCCCACTGCTTGGCTTAACCAACACAGTCTACTCCATCAATTGCAACAACTGCAACCAAATATACATAGGTCAGACCTCCAGATCTCTTATGATTATGATTACATCACACAAAAGTGATGCTAGGCTTCATCCTGAAAGATGCGCTCTAGCATCTCATGTTAACACAACAGGGCATTCTATGAATTACACAAGTATCAAAGTTCTTGATAAAGAAAAACACCTTCCAAACGTTTATTCCTGGAAATGTCCCACATTTTCATGAATAACAACTGTATCAACAAAAAGACAGATGTTAAACAACTGAGTGTCATTTACTCATATTTGCTAAACTGCGAAAAATTGGAGAACTTACATATCTCCCCAAATTTCAACTCTTCACAACCATAATTAGAATCTGTGTTTTGGCCGATTCCACCAGTAAATTTCATTCCACTCAAAATATAATAATTCTCTCCTCACAATTTATTAATAATTGTTAATTCAAATTCCCATTAATAATAATATAGTTTATTCAACTGCCTCTGGTCGGTTTAACAAATTCTAACATAAAATTCTGAAAATCTCATCATCTGAAGTGATTTGGCAACGTTTTGGCACACGCCCACAATTCGTTCCATCTTTCAATACTGACATTGACATCCTTCGGCCTTCTGTCAAAGGGTTTCATGTCACTCATCATTCCATGACCACTAATTTGTGCAATCATCAAGTGGCTTCACAATGTAATGCTCTAATTTTTTAAATAATTTTTAATCTGTTTTTAACTTGTTCTTGTCATATTTTATATAAGTTTGACTATTGTACAATCTATCCAGCTCTCACCATGTTACTGGACGTTTCCCTCATCCTATACGTAAACAACAATTAGCAACATCCTCACATACTACTGTAAGTTGAGTCAATTTAAATTCATTTTTACACCTTTGTTGCTACTGTTATCATTGTAATTGCAGCTCCTGATGATGATGGCAAAGTCCATTGAAAGCTAGAGAGAATTAAAAAAAGTATAAAGAGACCTCTTTGCTTAAATTTTGTCGAAGTGCCCAACAAAAGGCGGAAGCTTTAATTTTTCACCTAACTGGTCTAGACGACAATGACCACGTCTCAAGTTATATACATATATATATATATATATATATATATATATATAAATTTGGTGTGATATGGAAGATCTTATATCAGCATTAATATTTTGCGCTATCTTGACGAATAAATGCTTTTTTTGTATGTTAAAATAGCAACGTCAATAACACAAGCTGTTATAACATCACTCATATCTACTTACTAATCTGGAAAGATTCAGAAGAAAAACATATACCTACTGCAAATACCTAAATATATATTTGTTATATAAACCTCATACAAAAAAATCAGTATTAACATCATTATGGTCCAGGTGTTTTCATTCCCCAGCCTTTGTTGGCACCTGCATAAATCAAAAATTAGAAAAAGATTTAATTCTGTTGATATGTTACTACAATTCACAGGTTTCTTTTTTATTAGAACAATAATATGATTGTCCACGGGTATCCACAGGAATTTTTCTCAATGTGCTGATCATCATCAAGAGTTAACTGTTACCACAGCTCCCTGTGGGCACCCATGTTACTGTTCAATATACTGGGCTTTGATTTCATTAAAATTACAGTAAACTTTACATATCAACCCTACTGCTCTGACAATAGCTGATTTAAAACGAAGTATGAAAACTAACTTGGACAAAAAGCAGTACAAATCATTACTAGTTATTGAGTCTATAAAAACTTACAAATGTTATGTTCTGCAAATATCCTTCAGAGTTGAGTCTTTTGGTTAGATCAGAAGTAATCTCTGAGCTTCTGATAATTCTCAGGACCTCAGGGGTTGACAACAGCAGCTGTTGAACTTTTCGTAGCGCTCCACTGTTCAAATAGTGATGAGGAGATACAAACAGGTACGATCTTCAAATATTGCATTCCTAGAATGAGTAACCGCTGCATCTCTGATCTTCCTCAAGCTCTGCAAAGAGCACAGGAAGAAACCCGCCGGAAATTTAAATCTGGCCAATCAGACAACGTCAGTTGTGAATAAGTCGCCATTTTTTGAGGGTGCGACATGGTTGTCATATTATGCACCAGCAACACTGCTTTGTTTCCTATTCGCCAATATGATTTTCACCCCCCTGCACTGAGTCTTAATGGTTATGGGCAAACTTGCAGCACCAAGGTCATTCTCTGCAGGCAAAATCGAGGAAACTGCAACCTGCAACACCGGCATCACGTGGCGTGATGCTTGCAGCGACTCTATCTTTATCAAATATGGCGTTTGTTTTGGGGGTTTGGGGATAAAATATAAAGCAACACTATCAGTAGCTGTGTTGGTATACGTGGGATGTATTTTGTGACTGTTGTGGGAGATGCAGAAGTTCAGGAGACTCTACATCATAAGCGATAAAGTGCTACAGGTACGCTGTGAATTTAACAAGTCGGCATGATGTAGTTGGTAGATTATTTAAAATTACATGTCTGGTTTCAGCCTCTCTGTAGTTGGCACCGTTATATAAATTACGAAAGTTTTTTGTATTAAGACATGGTAATATCGGCAGAGCACAGTCATAAAGCCCTAAGCTTTATAAAGCAAAATTCTCCCCATCTAGGCCAACAAATTAAAGGCATAGAGCTGAGCAAACTAGTCAAAAGTGACTAGCTAGCAAACTAGTCAAAAGTGACTAGCTTGTTTACAAAGAATTATGAATTACATTAGTGTTTTTTGTATTGTTTCAGAATTACGAAGAAGCAATTCAATGAAGTGAAACAACTGTGTTTTGCAACACACAACATGATTTTGGAATAAATCTATCTGTATTTTATGTAATGCAATTCTTATACCATTGTCAACAGCATATGATTATTTTTTTAAACTAAATATATTTTGAGCTTCAGAATTAGTGCTGGATTTTATTCTGAACCTTGTTCTTAACAAAACTGCTAAAAGAGATATTACCCTTTATTGAAGGGAATATCTAGTGAATGTTCATGAAATATATCCTCAATATCGGAAATATCGTTTTCAGCAGATTTCAAATTATGAACAAAACGAACCAACTAACGAAATCTCCGGCACATTCCTTATTCCGGGCGAATTCACAACATTCTTTCGATAGTTCCTTCAGATCTCGAGGCGGCGCAACCATCTGACATCTACATCCGCAAGATCTGCCATCATTTAACGTACAGCTCCCACTTCTCCAGTCTCATGTGTTTTGTGGGTAAGGCTTAATTATCAGCTGATCTCACCGTAGCCACCATCCATTAGATGATTGGACAATCGCCTTTCGCCTAAGATAACGTCCTCTTTTTCAACCTTACCTGCCAACGTCCCGCTTTCTACGTTTTGTGAAACGATCAAAATCAAACGATAAGGATCGAAAAAGCAAAAAAGGTTATGAGACCCCAGAAAGTAAAATTTAATTTTTGATCTTTTTGTAATAATAAGAGCTGGGCCATGCGTTTATCACCTGTTCTTTTCCGACAACACATAGGATGGCATTTCGAAAAACATTGGAGAGTACAGGGAAAACGAAAGCCTGTGAATACAGGTGTTGAAAAAAATTTGATACGAGCAGGGCTGCAAGTTATCAAACCAGAAGATATTTTGAAAGAGAAAAGAACTTTTGAGAAAGTTGATGTCATTGGCTTTAAAGATAAACCACAACCTTTGAATGCTACACATCCAGATTGGCATGACCAAGTATTGCTCACATTTCGAGACAACAATGTTTTAGTTGAAGGATTGCCGCAAGCACAAGTACTAACAAATACACTGAGAGAAGAATTATCAAGTAGTCAAGAAGCCTCAGATGTGCCAGAAGATGTTAACCAACATATCAGGACAATTATTTTGAATTCACATTTATTTGATGCTGAGCAGAAGAAGTTGCCAAAGTTGAAGGACCCAGAACGCCCTGCATGGAATTTTCCCAGAGTATATGGAGTTACACAAGAAAGAAGGAATAAGCTCATCATTTCAAAATTGCTACAATTACTAGAAAGTAAGAATCCTGATTTATCAAAGGATCGATACCTATATAGAGATCTTTGGTTTTCCTTGCCATTCCAAAGAAACAGTGATCAGATACAATTGACCCTTACTGCTGATGCTGTTCTTGCTTCTGCAAAACCTTTATCACCAGTTAGTCTTGAACCCACAGAGAATTTGGAATTACCAAACATTTTCCCATTTGAACCAACAGTTACATTAAATAAAGAGAACATTTATAAGTTACAAAATATATATCCTATAAAGTCGAGTCTCAAAAAAAACTGTCCTCATACAGTATTTGTCCATTATGATGGTGAGATAGTTAAGAATCTTTTTGAAGAAGAAGTAACAGAAACTCAGATATTTGGAAGAACTCTAATGAAGGGATTTACAGTAGCGGCAAGTTATGCAAGATCAAAATATGGAGATTTAGTGAAAAAGCTTCCTGAACCTATTACATTGCAAGTGGTGCAAACTAATGGAAAATTCTTCCATTTTGGTATATTTCAATTGAACACCTTAGACTTGGATAATGGTAGTGTGAAAAATTTATGGTATCAGGGGCCACTGCAATATTTGTTTGAGGATTGTTGTTATAAACTTGGCAAACCAGTTTTAGAGGGTTATAATAATGATGTTGTGAAACAACTTTATGCTTTTTATTGTAACACATAATTTTTAATGTAATTAATACAGCAATGTGATTAAATATTAAGCTTAGTAAAGTGTTGTGATTATTATAGCTGCTATAAATATTGGAACCTGAGTTTCTCTAATGCAACTTCAAACTATCTGAAAAACTCAGTGATTCTGAATTTGAGTTGTTTGATGGAATGGTTTTAGGCTTATGTATTGTATGGCCAACATGGCACTTGACTATAATAAAAATGTTAGAGAAAATCTTTCAGAAAAGATTCCAAGTGATAGAGTATAATTATAGAGAAATTATTATTGGTGAATCATTGTTTAGTGCATGGTAATGTGTTCCACCACCACTCCTGTATCAAAGATGAACATTCTGAGCTACATACAAATATGTGACTGATTAAATGTCAAGAAGCTCTTTGAAGGGATAAATATATATATATATATATGAATGAATCATTGAAGAAAACAAAATTTTGACAAAGTATCAAGCTGGACTTGGAAAAAAATATTCTACAGAAACAGCACCAAATGGTTGTGGAAGAATGGAGAATATAGATGAGAAAGAATGTACTCTATCAGTATTTTTAGAATTCAATAGGGCGTTTGAGACTATAGATAGGGAAACATTGTTAATGATATTACATCACTATGGTTTTAAAGGATCTGTATTAAACATTTTACAAAATTATTTAGTACCTAAATGGAAGTCAAGAAACCATTGGAAATATGTAAACTGTTCAAAATATAGTAGGAGTGCCACAGCTAGAGGAGTAAATTAGAGCCGTTACTATTTAGTTCTCATATTCAAATGAAAAAATCATTTATTGCCGTCACATTCAGAAAACTTCACAAAATAAAATTTTATTGTTTATCATAACTAGGTATGAAACTAGAAGTACCTATACCTAGATTTTCACTGCAAAATTGTAATAGTAGCATAAGTAGCAAATCTGTAATCCACAAGGAAGAACCTATTTGAATTTAATAAATGGAATAATGATTTTACACTGTACAATATCAAAAATGTTCAAGGTGAAATTAAAAAATCACTTTATGAATACTTCAAAATGCATAGTGATGTAATTTTAATAGACATGAATGTAAAATTACATAAAATTGATTCAAAGAATGTATAAACGAATAATTACACAAAGTCGTATATAGCTGTACCATTAATGCTAAATAATAAGTCTTCAACAAACAAAAAAAGCATGGACTTTAGTTGACGATCTTAAGCTGGGTGTCCACGCGCAAGTTTATTGGCGCCAGCAATCCGCCAGCTGTGTGGCGCCATAATTACTAGTACCAATATTTGTTTCCACATTCAAAAGGATTTACTAGCGTAGTATCAAAAATGGCGTCAACTGAAGTACTTCACGCAAATACTAATGTTGTGGTTGAAATTTTGTGCGTAGAGTTGCAGAAAATATTAGCAGAAAAGAAACGCAAACACAAGATCCGGTTCCGCAAGTGGATTTCACGTAGAAAAGCTCTAGGTGCATCCAATCACTAGATTCAAGAATTAGCTATCGAATATCATGAAGCTTATTTTAATCACCTCAGAATGACTCAAGATCAATTTGATTCAGTGATAGGCGTTTACGCGTATACATTAATTGTCTGCATCTCGAAGTATACAAAGCGTATACAATATATACATTGCGTACACAATAATCAAATTCAAGCGGATAACCAAATGCAAATGGTATTTACCATTTTGGCTTGGTATTTACCAATCCGTTCAAGCGAGTGTAGTTATCAGTTTGGTTATAAATCCGTGACGTCACGAATCAGCTGTTATATGTCATAGTTATCACCGCAAAATTGTGGTATTTACCCAACTCAATAGTAGTTTTATATTTCTGGTTATTATTTGAAATGTGACAAGTTAGAATTTTGCCGGGTTTTGGATATTGTTATTGTACTTCAGCTTCATTTTTGAGAAAATTGATACAGGCTGACTTCTGTTTTACCATAAAGTGGAGCACCTTATTAGTTATACTCATTACGGTTGTTGGGGACACTTTAAATGTAGTTCCTATGCTTAACAAAGTATCCTGTGTAGCCATATACCACAAGAATATTAAAATATGGCCATATAAACTCACTAGATGATATCCACCTGTATACGGTTTTGCTAATTTCTTTTTTCATCATTTCTGCTGAATCAATAAATGTTTTCTTTGACATGCGGAAAAATTTAGAGAATTGAAAGTTATCATAGCTACAAAGCCATGGTTCCATCATTAAAAAAAAATCTGAAAAAAGCATTTCTTCCATGAATATTATGAAAGGTTTCTTATTTAAACTTTCCATATACAGTTGTAGACGAAAAAGCACCGATTATTAAGTAATAATAAAAATAATCAGAGATTATATACGCGCTTTTATAAAATAAACAACTTGCAACAAAACCGCGGTTAAAACCAACGCGTTCAAGCGATTCGTGTAACTGACGTCATCAACCCGTGTGTCATCGTGAACCATATTATAACCGCGGCACATAACACAGAAATTTTGGTTATTCGCTTGAATTTGATTAATGTATACAATGATGAGGACAATGTATAGAATATCATAAGTGAGGTTAGATTTATTCGCAAACGTCAGAGAGTTGGTGAACAGTGAACCGCCAACTTTAAAAAAATATGGTTGATGGGAGTCCCCAAGAACAAAGAAATCGATGTACTATGGTTAATTTTGTTTAAAAATGCAGACATATTTCGTAGGGTGTAGTATCTGCAAAAAAGGCAAATTCTGCTATATTTCGATTGAAATCACGCAGGTGAGTTAATTTGACTGACTTCATTCAGCGATGATTTTGTTTCCAGAAAGTACTTTGTTTTATTTTACTTAAAAAATGTTCCTAATTTATTTAAAATTGTATCTTTGTATACGTATATAAATAAATATTATATATTTATACACTTTCTAATTATTTATAAACTGTTTTCACAGACAAACCAATAGAATTTGTAGTGATCTTGAAGTTTCAGTTCCACCTAAAAGCGGAGAACCATGAGGATCGATCCGGAATTGATCCTAAACAAATTCAACAGAAATGTGTAATATGTATTTGGGCGTAGAAAACAAGGCATTGCAACAAGTTACAGTCGCGTTATGTGGCTTTCATCACTCTTGTGCCAGGCAATGTGGTGTCTGACGCACTCGATCTACGCAAGTGGTGCCGGTTTCTCCCTCGTCTCTCTTTCTCGTACACATAAACATCTAAAAAGGAAAGGAACTCTCGCCAGCACTGTTTGCAAGTAGTTGAAGTATGAATTGCTATGTATACATTGTATGCGTGAATATCGAGACGTATATATATTCACCATTGTATACGCGTATACAATGGTGCATCATACATGATGTATATAATGCGCCCATCAATGATTTGATTACTTGATAAACCGAATATCTAATAACATCCAAAAAACAGATACTCATACAGATCACTTCAAGATATACCTATCGCGTTCCGAAAAGCAGTACCGTAAAATGCCATAACTTCGGATGGTAGCCCTAACTTCGAACAAATCGTCATAAACTTTTTAAACCAATTGCGCCATCTTTGGACAATAACCTCAACAAAAAATTCGTGCGTTGTGTCGTTGGCTTAGGCCCGTAGGGCGCGTTTATGGCCTCCTTGATTGTCATACTGCTTTCTCTCCTTCAAAAATTTCTAGATTACACTTGTCCCGTGTCAGCGTCAGCGCTCTCCTATTGTGAAGATATGTTTTCTTTTTAAATCGTAGGAAATTTCATGCCGATAAAACATGATATAACTCAAAAGCAAGCACAATTTGATGCAAATAGATGTTTGTGACATAACCTCAAAATAGAGCGCTGACACGGAGAAGTAGAAAACTACAATTGTAGGGCGCGTTTATGGCCTCCTTGATTGTCATACCCCTTTCTCTCCTTCAAAAATTTCTAGATTACACTTGTCCCGTGTCAGCATCAGCGTTCTCCTATTGTGAATATATGTTTTCCTTTTAAATTGTAGGAAATTTCAGGCTGATAAAACATGATATAACTCAAAAGCAAGCACAATTTGATGCAAATAGATGTTTGTGACATAACCTCAAAATGTGTGCTTCATAGTCTGGGAATCTTTACCTTTAATTCTGGTCGGTATTTTTATAATTTTCTCTGTTATCAGGTAGACCATGGCTCCAACAAGTCAAAGAAAGCGAGGGAAATATACGAACTATGAAGAGGCTGCGTTAGAAAAAGCGTTATTGAAGGTCGCAAATGGCACATTGAGCTTGAGAACTGCTGCAGAGCGACATAATATACCAAAATCAACACTTTCCGATAAATATCAGGGAAAGCACATTTCCAAAAAATGGAAGACCACAAGTTTTATCAACTATAACGATGAGAAGCATTTAGTTAATTGTTTTTTAACCGCAGCCAATTGGGGTTATCCACTGACAGGCACCGATGTTAAACAAATTGTTAAGGGGTTCTTAGATCGGAAAGGTGTAGTTGAAAAACGATTCCGGAATAACGAGCCTGGTCGTAAATGGTTAAAATCTTTCAAGGCTCGACATAAGCGGCTGATATCTTCTCGCCTGAGTGAAAATATAAAACGACAAAGGGCGGCTATCTCAAAGGAAATCGTCGAAGAATTCTTCAAAAATTGAAGTGAAACATTGCAAGGGGTTCGAGCGGAGAATATTATGAATTATGACGAGACCAACATGAGCGATGATCCTGGACAAGAAAAAGTCATTGTGCGACACGGATCAAAACACGCAGAAAGAGTTATCGATTGTTCTAAGTCCAGCACGTCAGTGATATTCGCAGTATCGGTCAGCGGATCCAGACTTCCTGCATACATCGTCTACAAAGCCACAAACCTTCACGACACTTGGACAAAAAATGGACCGCCAGGAACTTTATATAATAGAAGCGCAAGTGGTTGGTGCGATTCTTTTATATTCAGTTACTGATTTCACAAGATTCCGCTACCCTACTTCAGAAAAAAGGATGGAATTAAAATAATAATAGGTGATAATCTAGCTTCCCACATATCTCTGGACGTCATAACAAAATGCAAAGAAAATAATATCAAGTTTGTACTGCTTCCAGCGAACTCGACCCACCTGTGCCAACCTCTGGACGTTTCATACTTTCGTCCGCTGAAAAGAGCTTGGAGAAATACTCTTCTCGCTGGAAAAAACGCCACCGCGGAACAGTTCCAAAAGAATATTTCCCATCGCTGCTTAAAAAGACGCTGTATGCTATTAGTGAGTCAGAAGAGAAAAATATTAAATCTGGTTTCCGTGCATGTGGTATATTTCCTTTAGACTCTAGTCAAGTTCTTAAGCGACTACCCACAACTTCTGAACATCAGACCGCAGAAAATTCTTCAAAATGGTGTGAAACCTTTACTGAACATCTAAAAAATGCCAGACTTACCGATACCGCACCTAAACGGTTTAAAAGAAAGAAGCTGAACGTTCCAGCTGGCAAGGCTATAACTGCCATGGAAAATAAGGACGAAGAAGTAAATAAGGATGGAAGTACACATCAAGAAAATGTGAACGAAGATGTACTTAATTTGAAAGAAAGTCACAACCATCTGGAAAACGACTTGAATTTAGAACGCGATGAAGAAGATGATGGCAGTGAGTGGGACGTTCCTTTATCTACACTACAGCATCAAAAAAATGGCGATGCTATTATTCACTCTAACAATATTATTGAAAACGGTAAATTTGTAGTTTGCACTTTTATGTATAACAAACATTCAAAACACCAATTAGAGAAGAAGTTCGTCGCCAAAATTCTCAATTCTGATGAGTCCAAGCAACAGATAAGATGTCTGCGACGTAAGGACTCTGAGTCTTTTGTATACCCACTTGTCGAGGACCTTAACGACGTGATTCAGGAGGACATTTGCACTGTTCTTGGGACACCGACAGAACGGAGAGGAATTTTTAGATTTTCGGAAGACTTGACAGGAGTATTGTAGATTTTTTAAAGTTCTTGATGTGTTTTTTTCTATAAAATTTTCTATCTATTTGTTTACGTAGTTTGTAGCTAGTTCCTTGGAGTGAATCACTTTTTCAGCTATATTTTGTGCATTTTTTCCTAAGTGTCCGAAAAAAATAAAATTTTGAATGATCCATTCTAAAATACATTGAAAACCGTATGTCCTAAGTTCTGACAACAATTAATATATCTTTTGAAGTTGGGCACAGTGTTTCCTAAGTGTCCAAATCGATTTTTTTATTCAATTTCGCAGTAAAACATCCATGTCCGAAATTAGGGAAAATATATCCTAACTTCGGACAACGATTTCTATTTTTTTTTATTCACACCTCACTGACATATTTATAGGTAGGTTATATACTTTGACTGATTCCATAGCACTGGCAATGTTTTTATAGCCAGAATAGTAATAGTCACATTAAAACATTCAATATTGAGAAAATATTCCAAATTTTGTCCGATTTTACGGTATTTAAAATTTTTTAAATAATATCTTAGAAGCAACTTATGAATCTTCAAAAGAATATTTAAAGGTAAGTTTGTAATATATTTATAGAACATTTATTTGAGGTAGTTTATTAAGAAAGTACAAAAATTCGTTTAAAAATATATACAGTATGACATTTTCCCAAGCTCTGTAATATATCTGTAGTTGTCGACTCAGAAGTACTACTATACTGTTGAGGAGACTGATCGGAGTTGCCTAAATATGCATGCCCATACGAAGAGGTTGAAATCGACGAGTCATTTGGTGAAGGGTAAGGAGGAAATATAGAGTGTTGCCCTTCAGGCAGTGTGCTCAGAAGTGAGACAAATGATACTTCACGTCCCAATCTTTTCTGAACTAAATAGTTTAATATATCAGCTTGGCTTTCTAGAGCAGCCTCCATAGACAGAGTTCTCAAATGAGTTACCACGATTTTCGCCAAAGTATCAAATTCGCCACTTTTGGAATTATCAGTCTTTTCTAATATCTCTTTCAAAGTGTAAACTGGCAGTTCACTGACGCCAGTAAATTTAACCAGTTTCCACAAGCCACAAATGTGGCGACAGTCGACTGGCGCCAATAAGCTATGCATGTGGATACCCAGCTTTAGGCAGCAGACTCTATTTACCTTCGTTTAGTTTTATTTGCTTGGTTGACAGGTGTTCCATGTCAAGTTAAGCGGGAAATATTTCTTGAATTTTGTTGATTTCTCGACCGGCAATTTTCTTTGTCTAATTGTCAAAGTTTTCTCGAGTCTGCTGCTGTCACATTACATTCTCAAGATATCGAATCGTTTGATATATTTTATGAACATTTGAAGTGATTTACAAATTATAGCGCAAAATTTTAAATTTCCAGTTGCAGGGTATCAGAAAATGTGACATTTGGTTCGGTTTCTGTTTTTTGTGGATATCAGCTAACGCGCAGGTCCGACACTTCTAAAACATGGCCGGTCGTAGTGGTTATGATGATAGAGACAACAGGTAAAAAAATCATAAATTTTGCACGAACTAGAGTGTTAATTTCGTATAACATGTCTTTTTCATACCTCATATAGGTGTTTTAAACGTTATGATATCATACAATACGTGAGGCGAACCGTACGTGCGCGAAAATTGCATATCTGCATAATGATGCACATGCCAGATATCCTCGTTTTAGTTTATATTTTTTGGGCATATTATAATCTGATTGAATGTAAATACTGTCATATGTCTGGAAAAAACGAATTTCTCGCAGCATATCTAGTGACTAATTCAGAAAGAGTAGTATCTACTAACTGCTATACCTGTATTATCTCTGTCAATAAATATCTGAGTATTTTATATTTGCAAGCTACCTAATAGCATTTTATTTACCGGTACTTCTCATTGTAGTACCAGTGCAAATTTACTCGTATCTTACTCACATTTGCATAGATAGTTTATTCAAAACTATATGAAACTTTATTTTCATGCATGTAGTAGTAATGCATGCATCAGAATCCGTGCATTATAAACTGAATCAATCAAAACTAGGCGAAATTTAGCATGACTAATAATTTAACTATCTCCTATCTTTCCTTATCTCCCTTCCAAAATGGTCTTGCCACTTTGACTATTCAAATTCAAATACTTTATGCATGGTAATGTACAATCACATGACAAAAAAAAAACAATCCAAATTTGAGTCCAGCAGGCATTTGAACAGATATTATTAAGATAATACAAAAGTGCCTGCATTGGTAAAAACAGGCAAGGCAAATTTTAATTGAGTTATTTAGACATAAAAAGTATAGAAATATTTTGATAACATTCTGTATGTGAGTTACTTCATGTTTTTACTGTTGCAGACTAATGGTAGGTTTCATTCATGAATCTTTTATCTTAACATCCCTAAATAAACTAATTGTGGTCAATTGCAATTACATCCTAATTATTTAGACAATAATTGCTATTTTCTCTTACAGCGACATATATATTCTGTGTTTGGACTGTAAGATGCAACAGATTAATCACTGGTGAAATTGGGTTTCAGAAATTACAGGGGTAATAACAGCAATTCAATTTTAACAACTATTAAAGAACAAAAAAGGCATCATTATATCTATACTGGGGCACTACCCTGTGTGTATATATGCATTTTTCCTTTGAAGAGAAAAAAAAGGCATACAAATTTTTAAACAAATGGTATTAGTATGAATCAATATCTCCTCAAATCAAATTATTATATTATTGGCAGAACATTTGGTGGAAAAATCTGAGAACACTGTCTGTTTAAAGTTTTTTTCCTTCATTCTGGGTGATCTCCAAAACATGCTATTTGTCTTTTAGTTCCTTATTCAGTGCAAATTTCATTAATGTAAGACAATTTACTGTTTTTATAAAAATGGTTGTATAACATTTAGAGCAAAACAATACCATGTCAAAAACAGTAATTGCACCCTTCTGCAGATAAAACAATTCTGCTCAACGGGGATAGAATTGTAGGACACTAAATCTGTAATCGGCCGTTTTCGGTATTCTCCGTTAGTGTAGACGTGGGATATTTCTCCAGCGCGCGAGACGATCTTCAATATACCATAAAGAATATAAAAGCAAAATTGGGAAAATTGTGACTTCGAATAGCTCTGCAGTAATGTGACGATAGTACATTATCATAAAGCACCTAGCTAATTAAATAGTTGTATGTGCTCAAAGAGATGGGTTTTATGTATGAGTTATTTAAGTAAATATTAACAATATTCAATAGTACATAACTCTAACGTAAATATATATAAAAATACAATATTTACAATTTTGAGTAATGTAAATAATAAAATAATTTTATAAACTGAGTGTATTCTCCTCTTAGATGTACAATTTACATTGCTTTACAAAAAAATCTTGAGTCCTGATGTCTCTTATGTTTGAGGGTAGAGTGTTATATATTTCAGGGCCAAGATATGTCAAATAACATTGTTTAATATTTTTCTGGCTCATTGGCATCAAAAGATGTCGATGGCTTCTACATCTTGTGTGTTATTGATGATTCACATATAACCTTTCATTTTGAATATTATAAATATATAATATATGTGTGTATGTAATGGACATTATTTGTTGTAACTGCCTAGGAGAAAGTATCCGTGATAAGTCTTTCTGAACTCGACAAAAATTTGCAGAGTGTACTCCCTTAACTTCAAAACTCAAGCTTTCAATGGTCTATGCCATTATCATCAGGATAAAGTCGGCGAGATTGAATGACTGAATTGTTCCTAGAAGAAATGAATGAGACCACCTAGTAAAATGATCAAAAAACTGGATATATGAGGTTATTTAGAAAAATTAATAAAGAATCATAGCTTTGTTTTTCAAAAAACCACTAACGGATTTAAAAGAATTGAAGAATGTATAAGGATCTAACTTTGAATACTTCTTCATTAAATAATAAAGATGAATGATTTCTTTTTTATAAATTATTTTCAAGATATTTTGTTGAGAATATCCATTTGTTTGAAAACATTGCTGTACAGACCATCCCACACTAGAATTCCATATCACATTAATGATGCTATTAGAGATTTAAATATCATCAACAACAAAAATATAATAGCAATCTCCACTGATGATGGGCATGCAAAAGCACTCTCATGCACCAAAAAAAAACCTAGTGCACAAAAAAGCTATCAGCATTGAAACAATTCTGAACATACTGCAAAAATATTTGCGCTTGTTTCAAACCTACCAACATAGACTGAAGGCTTAGGAATTATCGTATGTGGCAACTTGAGTCAACTTTGCGGCCAACAACTTCATCCTCAGTGACAGGAGATGTAGATTTCATTCTGGCTGCTTCTTTTCTATGAGTACCTTGGTTGCAAGGCTGGACTAAATTTGGCTCTGGCATCACCTTCTTAGCTGCCTCAGCTGGAACAGGTTTTTTTAGAACCATGAGCTTCATTTTTGTTCTGCTTTCAGAACTACTAGCGGGATCTATGTTTTTTAGTAGGATGTTTCATTTGTAATTTTAGTTAGTCGACCTCCATCTTCAAACAGCTTTCTGACCTCATCCAACATTTGATTCTTAAGATTAGCAACTGATGGTACTTCGGATCTGTTTTCATCATTGTGCTCATTTTTTAACTGGAATAAATCGTTTTAGAATCATTTAGACGTTTAATGTCGGCCGCATACGCATCGCCTCTGTCGAGGATAAAAGCTGACTTTTTAGCGAGGTAGCCTCTTGAAGTTTATTCCTTAACTTATGGTATTCTGATTTGCAGCGGAATATCTCTTTACCTAATTGTGTTTTCTCCCAAAAGGCAAGCTATTTGGTATCTCATCAAGTCAATGGTTTGTTGTTGTTCCTAAGCTGTTTGTCGAAATCTTGTTCAACTGTGCTTATGCCATCTTCTATATCCATACCCATTATTCTCTGGATTCGTCTGATATGCTGATCTTTTTCCGTAATAGCACATCAAAGCAAGACATGCATAAAAGCTGGTGAGGTCTTTTTTGCAGAAGGTGAGAATATTTTTGGATTATCGTATCCACCCAATGTGATATGCTTTTATAACTTTTCAAGGTATTCCATCAAGTTCAAATTATTTTTTATAGTTCTAATATGACAAGTCATACAGATAGAGGATATAAGAACATTGATGATCTGATGGTGGAGTCAAGTGTTGGATTAGTGATGTTCTAATTTTCATCATTTTTTCGCCATTAAAAAAATTATTAGTAAAATTGTCTATCACTATCAAATTTGCAGTCATTACTTAAGAGTTGTATATTGCTATTATTTTTGGATCTGTTCTCATTAGTCGCATCAGATATGATTTTTTATAGATGTTTGATACCATTTCCATTATTAAGAATCTTTTCCTTATAGTACTCGTAGTTGTGCCTACATTTAATAATTAATTTATTCAAATGATTTTGATAAGCCCTAAATCCTTCCCAGTTCCTCACCATGACAGTGTAGTACACTTTTTTAAGTTTTTCCCTATGTCTTATTGAACACATTCTGCCATTATTTATACATGTTTTTTTTTCAGTTATTCCAATTACCTTTGTTGTTTTTGTATCCATATATTGCTAAGATCATAGAGAACTCATAGGTTGTCTCCTCTGAGTTACTAGAATTTTTAACAGCCAACCAGTTTTTAATTTGTAACAGTTCTTTCAGTTTAGAATGATCAGCTTTATCTATTTTCAGTTGTTTAATGTTTTTGAGTGTTTTTGATTGGATAATAATAAAAATAAATTATTAGATAGTGATCTGTCAAACCGGAATTCAATACAAAAGAAACTCATTTGATTACATCTTAATTTTCTTATAAATATATCATAAATGCATATAGAAGACGTGGGAGTAACCCTGGTGAAATAATAAATGGTTGAAAATCAAATTGATTCAAAATAGATTTATATCCATGCCACCACAAAGATTTCTAATTGTTTTTCAAGTGTATTAAAGTATTCATTCACATCTTCAATAAACAGATGTATTAGTAGAAGGGGGTCTGCAAGTTAGCTCTAATGGTATATTCTCTAATTGGAATGTTATTCTACTTAATGTCACTAAGGATTTTGATAAATGATAGTTATCTATATGGACATGAAGATGTTGCTTTGTATATATTCATATACCATAATTTATATTAAATGTAAATAATATCTGGAAAATCCTGGAATGTTAAACTGCTTATTGTTCTAGATGAAAGCAATCACCCAAAACAAGAGTATCAGAGTAGTTCAATTCAAATGATTGCAGTGTTACTAGAAAATTGTCAAAAATGTTTCCTAATGCTTCTAATGTTTACATGAAAATTGTGAAAAAACCTGTCATTAATGTTTTGAAAATATTGTGACATATGCTCTCTTGGGGTTTGTTGTTTTTTGTTCAAGGTCATCTAGTTCTTCTAATACATCAGCTTCCAGTTTGTTAATGAATGAGTTTACAGTTGTTACGCCCACTGTTTCTTCAGTTCCATTATTATTATGTTAGTGTTATTTGGGGTGTAGATCATGTTAGAACACAAAGTAGTATTTATTTTTGTTTATATGATTATTATTGATTTTCAAAAGCTGGATGCTATTTACCATAGTGGTGGCAACGCCATTGTTTTTGCTGTTTATATCTCCTGTAATCTTTGAGACCTTTATAAGTTTTGATGAAATTTTGATAAGCTTTTCAAGCTTTGTAGGTTTTTGAAAGTTAGCAATAAATAAAAATTCCAACTACAACTTCATTGCTTGTCATTTTTCAATAATAACAACTATAGAGCTTAATGGAAAAATTGAGATACAATATTTTAAAACTCTTGTTAGTTAAATCCATTTTAGTACATCTTTTAGTCCACTGGAGATGTATATCTGTTATTCCTAAATAGTGCATGGGAAGTCCTGCGCAAATCTAATTGACGCTATTTTTTTACTGCTTCTCAGGGACTATGGAGGCGGTAGAAGAGGAGGCGGACGAAAGCCACTGCCATCTGAACCACCATTCAAAGCATATGTTGGAAATCTCCCCAGCCGAACTGTGCAAGGAGACGTCAGTAACATAATATTTTCCACTTTAAATGTGAAGAATGTAAGACTTGTTATGGATAAGGATACTGATAAGTTCAAGGGCTTTGGATATGTTGAGTTTGAAACTCTTGAGGATCTTGAAAAGGCCTTGGAGATGAATGGAGAGGTGATTGTTGATGGAAACACTATAAAAGTTGATGTCGCCGAAGGTATATATTATTTTCTGATAATAATTGATAAAGCAATACAGGTGTAGCTGACACAGAGCTTCTAAGTTACAAGTTCTCTGACTTGAACTGCATGGTAGATTTTATAGACAACCTTGATAATGTATTTGTTAATAAAAACGTTTTTTATTAGAGTAAAAGTCTAACCACATTCATAACATGAAGTGATGCCTTAAGGAGTAACACCACTGTAATGGCCTAAAACGTATTTTTTATGTGGAAGAAATGGTCATAAGATAATAATATTGGAGAAAGTAACAAAACAGCACACAGCATAACTTTTAACAATTCTCATTCGAATTTTTATAGTATGTATCTTTAAAATAATATTTTGAAGGGACATTTGTAAGGGACTTTTGAAAAGCTTATTTAATCATTTACTAACCATTGATTTCTCTTTTTGTCTAAAATTGAACGATTTAATTCAAATACTTGTCAACCACACAAAAATCAATATTTTTGGAGTCCTCTACATATTTCTTCAGGTATGTACAATAAAAATGATTCCTAAAAACTTATCTCTTCATTTAAGATCATATAATAAATCTGCAGATTAAACATATTTTTTTTTTCAGAAAAACGTAGCGATAGAGGAGGAGGTTTTGACAGAGGTGGCAGAGGTGGGAGGGGCGGAAACCGAAGCGGTGGTTTTAGACAAGGCGGTGACAGGTATGGGGGGAATGACGACTTTGATAGAAGAGGCCCTCCTAGGAACAATTTCGGAGATCGCGATAGAGGCGGACACCGAGGAAACTATGGTAATTTTACAGGTAAAAGTGACATACAGGTGTCTCAAACTTCTTGGCCAAATTATTTAGTACCAGTAGTATCATAATAAAAATTCATACACTCTACTGCAAATGTATGAAATTGTTCTGAGCAAAATTCCACCAATGTGTTTCTAGGAGTCCAGCCACCATTAGCCGAGTTGCTAGTGGCCGGTTATAAATTTCTATGATGAGTGATCCTGATTTCTTCCATAAATGTCATAAACCAAAGATGAACAATTTAAGCTACAATGTAGTCTACGCCAATGTGACTGCTTGGCTGCCACTTGATGGCTGGTGATCACCCAGAACACCAAGTTCCAACTATAATACAAAACTATCTAAACTGTACAGAGGTATCACAAAGCAAAAGTGTTGTACATATGTGACATGTTACAACTGCAAAAATTGATTTAAAATTTGTGCAATTGGGTCTACTGCTAGGTGGTGGTTTCTCCAAGTATAACCAGATGAAAGGTTAAGTGGTGACAATCAAAAAAAGGAGATGCAGTACTTCAAATATCTTCACATGCCAGTTATTCAATTTTTTGTCTATAAGTTCAGACATACTTTTAAATGTGGATGGCGGTTTAAAGGTTTCTGAAACTAAAGTAAAAACAAACATTGTACACAATGTTTAATTTTAAACTGAATCCAAGTTGAAAGGCAAATTTCAAACAATATTTTCAGCATGCAGCTCATATGGTCAGTTAAACACAGTTGATCTTATTGTTGAAACCTACAGGCTGCTAGAGGTTAAAGATGGCTGAATGGTGATCAGCTGAACCAAGGTCAGACTCCATTTTGTCGAATTTTTCTTTAAAATAGATTCTAGCGACTAGATTTTCTGGTATTTCTTCCGTATTCACGTGGGATCTTCGTTTGCAGGTGACGATGGCCCCCACCGAGGAGGCCCAGGTGGTGGCAGCGGTGAATGGGGAATGCGTGGTCGGGGGACTCCCGGGATGGGGGTTGGCGCAGGCGGCGGCGGATTCAGCGGCAGCAGGCCGCGACCCGACAGAAAAGCCGTCATTGATGATCTTCCGAATCCCGAACCAGGTACATGAGCATGAAAATGTAGCTGTAGTAGTTTTATGGTTTCAAAATGCATGACTGAATGAGTAGCAGAGTAGAATCAGGACTGCCAGATGCTATCTTTTTTTCGTACCAGAGATGCCAAACGTATCGTACATTCTGCAGAAAATCTCGTACACAGCGAGGTATATGGAACTTCAGTGAAAGTTTACTGTCTTAGGCACAGAACAAATTGGTAGTGATTGAGGAACGGGTGGGGAGGGGGCTAATAGACCACAAAATTTCGAACGGCATGACCGCCATCTACCATATATTTATTTTGTTGCAAAATAAAGTATAAAATGGGAGTATTTAGAATTGATATGATTCAGTGATATCAACATAAATGAAGAAGTATTCTTGCAGCTAGAGAAAGGCAATAAATAGTCCATATTATAATAATAGTAAATGACCTTTATTCATCACAGCATTATAAAATAATAGAGTTAATAGAAATTAAAGAAAGTGACGAAAAGGTGGAGTGTCAGCTCACGCTGTTTTTTTAACTCGACCTAACGGCATATACACAATTATTGATATACTATAGACTATAAAGAAAAAAAGTACTTAAATTTAAGATGGCACAATTACCTGTAGACTTGCGTAAACTTTGATTGATATCGTTTTAACAAAATTTATAGAATAGCAGTACTGGCATCATGTTGAGATTCCCTGATGTGGTTATGTTTGACAGACCAGTTATTGACCAACTGGACCAGATCTTATGTTTTGGCCAAAAACCGTTGTTACATCAATGATCTTGTTAACCGGTGCTTCAGCATTTCAATAGCGTCCTGGTAAACAATTTGCACGATTGTAGCAAAACACTCCTTTACAAAAGGGTAGTTATACCAAGAGAAGATAGTTAGACAAGGCTAGTAAATTAGAGAGCGAGAGAAGAAACAAAGAACATGGCGTTCACAAAACAGCTGATGGCGTCTACATTCGTGTTGTTCTTATTTGGTCAGAGATAAATGCGGTGTTGCCATATAGTAAAACCCTTTTAAATGGATTCATGTCTATTATAGCGAAGGATTAAGCGTTTTTATTTAAATTTATATCATGATATTTATTATCCATTTGCAGTCTACAAAATGTATGCCGCATTCAATGAGTATTAGATGAGGCAAATATTAACAAATTGTGTGCATCGTATTTTGGAAATGGAATGTAGGGAATATGCAACAATAAGACCACTGTTAATATGCCTTTTCACGGTTTTTGGCGGGTCACAGTTGGGCGGTAAAACTAATGATATTACTTTTATGCATCCATCTTCCTCAAAAATACATGTACGGTCTTTATGAGGATGTCTGTTTTTATGAGCTCACAGACATTTTTAGTTTTATCTCATCACCTTAAATATTTCCTCATCAACGTATAAGTCATTTATGCTTGTTACGATTTGAGTTTACCTCTTGTTGATCTCCATTATAAAACATAGCAATGTATGCAATGTTAATTTTTTTTGGATTATTTTCAAAAAGTGAGTGCTGACAATGAATAATAATAATACATTTATTTCATTGTTAGATAGCCACAAACTATAACAAATCAAAAGTCAAAAACATTACAATACAGATTGAAAACCAGTTTCTCATGCAAAGAACACTTCCAAGCTATAAAAACACTTAGGTGTTAGAAATTATTTTAACTGACTTTTGAAGCTGCTTTTTAAATATAATGTTTTAGATTGTTGAATAATATATGTAATAATAATACAACCCATTTAACTCAAAGATTTCTGATATGCTGCAGTATGATTGTTGAGTGGGTATCAACAGATCTTTAGTTCCAGTCGTTTGTTATTGAAGAGGTTCAATTATTTTTATATATAAATATTGATAATACATAAATGTTACTACTAGCTACTGTTGAAATTCTTAAGGATCGAAAATAATCCCTGCAGAATTCACGCCAATTAAGATTTTATAATTAATATAAAAACCGTGAAAACACCTACTTCATTCAGCTCAGTATAAATGTACCAGTTTCCGTTTACCATTTTCTGTCAGTTTCGCAATATTGCCTCGGTAGAAGCCGAGCTATCTATGAGCAAATCGCCAAAACAAGAGCACTTCCTTGGGAGATGCCGAGCCTTCTGTGATCGTAAATCTGTAACGTAGGGAAAACCCAAAGTTAGTGGTACCGATCGGCCGATTATAAAGACATTCCACGTCTTGTCTGGGTATAACTACTCTTTGCCTATACCACAGATATCACCTGCTTCTTATTTGGACATATCTTTTTTCATAAATCTTGCTTTAATTTTGGAAATATATAATTGCTGGGCTATCGTACTGATGAAAGCGGTGGGTAATCTACCAACTCCAAGTCTCCTTGGTAGGGAGCAGCTATAGAAATCCAGGATATATAGAGGAGCATTATCCTGTTGAAACAGCACACCACTTGTTAACAATACTGGATTTCACAAGATGTAGACCCGCACATGAAATCTCATTGCGAGCAGTACCATAAGAACCTCCTCACCTTACTACTCGCCACAATATTTTGACGAGTTTACTTACCTCTTCCATTCATTTGTGCTAAAATCGTTTAAGACAGGAAACAAAAAGTACATAGTGTCGAATGGTTTGACCAATAAAATTAATATTTTGTCCCTGTACAATAACAGCTGTCGCTGAAATGCTGGTATCGTACCCCTATATGTAGAAGCATAGAACTGGCAACCAGGCAAACAGCAACTACTTTCCTTACCGTGATAAGCAGAGTATTTGGCAATCAGTCATACCAACACTTGTCAGGTGTGAACATGACTGTCAACTAGGGTTTACAATTTTTGGGATCGGAATCCGGTTTTGAAATCCCGGGATAAAAAAAAAACAAATCCCGGCATACCGGTATCAATCCTAATATTTTTTTAATGGAGAAAAATCTTAAAAAACACAAAAATCAAAGATGTTTTTCTGTATTTACATATTTTATGTAAGTAAAAAAATAAGGTAACAAGGTACCCTTAAATCTATTTAAAAAACCAAAAACCAATTCTTATTAAACACTTACGTTTTGCTTAGTAAAATAGAATATCTTAAAGATACCAATGTCATCATCGTCATTACAGACGCTATATGCTTTATTTTCTGTACTTCTAGAATACAATAAATATGATCTTGAAGCTAAGCAATGAGCAATTACGCATTTTGAGTGGTATATCTCAATTCCGGGAATTTCGAGACAAAAAACCAACCGGGATCCCGGGATCTCGGCATCCCGGATTGGAAACCCTACTGTCTACAGTTTGTTACTGAAGTCACACTTTTGATATCAACTGATTTCATATAACTTAGTTTTCTAACGTAAACTAAAAGTATTTTAATCAGAAGTTTGAAAAGGAGACAATCTTTGATATATCTCGGTTGACTTGAGTAACCCTCAACAACAAATGGATAGAATAATGCATTCAATTATTAGTGTTCGATCTATTCTCAGTTAACAAGTTAAAATACTGTCCTTATATTTTGCATGCTCAACTGATCTCACCTATTAGTCGCGAAAATGCATAGATAATGGCTAGCCAAAAAACTAGGAATGTTTTTGTTTGAGTTTTGGAGCTTGAATCAAAACTGCTTCTAGCACTGTGTGTAATGGTAAACTTGACAGCGGTTCAAGGTTTTGACTAATACTTGTATAGTTCTCGACAGCTTATTGAATGAATGTGCATTACTACCACATTATACAGTTTATTGTATACGTGGAAAAGCTTAGCCAGGAATTTTGCATTATTATGTTTTCCCTCATTACTTTTTACAGGCTGGCCGATATATAACTGACTGGTTTGTAACTTGAATATTTGAGAAATGAAATAAAATACGTCCATTTTTTCTAGCTTAATCTTTTATTGAAACTTAGAAATTATGTATGAAAAATAATATCAGACAAATGTCCGCCTCTAGAAGCCGCGCAAACCTGAGCCCTCTTGATTACATTTTCCATCACTTTTTGGCAGGTCTCGGGAGAAATATTTTCGATTGCTTTCGTAATATTGTTCTTCAGCTGCTGTACAGTATTTCATTTGTTGGCATAAACCATATTTTTAAAAAATCCCTATAAAAAAGTAGCCGTTAAATCCGGTGACCTTGGTGGCCAGTTGACATTACCAAATCAAGAAAAGTTTCTCCATCCTGCTGGAATCACATGTTTTGCAGGTTAAATTGTTGGATTTGAGCCAGAAGGTTTTGAACCATATCACGGTAGCGCTCGCCAGGGATAGTAAGATAATTACCTGCAGCGTTTTCAAAGAAGTAAGGTCCAATGACACCGCCATACCGAACAGCACACCAAACTGTGACTCGACGAGGATGTAGTGGTCGATGATGGATGAGACAAGGGTTCTCTAATGCTCAGATACGACAATTCTGCTTATTAATGAATCCGTTCATATCGAAGTGGGCTTCATTGCTTATTATCAGTTATTTTGGGTATTAAGCTGCAATATTGCAGGACTGTATTGTCGGCGAATAGGCTGTAGTGCTGTAATTCATGGGTTAATTGAATTTTGTATGGCCGCAGATAAATAGTGCATAATGACGTACGACGAATACCCGGTTCTTGAGAACGATGTCTGGTAGACGTCTCAGGGCGCTCCACTACACTTTCACGAACTCTCTCGACATTTTCTGGAGTACGAACAGTTCGAACACGGCCCGACCTTGGCAGGTCTTTAACGTCACCTGTTTGTTCAAACTGACGTATGGTGATGTCATTGGGCACATTATTTCGACCGAAATCTTGTCGTAGCTTCCAAATCGTTGCGACAATCGACTCATTATTTAAGTAAAACGTTTTGACAAAACGTACGCGTTGTGGGATCGTGTAGCGCTCCATGATGAATTGGACACTTCTGCTTTAAACAACTACCAAGGCGCCACCTACTGAAATACGTGTATCAAAAATGGCATTCAGTTATATATTGGCCACCCTGTATGATGCATTCTGCCTGCTCATAATGTTCACAGATAAAAATTTTCAGCTTCTGTAATAAGTTTTGGATGAAAAAGTATGCAATCACGAAACCAATGAGCCTGAGATTTCAATGATTGGAACTTTGACAAAAGTTTTCTGCAATAAGGTAAAGGAAGATCTCGGTACGCATTTTTAATCGGGATAATAAAATAGACTTCCTATCAATTCCGTTGAACTTTATACCGTCGAAAATCACAGGCTCATATCTATATTGCTAAAAATATTTTCGAATAGATGCCTACCATGCATCTTTGAGGGTGCACTTATGTTCTGTTCCAAAATAAGGGCCGTTTGGTGATGGGGATCAAAATTATATTGGTATGTTTGATTTATAAGAAATTGCTTTCAGATACCTCTCGTAGGCCGAAACTAAACCTCTTGCCACGGACCGTTAAAGATCCAATTAACACACTGGCAGAATCCACCCAGAATTTAGCGATATTTGGTGGTGCAAAACCGAGAGAAGAAAATATTGGCCATGACGGCCAGAAAAATAACGAATAATATCACAATCCACTTGTATATTCTTTAAGTTATCCTGGATAGCAATTATTTTTTGCAGAATGTAACGCCGATAAAACTGCACCTTTTTTAATTACAAACGTTGTTTTGATTTTTCTGTGTGTATAAGTTGAATCATAAGAAATCAGGTTTTGTTGTTGATGATTAAGGTGAAATTATGATTGTGCTTTTACATTTACTGTTAAGGCGTGATTTAAAGGTTACATAAAATTACAATAAAATGTACAAAAAACTAACCCACCATGACATCCATCAATTGATTCTATGCAAACCAAATCCCATTGGAATAAAAATTTAAATGGAAAATATTATAAGGTTTCTTAGATAATCGAATGAAATTCATCCTAAAGAATGATGCTTGTTCTGGAAGAACATACGAGTAGAACCTTGGTGCATGCTGTAAGTAGTACATTTTTAATATACTCGTATTGTTCTTTTGTCCGTTTGTCGCCGTTACGTAACAATGTCTTACGAAATAAGTAAACAGACTGTGTACCGGTACCATGTGCATAGGAGAAATTGCACGCTACCCAAGTCATTCTGTAACGCACCTGCTACTCAAAACACACGCGCACGCACATTTTCTGCGGTTATTTATCAATAGAATGACTCGAGGAACGGCTTTTCTATGATGGAAACGTTGAAGAATACATTTTTTTCAAAAGGTGTTGAAACCACGCTCGCTTTCTATTCTACTTCCCCGATTTCAAAAATTGGCTTATTTGGCATATCACCGTAGATTAACAATTTTTGTTTGTTTCAATGTTCATATCCGCTCCTTTGCACGTGAAAGATTTAATAAAAATACTGCCAGTCAAACTTTTAAATTGTCACATATGAATGTGAAGTGGTCCCAAGCGTTACCGTTTTTATGACTCGAAGGACGCAACACTAAGGCCCCATTTTACTAAAAAGGTCTTTGATCACAAATTCAACCAATGAGAATGCGACTTGCAAAATGTCTCAAATTAGATATAAATTATACGATTTGTGCAAGATGGGTCCCTCCTGCCTCCTCCCTATATTAAATCAAGAACAAACACTTTTTTCATTGGCGGCCATGATACAATGCACCAAAGCATTTGAGCGATGCATTGACACAAATCTGATACAATATCTATCTATTGATATGAAAATAACAGTGTCTCACTCTTGCAGTGCAAAATTCAGCTTAATCTCTATTTCTTAAGGACATAAAATTACAGAATTCTTATTCTTTAAGAAGCATCTCGCGCTATCTACTGGGCAGTATCACAACTACTTTTAGCTTTGCCACCGTTACCGCGACGCAGCGTGGTCGTGTAGTCGTGCTACCGTCCAGTAGGGTGCGCGACATGTTCCTGCTAACAGTAAGTAAATTCATTATTTACTCGATATTTGTTAAATAATAAACATTCTACAATTTTGTCTTGAAATAATTTATTAAGCATAATTTTGTACAGCAACAGTGAGACGCTGCTATTTTCAATAAAAAAATCAATAATGGCGTCTTGTCAATCTATTGTATCAGGTTTGATCCATGTTTCGAATAGGCCACAAGTACTTTTGGATTTTTGGAATTTGGGTCAACTTTTATTTCCGGCCACAAATGAAAAAAAAAAGGTTTTGATAGCTAAATTTAAGAAGCATTTTTTTATATGGGAATTAGGGACCCATCTGACACAAATCAAATCATCGGTAGTTTGAGAGACATCGTGAATGAAATCAACCAAATTCATAAGATCCCATTACTTCGCTACTCATTGACCCAATTTGTACCATAGTTGCATACGCGCTAAATTTGATTCCCGCTGGGCAACATCAAAATTGTGTCTAAAGGTGATCAACAATATGGTGGGCAGACCCGCCTTATAAGTTTCTCAAAAACTGCACCGGCAGGATCCCGGTTTGAATCCGGTGAGAAAACATTTACAGGCGTTGAGAGACCATATTTGCCTAGTGCTTTTTATATGCGAGTCTACCCACGAGACTGACATAAAACAGTGTGCGTAGCAAACCCTGGAGTTAACAACTTAGTCTCGGTCGCCGTTTCGTATCGCTGTGTCCTATCACTGTCGTGGCACGGGACTGCACTTTAAAAGCTACTACACACAAGCCGGCGGCAATACAAGCCGCCGGCATAAGCCGCCAAGCATCATTCCGGTTGTGACAGTCACATAGAACGCTAGTGAAGTGCATATTTTATGGTTGGTTAGTTAAAATGAATAAGTAAATAATCAGCACAGCCGCCGCAGTTGTAATTTTTATTTTAACAAGAAAAGAATACAAAAGGACGAGAAGGTTTTGGTTGCACCCAAGTTTACAAAATAGAAAATGGCGAAACGGTACTGTAATGATAGAAGAGTATAAAAAAGATGATGTGGGGTGTCAGCGTTTGCGCAATAGCATGTTTTTTGGGTTTCTGTACATCGTCTATGCCTGCACCAGATTTGTGCAACTGTTCGAACTTCTTTTTTCCCGAAAATAATGAGAGGTTACATTCTTTAACTTTCTCTCTACTTCGCCTTTATCAATGTCAAATACACTTGCAATTATGTTCAATGCGTCGATTGTTCCTATTCTTATAGTCTGCATTTCTGGGATTACATAATATATCATTTTCATGAAATTTTTCAATTAAGAGCAGCACAGCTTCGTCGTCCCATTAAACGCATTTTAATTTGTTTAAACACACAAACCGCACAACACTACCGCTCGAATACCAGGAACGAAGTGACGCCGGCAAGCCGCGTAATCCGCCGGCACACCCCGGCGGCTCCTTTGCGCGGCAAGGCCGGCGGCTTTGTATGCCACCGGGTGTACGGAGGCTTAGCCGGCGGCTTGCCCGGCGGCCCCGCCGCCGGCACTGTGTGTAGCAGCCTTTAGAGAGCATGTCTCCACTGTATGACCATGTCTGAACACAGCAGTAGAGACATTGGCCAATCTGACGGCTGATGACTGTGATACGGTGTTCAGAATCCTGAAAATATTTTTGTTATATTTTTAGCATGATGCATGGACTTTGTGACAAGGTAGGTAAATTGTAGCTTACTAGTGGATAATCTAGGACTCACATGCGCAAGCTGGATAAAATGTCATCAAACAGCACTGGTAGATACTTTTACTTTTTTGCTTGAACATGTTAAATGTGAAAGTAACCTTTGGCTGAATTTTGCCCTCAATAAATCTTATTGCTATTTCTTAATTAGTCGCTGTCATTAACCAATGATTCCCTTTCAGATACAACAGGCAGGCCAAGGCTTAAACTCCTGCCAAGGACCGTTAAAGATCCAATAAACGCTCTAGCGGACTCGACACAAAACTTGACTATATTCGGCGGCGCGAAACCCAGGGAGGAAAATATTGCGCCCGAAGCTCTAAAAAATGAATAATCACAATTTACTTGTACATTTCTCATTCTGGAAAATAATTTATAATCGATGAATGTTGACACTGCAACTTTTTCAATAACAAACGTCTGAATATCGTTTTGTTCCGTTCCTTTTAGTGTGTGTTGGTTATTGAGTATTGATTAATTTCACATAGATCGTGGATGGTCTAGGTGACAATCTTCCATCATTCAAGCTGGTGATGTGTACAGTAAGATGCTTATAGTTTTGTGGAGTATACTCTAAAGCTGAGAATCCACTGATGAATATCAGATGCGATTGAAAATTGATCTGAGCCCATTACACGCGGACCAGTTGACAAGACGCGTTGCGCTACCACCCTACCTGATACCATGGGTAAGAAATAGAAATGGCTAAGCTCCAGTCGATTCGTTGGCAAGTCGCAGTGTTTTTGGCCTAAATCTCCACACCTGTGTTGTTATTATTCTACATAGGTTTTAAAGTAGTGTATATAGAAAAATCCCGTATTACGTAACTGCAATATACCAGGTATAGTGATCTGATCGCCGTAATTGTCACTTTGATACTTGAGCTATGTGCTGTTGCTCTGATATGATGTAACATCTGCTTCATGGATGGCACTAGCGGCTGACATTCATAGCTTCTTTGGTATAAGCTGTAAGTTCTATACTATAGATCTATTTCTTCATAGGTCGCGTTTATAGCGACTACACGTGGCGTGGGCTAGCGACTACCTAGTACAAGGATGGGGATAAGATTATTTTACATAATGTGGGTGCGGGCCGTTACGTGCAGACAAGAAGCGCAGTTTGTTAGCGGCAATGAGGAGTTTGGACGATCTAAATATTTGAAAACTGCCGATATGTAGCACAACTTGCGCTAATTCGGTTGACCGACTAGTTCGCAGTAGCAGTGGCTTCCTTTTGATCATACCTCTGTGTGTAGCAGTCTGTCCAAAAAAAGCACAAGGAATTTTTTTTATCTGATTTTTGTTTGAATGAATGTATTTTGAAGAGGTCCACATGATGTTGTCGCGACCTGCTGGGGAACTGTTAATGCCCTTTCCACGTACCGCGAGTTGTTTGTGAACTGTTCAAGACTCGGTGGATACACACACACAGTTACGTCCCCTATTTTGTTTGAATATGTGCTACGTTGGTGACCAAATAATGTCAACCGTTTGAACGTCTACGCATAACAAGGTAGCCATATGGCTTTTATCATCCCGCAGGAGCAGTGATGGTACTTTCATGACGTTAGAGAATGCTCAAATACATGAAAAAATATTCTTAGACTAAATTCAATACGATTATGTCATGGCTGTGTGTAGAATGTCATTTACAATCGGCAGTTTCATTTAGAAAATACAAATATTTGAATTTTTATTGCTATGGGATTAGGGCTTTACAGTGTTACCTTTATCATTTCTTTGGAAGGCAGTCTTTTTTTGAACATGTGTTTACAGTTTATACACACGTATTCTAATTTCTTTATATTAGACATAGTAAATAAGAACGTCTCCATCTGGCTGATAATCCCTGTTTCCTAAATCTAGTGATCAACATTGGTATGACAGTTGAGGAACAATTAAAAAATTGATATGTTTTGAAGTTCTTATATAATTGGAGATTATCCTGCTCTTACGATATATCGTAATTCTCTTTTTCATACATACATAGTATCCACAAAACCACAATCAGTCTTGATATTGGGTATAATCATCACCAGCTTTTATCTGAAAGAAAATTTGTTAAAACGATTAGTTTTTTGTAAAATGTTTTAGAGCTGCATTTCGATTTTGTTGGTAGAATTAGGAGAATAGTCATTTGAATGAAATAGTCACCAGATTTATTTTCTTTTTCTGTTATTCGAACTATATAAGTAACCAGTTTTACCCATTGTCATGATAGGCAACGAAATAAATTTTATTGGCAATCATAGCTAATTTGTTATAAGTATATTATGGATGTGTAGTGAACAGGTGTGAAATCATAAAAAAGGGATGCATTTTTTATGATTTGAGTTTCTGATCAGAGCGTCAAAGTACAATATATTTAAAAAGTACTTTTGTTAATAAAGGTACTCGTATATTTAAAATGATTATATTGAATAAACACACTAACACAAAGTGGTTCAGAAAATAACATCCATATTCCAAGGGGGAAAGTACGTCCAAAAATAACACAAAATGTTGATACAAACGTGGGTTCCAAACTGTCAAGTTGAAATACAAGGTGTTGAAGTCGTAATTTCCAAATTATCTCCGAAGCGGATTCAGGTATGGACTTACATTTTGTATATGCAGTAGTACTAGCAGAAGACTCATTAAAAACAAAAAAAAAACCTGGGATATTTTAACTCTCACAGAATGAATCTAAAGCTTAATATTAAAAGTTTATATATATATATATATTACAATGAGGGAGTAATCTCAACTCGCTACAGCATTATTTGAATAATATTAATGTTTTTTTATGTCACATCAGTGATGTAGAAATTTTCCACACCCTGTATTCTAGGTAATGGGAGATTTTAGGACATATGTTAGTAATGTTTCATGATATTTTTGGATACACATACTTTTTAGAACTATCGATGTTGTTTTTTAATCATCCTGTATAATTATTATTGTCCGTCCCACATTTTGGATTCAATTACAGAAATTTTTCCAAATATATATATAATATAACCATTTTATTTACTAAAACTGATTACTTGTAGTAACAGTATATTGCATGCATTAGAAAAATAACTTTCGTTGGGAACTGTGTTACATATATTTATATGTATTTTCCTTGTCAACATTGTAAAAATGCTATCTATCTCTGGTGACTTTTGTAAATTATGGAGTAAAATTTTTACGATGCCCTTGACAGATGTTACACATATTGTGTAGACTATGCTGTCTATGTATATTAATTATATTAAAAAATAAACGTTTGAAAAAAATTAAACATTGATTTCATTTAGCATTCAATCATATAATACTGTACACCTAGTTGATTAGGTATGGAGTGAGTACGGTTGAGAACGGCGGACTCTGCGATGTATTTGGTACTCAAAGCCGAACATTATCTTCTTAATAGCTCAAGATAAATTTTATGAAAGCTGAACGCAAGGGCGGTTCCGGCCTTTGAGTCAGTAACGAATTTATAATGATAATATCTATTGCCCATTACCCATTAGGAAGCTATCTGTCTGGGAGCACCGCTTGTCTGCATAAGTACTTGTCAATGCGAATGCCTTTGTGATAATTAAAGCGGATTTCGATTTCTATGACCCTATACTGGATCCATCACCCCTGACCTAACACACATCATATTACAATAATAAATACTATAACATCTGAAATTTATCCTGTGGTATTCATGTCGATAATCCCCCATATTTATCTTGTCAATCAAAACTACATGTTGTAAAGGTTTCGGTCACAACGGTAACCTTCAGTACAGGACCTTTCAAACTGTTGTAGTAACACACAGTATAGGAATATGGAAATAAAAAGAAAAAACAAAGGAAGTGTCACCTGGAAGACATAAATAAAATATAATGCTAAAGTCATTGTACTGTAGGAAGTCACTGTTGTGATCGAAACGTTTACAATAAAGATTTGTTCAACGCATGTGGTTTCAATTGGCCAGAGAAATAAGGGGAATTAATAAATACTATGTTAAATAAGGTAGGTAGAATGAACACTCGCACTGAAGGCCAGATGCATAAACATTTGGCCGGATAGGGCCGAAAAAAGCCAAACATGGTTTAGGTGTCCGGCTAAAGTCGGTCGGACGTCGACCCTAGGCGTGAGAAAGGTTTTACATTGGTCTACGATGAAGCATGTACGGTCTGTGAAAACCTTTCTGTTCGCCTATTTTGGCCTAACAGACAAGGTTAAAAATTGCTTTAAAATAAAGTAATCCCAAAATACCCATCGAGGTCTTATAAAGCAAGGTTTAAACTTTAATTCTCATACTTGGCGACCTCAAAAATAATAATATTTAACCGTTTTTAAGTATTGACCCACTTTTAGGGCTTTTCAGACATAAAATCGCTTATAACTCGAAATCGGTCAGCTTTAAGATATAATGGAAAAAACCTGAAAAAAGCAATTTAATAAAAAAAAATTGTTTAAACAAATTTGATCTGTGTATATTTAATGCTTAAAAATTCTGCTTCATACTTTATAGGTATCCAAACTGAAGTACAAATCTTACTCTACTAGACCTTGAAGAGTATTTTGAGGTTAGTTTGTTTTAAAGCGATTTCGGCCTTGTTTTTCAGGCTAAAATTTTGATTTTCACAGACTGTACGAACGTATTTTTAAAATTCACCCTTTTTTAAGCCCACGTGGTGCGTCAAAAAGACTTCAAGTATTGTAGTTCCCTGAATTCGCGCAAGCTGCATCCACGTGCTTCGATAGTCAATTGCGGAATTGGCAGTATTAGTTTTTTGATGGCAAAAGCTTTTAAATGCTACTGAAATGGTGGTAAATCTGTAAAGCTAGAAATAGATGTAGGTAGGGGGGGGGGTCGTAACTAAGGATATAAACAGACAAACATATCGATTTATGATAAGTTGTTCACGTCAATAAGACCTCAAAACGTGAAAAATAGAATACCTTTCTATCAAAACTATTTGTCCCATCACCTCTCTATCAAGTCTGCCTTCCTTCTATCAAATTTGTCTTTTTCACCATCTACATTTGACCCCTCCACCCACACTAGCGCTCCTAGCGGACATCGCTGTCTTTGACTAAAGTCTCATTAACAATATATACTTCATTGATTTGAAAATATGACTAGTTCATAAAATTTCTAGATTAAAAACGAATTTTTAAAATGTACTTTCTTTCAAGATCGGTCATAATTATATAGGAGGTTGAAAGAAAAATTGGACACTCATAACATTTTATTAGATTTGTACTTATTGTCATATTTATTTTAGAAACATGGCCAAAATTAACATGAGTGACTATATCCATGTTGATCATCCGAAACCACGTTAATTTTGACATGTTTAACACTGATATTACACACATGAATAAAAACAAAAATGCTAATTTCTGTTAAATTTATTTCCATACACACCGGAACAATTTAAAAAAACTGAAACATTTTAACACTTTTTACATGGAAAATCACAGGCTATTGAAGTGTTTTCACTTAAAATATCTATAGGCGTATTAAAATGTCGAACAAATATCATTCCCAATATCATTAAGACACGTCACATGGAGAAAAACTACAAACAGCCGGCATTTCAACAGACAACGTGCCGTTGGCAGACCCAATATTATGTTGAAACATATTCTAAAAATGAACAAATGTTTCAAATGTCAGTAAGTTAGAAAATTCTGCTTGTTTATTTGACAGCCAGTCTGGATATAGCTATTACCATTTTTCTCCATATAGGATCGACTTCATAAAGCTCTTTTACAGCTTATAAATTCAATCAATTATTCACATCATTCCCTCAATTCTTATTGGGTAACATCCAAGAACAGTTTGGCAGATTCATATACATTTTCTCGTTGTGACGAAGGTAATCCTACAAATAAGTGTAATTTGATGTGGACTTTTTATGGACTTTCCTTTTTATATAAAAATACACATATAAAATAACGAGAAAATATTTAGGAATTTGTTTTTAATATGGTGTAACTCGAATGTTTGTGGAAATTAATGACTCCCATGATTTAGTCCCACTCATGCCAAAATATCGTCTGCGAAAGCCAAACATTCACTAATTGTGGTCTGAAAAATAAGGTTGAAAACTTTTTAGCTTTAATTTAGATATTTGACGAGCTCAAAAATTATAATTTTTAACCGAGTTTTTAAGCACTGAACATACTTGCAACGGTAACCCGGATCAAATTCGTTTAAACAATTTATTAAATAAATTAAATTTTTTTGCTCGGACCTTTTTCAGGTTTCTTGGATCATTTAAAAAAAAAAAGATTCCATTAACTTTTCTGTAAAGCTGACTATTTTCGAGTTATAGACCATTTAATGTCTAGAAAGCCCTAAAAATAGGTATATTCAAAGCTTAAAACTCGGTTAAAAATCATAATTAAGGTCGCCAAGTAAATAAAATAAAGAAAATCTTTGCTCTAAGGCTATTTTGAGATAAATTTATTTGAAAACAATTTTGAACCTTGTTCGTTAGGGCAAAATTGACGAACTTTTTTTTTGTTTTCGCAGCATCTACATTCGTCCTTCACTGCTAGCCCTGGTCATGTTCTTGACTTTGGTTGAGGTAAAATTAGTAGCGGAGCTTTATGAATCTCACCTTTGGTGTATAAAAAACAAATAATCTGATTAACATATAATGGCTAAAAAGGGGGAAATCGTGTTCCTGCACTTACATGATGTTTTGAAGTTTTTGCTACTACTGCATATTGAAAAGAGTGACTGATGAAAGTAAGAGATGATAGTGAACTAAAAGTATCGAAGAAACAGCCTGCATGATGAAAACCAGTCAATAAATACACAGGTATATAAGAACATTCATCCACATCTATCTGTACAGAATTTTGACTAAACATTTTTGTTGTTGTTGTTCTGATAGTCTGCGTGAACTAATCGATACATTTCGAAAACAAGATCGTGCTATGCTTTCGAGACCGATTAAATAAATAAATAATAATACTTTTTTGAATTACTCGAACATATCACTGCACGATCTTGTGTACAAAAAAGGCGCAAAATCATTCCGCCATCCTGTTGCAACTACTATTGTCCAAGTACATCAGCCTTTCTAGTGTTCGTGCCGTAGTTGACGCAAAATCATAGTAACCTTAATGTTTCCTTATTTGAAAATACGTTTAGACTTAAGTTTCACTTATGATACTGCGTTCACGCAGACTCAAGTTTTAAAAAATAGAACAGATCGACTTGTCTTTTATAACTACTCATCTACAAATACGTAAGTCGCCAGCTAAAAACGGGACAGTTCAAGTATATTTTCAAAGTGTAGCTCATTCCTGAAACAAAAGTAACAATTCAATAGAGATTTAAAGCACTGATAAATGTGTATTACAAGACCGGTTTGTTCTACAGCATTTAAAAAAATCGCGCTTTTTTTCTCTTATATGAATTTTACAATTTGCTAATAGCATTGTAGTTCTGCGAATAGAACATAGCTAGATACAGTTCTGTTCCCAATGAGTTGGAGATAAAGATAAAAACACGTTGGATGATACATCTCGCTGATATTTGCTACAACATTCCTCAGCTATCCTAGTGATGAAGTAGTAAAACCTGGATGTTTCGTTGTGCTACTGACATTACAGTTGGTTAGCTACGGAAGTATCACTACGTAGTCATGCCATAAGTTCTGTCCCTCGTTTTCAAACAAGTGTAGACCTGTTAATACTTGTCCGATTGTTTACATTGTGGTGTCAGTTGATTAAGCGCTTTTCGGGTAATTACATATACCTCAGTTTGTATTGATCTCTCGAAGCATAACGATGGAGTGGGGCAAGGCAGAGAACCGTATTGCAGTGATAGCTTTACATAAGTGTAATCACAGTGCTAGTCAGATTTTTGAACTCTTACGCGGCCTTCAAATATCGCGTAAATTTGTGTCTAGGACCATTCAGCGGTACAATGAGACGTCCTCTGTTGATGACAGGCCAAGAAGCGGAAGACCTCGTCAAGTAAGGACTCCAGCAGCCATCAAAGCCGTAAAAGCCAGGATTCAAAGGAATCCACTCCGGAAGCAGAAGATCCTATCCAGGGAAATGAAGATTCCTGTCCGGACGATGTCGCGCATCATTAAACAAGACCTAGGGCTAGGGGCTTACCGGAGACGTACGGGCCAGCGACTTACGGCCACCTTGCGACACATCAGGGCGACAAGATCCAAGAAGCTCTTGGAGAGGTACGCAGCTGGGGGATTCCGAAAGATTTTGTTCACGGATGAGAAAATCTTCACCATAGAAGAAAAATTCAACCGACAAAATGACAAAGTGTATGCAAGGAGTTCACAGGAAGCTTCGGAGATCATTCCGAGAGTTGAGAGAGGCCACCACCCTGCGTCAGTCATGGTTTGGTGGGGGGTGTCCTACGAAGGGGTCACTCAGCTCCATTTCTGTAAACAGGGCGTGAAAACAAAAGCGGCAAACTATCAGAGCGACATACTGGATCCTATCGTCAAGCCTTTAAGTGGTACATTGTTTGCCAACCAACACTGGGTCTACCAGCAGGATTCCGCCCCCGCTCACAAGGCTAAGAGTACGCAGCGCTGGCTGGAAAGCAATGTGCCAGAGTTCATTGCTGCGGAAGATTGGCCCTCAGGGAGTCCGGACCTCAATCCTTTAGACTACAAGTTGTGGGACCTGCTAGAGCAGTTGGCCTGCTCCAAAGCCCACCGTAATATCGAGTCCCTGAAAGCGGATTTGATCCGATCAGCGGCAGCTATTCCTTTGGAAGCTGTGCGTGCAGTGATAGATGAGTGGCCCGCGAGATTGAAGCAGTGTGTGAAGGCCAAGGGGGGACATTTTGAATAAAACTGTTTGATTATGAATTCTAAAAATGTTGTCGAATAAATAATATCTTTCATATAAATATATCTTATCTTGTTTCATTTTTATCATGAGATTATCATGGGACAGAACTTATGGCACGACTACGTATAAAACACTTGGATGTTATGTGAACAGAAAGATGAGATAGATGAAATGTTTACTTTCTATGCGACTTTCGCATTAACCCCTTGCGGTTTACTGGTGTTTCTGGGATGTTCATTTTCTTGGCTCCTTATGGTATTCTGAAGTTACCACGATAATGATTAGTTACTATCATTTAGGCTTTTTAGCCAGCTCTGCTGGTGGAAACAGAAGGTACAGCCACGCACGATTCTTACTTGTGGGCATTTGTATCAAGCACAACAAAGGTTTCACTGAATTTCGCGAAATAACGGGACGTTTCAGCTGCTCACTCATTTGATGTTAAAAATACATACTATCATACCTAATTCATGTTTATATGGTGCAATATAAGTATAGATCAATCATAATACCCTTAATTTTTGACATAAATTGATACTGTGTAAGTGCTGAAAAGGGCATTTGCATATCCTCCTGGATAACAACCATACCAACCTTGGTGTTACCTGGTGTCCGATTTGTTTGATTTGACAAAATTGGAGATTGAGAGTCCCGGTACAGGTCGAATCCCTTTCATCAAGCTAGTGATACCATTTATACTAATTATGATAACAGGTTATGGAATATTGGTGGTAACATACTATATGACATTTGACGGATCATTTCATATTCATAGTACTAATTCAATATATCTATGAATAATGAACTATTTCATAATAGAAAGACAAACTACAAAGGATTAATGAAAGAATTTCGCTGGGTCGTGCCTTCAACATTTTGGAGTGGTTGACAATCCATCCCTGGACCCGTATATTTGAAATCGGTGATAAAAGTCGTATACGATGTTAGATGTTACAAGAGCTGGTACGTTTGAAATTCTAGACGATAATTATCGCCTATCGTCATGGCAACCGATTATAGATTATTAATACTCGCACTGAATCGCATTTTGAACAAAATACCAATTTTTATTGTTTTCTTTTTAATCCCATACAACGTTTCAATTTGTTTTTGAATTGTAGAAGCATGCCACAAAAATTATCAAAAATATTAATAAAAAAACTTTATTTTTATTTACACAGCCGAATCGGTAAGTATCCGCTCTTAAAACGTAACGAAAGCAACGTGGTTGGTCGAGTGCCAGTGCAAGTGGTCACCAAATCATCCATATTGGAGTTAGTTAGAAATACATTCGCAGCCTTTTCTTTTGCTATTTTAGCTTTGATTTCATACTGCAATAGTACCACTAATAATTTCTTGATAGGTCGTTATTGGAATTCCATAAATTATTTTTATTTCTGTGCAGATGGTTCCATCTAGTTGCATGGGTTTGATTTTGATAAGTAGCGGCTGAGTGCCTGTAAAAACTAGGAACGACGCTATTGTTTTAGTAACAGTCAGTGGGTGGCGACTGGCAAAACCAATTTGAGCATGGGTATCCGAAATAGTGTTGGTTTGCATTTTATTGTTCAAATGCAAAAACCCGCATACAATAGTTCAAAAATTACTTTGTAAAGTCAAAGTCAACTAACTTAGTCAATTTATCTGAATAATGTGTTATGCATATTTCGTCAGTACCTAAGGAACTTATCAAAAATTATTAGTGGCAGTATACATTAAAATTTCATACAAACATCCAATGTTAGTGGATAAAAGTATTATAGCAAAGTAAAAAAAAAAGTTGGGCGCGGTTGAGATTCGAAGCGAGGGAGAGTTCGCTGTTTTCGGGCGCATATCTGCTACGCTACCGAGTCCAGCCTTGATGTGGGTGTACAAGTTTATAAAATGTCTAATGATGATTTTCATCAAATGAAAACATGTAAATGTATCTAATTAAAATTGAAAAGAGCAATTAGAAGTACTGGAAATAATCCATATTTTTAGATATCTATTAAAACAACGCAAATAAATTATATCACAAACGTCCAATTTCTAAGAGTGGTGGTACTGTCATGTGACAGGTAATGATTGATCGTCATTGGCCAATTATTTTCGCTGGACATAGTAATACAGCATTGTACATGCGTTGCTACTTTTACAAATATTACCATTATTATGAACTATTTATTTCATATACCTAACTTAAAATTGTGAAGGAACAGATAATATACGTATAAATATTAAAGTCTATCTTTGGCTCCCGTACTAATACAAGGTTTATCTGATCAATATTCAAATTCTCCGAAAATAAAAACACGAGTTTTTTAAATACCACAGTTTTTGTAATGACAAAAGTATGGAAACATTTCAGTTCTGCCATATTCATCCGTTATGCGATACTCTGGTATTGCGTGCGGTAAATATTAACATCAATGAGAATGGCAAAAGTAAAAGGATTTTCAAAAGATTTAAGAGACAAAGTAATTGAATTTAGAACTGGTATCAGGAATGTTGTCATTTCTCAAAGATTGAAATTGAACAAAGGGACGATTTCGAAAATTATTAGTAAATATCAAGAATACGGACCAACGGCAGGTGCGAAAGACCGAAAAACGATTATGTTTTGGATCGCTACATTAAACGTTTGTCCCATGAAGATCCTCGAATGCCAGCCACACAGATTTTCAGAAGAATCGTAGAAAAGGATGCCGAGAATCTTTCTGTCAGATCAATACAGAGACGCTTGAGGGATGTTGGGCTTTTTGGTAGGCGTCCAGTGCAAAATCCCCTCATTTAAAAAAAATCGTATTGCATAATATGCCAACAGACGTCTGTAAAAAATTGGTGTCTTCTATGAGCAGAAGATGCAAGGCAGTGTTGAATACTAAAGGCTATTCTACCAAATATTAGCTAAACAGTATTTTTTTGAATCTTTTTGTAGAGTTATTGTATTTAATTTTGTAATAAAAAATATGTTTCCATACGTTTGTCGTCTCATTCTTGGCCATAAAATAAGAGGAAGGTATTTTAATAATAGTCTGTAGTACCACAGCAAACAAATTGCCATTTGTATCCTCAACACTGTAAGCAAAACAGTCCTTAATAGTAAAGAATTAAAAATTAGCGCACTTTTTAAAAAATACTAAGAATGTTTCGAAACTTGTCTGCTACTGTATGTCATAGCTTGATTATGGATGTGTGACTGAGCTAGTATTTCTCTCATCAACAGTGGATTTGAAGGTATTTTTCTAGATAAACGATTCCCTTTTGCACGTTATACTTGCAGGAAAATGTTGATAACATTCTATTTTAAATAAAGTTTAACTTGTTTTTTAAGCTTCCGACAATCACTTTATAGATATTCCATACTGGAAAATCTGTAGGTCTGAGCATTAATTGAAATATATATAAACATTTCTAAGAACAAGGTAGGTATTATTGAATTGTACTTAGTTAATATATCGGTTTTAAAATGAATATCCATATAACTACTAACTGATAATAATTTGATAAAGATTTAATATTCGCAAATTACTTGGAAATATAGTGTAGATGCATTCTGTAGTATTTCAATATGTGTCTCAAAGTGTTTTTAAATACAACATCAGGTACGTCAAACTAATTAGAAGTACTGATATAAAATTCCACTATAGAACCACCTATCAAAGCGCCCAATATAGCTGTTCCAAATACCGTTCAGAATTATTTAAGTAAAGGCACGCCTGAAGTGTCAAAACGATCTTCGTGATCTCAACTCAATGTTACATGTGATAGTCTGCCTTTCGGTATCTTTTCGAATACAACCGATTTCAAAAATACGGGCCCTCATCTTGGTTGATTAATTTTCTTCCAATAAAATAAAAAGTCGCATACTTTAAACTTTTTAACAAAAAAATGTGTTGTTACTTTTTTCGACACCGCAAAAAGGAAATAAGGCTATCGTGGACAAATGTTGTGCAAATAACAGAAATGCAGACTTACTCTTTAGACTGGAACGTATTTCCCCCTAGGTGTATACCACCACTGGCCTGTGACTGCGCGCCTCAAAATTTCTCTAGCTAACAGTTTCTTCTCTTTCTTGATCTTCTTGAGGACACCTTTGTTCTCGTGCGCTCTCCTAGAAAGGTACGGCAGGACTTCGTTCACTGGACCGTATGGGATGTATTTGTATGCAGAGTAACCTGACTGACCTAAAATATCAATTAAAAATTGTTAACTCATCGCTTACATCCAATGGGAAATTTTACCATTTTTAAGCCCCCAAATAATACCTTAATTCATACAGGCTGAACAGAATATTTTTGCTTTCCATTTCTGTAATCATGTCTAACCGCATACAACTTTATGCTCAAACGGAACGCAACAAGCATGGTCTACGCTCTACGGCAAAAAAGGTATTCTCCAATTTAGCATGCCATTTCCCATTGCATTGAAAATACCTGTATTCCGGGTGATTGACACGTCGTCCTTTCAATGATGGTAGGTGATATCTACCCATTCGCAGAAACGTATCAAGGTGTAGCGAATCATTTGTAGGTCGCACCTGTCAGTGTTATAACCTGCTTGTGTTCACTGATACTTAGATAAGGTAGCACAATAATTTTCCTAAAAGCACCTTGCTGTCGCGTACGAGATGTAAATGTCTCGTGACAGATTTCAGTTTTTAGTAGGCTGGTTTAAATATTGTACCAGGGTCTCAACAAGCGCGAAGCGCATGTCCTTTTTACGCATCGCTCTTCGAATCATCAAAAGGCCAGTCAAAGTCCCTCAACAGTAAAATCACAAAAAAACACCTTTGCAGGCGGCAGCGATCCACAGGCTCATGTCGTTGCTCTTGATATCACGAAAGCGTTCGACCAGCTCTGGCAGGATGCCCTCTTATGCAAGGTTTCATCCCATGGGCTCCCAGAGAAGCTTTGCAGATGGGTGGCTGACTTTCTCTCTAAGAAGATTAGCAGCGATTCCCTCTTTGATGAGATACCTGGAGATTATCACTCCTTGGGGACGCAACAATTTAGTACAGTGCAATGCTCCAAAACACAGTACTGCACCTTGACTACCAAGAAGCGCCCTAGCGCTCATCCGGTTTCGATGGATGGTAACGTTTTACCAAAGAGCCGAACATTTCAGCTCGTCCGAGTTCAGATCACCGAGAATTTAATCTGACTCGAACACGTCTCATCAATTCCGGCAGCTACTATTTGTTTTGGGCCAAAAAGTACTTTTCTCATAACCTCCTCACTCTGTACAAACGCCAGATAAGATCTAGCCTCGAGCACTGCTCACATGTTTGCGGTGTTACCGCCCCTACTACATTATCCATGCTGGCCGCGGTGCAGAGATGGGCTGTCCGAGAGATAGATGACCCTTCTCCAACGGAGTCTCGGGATCCTTTGGTACCGACGGACCGTTAGCGATCTAACTCTTTTCTGCCATTATGTCGAATGGCTTTGCTCCTCAGAACTCTCCCACCTTCATCATAGGGCATCAAGATTGTGGAAGGAGGTTTTTCCCAGATCTACTATCCTTAGGCATTTCAAAAATCGGATTAACATTGTCTCCAAGCTTCTCAAAGCAGCCACGGTGCTTTGGTATTTAGGTTTCTGTATAAAATATCCTTCATCATAGTGGGAACCGTTGCTATCCCCGGCACTGAGATATTTGGGAGAGATTGGCTTCATGCATTTTAGCGAGTATTTTGGCCTTGGAGTTTTAGGATGCTTATGATAGAGGGCTAATTTTCGAAATTCCCTCAACTCTTCTTGGCCACCACCAGAGAGGCCGTCTGCCATTGGACTGCAACCATATGCAATTGCCATTATGGGCAGTAGAATTATATTCATTTCTGGACAAAATGCGGCATTGCCTGTTTTCAAAAGTATGATTTTACGCGAAAAACAACTTACAGTGGTGTTTACAAAAGTAGCACTAGGTCGTACACTGTTCAGATAGCTCACACACCGTGAGGGCCACCTATGGAGGAATGATGCAATGGCCGTTTTGCTGGTAACTGCCTAAACTACTGCAACCCACATTTCGCTATCATAGTTTGTGAGTTGCAGACCTGTTGAACTATACATAGTATATTTTTGGAGCAAAATGTGGCGGAATTTTTTAAACTTGAACCACCATGAAGGCCTAAGGTAAACATCAGGGGAGTCGTGCGTCTACTGGGAGATAGAGATGAAAGGGGGGTCGTGTGCATGTGGCATGCATACATTCTGGCCCCGTCTAAGACATCCGCCGGGTGGTACTTTCTCATTCGACAGTCTGAGACCCGTATACCACCTACGATGGTCAAATATGACAGAAAGAATGTAATACGACCGAGTATGAAGATTTCATTCAGCTGCTTATTCGTGCAACAATGGGCGTGTACAGATTCAGAGCTGTCTGATCTAATTGATTTTGATGTACGAGGGTATATGCTGCCCATAAGCCAAAAAGGCACCCTTATTACATAAATGCAAAATGGCAAAGATAACGATCTCATACCCATAATTGTCACTTTGGAACTAGCTATCATTCACTTCATGCTCAGGTGTAGTATCTGTGGTGTGTTGCCTAAACGTCAACATACTTGAGCTCTGTGCGGTGGCTCTGATGTAACATATGCTTTAGATATAGCGGAGGCCATTCATAACTTGTATGGCCTAAGCTGAAGGTTCTACACTATAGGTACTTGTGCCATTCCTCAATAGGTGGCGTTCACGTGAGTACGCGTGGCGTGGTGCGAGTGTCGTCTAATGCGTAATATTGGAATCTCAAAATATGCCACTCAAAACAGTGCAACACACTCTTAGCCAGTATGCAGAAATCAATTTTGCCAAAGGCGTAAACTGACAAGAAATCGCAATTTAGCGCAATTGCAATATGATACTTGCAGTTATGAAATGAGGACCCCTGCAAGCATCACACAATATCAGCATGATTATGTTTTTTAGTGGCATCTTTCCAAACTGTAGAAAAATGTTTGAGATCACCTCAGTCAGCTTAAATGTAAAGGCAAATTGTTAGACTTAGATCGGTCTTTGTTGTTTTTTTTTTAAGCATGGATATCTAAATACTTACCTAAGGGGAAGGTGATGTAATCACACATAGCTAGCAGCTGTCCGAAACAGATGACCTTGTCGGCGGGTTCGATGCCGAACTCCTTCATCTTCTGGATGGCGAATCGGACAGTATCCTCGTTGTGGGAGGCCACCATAATGGCAATCTTCTTGTCCTCGCCCTTAATCTTGAACTCCTTGATACGCCGCAGGCACTCGCTCAGAGTGTTGTGGTACATTTCGGTGGTAGCATCGAAATTGGGGTTTGTAGGGTCGGGGTAACCCATTGCGGCGGCTCTTGCTCGCTCCTGGAACACAGAGTTAGTGCATTCTGAAAGTGAATTATCTTTTTGTCCGTGTTGTTGATAGAAACAATCTGTCTCAAGTCATTTGGTAGCACTGTGAAATTTCTAAATATGTCAAGTACGAGGTCTGTAAATTAACTGATGAGACTGTCAACGTAGCGTGATGAGACAGGGGATCATGTGAGCCGCCTTCACTAGTTTGAACTCGTTCGACTCATTTGGTTGTCCGTAGCGATTTTTTTGTTAAACAGTTTTTTCTATTGTGTTCTGAAAATGAATGACACCAATTTCAAGCAATGCTATGAGAAGTGGAAGAACCGTCTCCATTGCTGTGGCTTCAGAAAGAAGTTATTTTGTGGGCGGCAATATGAAATTGTAATTATATTTGAATAAGCAAAATAAAAAAAAAATCCTCATCTCTTAATTTACAGCCCTCGTAAGTCGGTTCGGCAGTCAGACTATTTTACGACCATCGATTGCAAAATTTTGTATTATTTTTTTAGGCTGAATGTGATAGTCCAATGACCTATTGGTGCCAAAGAGAAGCCTTTGGCCTTGTATAATGGAGCATTAGTATCGTATTTCGGAAGGGAGGAAAATGCAACTAGCTAACTGACAAAATATTTTGCAGAAAGAGCCATCAAAATGTCATCCTAATGAAAAGTGTCAGATCTATACAATTTTATTGATTTTAGTAATTTTAATCATTTCGTACTATAACTTATTCCATTAAATATCTTAGATCAACGGACAATTGGTTATTTTAAGACCCTCTTTACGACATTGCGACATTTCTGATTTGGCAGAAAATTATCCAAGAATATCTTAAAATAAAGCGACGTTGTTGCGTCCTTTTTGAAAAAGCTATGTACCTAGACCCATAAATTATTTTTTACCTGTTCTAAGTAAGCACCTCGGACCAACTTGGCGCCAAAATAGAAGTTCTGTCGCTTAGCTTGCTCCAGATCGGTGGTGACCTCCGACAACGCGTTCCGCAAGTAGCATTGGTACGTGTTGAACACTATCGCTTTGTCCTTATTGTACTTTCGCATGAATTCTAGCGTGATTCGAGTTATGGCCGGTTGGAAATAGGTCTGTTCGGCATCGACCATGATACGGACGTCCATATCTTGAGCAGCCTGGAATATAAGAAAGGCAAAGTATGAATGAATGAAAACTGATTAACCGTCTGTCAATGTCTTCCTAGCAAAACTAAATACGGTGTCCCAAGGTTCTAATGATCGGAAAGTCACTGTATTTATTGTTGGTTATGGGTAGAGAAGGGCTTATGTCGGATTGCATCGCCTATCAAAGGTGGTCCATATGCTAAGGTACAGCTTAAACTAGGTTTCTGCTGTTCGACTCCGATTTGGCAAACACTTGGCCAAGATAGAGCTACATCTGACAACAGTTTATCTGTAGTAACTTTTTAGGGCAATTGTCTGCAATTACAGCTTGGTGGATTTGGTTATACACCTATAAACATTGGAAATCAATCACATTTCGTTATAGCTTTCACAGTGTATTTTAAAAAGCCATCGTTATAATAGCACAGGCCCGTGAAATTCAACTTTTCTTTTCCCCCTCCAATGGTTGCTATTTTTTTAATAACCTGTGTATGTGGAACCAAAATATTTATCTGCTTGTTTTCTAGCACGTCGAAATCTACTTTTAAATTTTTATGAGAAAACAAAAATTTTTGAACGTGAAATTAAATTTTTATCTAAAAGACCAACAGCAGTTGTCGAAAATAATGCTAACGGGACTAACTGAATCAAACAATTAGTATTTTTTCTACTGCCTTCAAAATGTCAGAAACAGATTTCTCGTGTTTTCTCTCCGGTTCACCTCTCCTCAACATCCAACACTAATCTGCTGTCATGTTCGTGTCCCACCTTCCTTGGTATCTGCTCTCCATAACCTTTACACACTGTCACTGGACTTTTTAGTATCCTCCTCAGAGGTAGAGATATCTATTCGATATCTATGCAGGGTTACCTCGGTTTTTTGGGATTGATGCACTTATCTATAGGTGTCTTCACAGTTTTTGGCGGGTCACAGTCAAACTACAGGAATTGCTTTTATACATCCATGAGTTTTTTTAGTTTTGTGTCACTGCCTACCGCCGTGAACATTTTCACGTTGAAGTATGAGTCTTTCACATTTATCCTTGGCTTTGTCAGTAAGCGCCGTATCGTCAGTCGTTCCTACAATTGTAGGACACCTTTATGGCCTTGATTTTCATAGCTTTCTACTGTTCCGTGTCAGCGCTCTATTTTAGGTTATGTGACAAATATCTCTTTGCATAAAATTGATCATGCTTTTGATTTATATCGTGTTTTATCAGTCTGAAATTTCCTGAGATTCAAAAAGAAAACATCTTCACAATAGCAGAGTGCTGACGCTGATACGGAACAGTAGAAATCTAGAAATACCACAGCCTTTCTGAAGGAAAGAAGAGACTACGAAAATCAAGTCTAGGCCATAAAGGAGTCCTACAATTGTCGGAACGACTGACCATACGGCCCTGAGATAATTTGCTTGTCAAAGACGTGTGATTTGTGTTAAAATATTTTCCCTCTCGATATAAAACATAGTTAGTGTCTAACGATATAACTACAATGTCGACAGTCTGTATTAGGTGAATGTTCAGAAAGTGAGTGTAAACAGCAACGGTCCTCTATCACCCAATTCATGTATGTGCATGCAAGAGTGAGAGCATCTGCGTTACGGATCGGCTTGTACAGTGGTGTGCAATTTCCCTTAAGGCAGTCAAGCCATGTACATGGAACCATTAGTCAATCTCTTTACTTATTTCGCATGGCAGATCGGCTTCTTGGGTTTGACAGTAACCTAACCTATTGAAGAAGCCTGTGCGAACCTTTTCTGGTGTAACATAATGGCAACGCGGCAGATTTCACGACATTCTGTGTCACCGTCGCTGGGCAGTGTAGTGATGACCTTCGCTCTTCAGCCGGCTTCTATCTCTTTCAACATGATTTGGTACACACTTCTCGCGGTTCTCTCTAACACACATTGAATTCAAGCCTTCAGACAAATTTTGTTCTCCCTGTATATAGGAATTCACACTTTTCTTTGGAGTTACGCTGTTTCGGTGTTTCAATTAGGATCTATCTACTTATATAATTACAACAGGCATAAATACTAGAAAAAATGAAAAAGCAATTTTCTTAAAGAGTATACGTGATGGAAATTTTTAATTTTTTCGTAGCTCAGTACCTGATATCAAAATTGCTAATTAGTATTTTAAGTAAGAAAGTAACACAGGCCTGTGTAATTGGTGTATTTGATGATATATCCTTGTCAATTATCAAGGAATGCCAGCCTTTCTCCAATTAATCTGAACAGAGACGTTTCTCGGTTGGTGCCAAATGCTTGAGAAAATGTTATCACAACTCAAAATGCGGCAAATTTCTTTCATCAACCTCATCAAGTTCTGAGATACCATATTCCAAACATTCCTTCGAACAATAATTTTATATATTCAACTTTCGAGTTTTCAAAACCAAAGACAATTTTAGGCAGTTGACCTCTTCGATCTAGCTCAAGTTTTAAATGGATCTGGTGCAACAAAAAATTGAAATTAAGGATCAGCTCACAATTAGCTTGTAGTTGACCTTAGCGAGGTAGTGTAACCAACAAATCCTACTTTTCTGTGCATGTAAGCTGCTGTGTACCCATTTGCACCCTCTGCTATCTGCTATATAAGTGCTTGGCTAGCTATTGTCAAATAGCTTTTCTTAGTTTAGCTTGGCGCCAAACAAACAAGAAATGCGAGACACGGGCAAGTGTCGCTGATGGTAGAAATTTCGCATTGAACAGCAACGCTGATAGTCACCTAAATTGCAATTTTCAAGTAATAATAAACTTATGCTCTTCATATTTTTTGTCGAATCACCCTGTACACTTACCTTCACAATGGTGTTCATTCTTCTTATCATGTTCCTGAACATCTCTTCCTCCTTTGGTGACAGCTGCGTGATAAGCCTGATCATACGACCGCTTTTCAGATCTGGCACTCTAAAGGTGGTGCTTAACTCCTGGTTTTCGTCGATAATGCCGGACCACGGGAAAAGATGCAAGACACTAACGAAATAAAGATTAAAAATTAGTGAATAAATGATCACAGGACAAATTGATAGATGTTAAGCTAAAACCAGGATATTATATTATACAGGGTATTTCAAATTCGACCCCCACCATTGGGATCCCGAAAACTGTAAGAGATGCGCGGTCGCTTAAATGGGGGCAAAGTTGCGCATTTAGGTAATCAACAAAATGTTGCTTAGAAAGTTTCGAAATTCAACGTACTTCCGGCGAGAGACAGAAAAAAACAAATTTTCCCAAAATCGTTTTAATTTTTCACTGACCCTAAAAGATGGCGTAATTATAATTCCAATATGACGTTTCGTCTATTGTCCTCCAGCATCAACTTTATTTTTACATATGTACGCCATATTGGATTTAGAGTTTTCAATTCTGATTTCAAAAATGTATAATATGTCATACATTGACATTGTCAAACTTAGCTATTCCAGAAAAACATAATTTCAAAGGTATTCCTTGAAATTAAAAGATTTTATTTTTTTCATATACCAGATATAGCAACAGAGTTTGGAAGACTGAGAAGAAAAATAAATTGAGCAGTGTCAATGTCAGAAGAAGAGTCAGGCTTTGCCTACAAAATTACGGACATTTTAAACATCTGCTATGATTTATCTCTACTTATTTATGATTATTATTATGATTATTATTTTCATGTGCTCAGGTTTCACCAACCCTGTTTATTTCTGTATAATTTTCATCCAACAACAAATTCATGGCCAACTAAGGAAATACATCACTGAATTTAGGTCTGAAAAGTCTATTTAAATTTACAAAATTTCAATAGAGTGTCCATATGAAAAAACAAAGTTGATGGAAGTCGAAAGAAAAAATGTCAAATTGAAAACTTAAGAGGAGAATAAGTAACAAAGACAACATGCATTTTATTTTGAAATTCCATCTCAAATGAAGTCAGGAAAAAGTATAAGTGATTTTGGGATGAATCTGGTATCTATGCGAAAGAAATGATAATCTGGCAATTTCAAGGCCTACCCAATAAATAATGCTATTTTTGAAATAACCTAGGTTTGGCAATGGCAATGTATGACGTATTATACATTTTTGGAATCAGATTTAAAAACTATTCATCTGTGCAAAATCCAATATGACGTCCTCATGAAAAAATAAAGTTGATGCTGGAGGACTAGAGACGAGATGTCATATTGAAATTCTAATTGTGCTATCTTGTAGAGAAGAACAAGTGACAATGGCAATGTGCAAGTTACTTTGAAATCCCAACTACAAATAAAATAAAGTCAGGAAAAATTTAAAACGATATTGGGAAAATTCGTTTTTTTTTCTTCGAAACTTTCTAAGCGGCATTTTGTAGATTAACCTGAATACGCAACTATGCCCCTATTTAAGCGACTTCGTATCTCTTACTGTTTCCGACATCCCAATGGTGAGGGTCGAATTTGAAACACCCTTTATATTATTTTATTGTTACAAGCCGAGCCATGCCGACTTACGCGAAGAGGATCAGCACTTGTCCCCGTTCAATGTTACAACCACAAATAAACTATTTTCACTAAGGTTCATATTGGAAAACGTGACAACAAATAACGTCTGACTACATCCAAAATTCCCCACATCGTCAAGCGACACGCAACTCTGATAGATAGGCCGGTTGTATTTTGTCGTGACTTTTTCTGATTCATTCTTTTATGTGATTTATTGCATTTACCTCGCATATTTAATGGCAAAGAGCAAATCACTGAAGTATGTATGTGAAAATAAAGGGTATAGGCGAAACTACGTATGAAAATTGTCCCCAAAGATATCAATCAAATTCTATACCAATGAAAATGAACCTAATCTAACCTTAAAAACGTGTTTTGTCAAAAATATTTTTTACGGTGCAATTTAGCGCAAACCTTTTAGGATAAATTACTGTTGCTACATTGTTATATCCTACATAACCGAGATTTTTTATAGTATGTGGAACATATCGGTTTGACAAAAAAACGAAACCGTTTTTTAAATATCCTGTTAGGTTATAAAATTTGACTTAAAAATCCACTATACCCTATTTCACGAGTATCCATCTCGCTTTGACGTCTACTGAGGTAAATAGCTGATCAGCAAGTGAGATTTTTGTGTTAACCTGCAACGTTGGCAATAATGAATCGGGTATAAATCGGGTAAAATTTGCTTGTGGCGTTTTGTTTTTTGTATGCAAATGAACTTTTCTAAATAAAAGAACTGTCAACAAGTACAAAATAAATCTGTAGCGTACAAAAAACCAAAACAAAATACGGCTCTGTCTAACCTGGCGTTGAGGCATCCATCAGAATTGTGTTCCCTCTGCCGATATGGGGAATTTTGAGATATTACTAGATAATCGGTTGTCATTCTACCGTGAAGGATACTCGTGAAATAGGTTATATGTATTAGTGATTTTCTTGAAAAGAAGTCATTATTTTGACAACGCAACTGAAAAGAACGCCAAAAAGCACAAATACACAACGGGTTAATGTGACAGCCATGTATTTCTCTCTCTATCAAAAAAGTCAAAAATCGCGGAAAACCAGGGAAAATCTGGTTTTACAATTTTCGCAATTTTTCGGAAGACAAATCAAAATGTGGACTATGGAACCTGAAATAATTGAAAAAGATACATGTGCCAGTCGAGTTTTTAAGTCAGTCAACTTATGATATCTCACGTTTAAAATGTTAGATACAATCAATGGAAATGCGGTTTTACCGATTTCTGGCGATATGCACGGTAAAAATTCACGATTTTGTTAGTGGATCTAAAAAAACCCAAGAAAGCATTGTTTTTTTTTAAATTTTCGCTGCCTAACCAAACATTTGAAAAGAAAAATCAAAATTTGTTGAGCCTAATTAAGCTGTTAAAAAATTATTTTCGAAAAAAGATGTTTTTAAGGTTGGGGGCTCCTGGGGGGCGTCATATCGATATACAGGGTTTGTCCGGAAAGTAATAGGACTCATTTTCTTCCGCCATGACTGTACTTCGGAGCGTGCGTGCACCGACTGGATTCGGTAGAGGGCGTTCCTAGCTAACGAATGAGCGTCTGATTAGTGATGTGCCGAGTCGCTGTTTTGATGGATCGAGTCAGTTTATACGGTATTCGAATCATGACTCGATTCCCTGATTCGCGACCAGTACCCGAATTCTATGTTTGGTATTCGAATATTGACTCGAGTCCGGCTTGGCTCGAGTCTAGAAATTCGAGCCCAGAATTCGAATCTGAAAATTCTAGTCCAGAACTAGAGTCCGATTTTAGAACAAAAGGGAAAAATGAAAAGGAGTTAACTGCAAACAGCGTGTAGGTTAGGTTAAGCATAATGACACAACAATAATAAATCAGTAATTTTTAATGAAAGATAATTATAATCATTAAATAAAAACAAGAGCATAGGAGTTCTATGGAGATAAACAAAAAACATAGAACATAATCAAATTTACTCACGACTTAGACTAGATATTATTATTTACTTATTAGTAAAGACAGCTTTAAGGAATCCTATACATCTAAGCCTAGACAGATATAGCAAGCATTAAAATCAAACCATTTTAATTTTGCAAAAGTAGGTACACAAACTCAACAGCTCAGAATATAACATTTGGGATGGTATTCAGATCCACCTAAGCAACCTATACCGTACTGACAATACCGTACATAACTAAATGAATATATAAAAAAAACAAAATAGAGATAAGAGAATTAAAAGTTATTTGAAATAACTGTTCAGAAAAAGTATTTGGTAAACCTTCTTTTACTCCAGTCTATTGCGGCGTTGGTTGCATAAAAGACCAGCCTTAGAGAAAACTTGTTCCTAAGACACAGAAGTGGCTGGAATACATAAATACTTCAAAGCTATTTTATGTATATAGGCCGCTGTTGGTGATTTTGCGAAGTTCCCAAAATTTCAGTTTATTGGTTTTTCTACCCAAATACGGTAGCTCTACACCTCTACGTACTGTTTCACCTTGATAATTGCCGATGTTGTGGGGTTTTCCATGCGTGAAAATTCCAATACCCTTTTATCTAGATGCTCCCATAAATTCTCGCCAGTCACCTCTGAAGTTATCTACTGGGAATCTGAAGATGAAGTTGTAGGTGTATTTGGCACTTGGAATTGAGCTTGAGATTCCTGTGTTTCCAACATCATCAACTCGTCAACAACAAATTGTTGAGCATTATCTGTAGAAGTATCTAGAATTTTCGATTAAATATAAATTATTAGCAAGAGACATTTTTCCGTAATAACAACTCCACCGTCACCTGGGCTCTGTACTGTTTATGGAACTTGCGAATTAAAATACGCCTCCAAACCAGCGACATGTGAAGCCAGTATCCGAAGTACTCTCCGTCTTCCTCTTCGCTACCTTCCCTGCTAGCAGCTTTATGTGTGGCTGCACACTAAGTAAACAGTTTGCGAGTACGAGCGAGTTAACCAAACTTGAATACGAGACTCGAGTCCGGCGTATTCGAATCAAAATAAATTGGTATTCGAGTAGGCGAGTTCTAAAGCAGGAATGGAGTCTGACTCGAGTCAAACCGTACTCGGCACATCGCTACGGCTGGTCAGTTGTCTCCGAGCACTTCGAGAGTCAGGACAGGCATTTTCGCGCGACGTGTTTCTTTGAGTGGTGCAAGCCGAAAATGGAGCGTTCGTTAGAGCAGAGGTACGCGATTAAATTCTGTGTGAAACTCGGTAAATCTGCGACAGAGACGCTTGATATGATCAAGCAAAGTTTTGAACTCAGACCGTCGACTAAGTATTCGTTTAATTGCCCAGATGTTAAATTTACCAAAATCTCCGGTTCATGACATTGTGACACAGCATTTGAACATGCGTAAGGTGTGCGCGAAGATGGTCACAAAAGTGAAGAAAATTTGAACATGTGTGAAAGTGATGCTGGAGGACTAGAGACGAGATGTCATATTGAAATTCTAATTGTGCTATCTTGTAGAGAAGAACAAGTGACAATGGCAATGTGCAAGTTACTTTGAAATCCCAACTACAAATAAAATAAAGTCAGGAAAAATTTAAAACGATATTGGGAAAATTCGTTTTTTTTTCTTCGAAACTTTCTAAGCGGCATTTTGTAGATTAACCTGAATACGCAACTATGCCCCTATTTAAGCGACTTCGTATCTCTTACTGTTTCCGACATCCCAATGGTGAGGGTCGAATTTGAAACACCCTTTATATTATTTTATTGTTACAAGCCGAGCCATGCCGACTTACGCGAAGAGGATCAGCACTTGTCCCCGTTCAATGTTACAACCACAAATAAACTATTTTCACTAAGGTTCATATTGGAAAACGTGACAACAAATAACGTCTGACTACATCCAAAATTCCCCACATCGTCAAGCGACACGCAACTCTGATAGATAGGCCGGTTGTATTTTGTCGTGACTTTTTCTGATTCATTCTTTTATGTGATTTATTGCATTTACCTCGCATATTTAATGGCAAAGAGCAAATCACTGAAGTATGTATGTGAAAATAAAGGGTATAGGCGAAACTACGTATGAAAATTGTCCCCAAAGATATCAATCAAATTCTATACCAATGAAAATGAACCTAATCTAACCTTAAAAACGTGTTTTGTCAAAAATATTTTTTACGGTGCAATTTAGCGCAAACCTTTTAGGATAAATTACTGTTGCTACATTGTTATATCCTACATAACCGAGATTTTTTATAGTATGTGGAACATATCGGTTTGACAAAAAAACGAAACCGTTTTTTAAATATCCTGTTAGGTTATAAAATTTGACTTAAAAATCCACTATACCCTATTTCACGAGTATCCATCTCGCTTTGACGTCTACTGAGGTAAATAGCTGATCAGCAAGTGAGATTTTTGTGTTAACCTGCAACGTTGGCAATAATGAATCGGGTATAAATCGGGTAAAATTTGCTTGTGGCGTTTTGTTTTTTGTATGCAAATGAACTTTTCTAAATAAAAGAACTGTCAACAAGTACAAAATAAATCTGTAGCGTACAAAAAACCAAAACAAAATACGGCTCTGTCTAACCTGGCGTTGAGGCATCCATCAGAATTGTGTTCCCTCTGCCGATATGGGGAATTTTGAGATATTACTAGATAATCGGTTGTCATTCTACCGTGAAGGATACTCGTGAAATAGGTTATATGTATTAGTGATTTTCTTGAAAAGAAGTCATTATTTTGACAACGCAACTGAAAAGAACGCCAAAAAGCACAAATACACAACGGGTTAATGTGACAGCCATGTATTTCTCTCTCTATCAAAAAAGTCAAAAATCGCGGAAAACCAGGGAAAATCTGGTTTTACAATTTTCGCAATTTTTCGGAAGACAAATCAAAATGTGGACTATGGAACCTGAAATAATTGAAAAAGATACATGTGCCAGTCGAGTTTTTAAGTCAGTCAACTTATGATATCTCACGTTTAAAATGTTAGATACAATCAATGGAAATGCGGTTTTACCGATTTCTGGCGATATGCACGGTAAAAATTCACGATTTTGTTAGTGGATCTAAAAAAACCCAAGAAAGCATTGTTTTTTTTTAAATTTTCGCTGCCTAACCAAACATTTGAAAAGAAAAATCAAAATTTGTTGAGCCTAATTAAGCTGTTAAAAAATTATTTTCGAAAAAAGATGTTTTTAAGGTTGGGGGCTCCTGGGGGGCGTCATATCGATATACAGGGTTTGTCCGGAAAGTAATAGGACTCATTTTCTTCCGCCATGACTGTACTTCGGAGCGTGCGTGCACCGACTGGATTCGGTAGAGGGCGTTCCTAGCTAACGAATGAGCGTCTGATTAGTGATGTGCCGAGTCGCTGTTTTGATGGATCGAGTCAGTTTATACGGTATTCGAATCATGACTCGATTCCCTGATTCGCGACCAGTACCCGAATTCTATGTTTGGTATTCGAATATTGACTCGAGTCCGGCTTGGCTCGAGTCTAGAAATTCGAGCCCAGAATTCGAATCTGAAAATTCTAGTCCAGAACTAGAGTCCGATTTTAGAACAAAAGGGAAAAATGAAAAGGAGTTAACTGCAAACAGCGTGTAGGTTAGGTTAAGCATAATGACACAACAATAATAAATCAGTAATTTTTAATGAAAGATAATTATAATCATTAAATAAAAACAAGAGCATAGGAGTTCTATGGAGATAAACAAAAAACATAGAACATAATCAAATTTACTCACGACTTAGACTAGATATTATTATTTACTTATTAGTAAAGACAGCTTTAAGGAATCCTATACATCTAAGCCTAGACAGATATAGCAAGCATTAAAATCAAACCATTTTAATTTTGCAAAAGTAGGTACACAAACTCAACAGCTCAGAATATAACATTTGGGATGGTATTCAGATCCACCTAAGCAACCTATACCGTACTGACAATACCGTACATAACTAAATGAATATATAAAAAAAACAAAATAGAGATAAGAGAATTAAAAGTTATTTGAAATAACTGTTCAGAAAAAGTATTTGGTAAACCTTCTTTTACTCCAGTCTATTGCGGCGTTGGTTGCATAAAAGACCAGCCTTAGAGAAAACTTGTTCCTAAGACACAGAAGTGGCTGGAATACATAAATACTTCAAAGCTATTTTATGTATATAGGCCGCTGTTGGTGATTTTGCGAAGTTCCCAAAATTTCAGTTTATTGGTTTTTCTACCCAAATACGGTAGCTCTACACCTCTACGTACTGTTTCACCTTGATAATTGCCGATGTTGTGGGGTTTTCCATGCGTGAAAATTCCAATACCCTTTTATCTAGATGCTCCCATAAATTCTCGCCAGTCACCTCTGAAGTTATCTACTGGGAATCTGAAGATGAAGTTGTAGGTGTATTTGGCACTTGGAATTGAGCTTGAGATTCCTGTGTTTCCAACATCATCAACTCGTCAACAACAAATTGTTGAGCATTATCTGTAGAAGTATCTAGAATTTTCGATTAAATATAAATTATTAGCAAGAGACATTTTTCCGTAATAACAACTCCACCGTCACCTGGGCTCTGTACTGTTTATGGAACTTGCGAATTAAAATACGCCTCCAAACCAGCGACATGTGAAGCCAGTATCCGAAGTACTCTCCGTCTTCCTCTTCGCTACCTTCCCTGCTAGCAGCTTTATGTGTGGCTGCACACTAAGTAAACAGTTTGCGAGTACGAGCGAGTTAACCAAACTTGAATACGAGACTCGAGTCCGGCGTATTCGAATCAAAATAAATTGGTATTCGAGTAGGCGAGTTCTAAAGCAGGAATGGAGTCTGACTCGAGTCAAACCGTACTCGGCACATCGCTACGGCTGGTCAGTTGTCTCCGAGCACTTCGAGAGTCAGGACAGGCATTTTCGCGCGACGTGTTTCTTTGAGTGGTGCAAGCCGAAAATGGAGCGTTCGTTAGAGCAGAGGTACGCGATTAAATTCTGTGTGAAACTCGGTAAATCTGCGACAGAGACGCTTGATATGATCAAGCAAAGTTTTGAACTCAGACCGTCGACTAAGTATTCGTTTAATTGCCCAGATGTTAAATTTACCAAAATCTCCGGTTCATGACATTGTGACACAGCATTTGAACATGCGTAAGGTGTGCGCGAAGATGGTCACAAAAGTGAAGAAAATTTGAACATGTGTGAAAGTGACCCCCAATTTTTTAATAACGTAATCACAGGTGACGAGTCGTGGATCTTTCAGTATGATCCCGAGACAAAGAGGCAATCTTCCGAGTGGCACACGACGGCGTCTCCTCGCCCAAATAAGGGAAGAATGAGCAAATCCAAAGTGAAAACGATGCTCATTGTCTTTTAACATCAAAGGCATCGTCCACCATGAATTTGTTCCTCGTGGACAAACCGTCAACGCCAAGTTTTACGTGGAAGTGCTCAGGAGACTCAAACGAAGGGTCAGTCGGGTCCGACAAGACATCGCAGCCGACTGGAAGTTGCACCACGACAACGCCCCGGCTCACACCGCCTTTCTTGTGAACAGCTACCTGACCAAGGCCGGCATCCCAATGCTTAAGCAGCCGCCCTACAGCCCAGATGTGGCCCCCGGACTTTTTTTTGTTTCCTCACTTGAAAAAGCCGATGAAAGGCCAGCATTTTGAGACGACAGTGGGGATCCAAGCAGCATGCACCGCGGCTCTCAAGGCTATTCTGGAGAATGCCTTCTGTGACGCCTTCAATACTTGGAAATCGCGCTGGCAGCGCTGCATCGACGCAGAGGGAGCCTATTTTGAAAGTTTTTGAAGAATTGTAACGATTGGCTCAATAAATTTTTTCAAATCGACTCAGTCCTATTACTGTCCGGACAAACCCTGTATACCTTAATTTGGATTGATCCGGATTCGGATACCTTTGGGGGCAATCATCATATGTAGTTTCGCCTCTAGCCTTTCCATCGGTGTTCACGGTAAATAGTTCTGAATTCGGTCGTGAGTTTCACCAGATCCAATGTTGTCAGTAGTACAGACTTGCTACAAAGATGTCGCTTACTGATCAACTGTCTACTTCAAAAGCCGTCAAAACGTGATGAAGTATCGTACAAACATTTTCCAGGCACGTAAACGTTAACCTTATTTGACACTCAGGTCAAATAAGGTTAGTGTTGACGTTTATACCGGGTGTTTCAAATTCGATCCTCACGAAATCGCTTAAATGGTAGCAAATAATTGAAGGCCAACCTAGGAAAATCTGTTTAATGAAATAACTAAAGTTTGACAAGCTCACTGTATGACATATTATTCATTTTCGGAATCAGAATTAAAATCTGCTCATCTGTGTTCATCTTGGACGTGTGCTAGTGATTGGAGCTTTTCAGTTCTGGGTCCCCAAACACCAGAAGTCGAGGACAAATGAGAAAACAAGAAAAGAGCTGAGAAAGCTCAAAAGAAGTCAAAGGTATGAAATAAAAGTAAATTAAGAGTGTACTCACCCATGTCTATCGTATGTGACTTGCTTAAGGAACTTTCGTAACGATTCTTTATCTGTAATCTTGTCGAATTTCTTTTCGAGATCCTCCGGCGATATGTGGTGAGACAGTACGTTGCCTTCACCACCAACAATTTCAGTCATGTATTGTCGAGCCCTCATGATTACTTCAGACAATTGAAGCTGAAACGTACATTATATCTAGCATAAGATAAATTGCCAATTACCAGTCTTCTCAAACTAAAATAGTATCATATGACTGATAGTTCCGGATTCATGCCATCTTCTAGTTCATCTTAATTAATCTCCAGATGGGTGAACAATGCACAAAAAAGTCTACATACAACATTGCCGATATTTTTCGAACAGCACAATAATCTACGAGCATCCGTCAGTATTCCGCTAGGTTATACAGGGTGGCCGATAAGTAACACTGGTTTATATCTTGAATATTTGTGAAATGAAATAAAATAAGTTCATTTTTTTCATCTTAATCTTTTATTGAAACTTAGAAATTATGTATGAAAAAATAATATCAGACAAATGTCCGCCTCTAGAAGCCCTCTTGATTAAGCCATGAGCCGTTAAATCCGGTGACCTTGGTGGCCAGTTGACATCACCAAATCGAGAAATCAAACATCCCGGAAATATTGTTCGCAAAAGATTTTTTGTTTCCCTAGCTGTGTGACAAGTTGCTCCGTCCTGTTGGAACCACATGTTTTGCAGATTAAATTGTTGGATTTGAGGAGCTATAAAGTTTTGCACCATATTGCGGTAGCGCGCACCAGTGACAGTTTTTAGAATTACCTGGCGTCTTCAAAGAAGTAAGATCCAATGACACCTCCATACCAAACACCGCACCGAATTGTGACTCGACTAGGATGTAGTGGTCGTTGATGGATGATACCAGGGTTCTCTAATGCCCAGATACGACAATTCTGCTTATTAATAAATCCATTCATATCGAAGTGGGCTTCATCGCTCATTATCAGTTGTCGGTAAAAATCGTTATTTTGGGTATTAAGCTGCAATATTGCATGACTGTATTGTCGGCGACTTTCATAGTCACTAGGCTGTAGTTCTTGGCTTAACTGAATTTTGTATGGCCGTTTTTTTAAAATAGTGAATAAACACGTGCGACGAATACCCTGTTCTTGAGGACGATGTCTGGTAGACGTCTCAGGGCGCTCCACTACACTTTCACGAACTCTCTCGATACGAACAGTTCGAACACGGCTCGACCTTGGCAAGTCTTTAACTTCACCTGTTTGTTAAAATTTTCGCACCAACTGACGAATGGTGTTGACACTGGGCGCATTATTTCGACCGAAATCTTGTCGCAGCTTCCGAATCGTTGCATTAATCGACTCATTATTTAAGTAAAACGTTTTAACAAAACGGACGCGTTGTGGAATCGTGTAGCGCTCCATGATGTATTGGACACATGTGCTTTAAAAAACTACTACGGCTCCACCTACTGAAATGCGTGTATCAAAAATGGCGCACAATTTAAATCAGTCAGTTATATTTTGGCGACCCTGTACATCTATTGTCTGGGATGTTCCGGCATACAACGACATACCAACGCCTTCCGTGCTTGCGGGATACCGTGGTGGAAAGCGTCGATACACCAGTGTGCTTCAGCATTCGCATGATTAATAGTCATGTACAATGACCGCTAGGGTTATACCGCTGTACTTAGTCAAAGTGCAGTAACGTTCATGTACTGCATTTTTTAAATTTTGACGACAATACATTTCTTTTATAATTACAATGACAAAATATATCATGGATCACGTTGTTTAACAGAAATAGTTATTTTTTCACTTTGTCAAATATTTCATATTGATTACATTTCCTGAGTTAAAAAATCAGTAAATCAATTTCTCAAAGTACACTGCTTTTATTCTCTGTATCGTACAAGTATTGCCTTTTTATCTCTTATAACATGTTATGGATGTTTACTTATTCAGTGTTTTTATAATTCTATTCTTTTTGAATCCGTTACTTTTGCACCGAAAGGATAATTTTGAAAATTATACTACGTTTAACCTATAGGAAAACTTGTTGTTTTTAGTTTATTTATATAATTATTTTTGTTTGATATGTTTATTAAATTGAATTATTACATGTTGAAAAGATTTAGTTTTGTGCTATTTAGGTGAATAAATCATATTAAAATAAAACAAAATTGCACATTACTGTGTTTTCCTTCGAAAAAATATAAATAGATTATGAAAACTACAAAAAATTACAAAAACTGCTTTTTGGTTTACGACAATTAAAAAAGGAATGCCACTTATTTTAGGCCTCGTCAACAATTATGATCAGAAATCACATTTAAACAACCCTCTATAAAGTCATGAACTTTACAATATTCATTCACTTTTGTTGCCGTACTAATACTACTTACGAGGCTTGTCCGTAAAATAAGTTCCACGGGCTGCCACTGGCGCTAGGATCGTTTCTATGCACAGCCAGGCAACAGAGGCAGATTGTTTGGTTCCCCCACTCCAATCCCTCACCAAGCCAGCGTCGCTGCGACGTTTAGTCTTGGCTCAGCAGCCGTCAGCGATGGAGCTTCCTCTTGCGTCTCCCGCCAGCTGCGAGTTGCGGTCTGTTATTCGTTTCCTGGCCGCTAAGAAGAAATCGGCGAAGGAAATTCACGAAGAACTTTGTCAAGTGTATGGAGAAGACTGTATGAGCTGCGGGATGGTGCGCAGATGGGTCAGGGACTTTAAAAATGGCAGAACAGACGTCCACGACGAAGCCCGTGCAGGGCGGCCATCGGTTTCCGACGAAACAATTGCAAAAGTCGAAGCGGCAATGCTTGAAGATCGACGGATTACAGTTCGGGAGCTGTGCACAAAGATTCCGGAGGTCAGCAAAACCAGAATTGACAAGATTTTGACTGAACATTTAGGCTATTCAAAGGTCTGCGCAAGATGGGTACCAAGAATGCTCACTGCAGACCACCGGCGGCAGAGGGTTGAAGCGGCCCAAGAATTTCTCGCTTTTCACGGAACAACCGAAGAGGAATTTCTGGACTCTATTGTTACTGGTGACGCGACCTGGGTACACTACACCATACCGGAAACAAAGGAGCAATCGAAGCAGTGGAAGCACTCTTCTTCACCAAGAGCAAAGAAGTTCAAACAAATCCTGTCTGCCGGGAAAATCATGGCTAGCGTTTTTTGGGATCGAAAGGGCGTATTGTTGGGCGAGTTTATGCCTCGCGGGACAACAATCAATGCTGACCGGTACTGTGAGACCTTGAAAAAACTTAGACGTGCCATTCAGAACAAGAGAAGAGGAATGCTGACGAAAGGAGTGCGTTTTCACCATGACAATGCCCGACCGCACACCGCCGATCGAACCACAGCCCTCATCGAAAGATTTGGATGGAAAATGGTGTCTCACCCACCCTACAGCCCAGACTTAGCACCAAGTGACTTCCATCTCTTCCCTGAGTTGAAGAAAAACCTTGGTGGAACCCAATACCAGACAGATGAAGAGGCGCAAAACGCGGTTGTTAGTTTTCTACACGGACAGGCGGCAGAGTTCTATGACTCTGGTTTGAAGAAGTGGGTGCCTCGAATGCAGAGATGCATAGAACGCAACGGCGATTATGTAGAAAAATAAAAGAAAGACTGAACTTTCCAAAAATGTATTTTCTTTGCAATTAAACCAATTTTTAGAAATGAAAAAATTTGTGGAACTTATTTTACGGACACGTCTCGTATTTAGTTCGAAAAATTCCAGATTTTTCCCCTTTACTGCCTTTTACACAAGTACGACAGTATAGCGTCGCACTCCTATACGGTCATAACCTACAAATGTTCACAGCTGATAGTTATTGGTATACTGGTTTACCCATACTTGGTTTACCGTATGCCTAGTTAGTTAAGGTAAGAAAAGCCATAATCAATTTATGATCTCAATTAGATTGACACTTTCAATATGACTCTCACTTTTCCAGGTTATCAAGTGCATTTTCCTCCATATGGGGGTTCGGTACTAGCGCTTCTGCGGAGGATTTTTTTTAGCATTGTTCGATACGGTGAAGAAAATCCTCCTCGATGCGTTCCTTTGACGTTCTCTGGTATGACCCAAATGACTCTAATGACGTTTCCGCTACCACGGCAGGATATTTGATGGTACACAAAAATATAAAATAAATAATATTACTACTAAAAATCCTAGATTGAGAAAGCTATATTGTATTGATGACTATACTCACTAATAGCTGTGGTCTTCCTAACGCTGTTAGCTTGATGGCTGTAATGCCAGTACCGTAAGTTGCACCTGAAATTAAAGAAAAGTAGCATTTATCCTGATTCTTCCTTCTAGAATGTTTTCGCAACCCCAGGTATCTTCAAGCTAAAAGGTATTTTGGAAATAGCTTCTAACGCGAGAAAGTGTATTTCAGAAGAAAATGATCCAAGATGCAAGCTACTGTACAATAAATACTACAACCGCCACCAAAACAGAATAAGCGAACTACTGTGAGAAAAAAACAAAAAAAGAAGCTACGGGCTTACAAAAGTCTACAGTAATACCAACCAAAAGGAGATTATAATTTGGCAGGGTTAGTTGAACAATATTTACAATATAGTGATAATCTAACGATAACAATTGAGAGATAAATTCTTGATTAATAAATGTTGAATAAGATATGGAGCTTAACTCCAATTACTTGTTGAACTAGAGGATGAGCAAACAAACCTGAACGACAAAATCGTAGTTCAGGCGTCACCGAAACATGTATAGAGGACAAAATGTCATTGGAAACATGTATCTTATAGTGGAAATATAAAACCAATGATTGCCTTTTAGTTTTATTTGACTTTTTATAGTATTTGTTCTTCTCTAGAAGCTACGACAAAATAATGTATTGCCAACAATTGAATTACGCTAGATTATCATCTCCTCATCAAGTATTGTATCAATTTAGGAATGTAACGATAAAATGTCACCTGAAAGGAGAAAGCCATACAGAGATATTTTAATATGCTTTCATAACAAATATCTCTCAGAGTGTCTACGAAGAGTGCAGAATATCAAACGTATATTCAACTACAAACTGAGTTATTACGATTTTGCCAAAGAGCGGATGAAGTACGTCGGGTTTACCTTTAGTGGTACAACGTATGGAAAAAACTGCAGCTGTCGTCAGATAATTGAGTAAAACCACAACTAGTAATTATAGCCCTTTTATGGTGTGGTGGGTACTGAATAAAAGTATACTGCTAAACTCTTCAAGACAAGCAAAACGGTCATGCTAGCATTTATTTGCTCTGGTGGAGCGATTTTTATGACATCGAAATATAGCGGGAACACATACTACTGTAAAAAAATATGAATTGTTTTAGCTTGCCTTGAAAAAACTCATCAACTCTATGTAACATCTGCTTGATCAAGCATGAAGTAAGCATGCTTCTGAGATGAATTAAAACTAACATGATAATTCTATTCCATATACCTTGATATTCTGCACAATTACCGAAGAAAACTGTTAAAGAGAATCTACACAAGTAAAACAAAATTTCCATAAAATATCTTTGAATCCATACTTATCTGATGGCCACTATTGGATTTTTAAAAATTTCGCGGGCAGCATTTTTTAAAGTTAGGTATTACCATGACTTGTTTATCTGGAAATTTCAGTGTGTGCAACAATTACGTTTTCTCTTGCAATCTACTTTACCTGAGGTCTTCTGAAAATCTAGGGACAGAAAAAACACAGGCATCATGAATAAAAACATCGCAAACAGAAAAATCTTAAAACCAAAGTAAATAAATAAAAAACAATTAGTTACAAAATGAAAACATATTTAAACCATAGGCTGATTATCCAAATATCACATATTCGTAAATCAAAAGTAATGATTATTTCGGAACCCACGTAGATACTTATTGAAAAATAACAAGAAAACGGCCTAAAATCTGAAGAATCTGTAAAGGATTTGAGAATATAATCAAAAAGTCAGATTCATGGATGATTATATGTATTTTCATAAAACATACGCTTCATATTTTTGGTCATAACTTTCGTATGATGAACTTTGACACTCACTTGGACATTAAGCCTATGGTTAATTCATATATGAGTATAATTGCAATAGTGAATCTACCGCTGCACTTAACGTAACAAAAAGATGAAGGATGATTTGAAGATGAACAGTGACACCTTTTGTTGATTAAGTTGCATCCACGGATTGATTTTGTACAAAATATGAACTTCATCTTAAACCATGGTAAGACAAACAAGGTGTAATTGTTCAAGTAACTATGTTTACCTCGCAATTCAACTAGTTTACTGATACAAATATTAAATTTTATAAAGCGCAGTTATTGGGAATTTAGAGTTTACCTTTTTCACAAAGAATCCCAAACATCCCAAAATTTCATTATTTGGTGGATCTGAATTCAAACCATGTACTATAAGGTAAACGTAGTAAAGCGAGATGAGTTGCATAGGCATTCAAAATGTTATACTTTTGCATTCTTGCCAATAAAAATGTACTTCTGTAGATGAAACTACAATTCAGCGTATCTTGAAAGAAGACACCTCGAAGGAAAGGTTTTGGTAAACAAATTGACTCTCAGTGTTTGTGTGTGTATGTGTTAAAACGTATTTCATGCCTGTGGTCATGGATATGAATTAATTATGAATGATAATAAAAACACGATATGTTACATCGCATACAAATCCTTAATATATTAGTATTAACTTAGTTAACATCCCCACCTGTTCAATATATCTTCGATATCAGCAATAAACATTTTCGGATAATAGCGGCAAATATTAAATAGTTTATAAATTATATCATCATATTTTTACTGGAATTTTGATTTTAATATATGTCAATAAATGCAAGAAGCAGATATGGTATTTCTGGTGCATGAACTAAAAATGGGGTATTTTGCTCCTCTATTGGCGCTGGCTTGCAGTACTTTTCAGTAAATGTGTAGTTATGTTTATCTTTTAGTGTCACTAAACTCTCGGTTGAAAGCATCAAACTTTGAGTAACGAAGGATCCTTAAAATATCAAGCAAAATTACTCTAAACCAAGCCCAGCATTCAATTTATATATTACATAAATGTCAATTTTTTAACACAACCTACAATCATGTAACGTTGTATTTTTGCCAAGCATTCTAGCCTTGGCATCAACACATTTGCTTGCTGTAGGTCCTACAATGCAGACACAAATTGTTCTAAATATCATCGTGCAATAGCTATTTTTTTCTGACATTGTAATCTTTTTGAGTATATAGAATGTCCTATATTATATTCAAATTAATTTATACGTAAACTCTTTTTACGATTCTCTGGTGGTTGATGGATAGTCGACAGCAGTGATACAATTTGTTTTATTTTTCTCTTACCAATTGGATGTGTTAGGTTTAACAGATCATGATAGTTTTAGTATCATTGAGAAGCCCTCAGACCTTTTGATCAGAAGATTGATAGTTTTTCTTTGTAGCGACAACAATATCCAGGGCTCATTATTCAATTCACGAATACACCTCAAAGTGCGTTTTCATACGATTACTTAGTTGCGGATGATCTTAGGGTGGCATCGGAAATAATATATAGTCCAAGTGCTACAGAGGACACGTAGTTGCCAAACACGGTGCCAAATATGCACACTAAAGATTTAAATTAACTTACATTCTTCTATGGCAATAAATAAACAACGAAATGTCACTTTGTCTTACAAAAAGACCTTTAATTTTTACTATACACGTGGAACAGCCACGTATGTCATTTAATAAACACACGAAGGAATTCGAAAAAATCCATTGATAATTTTATAATTGTGATAAATAACACGTATCAGTATTATGTATTGTCACAGCGTATGTTTTGAACTATCAATGCACAGTCATTTATTACGTATACTTTTGACTCGTTTCCAAATTTGTACGGTTTGGTGACAGACTGATTTAAAAATATCTAACGAACACCAACAAGAATACAACAAACACGAGAAACTTTATCTTTGTACTCACTCAAACAAAGACGGGAGTTATAACAAGGTAAATATTCTCATATAAATTGCAGTTGTTTTCTTTTTTCTATAGTTACTCAGTTTTTACGTAGGAAGGTGAGAAAACATCTCTGACGTTTATAAGTAATAACAAACGTGCAAATGAAAATCAATGTGTTTATTTAATGTAGACATTGACCAAGTACAAACACTTTTAATAAAATGGGCTAAAATAGTATAGTTATTATGAGCCTTTTAATTAGCACAAAAATATTACTTTTTGAAATGTCACTGTTATGCTATTATAAAAGGACTAAGAAAATACATCTAACCAATAACTACCTTTTAACATGTGAAACGTGATGGAATAATCTTAAGTCAAACATAATAAGTTTTATGCAATAGTAAATATTTCAGACGATCTTGGGGAGGATGAGGGACCACCTACTCATCGAACAAGCTTCAGAAAAAATAGCATTCCGAAAACTGAATACTCCTACAGACAAATAGTCCTCGGGAAAATATTTTCTTAAAATTCCATAAAAGGGACCGTCAATCTTCAATATCTCATTCTTCCCTCGCCTGAACAATAATTCTTAGAAACCCACAATATCTGGATATTATACCGGTTTTCTTCCATCATATGTATTTTGTATGACTGACCATTCCCTTTCAGATGAACTATGCTATTTTTGCAACACAATCAGGTGTACACCGCTCAAAATTTGGCTATTGTTAGTGCATCATTCGAACTAGGGTTCAACGTAGACGTCACAAGGCCGCGTGATTTGTTTGCTCGAAATGATTTATTCACACCGCGCACCGATTTGATTTATCACCCAAGGCATTAATGATCAGGGCCGGCGACAGGTGGGGAGAGACTGGAGCAATTGCCCAGGGACCTGAATCTTCCAGAGACACGGCTCGAACAAAAATAAATTGCAAAAAAATAGTAGAAAAGGCAAAAATATATTTTTAATACCCAACATTTGCCATTGAATTTACTTGCACTCACAAAACCTGAGCAACTCTACTCTACTCTATTCGGAGTGTAAGGTCTATCGAAATAAGAGCACAAAGTGCCATACATTACCAGAATCGATTACTACGAAAGTGAAAACAGCAAGCTGTCTGTTGGAACTGTATGTCCTTTTGCATTGCCAGCCGGGTCAGTGAATTACATTTTAACAGAAACTGTATAAAGATTCAAAAACATTTTACTGTAGTAACAGATTAAAATTGCTGTAGGTCTAATCTGGAAAATTTCAAAATACGTTTAGTATGTTACAATATCAAATGAAACGTTAGAAAGTATTTTAAACAAAGTCTATTTTTATATAGAGCACCTATGCGATGAAACTTCATTACAGAAGATCGTCAGAAACGTGATAAGGAGATCGCTGGAATATGCAGATGCTGATGAACATAGATCAACTTAAGACGTAGCAATGCGATTATTAACTAACATTCTAGATATGGAGCTTTGTCAAAAATAGTATCACGACAGAACGGCTAATTATCGATATTTGAACGATCAAACCGACACCTTTGTTTCGTACAAAATTGTAGCTGGCTCAAACCGACAGCCATCGTTGCGGCTCAATGAAAAATTCGCGATATGTACAATTGTGCATGTACTGCTTTGCTCGGGGAATTCACACGGTACGAATGTCACTTATGAGGGAATAGAACCACCGCCATTTAGCTGCTATTCTAGCTTAACCACTGCAAGCGCATCTCACCACTACCATCAACGTTTGTTATGGTATTTTCTCTCAGCTATAGCATAGAACTTAGAGCATAGAAACAATGAAGACAACTGATGTAAATGTGATCCTGTGACAGTATTTATATGTTATTATCCTTCAATAAAATGTGCCACCTATACAGCAGAAAGACTATCATAGGGCCAATAAAAAAAGCAATGGCAATGGCGTAGCAGCCTTCGAGTAGGCTATCCGTATAACTCGGGCAAGCCACGGATAGGTAATACATAATACGAATTTTGGGTTTGACAGCAACGAATGCTGTCTTCTGACGTACAATATTCTATTAATAAAGATGCCAATGTAAGATTCATGAATGAAAACAATATCTGATTCAAGCAAATACAATAAATAGAGCAATCGATGTCGGACTAACTGCCTTGAAATATAAATGACCAAACCTCTCTTACCAACACGCATTTTAAAATATTCAGCAAAAAATATTTGGAGGCATATCTGTATTCATAACTTGAGCGCTATTAGTAATAGCCAAAAAAAACAATGATCATAAAATCCTTAATTGCCAGTTAATACCGCGTGCGGTTCGCCGTACAGCTTTACGTGTTGATCAGTTATGATTTATTATCAAAGTATACGGATTAGTGAGAATAGGGTCACTTAGCGGGCAAACCAGTTTTTTCTTCTTCCCCTCGGGACCCGGGAGGCATCTAGTCGCCGGGAGTGACATGCATGGTGGGGGGAATTGAATCGACGTCGCGCACGCATTGGTTAAAAAAGGAAAAATCGTTCGACTCTTAGTGGAATATAGCCGTGGTCTTTAAGGTGAAGTTTCTGTCATATGGGGTGGGGTCAACTGAGGCATGTCAGAGGTTTAAATATTTCGCTGTCAGTATTTGATTAAAAGAGTTAGTTTGAAAATAAAATTTTTCATTAATATTTTCAAGAAAAAATATTTCGGTCTGATATTCGCTAGGTGGAGCTATCATCGCGCACCCAGCGCATAGCATATCAACCCTCGGCGGGCAAGTATCTCTGACCGTCGAAGGTAGTTTTTTTAGCAAAAAAAGGTGCTGGAGATTTTCGGCTGAAACGACTGCTGTGTCAAGACTGTCCGTCTCTAATAGGATTTCTTTGTTGCCGATACCACTAAAGAAATCCGAACATGAAAGTCAGTGATACAACTATAAATAGTCTGTAAACTTTGCTGTGATCCCGTTTATAGCGCGAATATAAATATTTCACGGTCCACATTTTTATAATCGAGGCGGTGATGTTTCTTTTTTCAATAGAATTTTGTGTTTTCTATCTTTCCTTGTCCTTGTATCAAAATAATATCAAACAGGAAGTTCACTGGCCTTTCACAGTATCTGTACGTATAATTGGGCAGGCAGTTGAAGAGACGACGACTTTGCAAAATGAATGCAATGCATCTGAATATCACACTTTGTTTACCCCAAGAAGCTTACGGTTGCATTTGTAGCTTACGATCAAAGTTCGTTGACAGTAAAAGATATAACTTTGTTGCACTGTGGCTAAGCAAAGCGAAAGGAAACACGGCGACACAGCAACAATCATCACAATGGTTTATGTATTCAAATTTTAGCCTCTAAAGTGATCACTTAAATATTTGACTCATGTATTCTGTTTTTAATTGTAACATATTCATTTTGTTTTTTAACTATGTATGGTTGATTGGAAGAGCAGGTCTTTTGTGAACTCCGCCTTTTGCTTAACCTAAAATTGACATTGATTATTATTATTATTATTATTTGTCATTTTCTCTCATAAATAGTCGTATCAATGCGGCGACTATTTGGTTATGTGTATCAGAACTTAGCAGAATACTTTTGCTTCTCTTGTCTTTCCTTCCCCTCAATAAGCATGCTGCTTTGAGGTAGGGTTTCCTATCCCTAGCCTGAAATGCATCTAATTTAAGTTCAACATGTGATTGATGGTTATTTGGCATATTGTTGCCATTAAGATATTCACCTCACTGTGTGTCTTGAGGGTTAAGTATCTTTCTAGGAAAGATTATTTTTTACCATGCATCACATGACAAAAAAAATCGTGGCAACCTAATTCAATGCTGGCAACAATACCTTTGAAACTGCCAACACGTATTTGTTGGTTGGAATTGAAGTCCAAATTATACAAAATTTGCAGCAAAAAAGTATTTTCGGTTAACGAACTTTGATATAAACTGCATAGACGATGCTTTTTGGTTCATCTTGTAAAAAAAAACATACGCATACGTATCGGCTACACAACTTGGAATTTCTAGGGAATGAGCATACAATTTTTTCATCGCAGTAACGTTTTTGTGCTGGTTATTCACAAAGCTAAAAATAATACCCTTCGTAAACATAATTATAGAATGTTGCCTTCACGAATTGCAAAAAAGCAAAAGTGTACCAGTGATAAAAATACGTAGTGTGAAAATGATAATACTAATGTAGCCAGTATTTTTGGTAATTGTTCGTCTTATTACGTAAAATGTATGTGCACCAGTAAATAAAAATAAAAATGATTAACATAGCCTGCAAAATGTATGCTTTTCATAAATCATGCATAATACACACATATAAAAACACAGTCTACCGAATTAGTTGGCAAGCTTTGGACTTGCGTGGCTTGGTATTTTAAGAAAGTTCCTTCACTTTTTACTTGATGATTTGAAAAATGTCAGTGAATAATTTGAGTGATGCAGCGTTTGACGACAAATAAGAAAACATCCGGAGAGCCGGAATCTTTCTGGAATAAATGAAGAATGCTACATTAATGCTACAGTTTTTTAGAACCCTCATTTAAACGAAACAGCTGATCGACATTAACTCCAAGTAGTATCTATCTCACCATTTTTTCTGTGCGAAGCCCTGAGGCTTGATCATACATGCCGAGACACGAATCGACTGATATTAAAAAATAAAGGACTTTGAAAGACCTTTCAAACAATTTGTTACTCGATACTCCTTATCATTTAAAATTTTTAAGGGAATGACCCTAGCGGGCCGAGGGTGAAAGGGGATGAAGTAGTTTTTGGTTAAAAAGTTGTCCCCCTTGACAAATCTTTTGACGTGTCTCCGCGTTTTTTTTTTTCTAATCAGTGGTTTTCGATAAATCCGTGGTGGAAAGTTTTCAAATGAACACCCTATATATGCAACCTATTAATTTAAAAATATAGTAAGTATAGAATATAGTGAAGTTCAAGTAATCTGTGTTTTGGTAATATTTCAAGATAAGGGAACAGATTCATGTGTTACTAATAAGTTTTTATGTTACCAAATATATATGGCGTGCGGATTGCATGTTTCACTACGTTCACGTCGGTCCAGTCTAGAGGTTTCTTACTACAAAATCACGCGCGATAAAAAATAAACGTTCTTCAAGCATCATATTTTCTAGCCTACAATGTCCCGAAGTGAAATCGATGAAAAAATAGACAGCCGTCTGTTAGCTTCAACGAGGATCCGTTCACACGTGGCATTCCGCATGGAGATTTGCTTTACTAAAAATAAAGCTACCAGTCATTTACAACGCAACAAAGCGCTGAAAAATAATATTTGTACAACTGTATGCATATTTTGTGTGAGCTCTGGGTATCATTGTTGTTTTCACAATTATACCATTTTGACCATATCTTTGGCTGTACGTTAGATAGCGGTAAGTTACCATACATGCCAAAAGCACCAAGTATCACGTAAACTGAAGTCTAAGTTCTGGAGACGTATTGGGCAATTCTATTTTACTTAAACTCAGATGACTATAAAGCGTTGAACAGTTCCCCCCACAAGGGTATAATCATCATGCATGTTCCAATAATCTTTCTTCTTTATTTTTGAACAAATGGTTCGTGTGAACCATAACTACAACCTGACCCCTTGAATTTGTAGGAATTATCCACTTTTAGTGATGTTTCATATCCAAATGTTATTTTATTTAAACACAAGCTAATGTGAATAGCCACTGTTACAGTTTGGAAATCTAAAATGAAAGAAATTATATGCTCTCGTTTGGATGCATCAAATTCTTCAACAACAAAGTATATGAACATTTAAGGGTCTTTGAAGCCAGCAAACGTAAGTCCAAAGACGACCAACGTATGTCCACCGTGAGGGCACTTACCCGCTATCGCCTCCAGACATCTGATGAAGGTTTCCATGTTCCTCTCGCAAGTTGCTTCGTTTAGATAGAAATAGGTCCTAGCCGATTGTACTTTGTACCTACGATCGGCGAACGTCTTATCTACGTGGTACTGTTTCAGAGCGCCTTCTATTTCTGGTTCACCAGCTTCAGGTACGGACGCCCTGAAGACAATGGCAATCAATGGAACATTTTACATGACATTGGATCAAACACATGTCACACATTGAAGACTACATTACAACATTACATCACATACAAAAATTAAATAATTGGTATACCTAAAGCTTTATAATAGGAACTAAAAATGTGTTTCCGATCTAGTCCGGCTATTTCCAGTTTCCAAACTGAGGTGCGAATCAAGAGATTATTCATTTTGGATACATGGATACACCACCCAGAGGTATATCACAATGTGACCTTAGATTTAAATTTGGAAATTCTTATGAAATGTTATTTTTTAAATATGTCTTTCTATGAATAAGAACCATTCCGAAAATTATCACTTGCTTGCACTGGTGATATAAGATCGCTACTAATCTCTACGTTATAATATTATGTGTGTGTGGATGATTGTTATTTAATCACGCTAAAATGCTTGAACGGATATGGATGAAATTTGGTATTTAGCTATAGATTATAATATGCAGCCCAAACAGCTTAATGAAAGTTGACATGAGGTGTCTAGCGCGGAAGGGCTCAGTCGCTGGCCCGACCAAAATATGAATAAGGCATTTGCATCGTGCATTTACTGCATTGTGGCATTCGTTGCCTTTGCGCGATAGTATTGATTTAGATTTGTTTGCTTTAAGTATAATAATGTGAATAGTTATTATGTTATTTATCATACAATCTTTAATGCTACTAGGCGGGTAAGATACACTTTTCTGTCATCTAGCAAACATGTTGTATGGTCCAGTCTGTCAGCACCACGTCCAAACCACCATACGGAGAGATATAAAATTACACACTTACTAATTGATTCCCGAGGAAGTAGGCATGGTTTTGTCCACTAATACGTACATCGTTGATTTTGCACTCAATTGTCGTGGCACCTACCAAAATCTCCACCATAAGCGTCAAGACGGCAACTGCGCGGCCTGTAATCGCCCCACTAAGCCCGTGACCGTCAAGCGTTAAAGACATTTTATTTTGCAACAACTGTAAGCCGCGACTTCGTACGCTTGAAACTGTTACTAACACAAAACGTTGTTTTCAAGTAATGCTATGAACTTCCAGATCACGTCTTGTATCTTTGATGGCATTATTAGACAGTTTGACACATACAGTTAAGCGACGCTGTTTGACAATCCGTTTCATAAACTGAATTTCACAATTGCAAGCAATAAAGTATTTGGGACTGTGGCGCTACAATACGCAAAATGTTGGCATTTTGAATAACTATTTGCGAAGAATGGTGACAGATTCCAAAACTATGCCTGTATCCCGTTAATCAGCATCAATCAAAAATTCGTACAAATTACGAATAATTTCAATGCAAATAAAATTAATTTGAAACATAAATCGATTCAGCTTTAATATTGAATATCAACAATGGAAAAAATTATCGCCTCGTCCTTGAAACGCCTACCTTACGCTCTGAGATATAACTAGCTACAGTTTCAACCACACAATTATAGTGATAATCATTAGGAAAACTCGTATACACAAGAAGCTGGATTAATATTGGATAATAGCTACTGGTCAGTATAATTTATGTTTCATGGAAACTTTGAGGTGCATCTCCGCATTAATCATATAAATAAGATTACTTTGATGGATGTATATGATGGAATTGTTTTTGGACCAGTACTTCACGCGATCTCAGATATACTTTCTAAAAGGGTTGCAACAGTTGCAGCATTTGCAGATGAATGCATTGATTGCAACTGATAAAAAAGATATCTAGAGAATATTGATGATCTGCCAGCAAACTACAGGCAGCTACCAAAAATTTAGTGGTTTGGACACACATGGAAAATCAAAGTATATTAATTGATGTCGATACGCATTTGCTTTAGCCGATGATTGACAGATACTTTAAGCGCCATGTCATATTAAGAAAAACATGAACAAGGCCAACCTCTGGTTGAAAGAATATTACAAATATTACTGATTTTTGAGAACGACCAACACTTCTGCTCCATAACAAAGTCATAATTATATAAGCGGTTCATAAAACCTGTATTCGTAATAATCAACAATCAGGCTGCTTAAAGGAGGCTGCTTATGAAGGATTCCAACATCGGAATCACCCAATGGTTTCAAAATCAGGTTCTCAGCATAAAGACAGCCTCCACCAAGTTCATTATGCATTATTATTATTACTATAATTATTTTAGCTGGTTAGGTGGGGAAGCGCGAATTGACGACTCATAATTGTCAAGCATGCGAACCTTCTTTTTGCTTATTTAGGCATCGACACATTTTGTTCTACTTTTTTCTCAATTTATATTGGTAATAAAATTAATTTATTGTTAATGTTACATAGAAAATACAGAAATTCTTCTGTTGTTAAACCAACACAACACTTTTTAGGTAGTATTGGACATGTCTGTCATATGAACTTGTAGTAGCAGAGATCTGCGAAAGGACGAATTCTCATATTGAGACACGGAAATGCAAACTGCCTCAACTGAAATTTCTATTAGCACTAAACTCGTGTTGATAAGTTCGAATCGAAAATGGCCACTCACTCTACTTCTAGTTTCTCAGCTTCTTCTTGTGACAAGTCCTCTTCTACGGAGTAATCTAGGATGGGTTTGACTCCGAAGGACCTCAGCCTCTCCAGGACTGGCCTGATTTTGAACTGGTCCTCGCCGGCCACAAAATGGCCATAGAAAGTGGACTTCATTAGTAGGATGAATAGTTTCTCGCCCAATATGCCTTTGGTTAGTTTCATTAACTGAAAATCAAAAGAAACGAAAGCATTAATATTCACAATCTGAAAGAGATGTGAAATTGGTTGCACTATTCTTATCATAAATACATTTTATTTTTTTGACTCGCTGGGATGGATCCTCATTTGGAGAAAATGCAACTCTTATGGCTTTCTCGCCCTCAAACAAAATGCTCAGAGAAATCCGTATAAGTATTTCAATATGCCTCAAATATTCGTTAGTAATACACGTAACGTTTATAGCTAAGAACCCAGCTTACTATACGTACAATTTACATTTTTTTATGTAAAATTTACATCTGTGCCTTCCAGTATCATATATTTGCTTTTGTGAACAATGTTAATAACCAAAATATGGATTTTTGAAATATTACATTGTTCAACTGAATGCGCAACAGATGAGCAAGTAAAAAATAAAGGAGAGTAAATGTGTTTGTATTTATAAAACTTTATCTTAAATGCGTTCCAGTCTTTTTCTAGAAGTGACTAGAAATGTTAATGAGTTATCATAAACCAGAAAACGAAGCTATGTACACTCGAGTTCATTCATATATCATCTATTGTTTTCATGACAATATAAAATAAAGGTAGGAGAAATTCTATATTTAAATGTTGTTTCCTATTTCCAGCTAAAACTAGGTATTTTGCTATTTTTACTTTCCACGGCTGCTGGCGAGAAAGTATTGTAATCGCGAAAAATTTCGAAAACGAGATATGTTTTTTGGATGTTATACTATGATATGAACATCATGATCGGTCCATCTCTTTGTTGTTCAGTCTGTCGGTTGGTGTGTTCGTTAATCTTTGGCCCGTCTATAACTTGGAACGTATCGGTGGAATTTTGAAAAACTTTTCACACAAGGTTACTACTATGTCAAGGACTAACAAGCTATGTAGTTTTATAAACCATGCAACAGGCGGTGGAGCTACAAGTAAAAGACAAAAAAATAAAAATCTATCAAAATATAATTTTTTGGATGTTCTCATTTTCTCTGAGGGTCTGTGAGCTCTTAATCTATACAACGTTTTTACAGATCAATGTAAATGAATACTTGTTAATTTTAATAAAGAATTACTGAATTTATTTAGCGAAGAGTATTGACATCACATTTAAAGTATCTTTTTCATCGTTTTAATGTCACCCCCTTCACACATTTTACCTTGGTAGTTATAAGAACTGTCAAAATCAAAATATTACCTGATCGTCTCAAATTGTATATATTACATACCATGTCTTGTGACAAATGTATATTGATTATGAAAGCAAAATAAGCAATTTTTTGTATTCAGCTATTTCACATATCTTTGATTTTCCCGTACATATCCCCTTGAAATTTAGAATGATAGACATATTTTCAACTCACGCATATACAGAGAAAGCAAAATTTGTCTGACGGCTTGTGTTCAATGTGTACAAGAGGGAAGCACGAGAAATATTTATATCAACACATGTTTGAAAGAGATAGAAGCCGACTGTAGAGCGAAAGTCATCACCAGATTTCCTACCAACGGTGACGCAGAAGGTTGTGCAATCTGCCGCGTTGCCAATATATATATAGGTTACTGTGAAACATTAACTTTTATATTTTGTTTTCATTTTGATTAGAATTGTTTTTATTTATTTTAAATGGTGTAACATATTGGCAACGTGGCAGATTGCCGCGACAGGGTTGCTAGGCAACGCGGAGATGGGCTTCGCTATCCCACCGGCTTCTATCTCTTTCTAACATACACCTTGGGAAAACCCATTATTATACATTATGGTGAGGAAGAGAGATGGAAATATACAAAAGTATGTAGGTGCGTGAAAGACTCGATTGTAGGATCATATCTGGCAGCGTCGGAGTGTGACGGACAACGGGGTAAAGTAGAAGAGTGATAAAAGAGAGAGATGGCAGAACGGGCGCTGGCGCCTACCGCTTAGACGGATGCGCTCAACAAATGCGATTTGTTTCTCCATTCGCAGAGTTGCCGATACCAATATGTCATATTTCTAAGAAATCTAAGTCTACCCAAATTTCGGGAAAAATAGCTGCGGATTCCACATAAGAGTATTCCAAAAATGAAAAAAGTTCAAACTATTAAAATTGTATTAATGTTTCATGGTTCAAATCATATTTTTCATGTTTGTATATTGTTGTATAAATGATTTTGTAATCCCTATTCTTGTTGCCAGTAGAGATACAACAGTATTGAGAGAAATCATGGACCGCTAGATAGGGCTACAACTACCATATGACTATCAAATAGTAGTGATAAACAGGGTTTATTTATAGCACAGTTGCCTGGTGTGGCGAATTCGCGCCATAGGGGTGATTTGACAACTTTGAAGGACAACTATAACGGTTACTATGGTGCCCGGTATTCGGGAATCTGGCAATACCTGATGATTCCTAACGTTTATTACGCCAGATTGTTTGCTGACTTGCGCAGTACAACATGACAATCAACGTGACTGAGCACCTGGTAACCCTGGTTTAAGGTGTTATATTTAAAGAGCTTGGGGCAGTTAGGTATCTAGGTCACATTTTTAATGTATTTCGAGAAATCCGTAATGTTGAGTAAATACTAGATCACGTTTCTTGCTTAGTTTGCTGAAAATTCTACAATAGACGTACATTTTGAGAAACAGAGATTTGGTGACGACAAAATCGTAAAAATATAACACATTTTCGTAAAATAATTCCTTTGTTGAAAAGACTGTGGTTTGATGACCCATTGAACGAGTATAGTGTCCCGCTCCGCTTTGAATATTCGAAACACTATACTCCAGCAGCATTCAGCTTCAATGTTATCTTTATGAAGTTCTAACGTCTAGGCCATGCTGATTAAAAGCTTGAATGAATCAACACTTAACTCTAAATTCCCCACAATTCGGGAAGCTCTACTCAAATTGGCAACACAGCGTATCTGCCTATTATTATCATTCGTGATACAGGTCTGCGGTTAACGGTAGGAAATATGTACGAATAGCGATGAAAGTAGACGAGCCGATGCGCTGTTGCCAAGAAATGATTTCCCATGTATAACAATGGTTTTTCCTAAGGTGTATGTGTCTATAGACACTTCTCTCTCGTACACATTGAACTCAAGCGTTCAGACAAATTTGGTTTTCATTGTATCTGCGATGCTTACTGCCCTAGGCCATGGGTAGCCGCCGTGCAGCGTTGTCAGATTCTTCGTGAGAGGATCGTATAAGCACCTCGTCTAATCCGTTTAAAATGGGCGCAGGGGTGGTCCAAGGATTCATGTTCAGGGGGGAGGGGGTAGTAGAATGTGTGAACGTGAAGGAACCGATCGAGATCATTCATATCAGGGTTGGATTGAGATATTCATAGCTAACCTTTCTCTCAGAGAGGCTTGTGCCTCACACAATCCTTTATGAAGTAACGACAGCATTGCGTGGGAAGTCCAAAGTTAACCTACTTGACGCCATTTTTTTTCAAGATTTGTTGTTTTTTTTCGGTAAAAACTCAAACTAGTAGTTATAGTCGCGTGGCATGATTCATCCGAAAATACTCGACCACTTTTCACACATAAGTGCCAACTTATAACAACGCAATATTAGTAGAGATAAGGAAAACCTTGGCATTCATTCAAGATAAATTAATTTTCTCCACGTATTTGAAGAGACCAGCAAAAAATTTCATGTGCACACGTCGACATGACAAAAAATATAGAGATTGTGATGTTTTGTAAACAGTTTTGCACACACAATAGAAGCTTATCAGAATATTTATTCAAACATATGCCATCTCGCATAAAAAATATTACGATTAATGCATTGTTTACGGTAAGAAATAAAAACTAGAATGGGTTACCGACGCCTCCGTCTATGATGAAGTATACTAAGTGACATATAAATCCGAACACCCAGTTTAAATGGTTTTATTTTAATAAAAGATGGTGAATGTATTTATCTTACTGTAAATAACAAGTGAAAAAATGTTCAGCCTTATCAGTTGGACATTCCGGTTTTTATACTGCTTTTTTTTAATTCATTAACGCTCTAAAAATGAATATTTCAGCCGCAGTAAAGAATCAACATTGGCGGATTTTGGTTCTTGACATCCTTTACGATCGGTTACGATGCCTAGAGTACGGAGACCTGTACGATTTCGTCAACTTAGCGAGTTTGATAGGGGCCGTATAGTGGGACTTCGGGAAGCTGGACTTTCTTTTCGGGCAATTGCAGTTAGAGTGCAAAGAAGTGCAGACACTGTGGTTAGGTGTTGTCAGGCATGGCTTCGAGAAGGCCGTACGCAAAGAGCAAGGGGCACTGGACGCCGCCGTAGAACAACAGACCGTGAAGATCGCCGCCTAAGATTATTGGCCTTAAGGGACCGTTTCTCCACTACCAGGTCCATTGCAAATGAATGGTTTGCAGAACACGGAAGACCTATTGGCATGCGAAGTGTTTACCGACGAATGAGAAGTTTTGGCTTGTTTTCATACCGGTCACACTGGGTCCTCCCTTTAACTCGAGAACACCGACGTAATCGCCTTGAGTGGTGCAGACAACGGTCACTCTGGGATCAGGAATGGAACAGTATTGTCTTTAGTGACGAGTCTCGATTTTGTTTAGGCATGCACGATGGTCGTGCCACGGTTAGACGGCGACGTGGTGAAGGAGGAATCCACAGTTTTTTGTTGAAAGACATGTTCATCACACTGTTGGAGTTATGGTTTGGGGTGCTATAGCTTATGGTTCCAAGTCACCTTTGATCTTCATCAGAGGTAACATGAACGCGCAGCGTTATATCCACGAAGTTCTAGAACCTCATCTTTTACCCTATCTTGACACCCTGGCAGATCCAACTGTCCAACAAGATAATGCCCGACCACATGTTGCAAGAGTCACAATAGACTTCTTTCAACATAATGATGTCACATTGTTACCATGGCCACCAAGATCTCCCGACTTATCCCCAATTGAGCACGTGTGGGATATGATGGGTAGGAGATTGCTCAATTTGCAACGTCCTCCTCAGACTCTAGAAGCACTTCGAGAGGAGTTGGTGGTTGCCTGGAATGAGATACCACAGGAGGACATTGACCACCTGATCAGAAGCATGCCTAGGCGCGTTGGAGAATGCGTAGCACATCAGGGTGCATCCACACATTATTAAAGGTCAAAGGGCTTTAAAGCAGTGCAATCATTTTGGAATTTTTATCATTTACTTATTATGCTTCATTAAATACTTATACAAAATTTTATTAAAATAAAACCATTTAAACTGGGTGTTCGGATTTATATGTCACTTAGTATAATATATTAACGATTACGGTCAGGATATTTCGACACATCGAATGCGTCTGCTTTGTTTATATTGTGCGTCAAGTGGCTAAGTGATGCCCTGTGAGGACTGTGGTATTTCCAATAACTTGAGTTATTCGCGTTTCTTTCTGTGTATAACAATTATTTTCGGTGCGTCTACCGAAGATTTATTACTTCAGTAGTCAAAATAAAAATGTAAAATGCCTTTGAAATTCATCGGCACATTTTGAAGCTGATCTCAGAAGCTAAGTTCTTTCGTAACTTTAGAGGTCGTATTCCAAAGACCATTCCAGAACCTAGGGGAACCCTCAGGGAAACGGGTCAAAAGAAATTCAGACACCTATATTTAAGAAACAAAATCAGCTTTTTCTGGATAAACTGGTATGTCCCGCACTATTTGATCCTCCTTCAAATTTCATAAAGCTTTGCCACCAACATGCTACCTTGCTATTGCTATAAACTGTACGAAAAAGCTAAAAAGCTGTTATTTATCGTTTTTGAGTGCAATAGGGGTAGAATAGTCTTACAAATAGCCATAATAGGAAGGTTCGACATTTTTCGTATCTCTCTTATTTTAATCAAAATCGATGGATTTTGTTATTAAAAAACGGTCACAGAAATTTGAGTGCAAAATATTAATATTTACGTCGACGGAAAGTATTTTAAAATCAGGATAGACGCGAGGCTAGAAAACGTACCTGTATGCGAGACTAGACCGCGTGACGTCAGTAGCCAGACACGTGCTGTCGCCCTCATAGAGTACTTGTATCGTGTATTGTCTTGTATACGGAGTGAAGAGTATACGAATACGAATTTATATAAAGTGGGACCGACGTTTGTGTACTTTATTTATTTGTGCTAGCACAATGCTCCAAGGTTATCAGAAAGCTGATTCGCGAAATTTACCCCATGTGAATGTGGAAAGTTTTTGGCAAATAATGCAAATTTAAATGAACCTCAGAGCAGCGGTGTTAAAGTAGTTCGGGAAGTACCTATATGAAGCTAATTTTTTTTGTTTAGCTCCAATGGTTAGTATTTTTTTTTATTTCTCCGCAAAACTTGATCGTGCTTTGCTTTAGTCTATTGAAAGCTAATAATATTAAGACATAATAATGCCTGCTCGTGACAATAATTTTGAAGGCTATTTATCTCTGCTTTTTTCTTCCTAGGTAAAATATTATGGAATTTAAATTATCATACATACCTTTTTACCTACCGAAATTGGTTCTTTTTGCATGCATAATGAGGCAATATTACACTATTCAGAAGTAAAGTATGGTACCTAATATGTTTTCAATGAGAGAGGGGGAGAGCATCTTTAGGGTCTATTGGGGAATACTGAAATTAGGGGGGGAGGGGGGGGGGAGGGGCAGTCACATTATAGAATTTTATAGCTACTAAAATAACAAAGTTTAGGGCTGCATTCGGGGGATGAGCAATGAAGCCAGGTTCTAAACGTTGAGTAATATTGCGCTTAGAATGACTACGATCTCGGCAGTAAGCTGGTCAGCTTCGCTATTACTACTTTCAGTATTGCTTCCACTGGCTTCAGACGAATCAGATTCGGATGTTTCTGTTATTGCGGGACTTTCAAGATTTGCCCGTTCACTTTCCACTTGCAAACGTTTTTTTGGCCGCTCTGAAATCTGTTTAACAAGCGCAGGAATTCTTATTGGCGATACAGCAACATCCATTCCTTTCCGTTTTTGCGAGATTTGAACTAATTTGCTTCTAAAATGTACCTGCTTTATTTGGCATGCCTTGTCACATACCTGTGACTTCACCCCTAATAGCCCCGCCCCTCATCCTTAATAACGCGGTAGTGAGTCGAGCAATTCGATGGTTTTCCAAAATTTACAGACGAGTCGAGTTAAATAGAAAATACAACTTTTCTTCTTTCAATTGTTATTTTTCGGAATCATAAAGTATACAGTATACGAATTCAGGGCCTAGCATTTCAGGCAGATGTCGTTCTCGCCTTTGCTGGCCATTCTTTTGTAGACATATGAAATTGCCACTTTGACCAAATGTAACTGAATTTTACTGAGGCAGCATTAAATACCCTCTTTCAATACACGGATGTCTCTGGGTTTATTAGCATAGATCTTTAACTTCAAATAATAAACAGAAATTCAATCATGTTAACTCATACAGTTTATAGTCCATCTATCAAAGAAAGAAACTAAGCCCGAACATATTCACGCATACTTCACGTGATAGGACTCCACAACGCCGACGGCCGAACAGTTGCATGCACCGCGGTGTTGCTTGCTACTTCACCTTCACCTTGACATTGGTCCTGTATATGGGCTCGACCGATTCTGCCCAATAACAGCTATGCTTCCCGTTTCTTGGAATATATCAACGTGCTGATCACGCACTGAAGATGCGCTGGTTGTTTTGGTTTTATGTCTTTCCTGTTTGGGCAGACTTTAGAGGAGTGACAGAAACGAGAGGCTACACCACCAAGGAATGCCAATGTCTCATGTAGCTGTTTATTGAAATCATACGTTATCCACACCAATATAATCAAATTTAGGTAGGAAGAAGCTCAGGTCTGGAGATCAACGAGGGTGTACACGACCATGCAGTAATAAAATTGCTTCACAGGATCTATGGCATGTGGCATAGTCTTCTTGAAACCACATGTGTTATCCACATCAATATTGTCCAATTTAGGCAGAAAGAAGACTACAGACATTCATGCGCTGAAGATAATGAGAATAATGAGCAATGGTCATGGAAACTTTTGATAAAAGAATACGTATACGCCATCAAAGCCTAAAAGACCACTTGCTATTCCATATAAGACCATACTATTTTGGCGCTGTTTGTACAGCAGTCGCCAACCAGTCAGTGACCTTGTCCAAGATCTCGCCACACGAATTTTGTTCATTCTGCTCCGCGATGTAAATCGAATTCACACGGCCGGATTCCAGTCACAATCACCTTATGTATTCAAATCCCATTAACTCCCCCGCCAAAACAATCACCAGCGTGCAATTTTTAAATTGGCCCGCTCCTATTGGCGGTTGAGCGAGTCTTGATCACGTATTATGTACTGTCGGGGTCCCTTTGCTCTTCGTATCCCCAAATGTTTGACGTGTTCTCTACGTGATTCCAAGTGAGTCCGGAGGAACTTTTCACAAGGATGGTTCGCTTCATTAGTCTGACGTCACGAATATCATACCAATCTACACAATCAACAGATGTACGTTATCGGAAAAATTGTAGGCTCGGGCGTACAGTGGGAAGGCTCCAATAGACGTTATTGCCATTGATAATATCACCATCAATATCCATATTTCTAGCGGTTGGCACGCCACAACCACGGTCGGTACGTCCCTGCTTATGTCAGAGCGAGAGCACACATTTTTCCACTAAAAAAACTGACAGTTCTTTACGTGGTTGGCCAACGTCTGCTGAATGCGGCCGTTGCAGCAACACCGCCGTGCCGCCTGCAACCTCATGCGTGCAACGCGCATTGCGCACCAATGTTGCCGAACCGAAATAGATGAAATCGGTGGATAGTGGCGTTGAAATGCGGTAGATTCAGGTACAAAATTGGTAGGAGAAAAAGAATCAGGGTCGCCGTAAGATCAGCGGTGTTTCAAGAGCCTTTGCGCCACACAGTACCGTTTATGGAAAAAGTACATATTTGTTTTGCACGCACACACACATGTTTTTTGGAGGCCATCTTTTTCCGAAAAAATATTGCGCTCTTCAAACTCCGTCACAACCATCCTGGAAACTATTTTCTCCATTCTTGGTTATAAAAATTGTGAAGATTTTTCTGTTTCACTCCATATGTAATGGTATGGGACATAAAACTATAGAATTTTTTATATTCTGGAAAGATCTGAACTATTTTATAAAATCGTGGAAAATGAGGACGTTTTCAGTAAATAACGTCCCATTTCGGTAGAAATACCGTAAAATTGGTAAGTTCGGCAACACTGCTGCGCGCTGCCGCGAATCTGCCACGGCGTACGGTCTCGTTTTCACATTTTTGTTGCCAAGAGCAAAGAAGACCAGAACTGTAGATAAACATGAACGGTGAACCATGGTCGTCCATCATCGTAGATCCGCTGGACGGTCTACCTACGTCGTGTCGCCGGCAGTCTATGACGTCGCGATCATGTGACCGCCGAGCCTCCTACATTGTGATAGGTGCCAGCTTACAGCGTTGTTGCCACGCCGTAAATTTTCTCCCCAGGACTCGAACAATTATTGTGAACTTCCCAGACAAATCTTCACTGTTAACGACAGTGGCCAATCTAACGCTTCCGGGGCCAGAAGCAACACATTTTTAGGGGCTTACGGCTGAAGGGACCTTGCAACAGAGCGAAATTCGGGCACTCCTAAGACGTTTGTGGGGAATATACGAATGTCAAGATCCTCAAAATATAATTTTTCTCTGATCTAGAACTTATGGAACCGTTCTGAGGCCCCAGATCTCTGGATATATCGCACAGTGCGTCTTTTTAGATCCAACTCACATGTTGAACTGATGGCAAACTGATGAAGTATCAAATGTCTAAGAAACCAAGGCAATGTTATTATCAATGTATGATACGTTATTCTTACTATTATGTAATTGTTATCAAAACCCAGACAAGAAATGCCTCTACGGACAATGAGGGGACGATCCATTTGAAAAAGCTTTGGAATATCACTTCAGACAATGTTTTTCCCGCTTTGATCTGTACAAGAGTCTGTACTTCCTAATAATGCATTTCAACGTTTGCCTAGAATGTATATGGATTACTCAACTCAATGCCTGTAACTGCTCAGAAACAAAAATGAAATGGTACAGTCGTAAAATCTATCTTTTTCTTTTGCAAACACCAAAACATTGTGGTATTTTCTATGCCTATCTCCTTGTTTTTTTGACACGCTGGATTTGCATGCCTCAAGCTCGTCTATGGTTTGTGTACCCTCACCGACAAAAATGAGAAGGAAGCCAACGGACCTAAAACAATTCAAGGACGCTGACTAAATGCACGAAACCGTGACATCCTGTCGTACTGCGAATATTATTTTGCCGAACGACAGTTAACTGATATGTCATTGCGACCGTTTGTCGGGGTGTTTGTCAGCAGAGTGGGCCGTAAACAACAGCTAACTGCCGCGGTGAGGCGGTACACCAACTCACTGACGTCAGTCCGTTTTTACATTCCTCACGTTTTGTTAACGGTCGAGTCTCTGGAAATGTAAAATCGATTATTAGAAATATGTACATCATTTTGATCAGAAAACACAAACGATTCACATTGGTTGTATTATTTCTGATCAACGATGTTTTTGTGGTTGCCGCGTTGGATGTGCACTGACACGTATATATCCCCTGGGCACAAGAAAGAAGTTCAAACTTCGGACGCCTTATTAGCACGGCTACCTACATGTATGATTTGCTATTTTTTTACTTGTTACGCCACTGGCGAGGGAGTATTGAAATCGCAAAAAATTGCGAAAATGAGATATATTTTTTTGGATAAAAGCCTACATCACGAAAAATCTTGTCGGTCTGTCTGTCTGTAGGTCTGTCTATTGGTCCACTAATTCTTGATCTATATATAACTATCTATCTATAACTTGAAAAGTACCGCTCCATTTTATGAAGAACTTTTAACCCAAGGTTACTACTATGGCAAGGACGAAAAGGTTTAGCAGTTTTTGGAAGTCGGTCTAGTGGCGGTGGAGCTAAGGGGAAATATCGCTCTCAAGCTTCGTTTTATTTTGACGTTTCAGAGGCTCCTAATCATTGTTGACAAATTTTTTGAAGGGTATAATTGGAGTGTGGGGGGTTGTACGGGTTGGGGGAAGCTATATCTTAATTTTTGGCAGTAGTATACTAAGCTGCCATGATCATACTGACATAACATATACTGACATTGTATTGGCAGTACCGAAATTATTATAAGGGATCATATCTATGACGGCAAGACGAAATTAAATTAATTTCAGTGTCAAAAATCAGTTAGAAACACGCCCCTGGTCACTCGATTTTTCAGTCACTTTACATTGACAGTAACATGCATGTCCCCTCAAAATGGAGCGGTATAGGGAATTTTTGGCCGATCAAATATTCAGTCAGGCAAATAGACCACTAGGATTTCTGCGTTAAGTAATTTTTGGTTATGGAAACGGCACATTAGATATATTGAAGTAAATAGGGAGCATCAGTGATAAGAATCCTAAAATGTTTGAATAAATTCCTTACAGATAAATGAGAATCCACATAAGGCTTCCAAAACCAAAAAGCAATGATGTGGTTTTTTCACAAGCTTTAAGGGGGGCTGCGCTTTATAAAAATGACGGATCAAAAGTCAGTTATTATACCATTTTGAGCAGGTTTTTCAGCAGATTGCAAAATGAAATCACTCATTGCAAGTCACATTAGTACCCTTATACTGCTTTTTAGATTGTTCGCAAGACATTGTCCACATTGCTCAGAATGCTCAGAATCTGCCGCGTTGCCAATATTGTACACCAGAAAATGTTCGCACAGCCTAGGTTACTGTCAAACCCAAGAAGGAGGTGATAAAATCAAAACATCCTGAGTTATTGTTACATTTTGCGACACTCCCGAAGTGCGCTAGATGGGTACTGGTCAAAATAGTTCATCTATGATGATGGAGGTGGAAACCTTGCCTTGGCATGTACGAGATGCGGTGTTGCCAAGCGAACCAATGATGAAATGTTGCAGAATTTGTGCCGATCCTGACCTTTTATTTCGACCTAAAGTGAAGCGCCGTGTTAGAACCGATCCGGAATCTATCCTAAACAGATCGGACACAATTCAAAAATGTGTACGCTCAAAATAAAATCATTACTTGGGCGTAAAGAATAAATTAGCGCATGCGGCTGCTATCTCTTTCTAGCATACGTGTCTATACACACTTCTCTCTCATACACATTCAACTCAAGCCTCAAGTGTATATGGCAAATAAGACTGTCCAAAAATAGACCACCATTTCATTATTGAATAAAAAAATACGAAAAATATCTGAAAGTATGTTTGGTTGATAATGTTAGGCATCATACTTTACACGTTCAGAAATTGTACTTAAAAATTGTCCTGAAAAGTATTGTTCAATTAGGATTTCAGTCTTAACCAAGGATACAGAATACATTTAAACCAAATACATAGTATTTAATTCTTTATCCATACCACCTTCTTATTCCAAAAGCATTCCTGCATCAATAGCCTCAGCCATTCTAGAAGAACTCCAGTTCCTTTAAGTAATCTTTCAAATCATCATTTTGGGTTTTGAAGCCGTAAAATTTAAAAATCTAAACGAGAAAGCAAATTGAAAAAGGCGAATGTAGGATCTAATCAGTTAGGAGAATATATATGTAGAAGATACGTAAGTTTCTATTTGCACTTGGCATTAATGGAGTTACAAAATTGTAAAGCCAATGAGACCAGGAGGTTCACTTAAGGGGAGAGGTTCCGTTTGGGATATTTTCCTCTATTCTAATTAGGATGGGTTGACATCAGAAATTTTCAAATCAGTTGTAACATTTTTGTTGTTCTTGACAAGCCTGATAAAAACTAAGGACAAAAAAGATATTTCAACCTCATATTGGAGAAAATTGACAGTAGAACGATAAAAACATTTCCTAATTGCAAACACATTATTATCGCTTTACTATAAAGAAACATCAACAAAGAATGCAAGTATATTTTACGATAAAGTTTACTGTTAGCTACTAGGTCAACAGTACTATGTACATCATACCATAAACTTTGTGTTTTTAAAGCTGCGAAACATATCAGTCAAGAGCCGTGTTTACAATTTCCGAGTCGCTGCATCTTCTGTCGCTGAATCACGAATGTAATAATTTATTGTAAACGATAACATTAGCTTATCGAGTCTTTCACGATTTTACAGTTCGTTGAGAATGTGTAAACGATTGTTGATGGTGCGACTCGGCGCCCCGCTGTCTGATACGATTTGAGGAAATCAAGTACAGCAAACACACTTATGGTTGTTTGTTTACTTGATTTTTGTGATCACTATCACTACTTCACAGTGCAGTTATTGATGGGAGAAGTTAAAAGAGCAAATTATATATATATATATGTATCAATAATAATTTGTGTACCAAAATGATAGTGAATATGCGTTATTTTTTCATGTCACTTGTTGATATTTGGAAAGTATCATTTCCAAGGTGAAAATAAAACAATGAAACTAGGAACAAATAGAACAGCTGGGGGTTGTGTGATGATAACCGTTCAATTTGGAAAAGAAATAAGAGCTTGACAAAAATTAAAGGTAGTCAGTCTATAGTTGCTCAAGTAGTCGTCAAGCTTCACCTACTCACACTACTATAGACAAGTTCCAGCAGAAGCTATTTTATACGGTATTTGGGATTTTTATGTTCCGCCAAAAAATCTGAAGCGATCCAGATAGTGTAAAACGCCATGCTTTATTTGGAATATACGATGAAATTAAGGTAAGGTTTAGACACAATGTGTTTAAAAATTAACAAAATGTTTACTCCCCTGGCGTGCTCCAGTCCTGACGTTCACTATAAATGTCAACAAATCTCTGTTTATGTCACTAGCGTAATACCCTTTGTATTGCTAAATACATATAACATATGAGACACTAAAAATTTGCACAAGCGCATAAAAAACACGTTTTTAGCGGTTACTGAAAATTGTGCCACCCTCACCTGGCGAAATATAAAATTGCATATCTTCGTGTAAATGTGACTATTTCGCGATTTGACCTCGATCAGTGAGTATCAAATCAAGAAATGGTAGTTTGAAACTATTTGATCTACTGAAACCAGGAACGCGTCAGTTGCTCACGTAGTGTCGGCCGATTCCCTTCTGTCAGAGATTCCAGTTTTCACCCAGGTAAGTATTTGTTTGTGAATTTCAATGGTATATTACTGCAACTATATCAAAACAATGATTATTAAATACAAAAGTCATGAATCATATACAATCAATGTAACTTTTTTTCAAGGTCATGTACGTTTTTGTCACTATCCTGGCACCACTTCTCTGGCAGTTTTCATGTCAAATGCTTTGTCTATTCTTCTTCTTTTTTAATTTCTACTACTATCTTGAGGGTCTATGAGCTCTCAATCTATACAATTTTCTTGTTTCAAGACTGAGGGAACTAAATACTTATTTTTAACTAACTTAATTTTAATAAAAAAAAACTATTAAACTTATGTAGCTAGTGATTGATATCATCATTGAAGTATCTTTTTCAAAGTTTATATATCATCACCTGGGCGGAGATGTTCTCGAATCTCGCATGCGAGACTGAAATTATTGTGATTCTTGTCATCGTTTGTCACTCAGCTATCACTTCTGTTATTTGATTTGAAAACAGGTGTTGGAAAAAAGTGGACGGTAACGAAGCAAAAAGTATGTATTTTCAAGCAACTCATACTTCTAATTTATGATTTGCCGTTTTGTTCGAACGGTGAAATAATCTGGAATGGATCATTCATTGTCATAGGGTCTTAGCTTCGCGAGATTTTCCTTAATGATAAATATCGATTGCTAGATACAAGAAAGCTTTTTATGAGTTTAGCCATCTCTCATGCGACATTAACCATTCGACCATCCAGAACACATATCATATAGTCTTGTGACAAATAACTTATTTTTCTTAGTTGACACTGAACACCCAGATGCCCAGATTCACCCATATTACTCCGAGACTAGATTTTGTCTACAAAGAGGACCAAAAACAGAAAGGTGAAAACTCACTTATAATATCACTCGATAACCTTTGAAGTATACTTGATATGTATGACTATGCTCTAGGTTGCATTACTTGTCAGTCTACTTGGTGATTATGACATTCTGCAATTCAGCTATAAAGCATACTCCACATAGTGCTATGCTCCAGGCGAAGTGTAACTTAATGAGTTTGTGGAAAATAAATACAATAAGTATGTCTCAAATGGAGAGAGTATCAAATCAAATCGGATATCAAATGGAATGCAACTTAAAACCATCCAGTAGTGCTCTAATTTTGTGCTGTGGCCTTAACAGTTTGCATCTTTTCAATAAGAAACTGTCAAATCTGACAGCCAATTGAAAACTGCTGCCAACTAGCGAAGCTATTCTGCAGCTACACCACCGTGCAAAGGCATAAGGACACCATCGAAAAAATCAATTTTTTGAGTTTGTGATTGGTTTTTCTTGTCTTAAACGTCATTTTGTGATCGAATCCTGTATATAAACTAAAAAAAGACTATTTTGTCATTACTTATGTTTATTACATCTAAATTTCTTATAAATATGTTTAAAAATAACGAAGAGATCATGAAAAGTCAAATTAGGTTTTTTTCATCATGCTTTGATGATTGCAGCACATATTATTGGAAGCCTTTTGACCAATTTTTGAAGTGTTTCAGTTGCGATATTCTTTAAAGCCTCTTTAGACTGCCGAACAACTGTTTTTCACTGGTCACGTGCATGTTCTTCACCTGCCGGTCGAGCTCATCCCATAATAATTCGATCGGATTGACGTCAGGGGATTGCGGCGGCCAATCCATGATTTTGAGCACACCTTCCTCTTCCTTGGACCGTAGATAGTTCATACACAGATGGGAAGTGTGCTTGGTGTCTTGTTGAAAGATAAATCAAACCAATGCCAGATGGAATGGCACTTCGTTGAAGAATATTGTGATAGTGTTCCTTCCGCATTATTCCTTCGAATTTGACCAGATTTCCAACACCATCGTAGCTGAAACACCCCCAGACCATTACGGAGCCTCCGCCATGTTTACCAGTTGGAGCAATACATTGGAGATTATACCGCTCATCTTTATTTCGACTAACTGGCGTCGCCTAGATCCAAAAATCTCGAATCCATAACACAGACTTCCACTGATCAAAATCAAATCCAAGCGAATAACCAAAATTTCTGTGTTATGTACCGCGGTTATAATACGGTTTTGATGACACACGGTTTGATGACGTCAGTTTCTCGAATCGCTTGAACGCGTTGGTTTTAACCGCGGTTTTGTTGCAGGTTGTTTATGTTAGAAAAGCGCGTATATAATTTGTGATTATTTTTATTATCAGTTAATAATCGGTGCTTTTTCGTCTACAACAGTGTAAGGAAAGTTTAAAAAGAAACCTTTCATAGCATTAATGGGAGAAATGTTTTTTTTTCCGAAAATAATGTTTAATGATTCAACCATGGCTTTGTAGCTATGATAACTTTCAAGTCTCTAAGCTTTTCCGCATGCCAAAGAGAACATTTATTGATTTAGCAGAAATGATGAAAAAAGCGATGAAAAACGATATTAGCAAAACCGTATACAGGTGGATATTATCCAGTGAGCTTATATGGCCCTATTTTAATATTCTTGTGGTACCTATATGGCTACCCAGGATACTTTGGAGCTAGATTTAAAGTGTCCCCAACAACAGTAATGACTATAACTGATAAGGTGCTCTACTTTATGCTACAGCTGAAGTCAGCCTGTATCAAGTTTCCCAAAAATGAAGCTGAAGTACAACAAAAATATCCATACCTGGCAAAATTCTAATTTGTCACATTTTAAATAATAACCAGAAATATAAAACTACTCCTGAATTGGGTAAATACCACAATTTTGCGATGATAACTATGACATATAACAGCTGATTCATGACGTCACGGTTCTTATAACCAACCTGATAACCACACTCGCTTGAACGGATCGGTAAATACCAATCCCAAATGTTAAATACCATTTTCATTTGGTTATTCACTTGAATTTGATTCAACTGGCTAGTCTTTATCTTTTCGAGCAAAAATATTCTTTTCCGCTTGTTTTATGGTCGTAGAAGTGGTTTCTTCACAGCAACGCGACCAAAATAACCCTTTTCTCGCAAACGACGTTTGACAGTATCCACCGAAATTGGGTTGATCAGGGTTTTGTTGATTTCGGCACGAATGTCTGGTGCTGTTTTGAACCGATTTTTTTTGCTCATCAATAAAAAATGTGTCTATCATCAGCTTGGGTTGTTTTTTTTGGTCGGCCAGAGCGTTTTCGATTAAAATTTGAGTTGGTTTCAGCAAAGCGCTGAAATGAGGTTTCCATTCCACACTTCGAAACACCAACAATATTTCAAATTTCACGAATTGTTTCACCAACTTTTCTCAAAATAAATATATTTTCACGTGAAATTTCCTTTTTTCTAGCCATTTTCAGCAAATATAATCGGTTTTGCGCGTGTAAACAACGATGGGAATTAATTTGACAATTCTAGTAAGTACACACGGAACAGAACAGAGGGCGCAAATAGCTGTTATTTTATTAGACACACACTCAAATGATTCAGAATGACTTTTTAAGACACTAGCATTCATATTTGAATACTTCAGAATAAAATAATAGTTATTATAATTGAAATTAAAGCGTAAATATGAAATAAGAATTTTTGATTCCTTCATAATTTCATAATTTTGACTAGTAATAATTAGCTAATTTAATGCAAATGGATATAAATCATAACACAAAAAAAAACCAGGCATAAACTCCAACAATTGATTTTTTTGATGATGTCCTTATACTTTTGCATGGTAGTGTAGGTACTATGATACAACATAAAGCTGTGACAGCACTGCATGCCCTTAAGTTATGCGATTCCAATCATAGAAATACTGTCAAAAACTTTATTGATTGCTTCAATACTAGTTTTCCCAGACTGTTCAATGTCCCAGACATTTTTGGCTACTAGTGTAACTTTACTAATCTGCAGTAGATATTGCACAATTATTCTAGTTCATCAGAAAAATTCCATAAGCTATTTATATATATAAGGCAGAATATGTGTCATAATCATAATTCAATATAAACAGGCTAAACAATAGAAGATGTTGAAAGTGCAATATTATGCACAAACTCAAATTGTAGGTAGGTTATATAACAAATTGCATGAATCATTAAACATACTTTGGAACCAAAACATACTAAATTGCGGCATTATTTAGTGGATCGTACTCGATTAATAATGCTAATTGCATTATTTAAAATAATCCTGTAATTTAATTCAGACATGTTAGAAGGATTTAAGCGGTGTTATTATTTAAATTTTGAAGCAATTCCCTTCTGGCGACATCACTGGCGAAAATCGATACAAGAACGTTGGCCTCATTCATTGCCAACTTTGAAGAACGAAACGTCACTCGGCTTAAAATCAATTCACATTTCTTGGGGCATTTTCGCTCGTTTTTACTGGAATTCGGAGGATTTTTTGGGTGTTAGATGATATAAAAATTATGCAACCTAATTTGGCCTAGATTGGAAATAGATTTAAGTTTCTGGAATTGCACTGGAGACCGTGCAACCACGTGTTTAGTGGTGATTTCAAGATATTGGGCCGGTACTTTACGGTTACTATTTTATGGAATATTTGGATTGTTGTCTTACCTTCATGTTATTATCGACGAGAAACTCAATCGAACATAGCGTGTAGACCACGTATGCTCTGATGAGCTCCAGGTTGGTCTTGCTTTTGAATGCCGCCTTGTGATCTTCGAAACTGACGTCCAAAGGGTCTTTAGGTGGTTGCTGCTGCTGTGGAACGGTCTGAGATTGCGATGCATTTTCACTAATAATCCCGCTGGCCGCCGAAGATTTTAAAACAGTCTGATTAACATTGATTTTACCGAAACTGCTCGATTGCAGATGGTCGAATAGCGAACCGTATTTCTTGTAAACACTACATCTGTTCACGGTGCGAAGAAAAGCCATCACACGTAGTGCAATTGGTGAGATTCTCCGGAAAATCGAGCTGGGTCCGAGGTGCCTGCGAGAAAGACCCTTAACGCACCTACCACTTCCTTAGCGAGACTGAGGCGGACTGTGACGTTTCTTAATTTAACACGATCGAGAGTCGCGCGCATCAGCCGCCCCCCTCTCTTCCACCTTATACCGGCCTCAATAGACCTCTTTTTCTGCCCAAAAGTGTAACCAAATCTGTATCTCTGAAATACCTCACCTGTACGAAATAATCAGAAAAAATAATGTAATGCACTTTACAAGTTTCATGACGTTTTTCTGACACCGTAATTAAATTCAAGTCAAATCTCTCAGGCTTTCAGGTTTGTAATTTTGGCAACAGTGGCAGCATCATGATCGGCAAACTTCGGCGAAAAACGAATGCCCGCTTATTCACGGGCAGATAACCGTATACCTGTTGTATTTACAGGGGGAATGCAGAAAGTTTACTTGGTTGGAATTTAAGGGATATATGGAAATTCCATTCCTTCAAAAAAGATGGTCAAGGAGATCGATGCAGTAGTATTTTTCACACTATAATATTTATTCATAGGGGATAAGTACTGTAATTCTAGCTGTCCTGCGTTTTTTGTAATACCTATTCCACAGGCTACAGCTTAAATGACATGGTGGTATTTGGCATAATGCGGTTGTTGGATTCTTCTTTAGTGCGAGTGAGACTGGATTCATTAACATTTTATAAAAACCAAATGGCGGATTTCAATAAAAATCGACCCTGAAATTCCTATTTCACGGGCTACAGAGCTTAAAAACGGCTTGATGGATTTTGACAAATACGAGGTGTTTCTAGATTTTTCTTCATAGACGAATTAAATCTTCATTCTTTTCAGTTACTGCAGTTGGGTTGTATGTATTTTTTTAAAAATGTACCTGTTTGTTTTTTGTTATCTCTACAATGATTTTTTGAAATATAATGCCATTGCTCCGATAGTTGTATCCGTTCTTGATTGAAATTGGTTGGGATGTTATTGCAACTGGGCACTGACAAAAACGAAAATAGTTGTGATCGTGAGTCCAACGGAAACGCATGCAGGTATGAGTGATACGTATTTTCATGCATTATGAAATTGTAAGGTGTAAATCCTAATATTTACTGATAATATACATTGTAGTATTTATGTTCCATCTGACCGATCTAGAATAGAAAGCGATATGACCCACCAGTCTAATTTTGTCTTAAGCAATAAAATTTCAAAAAACTTTTAATTTTTATTTCATCGTTATGTCAAAGGCTCTACAGTATTCCTTATATATTTTTACACGTAAAATCTTAAAAATATCAACAGTTTGCACTTATTTTTATTCCTACCTGCAATATATATAGGTACAATTAGCAAATAAGCTTACCTGACGTATTTTCATTGTCTTACAATTAGTGTTAAATGTAAATAGGTACACACAGAATATGAGACGATGTATAAGATAAATCTTTACTAATCTTTTATTGGAAATGGTTCTTCCATTCTACCTCAATTCCATATTTCTTACTAATAACATGCTCTTTCACGTGCTGCAAAGCCAACCTGAGCTAAAGATTCGAAGATCTGTAAGATTATCGTTTTAGTTATATTTTGCTACGACGTAGAAGAGAAACCTTAACTATTTGCAGACATATTAGCAGCTTAAAGTTTGTGTGACAGTTTTATATGCTGTTTAGTATTTTTCATGGCGGATATTGAAAAAGGGAATTCCCCTGAGATGACCTCTGTACGGTTTTTTAAAATGTATCCATGAATAATGCATTGGTGTAGAATAGACACATAATTAAGACCATTATTTTAAGAACTTTTTTATTTCTTTGCTCTGATGAGCCATCGAGTACTGAGCATTTTCAGCCTTTTCTATCAAGCCGTCGAGTTTGTTGATATCATAGTCTAAGGCGTTCCTCAATTCACTTTTCTTCACCGGTACCGTCTCGTCAGTTGATTCTGTAGCAACTGTTTTTTCTCTAACCGAATCGGGTTCTGTTTTCGTTGCACAAGAATAGTGGGATGGATCATTAGAGGAGGGTCCTGCGTCAGATTGTCTATCTTCGTCCAGCGAGCATGCTGAGCCTGATCTGCTGGACATCTTGATCCTGATTAGGTTTGTGATCGGACCACAGGTAGCCTGGAAAAGTTGCTACCTTATAATTCTAGCAGGATCAAGATATGCAATATTTCCAAATATCTACTTATAGCATGCAATTCTGATTCTCAGTACAACGATATATGTATATTGCCGTCTAGCACATGTGAATGCATTTGCCAGCGCTATCAGGTACTCGACCGGGCACCGGAACTCAGCCGAGTATTCGGACGAGTACTCGGTTGTGATTTGTGATGGGCTAATCCAGCTACTATTAGTGTTATTTAGATTATATTTGCGTTTCTGAAACGTCTCTTTAGCGTAGGGGATTCCCGTCAGTTTTGATCGTACGGGACGAGGATGAAGACCAACTTTGACAAGCTATTGGTAGGTGGAGATCGACCAATTTTTCGCCTAGCTTTGCACAGTATTTTGAGTTTTTCAAACGACGATACCCACTCGTTTGCTTTCCGTTCATCTGTCTCCAGGACTACTAGACCCATACCACACTGACGAGTTGCTAATGAGCACCGTCTCCGGCTGATCGTTGTTACAGAGACGGAAAGCAAACATGCCATTCCAAATGCTTTTATTCTCAAAATTTCCTTTTCCAAGAACTTAACATACTACAAAAAACAACAGTTGCAGGAATTAGGCAGCTACAATATTGAGTTAAAATGCAAACCATATTTTGTGATTACATTTGGGAACATTAGATTTAGGTATTTTTTCAAGAAAAGCACATTCGTAAGATATTCAAAAGGTATATGCTCGACATCTTAAACCTACATTTTAATGGAGGTAGACAACGCCTAGCCTCATGTTCAAAATTTCGAAAAATTAACCAATTAGAATCGTTGCTATGTCATTCATAGCTATCGCGAAAACTGACTTTAAGTACTATAGGTTTTACAAAAGGTACAAGGTAAAAACTGCTTGATGTGTCGAACCATTATAAAAATAAACTGAAATTATATTTACGACTGAGTAAGGGTTTTTTGTTTGGAGAAACGCGGGAAACTCGTTTCTACTCCGGTTACTTTCTAACCTTTGCTGCATTCAGTTTGTTTTATGGCTTTTGTTGTTTTTTGAGTGTTTGTGTGGAAAATGTAAGAGCGAACCGAAATGCAGGGGAGCCTCGGTAGCTTGGTGGTCAGCGCGTCGACCAGCTCCGGGTTCGCGGGTTCGAATCACCACCTCGAAAGTTACTTTCTTGCCATGGATGTTGTGTAGTAGATGTAGTAGTACAGTGTTCAGTGGTGGTCCTACGCGGTCAACAAAAAAGGTCAAAGGTGACCTAGTCACCTGCCCACCAAGACTTAATACTTTGCGAACCCGCGTCCTTGGTAAAATGGGCCTTATAAGCGTTACAAATCGAGTACTCGATTCATCCCTACTTAATTTTACTATAAGCATAAATAAAAGTCAGGCATCATCTAAAGGAAGATAGTCTAGGCCCTGAACTAGTTTAGGGTGGCACAGGAATAAGAGATGTATCCTTGAGATTTCCTCAAAAGGCGATAAGGCCAACGTAGCTACGATCTCGGCTCCAATACACAATACAAAGTAGATGATATTTTTAGACAATATGAATATGTCAAAGAACCACGCTTCGGATTTCAATTTAGAATTTGGATGACGTACTTCAACTTCTACACAATGCAAGTTTCTCCGAGTTTAGTTGCGGGTTCGGAATATTTACCTTAAACTTATTTATCTTCGATTGTGTTCTTTTCAGTATAGAGTTGAGCTCATCTAGGCCTCCTGACATACGCCTCATTCCTTCTTGATCAGAATCGATTACCTATAAAATAATTATTGGTTTTAGAATTTTTTAAATCCAGAGTAATGTTGAAGTTCGGAGGTACATGAAATCATCAGATCAGCTATTTCTTTTTTGATTACTCTTTTCGACTCACATATATGGTCAGAGAAGATTTAGTTTTGAACAGAGGGGGGTCGTGGGCAACGGTGGCCGCAGCACATGTTCTTTTCCGGGAGGAGGATGCACACTGATTAACATAAATTTGAAGGGGGGGGGGGACCATAGCTAAAGAATTGTGGAGCGCGAGTGGCGACTGCATGCTTAAGCACACCTAAGCAGCGCTTCTGAGAGCAAATGCTCTTATGACAAATGAAGAGCGGGAGTGGGATACAACTAGAGGATTAGGAGGCGACATGTCTCACAATTTAGTTCTGGCAAGGTAATTCTTAGTCCAAGAAACAGTAATATATACCCCTTTTCTTAAAAAGATGACCAAGCATTATCAAGAAGCCATGTGATTCATGTTTCCTCAGTTTTGTCGTAGGTCAGACCACTGAGGAGATGATACATGTTATTGAAAAGACGCTAGGAGAACTGTTTAGAGCTGTCTGATTTCCGCATTTTGTACAAGGCCTTATTAAGGCCTGTCATTTAGTAGCATTATTCACATGCCTTTAGGTGCTGGTGTTCCATTTAGACTATCCTTATCTGATGCCGTTCAGAGAAGGGCTATGCGAATGATCAATGACATACCTTAATATATGGTCTCAAGCCTCTCTCACATTGATTGGGCGGCCTTTCGGGTACTTTGCTCATCTGAGGTCTAGTCCTAACAATGTGCCAGAAGATGTTTTCCCCAGCTCTATTTTCGAGAGATGCTTGAATGTCATAATTTCTACTAACACGCCATTTTCTTCTGGTTTACCAGACCTGACAGACTTACAAACTGACACTATGATACAACGGTTACGGTCCTGCGGACCGCTCTGATAACCAACGATGCCTTGACGCCATTTTCTCATCGATATTATCATTTCTTTGCTTTGCTTTGATTTTTGCTAGATCATGTAATATCAATTAAATGTTTAAAGAAATTTTAGGTAATCGACTTGATGTGATTGTTTACAAATGAGAAAGGTTCAGCACAACTCTTGAATAATTAAAAATAATCAAAGGGTTTTCACAGATAATTCTGTACATGACTGTACTTACACATCTAGCGATAGCATCTTACAGAAAACGACTCCTTCATTGGAAAATAGGTGTAATGTGTGATCAGTTTAACTGATAACTTATTTTGGAGCGCTGGGGAGATTATTTTTTGTGTTTTCGTGATATTCTACGGAAAAACTGATCGCAATAATTTGTACATTCGTCTATAGTACGTGAGTGTCGGGTGTGTTTGCTTGAAAAGCACCGTGAGAACTTAATTGTTGAAGACACCTTGGCACTTTAGAGATGATGCTGATGGGCATTCTGGTAAGTTTAATTTCATATGCATATAATTTATGGTATCTATTAACTCTCATCGTACTTATGTCCTAACAACAAAATTAGTGGATTTGTTTTCAAAACAACAATAAATAGCGTTCTTCGATATTCCTTCGATTGATGAACAAAGAGAACGCTTCTTTAGCGTAACGGATTTTTTGGGTGAGTTTTTTCGATTAATCTCTTGTACTTGAGTATATTCGTAAGAATTCTTCTCAACTTAGACTATATGGCAAAAGACGTAACAATTTGGGACTGGATACATTTTGTGAAAAATGTACAGTGTCTTCAAATCTCATTTACGTTTCATCATCATTTCATTTCATCATTCATCATTTTCTTGATCAGATTATTTCAAACAATTCAGTTTTGATTCTGTATTGACAATAATTTTTGAGATTAGAGATTGCTATAAAAGACATGCTTTAGGTGGCATTGACATACATATTTAAGTTTGGTGAAATCCAATTTTGAGACGCATCGTTTTCACTAAGACTTCCTGAACTGTAACTAAACAATTTGAGTTGCATAGACGTTTCGTAAAAGTCTTTATTAACTTTCGAAGTTATGGTCATCAATGTGGAATAAACAACAAGTCACGTAGTTTCGAATACTTTGAGTTTTTAATTTTCCAGCAGACTAGATTTTCGTCATAAAAGTTTCAACCTTTTGTTTTGGATCTTTACTGATTAACATGTTATGATGAAGTTACAATAAATTTGAACATAACTATCCGATAAAAGTGTTGCCGTTCCAATATATGGGATATCTCCTATTTTTTCATGGATGTTAACGCTTACCTTCATGTTCTCTGAATCAGTCTCATCCTCTTCCACCTCTTTTCTTTCAGCTTCTGGGGGTCTGTTCTTCATATACTCTTCATAATCTGGTTTTTCTATTCCTAACAGCTCTGCGCGCATACATTCATATTCATAAGTGTTCTCGGCCATTTTCTCACGTATTTATCACGGAAGACTCTCTTTCAGGTTTAGGCAAGATCACAGCAGTTACATTTTCGATACAACTAGAACATATTTATAAGAATCAAATAAGTGAAACATAGCGTTTTAAAAAAAGGGATCGAAAGACCAACGTGAGTAACAAAAAATGACGTCACATAGGTTGACTCTGTATTTCACACTACAATCCTGGAGAAAGAATAGACTTTAGATGTCAACAGACGTACGAGGTTAGAAGGGATTTTGCTGTTTCCCCAAAATGAGGTATTAGTTTTCAATAACTTGAGTATGTTTTACAATTTTTAATTTACTCGGGTTTATTTATATATAGTGGTAACACCTAGCTATGGTGTCGGCCGTTAGCAACAAATCCAAAGTGTCCAGTCTTTTGGTTTTACATTGCAACAACTGTTATTGTCCACGCTTTCGTTTTAAAACACCATTTTGCTGCAACCTCACCGACGACTCCTGAAGATGACAACATAGATTATCGAAAGCTCGAGATTACCGTCAAAAGAGTTTACTAAGCTTAAAGTTTGCCAATTCCCAATTAACAATTTAATTGTATTTTTTGTATATAACGTATATTGCTTCCTCAGGTTACACCTGTATCCGGATGAGAGGGAATGTGTATCTACTTTTGTAGTTTCATATGTGCATTCATTTCGGGCCTGATGAAGCCAACCAGCATAAATACGTATCGCTCGGGTTACCTATCCTATTTTCTGCTCGAATCCACTTTCCTCTTTTTTGCGGTTTTTGCCCATTATACTTACTATACTTTTTGTTATAGTGCATAGTGGCAACCTTGTGCAAAAGGTTTCATCCAAATTAAATTATAAGAAGAAAATGTATGGTATGACTTGAGAAATTGAAATTTATGTCTAATCCTTAGAATTATTACAATGGGCTTTGAACTGTGCTTTAACTCATCAAACAAAGATGCTTAAAAATCGTTGAAAATTAAAAAAAATTATTAAAGCGTAGCTTTTCGATTTCTGAATAATCCTTTTTTTAAGCAATTCTGTTGGAGCATCAATTTCCCGTCAAATATAATTAAGACGTGGGCGACAAGAAACCTAGGCGCAGACAGATCAATAAAAATTCAAGTCCAAGTCCAAATGTTTTAAACGCGATTTGAATTCTTGATAATTGTAGCACGCAGTCACTAAACTTTTTTATGGGATCAATGCTATCAAATTTCAAATCCCATTCTATTAAATTCGGACATCTTGTGTACGACAATTTATTTTCCAAAAGATATACAGGGTGTCCCAGAAATAACACGCCAGAGTGATACGGGAGGTAGATTGGCTTCTGATCAACTAGATAAAATCAACATGACCTTAGTAAAAGTCTTCTAGTTTTCGAGATATTTCCACTTTTAGGTTTTTCAAAAAATCACTACTTTTTGCCTGTTATGGCTATTAAGAACTTATAACTTATAAGTTTTTTGCTGAGGTACCAGTAATAGTTGGTTGAGGCAACCGAGTATTCATTTCATTGAAATCTAGTTTGACTAATTACTGTGAAAAAAATGTACCAGACTGAATCGGCAAATGATCTTAAAAACCAGCATATTTAATGCTCTTTTCAGAATAGTATAACATTTGTAGGTTCTTTCTACTAAAAATTGAATAATTTCAAGTTTTGCCATTGAATTCGTAATATTTGGGAAATACTACAAATAAAAAATAAGTGCAGCCGTATTTTGTATACAAATTACTAAGTAATAAAACGACATAAGCATATCATTGACTATCTTGCTCTCACATTCATTGTTCGGTATATAACATTGAGCCACATTAATAAAACAAAGGATATCCTTGTACATGCAAATTTTGAAGGAAATCCTCCAGATGGCATTTATAATAATTTGAAGTAAATGCTTTTGCTTTTTGAGTATAAGCATATCCTTCAAAACAGTGACATAAGTAAAATGATATTCATAATCTTCACCTTATACTTGGCATAGGTAGCATATCCCTCAGAAATTCTTAGTGTGGTCAGTAGCAGACTCAACTTCGTAACGAAAGGTGGTCAAACGATGATAGCGGAAATTGTGGATGTTAAAACGTACAAATCTCGTTTACCTTCACTTGGTCGTGACTTCAAAAACTTATATCGGTTCGAAGAAGCAAATGTACAATGGCTTGGTGACAGATTTTTAGATGAGAATGAGGAAACTCGGTGACCCTGGATATCAACAAGGTATTGGTCAGGAACTGGGTGTTAGTCAAGCAACGGTATCTCGAACTGTGGATAGAGTTGTGAACAGCATAGTTGCACAGTCGAACGAATGGATCAAGTTTCCAACTATCAACCATGAACTGATGGAGGCCAAGCGGATATGGTCAAGCATGTATAAATTTCCGACAGCAATTGGTGTAATCGATTGTACACATATAGGGATCCTGAAACCAAATCGCCATGGAGATGAGTATATCAACCGAAAAGGGAAACCTACTTTAAATGTGCAAGCCACTTGTGATGCCAGTCTTCATGTCAGTTGGCCTGGATCAGTGCATGATTCCAGAATATGGAGAAATTCAGAGACTAGATCACAACTAATAAGTAAAGCAAATGTTGTACTACTTGGCGATGACGGTTATGGTATTGAGCCATACCTTATGACTCCCTTCAGAAATCCTACTCCAGGTGCAGAAATAAATTATAAGAAGCTTTTAAAACAAAAAAAAGTTTTAATTGATCGCTGTTTCGGCCAACTGAAACGCCGGTTTCCTATCCTAGAGTATGTTAGTCGCGTAAAGTTGGAAAATGTGCCGAAAATAATAATTGGGTGTATTGTACTCCATAATGTTGCGAAGAGCTGGGGCGATCCTGACTTTGAATTAGTTCACCAAGACCCAGATGAAGATGAAGGAAATCATGAGAATGACAAACTTCCTCTACGCCAACTAGGTCAACAAATAAGAAGAAACTTGAGTATTATAATAAATAGTTATATTGATTAAAGTGTATTTATAAGTTATAATAAGTTTTATATTCGTGAACATAATAAGTTACAGGTGGCTTCTGACGCTGCATCACATCCAATTTCGTTTTATAATACTCTTGTTGTAAAATACTTGTTTGGTACTGCTGTAATAGCACTAGACGTGGCAGTTCTTTTGTAGTTAACCCTCTGATTTCCTCAGTTTCGTATTTCTTTGTTGCTAATGTTCTTTCTGGTGGCAATGTCTTCTAAATTGCTGGCGCTCTAATACTAACTGTTTGCTCACTGCGCTCGGCATATACCTAGTTCACTTCTTGAACACTATCAACCTGAATGGCACCTCTAATTTTTCCAATTGTAGGATTACAGCAACTTTCTTCCCCAATCTAACAATTTAATTGCTTTATTACCAGTTTTTTAAATCTGTTTTTTTCCTCAATCTTGATTTCATGTTGTTGATTTTTTTAATAAGCCTTTAGTATCTAATGGTTTACCGAATGTTGATTCATATTTTTTCAACATCTTCTTCAAGGCATCGTTCTTTCTCATTTTTATTTTTGGAACTTGCACTTTTGCAAAATAATGAGCAATGGCAATTTCATCTGCGATCAACTGCAGGTCGTTGCCATTATTTTCTATAGTTTCTTCATCACTTGACTGTCAGTGATGATGAGTGAACGAACTCCCACGTCAACTACAAGCTGGAACAAGTCAGGACATGCCGCTCAAGATACAAATACCAGTCAACCTTTTACTTCTTCTTGGAGGATATCCTCGCGAGTATAAGGTAATCATTATGAATATGAAAACAAGGATATGCTTATACTTCTACCTTTTTCTCCGAAGCAAGACCTTATACTTTTACCTTATGCTTCCGAGGATATGCTTCTCTTTTATGAATACGGCTCATTATGTCACCTCGAGGAACATCGGTGGTACCTAATCACCGTTAATTTAGTGCTGCTCCTTGTGTCAGTGGCGCTCCCAGGATTACGCCCCTTGGGAGCGCCAGTGCCTTGTGTCAGTTATTTAGCTCTTTCGCTGTTTAGGTCGTTTTATTTCATAGTGATTTGGATATAAAATACTGTTGAACTTATTTTTTATTTGTAGTATTTTCCAAGTATTACTTCAATGACAAAACTTGGAATTATTCAATTTTCAGTAGAAATAACCTACAAATGTTATATTATTTTTAAAAGAGCACTAAATAGGCCAGTTTTTAAGATCATTCCCCGATTCAGTCTGGTACATTTTTTTGTCAGTAATTAGTCAAACTTTAGTAAAGGTTTTCACATTGACACAAAATGTATTAATTTTTTAGAGCATACCGTGATAGTTTTCGATGAAATGAATACCCGGTTGTTTCAACCAACTATTAATGGTAGCCCAGGAAAAAACTCATAAGTTAGAAGTTCTTAATAGCCATAACAAAATAGGAGCAAAACGAATCGATTTTTTGAAAAAACCTAAAAGCGTCAATATTTCGAAAACTACAAAACTTTTACTAAAGTCATGTTGATTTTATCTGATTGATCTCAAGCTAATTCACCTCCCGTGTCACTCTGGCGTGTTATTTCGGGCCGCATTAACTGCATTTTCTGTTATCCCGAAAATATTTTTTTAGGAGTGTCTAAGCAGGTCAATTGAAAATGGATATTGATGTGTGGCAAGCAGGAAGTATCGAGTCGATCTACTTGACTGAACTGATGGATTGAAATGACCATCCCAATTTCTGATCTGTATAATTTGATCACGTGGCATGTCATTAGACAATGTGAATTTTGTTATAGTAGTCATCCCATTCAAGAATACAATGTCGTTACAACAAATTATAAACAAATAGGTTTATTACGTTTTAAATTTTCGCTGCATGGTCGACTACTCGCATTTTCAAATTCTCGATTTTAGGGGTACACAAGGTGTGTACTGTATGATCCAACTAAAATGCAATTAATGGAACATATCCAAATTTTATCATGCAATAATCTATATGTAATATCAATAAACATACCGGGGGTATTTGAAATGAAGCTGTCACATCTTCACAAAGTGAACAGGTGAGGTTAGCGGATGATCCTTGACATTAGCCGATTTTCTACAAACGTCTGCAGTATTGATCTGCGCAAGTGGTATTCGCATCAACATGTGGTATGCATGTATTGAGGGAGATCAATAATTATTGCCATCTATTGGATGACTACGCGAAGTAAACTGGGAAGTATACTACAGTTTATCTTTTTTGTCCGGATTGATATTTCTAGGGTAGTTATTCCTTATTAAATTCAATACTCCGAAGCAAGCGCTCAACCTCCGTACATTGATAGTGTAGTCAAATTTTAAAGATAGAAAAATTCTATTTGTGGTTGTCTTTGTAAAATGGTTACTGACGAACCATGCAGAGAAGAGAGAAAAAGTTTGGGTATTAAAATAAGTCTACTACAAAAAGATAATTGCAGGGATGTTGTTCAATTGACAAAGTCTTATAACACTCAAGAAAATGGGTTGATTTAGCATCATCTTCACCCATGAAAAAGCTAAGGACAAAATTTTCTTACTGATTAAATAACGAAAATTGCATTTTTCTATTATCATACGTAAAGATTAAAAAAATGGCCTAGACTAGGTTGACCTTGCACTTCCTACACAACGCCGCTATCAGGACATACAGGATTAGGTTCATTTCGTCAACAACCAATCCCAAAATTAATTTTAGGATCAATTTAAAATTGCCGAATACTAACTAGCAATGCCAAGGCACCCCTCAAATTGATGCATTTCTTTTTCTTTGCTCTCCCTCCTTCCTTCCTTCCTTTCATCTTCCCTTCTTTCTCCCTGAATTTGTTTGGTATCTGGGCAACCAGACCTGACAGACCTACTGACTTACAAGACTTCAACCAAGAGCAAAGGTCCCACGGACCTCTCTGACAGACAATGACGAATAGTAGCATTAGGTTCAGCATAAGTTAAACTCTGTGAGAAAAAAGTCGATTACGAATATGTATATCAAAGAAATTATATGGATGAAGTCAGTCAAACAGCCCTGTCCACAGCAATACCGATAGTTACCGTCCATCTGGCAACGTTGACCCTTCCCATATAAGCGCGGTACCGCTGAGTCGGGTGTCGAAAACAAGTTTTAAAGGCAAATGTACGGGTGTGAAATATATCTAATATGTGCGAGAAATTACCGGGGCTGGGAGCGTATAAATACATGAATACCCTGCCCCACCCCTTACTATCCAACCCAAATGTTTGTCCAATAGAATTTTTTTTCTGAAAAGGATCAGAAGCTCCTAAATATTGAATGATCTTTCCACAATAGTATAACATTTGTTTGTAGGAACTTTTTACTAAAAATGAATAATTCTAAGTTTTATCATTGAAGTCGTAATACGTGCAAAATACTACAAATAAAAGATAATAAATACGTATACATCTGTCTTTTGTGCTTAAATCACAACTTTGCAGTTGCTGCAATCGCGGTGCGCAGGTACCACCTGAATCTTGTAAAAATCAATGGTAATAAAAAAACATACAACAAATAATGTTATGTTCATTATTTTGATGCCTGCATACAACAATGAATAAAAAAGGATAATGGATAACTGTTTTAGACATTTGCTAAAATAATATTGCAATTACAGCAACTAAAAAGGTGCAGTTTGAACACAAAAAGATTTTTCATTTGTACTATTTCGAAAGTACAACGACTTCAACGACAAAACTTGGAATTATTCAGTTTTTAGTAAAAAGAACCTACAAATGTTATACTATTCTTGAAAGAGCATTGAATAGCTAAATTTTTAAGGTCATTTGTTGATTCAGGTGATGTTTTCGCATTGAATTAATTGTGGTCCAGGAAAAAAAACATAAGTTAGAAGTTATTTTATAGCCATAACACAGAGAAAAGGAGCCAAAAGTAGGGTATTTTTTGAAAAAACTTTAAAGTGGCAATATCTCGAAAACTAGAAAACTTTTACTAAGGTCATGTTGATTTTATCTGACTGATCGGAAGCCAATCTACCTCCAGTGTCACTCTGGCGGGCTATTTCTGGGACAGCATGTAGATTAGCAGACATACCGACTGACCAACAGACCGACGGAAATGAGTAGCATGATTTTTCGTCATTGTACGTGTCTTATAACATCCAAAAACTCCATTATCCTCGTCCAGTGGCGTGGGAAGTAAGAACTAGCTAAAAATCGGGATCATTAAAGTATTCCAATTTACTAATATCATTACCTTAGACGGGATTTCTTATTCTACTAACGTGCATCCAAGCACTAATGCAAAAAACATTTCAGTAAAATAGATATTTCAGTCGTTTTTCCATTTTATTATATCTCTTCTTTTAAGACGTTAATTGAAACAAATATGCCTATTGTATAGCAGATCTAATCCTAATTGAAACACGGAAAAGACCTAAGCCGGCAAAAAGTGTGACATCCTAAAGACATGTAGTATAGCAGAACCTAAGACCCGCTGAACCGCTTTAAATAGAAAAAACGTTACAGTGGACCAACTGTAGGCAGCAGCGGTGGCCGCAGTAGTAGACTCTTCGGTCTCCTGATCAGTCGCTTTGCGCTGTGCGGGTTCGAGTCCCGTCCCAGGAGAAATTTTTCTCTTGGCTATGGATGCTGTGATTGTCTGTAGGTGGTAGACGGTCTCTGACTGTCGAACGCGGAGGTACCACCCGGCGGATCTCGTAGGCGGAGCCAGAATGTGTGCATGTTGCATGCACACGTGTTCCCTCGCCAGAGTCCGTGTGGCGTCCCCCCTTTCCCATGTATCCCCCTATAGCCCCACGGTACCCAAAGGCTGCTAGGCCTTAGGCCTTCGTGGTAGTTGGAGTATAAAAAAAACTGTATCAAGACAAGACTGCAGGAATCACGCGGAACAATAAAAAGGCGTACTCTGATGGTTCCCTGCCCTTGGGCACTTTATAAACTGTGAGCTCGTCCACCCTGCAAGTAACGATTGCATTTGAAAGCTAGACATTTTTTATAGATGGTTCATAGAAGGATGCTTTGCTTGTTGTTTTCACTATTTTTACAATTTTGGTATTTTTAAAAATGGATAATAAAACTTGCAGTTTGAAACTAGAAATTTTAATATGATATAGTTCGTTGACTGGAAAGTACAAAAGTATAATTGTCAGGCTATCATGATGTCGCTAAGTACATGCGAGGCAAGTTTATTTTAAATCATATACCGCACAACTTTTGATTCGCCTGGTAGGTACTTTAGCAGCATCGTAATCGTCTCGCATATATATTTTTATTTTGCAATTCACAAAGTAAATCACTAAAATTTTTAGCTTCAAACTATAAGTTTAACTTTCCAGTGTTTTAGAATTACAAAATAGCAAAAAAGTAAAACTTTTTTTTTTAGCTAACATGCTATGAACCGTTTAAAAGAACAACTTTTGAGTATAACCCTTCCTCGCTGGGTCTACCAGCAGTCTACTAACGATTTGAATTTTTTTGAAAGATCCGTTTTTATTCGCTGTTTCCATTAGGATTAGTCTACTATGATGAGTATAGTGAGTCTGCTGTTTGTGAGAAGTATACGTTTTGACTATACATAACTATTTAGCGTTCGGCAAACGGGTAATACTTAAAACTGTGGACTGGTCTCGTATTCAAATGTGTATTTCTTAAAATGACTGATTATGCTGTCATGTGGGCTTATTTATGAATATTTTCATGGTAGAAACAAGTATAAGTGGCAAAGAAAATGGTTGGACTCAACTGAATTTGTTCTAAAATAATACGACTTTGCGCATATGACTATCCTAAATTACTATTTTTTACTAACATTAGAAAAAAATGTTTGTTGAAGGATGTTTCAATTTACTCACGTTAAAAATATTTGGCCACCATAAAGTAAAAAATAAACTTGAGTTTAGGAATAGGCACAGAAAGGCCCCTAGCAAGCTGAAATGCTAGATGATGAAATCAAAGCATATACTATATTTTAACGTAAAAATAAGAGTTGAAAATTCCAAGATGGCAGCTGGGCACCATGTTGTAAAATTTATTTAAATTGAATGAGAAGTCCTGTGATACCTTAGGTGTATCCAAAATGGCGGATTGGGGCGCTGTCGTATATGAGCGTTTTTGGATTTTGAATAACTGGGGCCTATTTGCGTTCGCGAAAAAATATGAGATATTTAGTTGCAAAAAATTGGCAGATTTCGATAATTCTGATTGGAGTGTTCCATATTTCATTCGATATTCAAATAGAGATTTCCAAGAGAAGAAGGTTCATACTATAGTAAAAACGCTCAACTTTGACAGCCTGCTGTACGTAATTTTAAAACATCGTAATCATATAAATATTTGAGAGTTACAAAGCAGACTTATAAGGAGCTTCAAAATGAAATGTAAAATTAAAAAAATCTAAAATGGCGTCCAGTCGCCATCTAGAAATTTTCAGCTGCTACTTTTACGCAAAATACAGTATTTATGCGTTAATTTAGTTTTTCTGAATTTCAGCTTACTAACTTGACACATCCACCAAAATTATAATTTGTTCAACATGGATAAAAGCAAAAGATGAACATCCTCACTAAATTACATAACTTAAGATAATTTATAACGACCAAAGTCCAGATGAATTGAGAAGATAAAGTTTGTAGATGGTTTATGGTTAAATAAGATATACATTTAATTAAATACGTTTATTCTGTACTATAAGTCTACAATAATTGATGTAGATAGATACCAGCTAACATATATTATATACACATTTAAGTTATTTGTCAACATTTATACTTGTCTTACACTTATAACATGTAGTTATCTTCAAGATTACGGTAGTAACAACAGTTCTTGTTCAATATACATAAATTTATACAAATCTACTTTAAGAGCAGTTAGATATTTGGCTAGCATTTGCCGGTATCCCTATTTGGTATTCGTTCGAATACCGAATATCCTCGTTGACGTTTCGTGCTTTTCAATAAACTATTCTGTATATGAGTATCACTTCACATTTCATCTCAAATATACAGGAACAAGCAGTTTTATAATCTTTTCAGGCATAAAAAGACAAATGCAAGTGATCACGGTAAATGGATAATCATAAGAAATTGGAACTAGATTATTGTTGGTTCGCATTTGCCGTAGATGTATCAATAATCGCGTTTATCAGAACACAGCTCTACTCAAGCTACCATTGAAATTGAAATCACTGCATTCACACATACACCTCAAGGTGATTTACAGTAAATCTTGCATTAATTGTTTTGAGATATACGCGCAAACTTGGTGATATTAATATTTGTGGCTGCTGGAGTTTTGCTAGGTTTTTACGAACGCGACATATAATAAGAAAACAGTATACAAATTACTTGCTAAGTGTAGATGACATATTGGCAATTATAATTTGTTCCTTTTTTCTTATAGATTTGAGTGATCGATGTTTTTTGATAAGCTCTGCAAGTTGAGGTTTTGAAATCGCACAAGTTTATCAAGTTATCCACGTATCCATGGATTTAACTTTGCAACGTGCAACGAGGACCTTACTTTCATTTGATAACCTATACAGAATATTTTATATTTCATTTCAAATTGCATCTCTCCTAATACCAAGTTTTAAGAGCGAGTCTTCCAGCAGTTCTATTCAATGAAGACCAAAAATGTTTACTAGATACTTGAGAAATGTACGACTATAACACAAAATCTATAAATGTTAAAAGTCTTCCGTACATCAGAAGACTATCATTTTTTGTTTTATTTTAACTTTTTTTCATCATTTAACTTCTGACACTTTTATGATAAATTCAGCTTTACCTATTTCATATTATTAGATGTTTAATACAAGCTATCAAAGCATTTCATATTTATTCAAAAATATTCACTTAAATCCATGACCTTGTAAATTAACAGTTCATGCAGTGACAGAATATACGATTCTCCGGTTGACAATATTTTTCAACTACTGTCTACCGTTGACCGACTTGTGGCAGCAACATTTGGAATGACTTGTTAACACTTTTGATTTTCATTGGTTTGACTGAGAAAAGATACTATAGATTGTACTAATTTCAATTATAGATTGCTCGGTATTTGTCAGATAGACCAGAGAATCTTGCACACGCTGTATATAAAATTGCCGTTATCTACAAGCTATGTTGGATTTCCCTCAAAAAATATATCTACCTACAAATATAGCCAGTGCACTAATACGCTAAACATAACAATGTGGCTATATCGATTTAAGGCAAAATTAATATTTTTGCATTTGAAACAATCTCAGAGGTACTTGTAAACAACGATACGTTTAATTCAGGCACTAGTTCTTTATTTAGGTCAGGGGCGTAGCCACGTGATTTTCTAAAGACGGACAAACATTATTCCTCACATGTATATAATATGCTTCATATGTATTGTTAAATATGAGTTCTCAGTATCTCATAAAGAATTCCGAAATGTACAAGGGACTATGAATCCCAAAGCCCCCATTGGCTACGGCCCTGATTAGGTTTTTAATAAACACAAGTGTAGAGAGTATGATGAAAGGACTTTAACCCCGGAGAATATTTTTCGTTATGCTAATTTAACAGTAACCTTTTCCCAACATTCTATACGTACCTATATTTTTACCTAGCCGGATCAACGGCAATACCTGCATTTTCCAGAAACCTTCTGGAATTTTAAGAGAATCTGAATTGAAAATTCTCTTATATCTTTCATCACATCAACTTATGTTAGATCCAACGAAATATTTTGAGGAATGTGAGTTTGGAGAATATTTCGATGAATCACAGTAGGAAACTACACAATTCATGTTACATGATCAAATATATTTGCTTCCAGTTTTCAGTTAGATCCATCATATCCATCTCTCGATAAGGCTTTCCTTAAATTATTTTCTGGGTTTTAAAAACCAGGGAGATAATAGGATAGCCTTCGCCACAGAATATATTCTCTCTAAAATGATACCGCGGTCTAGTTGCCAGAATCCTAGTATTCTCAGCTTTCATCATAGTCAATACATAATTGTAGTTTTCAATTTGAATAATCTCGTTTGTTTAAATACACGCATCCATATTTAACTAGGTATACTGGTAGCGTCGGTAACGAGACTTTAAAATAAGCTATTTTTTTTATCGCATGTTTGCTACTCTTACAAAATTCAAAATAACACTAAAGCACGACATCCAGCAAAATAATATCACAACATTTTCAATTTACCTTAGATTCAGGCTTTCACTTAAGAAAATGTTTGCGTCAAACGGTCGTTTTACTGCCTTCAGTCATGGTTCACTCATTCTATTTGCCATACCATATAGGTAATTACCTTACTAGACTAGTATGCAATGAGTTTACGCGTATGAAACGTATATGATATCCTAGGAATCGTTCCATTCATTCTGACTTTCATGTACTTACTGTCTTTGAGACACTGCCGCCCAAACACGTTCGAACCAAGATGACTGACTGAAGCCGAGCGTTATATTACAAAGTTCGTGATTTCAGTCCAGTGAATGTTCACTTGGAATGCTCGGCTAAAAAGCGCTTCAAATTCTGCAGGGACAGTGCTCACAGACGAACTGGTCGCCGCCTGTACTGACTTGTAATGTAACCATCAGAGGGATTCGTCAAAAAAGGACAGTTAAGTGGAGTAGGATATGCTCGACGTGAGCGACTCTGTTCGGCGCTCGCTTTAGCGATTGACTAGCGAATTTTTGTGTTACATTACATCACGTCTACAAATCGTGCGCCACTTAACTTTCGGTTTTTGGACGAATCCCCTCGATGGTTACATCACAAGTCAGTACAGGTGGCGAACAGTTCATCTGTGAGCACAGTCTCTACAGTCTTCTTATTTTATTAGCTGGGATCCGCAACATGCAGAATATTATAACCAAATCGAGAAACATGATGCGTGGCAACAGCTCTTGATTTTTTAAGATACTCATTAATGTCTTCCTCTAAATGAATTTGTCTGCCACCACGGTCTCCGTTTTTTATTAGGTTGCAATAGCCCATTGATATGAACGTAGCACTAGCTACTTCTAGGTCTGACTTGCAATAGAAAAATGTGAATTACTTTTGAGCCGAGCATTCCAAGTGAACATTCGCTGGAACTTTGTAATCTAAAGCTCGATGTGAGCATTACATTACAGTGCTCAGCTTCAGTCAGTCGCCGTCAGAACGTCTCTTCTCATGCTTAGAGCCTGTCGTTACCAACAAAATTACGTTCATGTCACGTGTCGAATTTAGTATCATTCTATGATAAGGTGTAGTGGGCCGTTAAGGTATTTGCCAACAAAGAAGTATTGATAGCAGAACTCATCGCCGTATGATGCAAACCTGCCATATTGAATTATAAGCAACAATGATAATCATCAACTCTCATTAATAACATGGTATTGGCCACGTAAATGTATAAACTGTAGTCTAAGATTCGTACTTATTAACAACTTACAGATCAAGATGCAGAATTACATATTATGTCCTTAAAATCTAACAGAAGAGTTTATGTAACCCTTCTACATTTTCTAATCGTTTTCTGAACAAACAAAAAAAATAACAAATCAGAATACTCTAGCTAAAAAATCTCATTAATCTGTTATGTGCTTTGACCTAAGTCCTGATTCCTTTTTGTATTGAAATGAGTGTAATATGTAATTCATAACTTTTCAATCTGTATTTAATGACTAACATTATTTGAGTCTTTTAACGATGAACAAATATACTACTGAACAATTAGTTCTAGTAGATTTTCTCTTTATATATCTAAAGCATCGCAGCAGCTTTTTTACTTCGACCATATAGAACTAGACTGAAAAGTCAAAACAAATTGACGAACCACTATCAATTATAAACTTTGAAACTGAAGCCACAATCATAACATCAATCGGTTTAATGGAAAAAATACAAAAGTGGACGACCATCACGTATAATCTTTTCTAGAACCTAACAAATTGCTAAACTAACTCCATATCTAACAGGTATTAATAGAAACAGATGTCATAACGCTCTTACATGCTTCGATAAGTTTATTTTGATTTAAATGCACGTTATATCAAAATTATTTGATAAGGAAAGACGCTAGAACTAGGATTTGTGGCAGACTGGGGTATGTGACACTAGTTTGTATTCCTTCGTTGACATGGGTTTATCGAAGTAGATAATGCGTCATGAGGTCTGGACATATAACGGTAGCAACACAAGTGTAACCTCACCCCAACACATATTGTAAAATCTAGTTACAATAAAAGCAGTTCTTTTTATTGCACACCGGTCTAACATCTTTATTGTATAAGGTTACTGCTATAAGTACTATAAAATTTTCACTCAAATAATGTTAATACTATGTAGAAAACGTTTCCTTGACACGACAAAACTGATTAATGTATATCGATTCTAATGCCTTTTATACAAAAAAATAACACACAAAATTTTTTGCGAAATGACATAAATTTCTAGGAATATCTATAATTCCACATAATTTGCAAACAGGTATCTCCCTAGTTCAATTGAAAGATCGTTTAGTTAAAAATGAGCCCTGATATTTTCTTCAACCTCGTAGTAATATTTTGGTAAGGTATCCAAAATTTGAATTTTTCTTACGAAACTTACTAGAGATATGTAAAAAGGACTGATCAATTAGATATCACGAATGGGGGAATGCAGACAACTTTTTGATGGAACCATTGAATATTCAAAAAAAGTGTCTGTCAAACTCATTCCTAGGTATGTTTTTTCTCAAACGAGCTTTCATTGTACTGCTAGCGATACGTATGTATCTTCAATATACAGTCCAGCTTGTCAAGCCTACAATTTTTCTTACAACTACAACTTTTTATCCGTGCTATTGTAAAAATTTTCAACATCGACAATTATAAAGCGTCTTTTCGTTACACTTGTAGACGTAAAGTACTACAAATTAATCATCCTAAACTGCTTAAACGTGTTCTATATGAGACGAGTTGTAAGAACAACATGCAATATTAAATTGCTGTTCAATCTTTTCCTCCTTTTCAACTCATCCAGAACCAAAAATCCTTAAAGCATGCTTCCCCAAAGATGAGTCTGTCTAAGACAAAAGGTAGTGCAAAAAACTTGTAAATTCTCTCAGGCTGATCTTGATGCGAATAAGAACAAAAATGTCCATCGATCCTCAGTTCACGCATGTCAAACTTAGAATTTCAAAGTTAGACTGCTACCAAACCATTGCATTATAATGTAAGTATAATCGAGGGCTTATGGTAGCTACTTAGTTTTTATTTGACGATATATCAAGTAGTTGAAACCATCGATCATAATATCATTATTCTGCAGTGAGGCATGAAGAACCCGATTCCGATACTCTTTGTATAGTTATTCTAGCACTGACAATAAACCAAATTTTTTTACTAAATTCAAGAAATTTTTGTATTTAAACATATGTGATCATAAATATGTTTTTAAAATTCCATCAACCTTTGTTCATCTTGGTACTTGATTGATCTCTAAAAGTCCAAGATCTCCAATTTTGATAATCTTTCCAGTATTTAATATTACTATGGGTATGGTCGCAACGCTTATTACTTCAAACTTATGATCTCTGGACAAAAGCCATTTTCCATAAACAAAAATCCCATGCGTCATCGATCTGCAGCAGTTTTAAATTTGCTGTCACTATAGCAATTCTCATCTAGCATAGAACACGCGTTTTAACCTTATGCTATTCTAATATTAATATTCACATTTACGATAACAATATGTTTCAACGTTACTATAAGGTATCACAAAAAATATTCTCATCTTATAGAGATATTTTTGCAGTTCTTTTCTATATAGTTTTAGCTTTGTGAAAGCGCTATCTGGTTTTCAGGTATTTTATAATATACAGGTATAAATTCATCTGACCCGAATTTAATGTGATTTACAGATTAAAAAAATACCTCTCCATAGAAAATATATGTATATTTTTTTGTAAGGAAATTCAAATATATAACGAAAATAGCGTCATCCTAAAAGTAAGTTTCAAATAGATAATAACAGTTTTGTAGCGACATTCGACATATACTTTCTGACAGGTCGAGGAAGATTACCAACATGTGATACGAAATAGGAGATATATAGATATGTAGCTGCGTATAGAACAATTCTATAACATGAACTCTATTATATCTGTCAAGCTATTTAAGCCATGGATCAAGACCTCTAATTGTACAGTTTTTATAAAAATCATAAACTATCATTATCTGGAGACAGAATCAAAATGACGTAGGTTCTCTGTAGGTCGAAAAATAAATAATGAGAGCATAAACATTCAAGTGATGATCAAAAATCATTCAGATGAATCAAAGTATTATTTTACCAAATTACAGTTTCGTTTAGTAAGAATTGTGGGATCTTTTAAAACTAATTCACTTGCACGTTGTTTAATGGTTTCGCGGCATCTCCCATCACAGAATAAATGCAGTTAATCGGTTTTTACTGGAACTGCTTAGTTTTATGGAAAATTTGCTTAAGTCTTTTGGCATAGTCGTAAATATTACCGATCTTACGTATTTATATTGATGGCCTAGTATCAAGTCAATTTACGTGAATCCAAATCTGATGTGACTGAAATTTTATCTAGAAGGCCTTGCAGTTAGAAACATTAAATTTAAATTTTCAGAAATTAGTGGTTCTATCAAATATGGTGGGCGAGCCAGCCTAATAGATAGTATGTTTCAAAGGAAAACTGGTATGCTCCTTCACCATCCTAAAAGCTTATGCAAGGAAAATGCATTATTCGTCGTGGCTGTATTTGCGACCACCAAAAAATGGCTTACGAACGATCATATCATCATTATGGTATCCGTGGTGACTTTAGTATAGTCTACTTCATGATGATTTCCGTCTCCTTTGTATTAGAATGATATGAAGTAGGTAAATCATCGATAGACTTTATAGCTTCTTCTTGGAGAGCCGTTGTTCTATGCCAATATAATTTCAGCTGATCAAAGGGTCATTTTTCTGAGTACCATCTATTTTTAAGCATAGCTCAAGGCTATGATGTGAAATATTCATTTTCTTCCACCGGCTAATAACATTCTCGTATTGTGACTCAATAATCTTGAAGCTTATATAAAGAGATGCTGATTATTAAGAGGAATATGTCAAAAAGTGCAATGTTCATGCATGATCTTACATTTTTTCGTTATGCGAAAGTATGGACAAATAAACCTTCTTTTTTACATACGAGTTCTCCTCAACAGCTCTTAGATATGATGCTGCATTTTGTGCGACACTTGGTCAGTATTTACAATTTCGAATACCCGAGCAACTGACAAATTTTTATTTTCCATTCGTTAAATTTTATGCAGAATGCTGGCAAAGTTAACACTCTAGGGCTTTTGAATGTTATTGGACTAAATTTGAAGTACAGTTTGCAAAATATTGTGAATAAGAATGAAATCAGTTTTAAAATATTATCTGATTAATTTTTTGTTTGTGCATGTATTTCAATCAAAAACCATATACTAACTGCTGCCGTTATTAATAGCTCAAATCCTCGTGATGTAAAAAGACGAAAGTTTATCAGTTTAGCGCATAAGGCGATCAGGTAATAGAAGTAGTACTAAATTAGTTCAAAGAAATCTAGATAAGAAATGTTAAGATACAGCTTAAAATTATTGTCTATGTTTAAGATCCAGAAAGAAATGGAAACAACGGAGTAAAAAATATATATAATATATAGATAATATGTGATCGGAAGTATATTTTTGTTAAAACTTTTATCGTAGATATAGATGGGTTGGTGCTTCTACTCGGGTTTGAGTCTATGCCATTGTACTATGGTCTGTCTTGGCTTCGTTATCATGTCTTGCCAGTGCTTCGTTTCTGATGCACCGGAACCATTTTTACCTGCAACACAAAATAATTTATATGAAAATTAAGAAACACTTCCAATCAAAAAATTTATTTGATTTAGAGTTTCATGATGTGGAAAGTGGGAAAATCTTCTTTTGGTAGATCATTTCACAATACAATATTCTAACAAGCAAGGAGCAGTTATATCAAGCAGTCAAACTTATGTCCGTAGTGTCCGTGGAAAGGATGGTCTAGAATATGTTGCAAATCTCTACTACTCATACAAAACATTAGAAGATAATGATAGAGCTTCCTGTAATTTAACTCCAAAAACTTATTTTATGGTTGAACGAGACTGTTCGACTAAATTTTGGCAGCGGAATATAAAATTCGCGCATCCCCTAACAATAATGGTAGAAAACAATTAAGTCACTTAGATCGACAGGGGTAAGCTGGCCTTAATGCCGCACTACTATTTTTTAAACCCTGTATAGTACTGGCCTAACGATGATATTTTTGCGAAGCCTGACGTCAGTAAGCTAGCCGTTTTTGGGACACACACTCTTGCTTCAGTATTATCCATTACGAAACAGAATCCAGTACGATACTTTTGATGCTTTAAAGTTTAAAGATATAGCAATTCTAATATCAGATTCGTAAACAGCGACTTAAAAAGGCTCCGGGCATATAAACTTGCAAGGTGCTTCCTCTTTCAGGCTTTTATCTTGAAAAAGGCTTATTTCCATGTCAGACAAGAGTACATTTCCAGCTAAAACATGCTTTTTACAATAAGCAACAATTCCATACATAATGTCATTATTGTTGACGTTAATTGTTTTCTATGAACAGGATGGTGTTGAGTATTGCTCATAGGTGTTAGGTATCCGATCAATTATGCAATAATATCAAAAATATATTCAAGAAACATACATTTTCAGTGGCGCGTACGAAATTTTGTTCACTATTCTCATAATTTTTTTTATTCTACATAAATCCCACAGACTGACTACATATTCTGAGACGTTAATACGTCATCACAACTAATGGAATGATGTTTTGTAGGCATGTTCCTTACTCTGCACCACCTTAAAAATTCTTACATCTTCATCGCTATGGAGCATATAATATGACTGGATATTAGAGTTGAGGAAATTTACAGGAAATAACATTAAACGATAATGCAACATGATACGTCCATAGTGGTATAAATAATTAACTAATGCGGTAAATAATTCATTGGTACATACGGGTTACGTATATAATATCGATGGAACTGACCCGCATCGGATGAAAAAAAGCAGAAGGGATGACAGCAGGTGACCTTCAACATCTACCAACGCACTATCTATAAATATGAATACGATTATAGCAGCTGCTCAACCGTAACTATGAAGCTATCATAAACTATCCAGAATAAATATAGAGAAAGCAGTTTCTGCTGGCTCTCTGGATGTGTTTTACGTGCAACACTGGCACGATTTACGTTCGCACAGCAACCCTATGTTGCGTGAACTAGTAAACTACACAGCGCAGAGCAAGTTTTGAATTATTTCTGCACAACAAAAGCATTTTGGTATGTCATTTTCAAAGTATAGTTTGTTTCTGCCTGAGTTTTCCCATGGATGGAAGCATAAAACGTTACAAAAAGGTAGAGTGGCGTGGCATCAGATTATATTCACCAACCGTGGGTGGAAGCATCTCGTTAAAAATTGCATGTGAAAGGCGCAGATAAAGGTATTAGTCGAGCGAGAGTTGCAGTCCATTTTCTGATGGAGTAGGTAAAAGCAAATCGACGGACTGGAAGCACATGCTAGCGATTAGCTGGCAATATTCACGTACCACTTTTCCACAAATTGAAACGAAACGGTATCCATAAAAAGCTTTTAGAACAAAGAGCAACTTATGTTATACAGCTTTTTCACATTTTTACAGGGAAAATTCTATGAATAACGTCTGCAATCATAGCACTGTAGAGCTGCTTATGTAATTAGAATACATTCACAAAAAAAATTTAAATCATCTTGTCCGAGGTTCTATGAATGCAATTTGCTGAGGTGTGAGCCTTTCTTTTATGGTTAGTGGTGAAATACTTCCTTATAGTTCATTTTTTAAATGTATAATAATTACACAGGGCGTCTCAAAGTAAATAATGAAGACATCGAAAAATGAAAATCTCAAGTTCAGAGCATACGTATTTGAAAGAGTGTAAAAGAGCACTAACTTATACAGTGCCTTACTTAGGTAGTAGGTAGTTTAAATGTTGTCGCTAATTCTTTTTCTATGATTACAATTAAAAAATATATCACTGATTACGTTATTCAACATAAATAGGTTTTTAGTTTTTTTTACGTAATAGTGTTTATCGTTATAAATAATAATAAAATGTAAATAAATTACTTTTGCTCCGAAAAAATTATTTTGAAAAACATTCTTCGTTTAACTTAACGTATAAGAAAAGATGTTTGTTTCTATAATTTAACTTAACGTATAAGAAAAGATGTTAGTTTATATAATTATTTTTGCTGAATGTAATTATTAAATTATTGAATTGAATTACGAGTATTAAATGTTGGAAAGATTTACTGTTGCGCTATTTTCTGAATTGTTGTGTCTTTAATTTGGAAAAAACGATATAAATAGATTATGAAGAAAGTCAGTAAATTTGTTTTTGAAGAGTATAAGCAATAAATCACATGTAATTACACATTGATTTATGAAAACGATGGAATGATGGAAAGCCATGTATTTTGTTTGCTTCAAAAAAAAATCAGAATTTTGAACTCTTTTTTCTGAGACTTTTACACTTGATACATTACTGCCTTTTACCCAGTACAGTGATATTCAAAAAGGCCCCTCCATACTATTTATTTTTTGAACGGGATGGGTTAGCAAGCTTAAATTCATGGTAATGGAATTAATGCATGAATACTATGTTTAAGCGTAGATGTAGCAGATGAAAATGTCAAGCCAGTGGTTGAGCGCCATCTTATTTGATGGAATAAGGGTGTTCATTAATCGTTCATTAACGAATGTATCCGCAACCATTTCAAAATTCCCGCATCTAATATTTGAGTTTTCACAATCCTACGCCACTGGTGAAGAATGAAGATTTCTGCTAATGCGCAGAGCGAGAAGAAAAACTGCTAGCACGTTTTATGGTGGCCACCAGACACAATCCGAAAAATCTGACCGCTTACCGCATATAATCTACACACGGAAGTTTAGGAGCCTTTTACGCGAGTGCACTCGACAAAGGTGAGTGTTGAGTCCAATTAATATGTTTCATATATAAAGCTATACAGCCCGCGACATTAGTGATCCTCCAGAGCCAAATTACAAAAATATTCTCCAATACTTCTTTTGCTTAATATTAATCATTATGCATATTTCCAAATTTCTCATAGTTCACATCATCTTTATTGTACCAAATGGATTTTCTATCATAGAGGACTTTCAGTTATTTGAAGACACGTGTTCAGTGACGTACGCAAATTGTATTCACTTCCTTTAACAACATTTATATACAAGCCTTTAATTGCTATATATTGCTACTACATCAAACAAACAACTAAAACAAGCTGAGGCCTTGCGTCAGAAATGCATTGAGAAGGTCCATCAACTTTTTTCATTTGACGAACAAGTTCAAGTTGACCACAATAAATGTGCAATTGAAGATGCGTTTCAAAAAACTGCCCGATATGCAAGTACAGTTTGAGTCCCATCATGATTCAGTTTTGACCCAGCTGGCAAAGAGGAGCATAATGTAGATTCAGAACTAGCCAAGCGTCATTGCGATCCCTTCTGGATACATTTCATGAAAAAATTGCTGATTTGAAAAACATGGGCTTTTCCGAGAGGAACTCTTCCTTTCTACATACCTTCTAGGCATTTAGATGAATCTATTTTAACTACTCTTGAATCTCAATTGAATGCCACTCGCTCAATGTAACGCTTTAGAGACTGTTCAACTGTCTACCGCTTCTGATGTATCAGACAAAAAAAGTTAAATTTAAACATCATCCGCAGATGAAAAATATCCTTTTATTATATATATTATATGAATTTAATACAAAATGTAATGTAATCGCCCATACCTCTACTTCTTTGGATAATTTTTGTGGACCTTTATCTAAGAATCAACATTTTTCCTTTCAATCGATTTAGTTGACATTCTTGACTTAGAAAAGAACTATCAAACATTACGAATTTTGACTGATTCTGGTTCACAAAATACATAATTATATTTGAGCTGTGTTAAGCACTTAAGATTAGCACGATATGATGTGTCTATTATTATTGAAGGTTTGAATAACATGCCTGAATTCACGACATACGGTGGAATTACTTTTACTATTAAGCCGCTAAAGAAGAATAAACATCTTAACTTTGACTCATTTATAGTGCAAAAAATTTGGTCCAGAACACCCTCAAAAATTATAAATTTATACAATATTGTTTGAAACCAAGTACTAACAACATATCAGTATGTTCGTCAAAAGGATATTCAATATTCACGAAAAAATCAAGCAAATATAATCTAACGTTAATTCAAATTAACAACCAATAATAAATTCAAACATTGCTTGTTATTGCCTATTAAATTTTAACACTTGATGTAATAAGAACATTTTTCAGAAACCAGCTCCGTAAAAAAATTTTTCTCGAAAAAAATGCGAAATGGCCTGTTTTTATAAGAGACAAAAAACGAAGTAAATAAAATAGTATTTCAAATAAAAAAAATAAGGTACTTTAAATCTTGATTTGAAAAGGAAATCATAACGATATTAGGTATATTTTGGCTATCACAAAGCGATGGCTCCGACAAACACAAACCGTACAAAACGCGATACTCTATCAGAAATAGCTAGAATTTATGATCCTTTTGAATTATCAATTACAGTCGCATTTCTTATAAAATGTTTAATGCAACAATTATCGATGGTAGAGCTCGACTGGGATGACAATCCACCTCAGGACTTATGTGATCGCTGGTCACGTTTTACAGGTGAGCTACCGCCATTATCAGAAATAAAAAATCTAGTTGCATACCATCTAAAAATTCACTGTGTCAGCTAAACGGGCTTTCTGATGCTTCCTTATCGGGATATGCTGCTGTCACTTGCATCAGAATTACTGAAAATTGTAGTTATTGCATCTATTTAGTACAGGCACCACTTTAACTAATATCACTTCCACGAATGGAATTAGCCGCCGCAGTTTCATTTACGAGTTGAATGTTTCGTGCTCATAAATTTTTGTTTGGTTCATCTATCGCACTTGGATAAAATAAGCTCCGCGCAGATTAAAAACTTTTGTCAGCGATCGCGTTGTAAGCATTCAAGAAGGAGTTCCTCCTAGTTTAGGATATTATATCAGTTCAAAAGGAAATCGAAGTGCTTACGCCTCAAAGCGCCATTTCTGAAATTCTAAAGAACAATACATCGTTGTCAGGCCCGTTATACCTTCCAAGTTCAGAATCAGACTGGCCCAAATCCGAATTCTTTTCAAACGATGAACATCCTGAACAAACATCTGAAGCACGTGATTGTACTTTTATGAGCGTCATCGATGAAGACAATATTTTATCCATCTGGTAAGATAAGAGAATTGTTTGCTACATTTCGCTCTCCATATCAGCGACCTGGCCTCCGCCTGTCGATTTTCAGGCACTTATTATTAATTTTGTCGAGCTTAAAAGAACCATAATGATATTGGTTAGTCATGTGCAACATTTATATTTTTACGGCATTATTAACAACGGCAACATTAAATCCAACACTCAGATACCTTAGACTTTCCGCTAACTGGAAATTTTTCTCGATAGTGATAATATGTTACTGGTTGGAAGTCGTTTCCAACTCAAGGTACACTCAAAAGCGCTATTACCACGAAAGTCTCGTTTAATGACTTTAATTATTGAACATTATCACCAGGTTGACATGCACGTAGGAGCTCAAACAGTACAACGACTTTTAGTTCAATATTTTTGGATCTCATCTTCCAAGGGAACTATTCGTTCAGTACTTCCTAAATCTATAAAATGTTATCGCGCGAAACCTGGTTCATATTAACCAGCAGGGGTATTACGTATCTTGAAGAGTGACATTTTTTTTGACATTATATAGTTTTTTGTGACATTATGTAGGTTTTTCTAAAAGATGTCAACGTAGCCCTAGCTGTTGTGCACTTGATGCTTACTCGTTCGGTCGCAGTACGCGTTGCCTCAACGTCATGATGCTTCAGCTATCAATGATTGGCTCTGATGCGATGTTACATCTGCTTCATAGATGGCATTATTGGAGGTCTAAGCTATAAGTTGTATACTGTAGCTGGAAGGAAACGGCAGTGCACAAGTCCATAGTGAGGATATGTGTACTAATAAATTGTATTTATGGTAATTCCATTAGTTTCTTGACACAAATACACTTACTTGAGATGTATGCAAAGTAAAAAATTAGTTGCGCATCCGCTTTTTCTTATTCAATCTAGAAATTACATATGCAAATTTGCTGAATTTCGAAAAAGAGAGCGACAAGGAAAGAAAATCACTGGTGAGAAAAGATTGTACATACAGGAATATTTATGAAAGGTAAACAAGTTATTTCATTTCACATTAATTTGTATTTGCAGTCATTCAAATTTCATAGAAATTTATTAAACGATGTCAAGTAGAAAAAAAATCAGCGTCTATATGTGAGGCAGTGCGAAAATGTTTTGTATGTAATGCGTCATTCCTAATAACACCCGACGCGAGTGCGGTGCTGATTTTTCACAGTACTTCTCAAAGTTTTCGAAAAGGCAGAAAACGGGGAAAATCGTAATGTATAACTATGAGCATAACCGCTCTTCAGAAAGGTCAACACAAATAACCGGTTTAGCACAGTTAACAGATATATTTCATGGGTAGCAAATGTCACTCATCTTATTGAGCATGTAGTGTCGTTGAGTCAGTCATCCATAGATGGACGCTTTGATGACACTCACAGCGCTCATAGCGAGCAAACGCGGAATGTACTATTTTCACACCAGGAACCATCTAGGTATCATGTTGACGGCTTGTAGCCAGGAGAGGACGTTGCTCAAAGGTATATTCAGATTGTGGCTTTAACTTCAAACCAGCGCATAAAATAATGAGAATTATTCGAAAACGCAGCGGAAGCAGAACATTTTGAATTGCACTTCAGTCCCTTTTCAGCTCCCCACTTTTCTGGTCTCGCAGAGGCTGGTGTCAAATTAGTTAAAATACATTTATGTCGTGTAATTAGTATGGAGCTTTTGACCTATGAACCGCTAAATACGATTATAGCTCAAATAGAATCCATTCTAAATTCAAGATCACTTTTCCCTATTAGTAACGATCCTAATGATCTATCAGTACTGACACCCGCACATTTTCTGACCAACGGCGGATCCAGAATTTGTGTCAGGGGAAGGGGGTCACAGCATTCATGTTCAGGAAGGTATTCATCTCGGGGAGACGAGGGAGTGTTATTAAAAATTGAAGAACGGGTGGTGGCAGTGACCCTATCCGTGTACTCATATGGTGTGGTCTATGTTTTTGAGCTGATAGATAAAGAGAGCGAGATTTGAACATTCTTACGGTGGTTAGATAACTATGCTGCTTACTACTGACTATTCCCTTTCAATCAAACGAAACCGCTTTTCTCTGATTTTGTCCTCCAAAAAGTACTTATTATTACAACGAATGCAACAGCATTTTTGTTCTATTGGTCTAGACATACCTACCAGTAGTGTATTGTCCCTTGATAATTGCTGGTACCTACTTGTTATAAGTCTCAGTGGGGACCAAGAGACAAACATGCTTAAAGACTTGAATGAACACTGTACTCGGAAGCACGTAAGGAGAAAGTTACGCTTAAATATATAATTTGTTTTACATGGTACTCGTTGTATCTGTATTAATTCTAATTACAGTACGGTGGTTCCTCAGATACAATATCTATAAGCTGAAAATATTGAAAATGAAGAGGTAACAATATACAGCTTCTGGGCAGACAATAAGATGAACGGTTTTCAAAACCAAGTATTATTTTTCGAAACTGGTAACTGTTGCTGCTGAAATGTTTTTTACTGTAGTACGGTAGATACTATGTATAAAGGTTAGAGGATACATGGTGTAGATGATTTTCAAAAGCAAGTACTATTTTTACTTGGTAAATGCTGGTACTACATTATTTTTAACTGTAAATCAGTAGTTACCAGGAAAAAAATGTATTTGATTCTACATGTCTTTGATACCAGCTGGAAGAGGTACTTGAAATATGTTTATGTGTATGTTTCTGAAGCTCAGTGAATATATCTTGCGGATAGTACTTGTACGTCGAAAATCTGAATTTTGCTTTTTTTGAATATTTCAGGTAAATCATTTATAAAATAGAAAGAAGTGGCCCCAGGATACTGCCCTGTGGAACACCCAACGTATTTTCAATTTTTGATGAAATAGTGTCATTAACTTTTGCAACTTGCATTATTTTAGATAAATAATTTCTAAACCAATCTAAAACACTTCCTGTTATACCATATGCCTTCAATTTATCTAACAAAATATCTCTATCAATCGTTTCGAATCCCTCTTCAAATCCAAAAATACTGCTATGACAACTTCTTCTGAGACTATGGCTCTTCTCCAATTCTCAGTTACCAACTGGAAAGCCGTTTCTGTGGAATATTTTTTTCGAAAGCCTGCTTGCGCCTCCACTAAAATTTTGTTTTCTTCTATAAACTGCATTAATTGGTCATGTACTATGGGCTCTAATAATTTTTCAATGTCTGGTAACACATTTACTGGTCTCATATCGGTGCATCTTTTAGAATTGGTGTTATTGTAGAGCATTTCAAATTTTCAGGAAAAGAACTGCTTCTCAGTGAACAATTGATCCAATTTAATACAGGATATCCCAAGATTTCGAAACAGTTTTTCAGCACGCTTTTAGTAGTGATTTCGGTACAGTTATTTGATTTTAAATATTTTACTTTTTTTCTTAGATAATTCAATGATACGCTATGAAATTTTGAAAGTGTATGCAACATTTCCCCCTGGAAACTGATTTTCATATAGTCAGGTGCAGCATTGGCAGTACCCACAATATCAACAATACTTTCCACAAAATATTCATTTAGTTTGTTTGCAATGACCAAAGAATTTGTTGCGGTACCGTTTTCGAATTGAACTTGATTTACACAATCATGCGGCTTCCAATTGATCAATCTTTTTAAAGTCTTCCACATCTTTGCACTGTCGCACTTTTTATCGATTTGTTTATCGTAGAATTTCCGTTTTTCTTCTCTAATTACATACACACATTTATTCCTAAGAGTTTTATATTGTATTGTTTATCTCTCAAATTTTGAGCTGCCTTAATATTCTTGTTATACCAGGGTGTATTTTTTGTCGAGCAAATCACTTTTTCATCAGATGCAAGATCTAAACAAGTTTCTGTATTTCCTATTATGTTGTTATATATTTTTTCCATATTCTCACCAAAATTCCAATAGCAGCCAGCGAGTTCTCGTTCAGGTTTTTCGTACTTAATAGTATTTACGACTTTCTCAATTTTTGTATCAGAAAAATGCCGTACCAAGTTCAGCATTGTAACTGTGATCACTAACTTTAGGTGTATGTACAGCTTTAATCCCTGCACATTCGAAATTTACAATAACAAGATCTAACAAAGTCTCTGATAATGATGTTATTCTGGTACTCTCTTCAATTTTTTGCTTAAACCCATAGTTATTTATGGTTTCTTTCAATTATCTTGTTTTCATGCTTTTACCATAATAATTTAAATTAAAATCACCTAAAAGTATTATATTGTTTCTGAAATTAAACATTTCTTCGCATTTTTCTTCAAAAAACTTTAAAAATGTATCCGCATCACTGTTTGGTGAACGGTAAAAAGTACAAATATCATAACGTTTCCCAAATAATTTGAACTGTATATGTGCATACCAGTATGCATAGTCTAAAGTGGTACAATCGAATAATTTGATCTGTATTTTGTGGTAAACATAGTTGGTAGTATGTTTACTCGGCATCTGCAAATACACTGCTACTAGATAATTTGACATGTTGTACTCCCAGTACTGGGTGAGAGATCTACACATAAATGTTTTGGAGCGGTGAGCGAAATTCACAAATAATGATGGATACTTATTTAACTAAGTAGCATGTATTACCAGGTAACTGCTTGTATCACCTTTTTTTCGTACGGTGGGTACTGGTTAAAAGAATTACTTGTGAACTACATCAACTATAAATAAAATTGGAACCCTTACTTATCACCAACAAAACTGAACACTTCTTGAAATTAGTGTTTTTTATACTCCAACTACCACGAAGGCCTAAGGCCCTAAGCACCCATTGGGTACCTGCTAACTGCTGATACTACATTATTTTTAACTGTGTGTACTATTTGTATCAACTAGATTTAGTGCAGGGTTCACCCTTAAATTTCCCGGGTTAGTTATGAAGAAAAATATTTACGTGAAAGGAATGCAAATAATGGATCAAAGTGATTTACTGTCTACTTAATAATTTTTTATTAAAATGTCAGAATAGTATGTTTGCAACCTCAAAGCATTGGTATTTTAAAACCAGTTTACAAGAGGCCTATTAAAACTGTGGATCTTTTGGACTTTTGTACACATAAACATAAACCGTCTGGACTGTTGGGAATTATTACAATGAATGCAACAGCGTTTGTGTTCTAGATGGAATCGAGAGTACTTGCACATACAGGGTGGCGTATCGAAGGGGGACACAAGTGGCAAAAAATCACGTTAGCTCGTGCAGCCCCCTAAGCGGGGGTGACACCACCCCCAAAATCTTAAATGGAAAGGGGGGTCGAGTGATACCTTATTTTAAAGATCTTTCAATTCCCTTTATAATGATATAAAATTAATGTGCTTCAGTTCAGTATTTTTGAAGATTTATTGATTAAGAGCTTAAATAAAACTAATACATCATCATTAGTGGAGATCAATACATTTGACAGCAAAGTCATTTAAAAATGAAGAATGAACTAACCCTTTAGGCAAGTACATGTTGAAAATTGCCACCATGACTCTCCATACAATAATAAAAATTTTGCTCAAAACGTTGCCGCACATTTTGCAATATTTGAGGAGTAATTTGAAGGCACTCATTCACAATTATTTGTCGCAGGTCTTCCAATGATGTTGGCTGAGTAGCACAGATTTAGCTGTTAAAATGACCCCACATATAGAAATCCAAAGGTGATAAATCTGGCGATCTTGGGGGCCATTCGATGGCACCTCTTCTACCAATCTATCGATCTGGAAACGTCTGATCTAAATATTGTCGAACACGTAATGCGTAATGTAGTGGGGCACCATCCTGTTGGAACATCAACCTATTCGCAATGTACCGCCGATCATTCTGATTTTCAATTATGGCTGTTAAGTAAGAAAAAAGGACCAACTAAATGATCGCCAAAAATACCAGCCCAAATATTTAATTTTTGTGGCTGCTGTGTATGAACCTCATGATAAATTCTGGGATTAGAATCGGACCAATATCGGCAGTTATGACGATTTACTACGCCATTTAAGAAAAAGGAACATTCGTCGGAAAAGCAAGTGTTGAATAGAAAATGTTCATCGTTTATAATTCGTTCACTCATATCTTCACAAAATTGTAATCGCCGATCAAAATCGTCTTCATTAAGTTCGTGTATCAGGTGAATTTTATACGGATAAAAACTATGAGCCTTTAGAATCCGTTGGACGGTACGTCGACTAACACCACACACAGTCTCCAATTTGCGGGTAATTAACGTAGGATCTACATAAACTTGCCCTAAAACCCCCACTTCTATTGCTTCGTTCCTTATGGGATTTTCAATGTTGCGTTTTTTATTGGCGACTGACCCAGTTTCCCTAAATTTAGCTACAAGTTCTAGAACATACTTTCGATGTACGTTACTGTTCTCATGTCGCTCATTAAATATTTCTGCTGTTCTATTAGCGCACTGATTATTTCCGAAAAATATTTCGATAATTTCAACTCTTTCTGCTGTGGAATGTACCATGGCTAATTTATGTAATAAAGCGTTACAAGTTATTTTAGCAACAAAGTTTGGTCAAATCAATCGCAAACTATGTACTTACTTCCGATTTAAAATAAGTACGAGATATTTCCTTATCTTCAAGAAAAAAAAATTTTGCCACAAAAAAACGCTCCAATAGCTATGTTCAACAACTAAATGATAAACAAACCATGGGCGTAGTGAAGAAAAGCATTTACTTATTAAGTAAATTCTTTTATTCAAATTTCTTCTGAAAGTAGTACAAACTAATCTGATGTACCTATTAAAGTCTACTTTAAGCTTTACATCAATAAATCTTCAAAACTTCTGAACTGAACTTCATGTATTTTACATCATTATAAAGGGCTGAAACCCACCGCATCAAGTCCAACGGTTGATCAAATATTTCTCGTGAAAGAAGATAATTCTTCACACATCGTAATAAAGTAGTCCGCAAGCTTCCCGCCCTTAACAAATGCAGGAATAAATATTCATATACTATATACTTAGGTTAGGTTAGGTTTCTTGTGAGTGCATCAATAACGATCCTCCACTGCGACCCTTTGGTCTATTGTGGCTCACAACAATTCATGTTTTTCCCAGTTGCTCCGACCTCCCGAGGAAGTCGATCAACTTGTTTGGAGAAATATCCTTCAGGCCTTCTGCTTGGAGTACTACGTCTCCAAGTATGTTGTACCTGAATCTGGCAATTGCAAGGCATCTGCACAATACATGTCGGACCGTTTCATCTCCCTCCATGTACAGTCTGCACTCAGCCATGCCCAGCCTGCTCATGTGGTGACGCACTTTGCAATGACCAATGTACAGTCCTACTAGAGCTTTAAGGCTATTCCTGTTCAGCCGCAGCAAAGAGTCTGTTACCTTTCTGCTAACCCTACCCAGTATTGATGGATCTTTCCGTCCATCTCTGCAGAGATTATTTGTTTAGCCGTATTGTATGCGATCCCAATCGCTGGCTCAGGCCCTATGAGGGGTGTGTTAGCCCCACACTATGCCAGAGTGTCAGCTGTCTCGTTTCCCTCTAGACCTGTGTGCTGGTATCCATATGAGATGGACTTCATTTCTCTTCCCTATGCCACCGAGTCCTTCTTTGCAGTTCCACACTAATTTCGATCCGATAACTATCCTAGTAATACTGATGCTGTTTTTGTAGTCCATTTTTAGCGTCAAGCATCCAAAAGGTACCTATTACAACTTTTTATATGGTACTTGGAACGTATACGTAGTATTAAAATCGATGGATGAACTACCAGGTAAATCTACTTTACTCAATTCCGTATGTTCTACTAACCAAATGCTGCATCAATTTATAATCTTTGAAGCTTTATATTTCCGGAAACGTGCAGTTCTCCCCCTTAAATTTTACATGACTTGGCAGCAGCCGAACTATTGAAGGATTCCAGTCATACGGCGTATTTAATTTGTACACCGCCGCTTGCATTACGTAAAACAAACTTCAACCGGAAACTTGAGATGAAAATTGGAAACTAGCGCTTCACTGCTTTAGACTAGTGTGCGGATACTTTTCAGTACTTGACAGAAGTTTGTTCTGGACTGCGCAACAGAAACTCAACAGAGAGCAGCAGTTTGTGATTAGTATGACATTCTATAATGTGTGATGTGTTCGGAATGACACGTGTCCTATTTGAAACATGTTATGTTCGCATTTCCGGTAATGTACGCTACTCGAAAAAATTAAGAGACCAGGCTGTATTCCGGCTAAACAGCAATTTAAGGTTCAAGATTCTAGTTTTCAGGTTTATAGCCGAAAAATTTTAGGAACAACGGTTCTTATGCAATTCTAACAGATGGCGCGACAACATTTTTTGCAAAACTTTTGCCTTCTTTTTTACTCCACGGGCACGAAAACGTTTCTTTTGTTAGGCCATCATATGGACCAGATTTTAAAATCTCGATACGATCAGTTGGCGTGGATATAGCCTTGTGAACCTTCTGGAATGGTTTTGTGTGCTACAGGGTTGGACTTTGAATTGAAAAAGGATCCTGGAAACCCGTTTAAGAACTTTATTTTTTGTGTCCTTAGTGTTGTTTTGGAAAATCGATCGCATTTTTGGGCCTGTTAATGAGAAGGCTAAAGGATTTCGCGAGAAACCGTACAATGGACCGATCGGCATTACCGTATTACATAGTTATTGTAGTAATACATGATTTTTTAATGTGAAAATGAGAACTAAATAACATATTAAACTTTTCCCATTCAACCACTGTCGTTAGACTTAATCCTACCATGTTTGTTTTTATTTTTATTTAAAATGATCCTCATAGCTTTATTTTGTAAAATTTTTAATTTTGAAAATATATTTCATTTGCTGTAAACAAGATGGTTGAACAATATAAAAAATGGGGAAAAATTATAGTTATTCAGAATTTTTTGCAATACATATACATACTAAGATTATGGGAAGCTTCATAGAAGTTATTTATCTTCTTTGATACTTTTTAAATAATGTATTCATATTGCTCGTGAAACAGTAGTTTACTATCCACATATATACCCATATATTTAAATAACTCAACTACTTCAATTTTTTATTATTAATTATGAGCCTAATTGTATTGTCACCTAAATGTTTCTCTATTGACATACACTTTGTTTTATTAGTGTTTAATTTGAGTTTGCTAACATGTAACCAATTCAAAATTTTTTTAATATCACTATTTATCAGTTCTAAAGCAGTTTCCAAATGCTTATGTGCTATATATATCAAGGTATCGTCCAAATATATTTGATTTTTGCAGTGTTCTAGAATGTCAGAGATATCATTTATATAAATAATAAATAATAACAGCTCTAATTTTCTCCTCTGTGGCACCCCGACTGATATATTTTGAACGCTTTACATAATATTTCCAATTTTAGTTTTTGGACTCCCATTTACTAAATAATTTTGTAAAATATTTAATACTGATTCTTTAAAACCAGAGTGATGCAATTTCATTAACAATGTTTCTCTATCTATAGTCTCAAATGCTGTTTTGAAGTCTAAAAGTACTGTTACAAAACAATCTTTTTCGCCTATACTTCTGCTCCTTAATTTTTTTGGCTAAGAAACCAGAAAATTAAAAACTTAAGCTATTTTAAACTCTAGATATGACCATGATACACCAAAATACAGCTTGTCAAAGATCACCGAAAATTTTTTTTGCTCCCTTAATTTTTTTGAGCAGTATATATGGAGGTATTTGATTATTTCGGGAACCGCGGCTGCTACGTTACTAAATAGTATTTTGTGTTGTACTGACAACAATCAACGAGCTGGAAGTATAGCCGTCTTGAGCATTTTCATGTACCTAACGGTAGCGGCTCATGATATTATCAATCACCTCTAATAACATTGCAACGTGGGCGTTCAAAGGAAGGCTGTGAAGGTACGACTGACGACGCTGTTTTGTCAAATCAGGAATTTAATGTAAAAAAATGAACTGCAAGAATACTATGCTCTTCTCTTTTGTTACTAAACTAATGTAATATTCCGCGCGGGGCCCTGGAAGCTAAATAGCTACGGGATGACAAACATGTTTTGAAAATACCTCTTGTTTTCATAAAGTTATCATATAAATCACAGTTTTGCGGATACTCTCGCCGTAGCACTTTATATAATATATAGCTTGATGAAAACAGAAGTCATTCTGACACTCTGTAAATTATCACGTAGCTTTAATTTGCAGAGACCTACGCTGAATGTTATATGATTTAGTTTAGTAACAATAGAGAAATATCTGCTTGGAACTCAATCGGTGTATTTGCTCTCCGCCGTAACACATCTCATCCCATATCTATTTAACGAAGACCATTGTTGCAAAGAAATACGATAGACAATTAGAAATTAATGACATTTTTGACAAATGTTGTGACAACTAGACTTTGAAGGCGATACTGTCTATTAAAAAAAATTAAAACCACTATATTTAAGTTGTTATCTAGACCCGGTATTTTTATGTATAGATTTTTCTAGCAATAAGCCTTTCCATCCCAGGAGCTCAATAACGCTTCAGGACGGTAAACTAACTTTGGCGCCCGTTAACCTTTAATTCACCCAAACAAAATAACCATACTGTACCCTCAAGCGTGCCAATAGTTACAGCTGTTGCTTAGCAACAAATAAATATTGACAATTCTCGCTGTTGTTGAGAATAGGTCAATTTAACTGGGCCCTAAAGTTACTTTACCGCGTCGTAGAGCCATCCATGCGCTAAAAAGGTAAGATTTAATACCCGGAAAACCTATTCTTAAGGTAAATTTTACTGCCTGGTTGCAGATAGAGATTCATTAATACACTACAAAATATACATATATTTACATTAAAATACTGTAACGCTGTCGTAACTGGACCTCTGCGACTGTCATCTGGAATTCGGCGATTCGACGATAAATACATACATGTACCAAAGGTGGGCAGGGAGAGTTGCCGATGAATAATCAAGAGGGCGAAAGGCAATAGTTGTAATAAATTAGTGTGAGACTAAAAATTAATCTTTAAAAGCGGTGTGATCGCTTACAAGGAAAATACGCATAATATAACAACACAGATACCTTTTGATTCTTTTGCAAGTTGTATATGGATTTTGTTTCTTTATTAGTAAAGGTGACTACTGATTTGGTGTCTCATCCAGAGTAAAGCAGCCCTATCAAAGCTAAAATCATTAACATTAACCGGTGTAAGATTAAATACATTAACTTTACATCCTTTAGAAATGTAGCTCCTATTTCTTGCGGTTTCTGCTGTTTCTCAAGACTTGTTCAATAAATTGAATTATAGTGTATTATAGTAGGCGTGGGAGAAACTTACCGGCAAGCAGGATCCTGCCTATGAGCTCGTTCCTGCCGATATTGTCAAAATCCATGACCATAACGTCAAGGGAGCATTCTCGAATTTTCTCCCAGGGCACGTTGAATTGGAATGAGTCGTTGAAGACGGGGTTCAGCGTACACTTGAACACTGCTGTTTTCCTTTTCTCGATCCTTTTGTCGCCGAATTGTAGCCACACTTTCACGTATGGATCTGGAATTACGTGAATTATCAACGAACATGTTTCACTACAAGCAGTAGTACAAGTCTGGAAATTAAGCCTTGAGGCTGCATTTTGTATCAAGGCAAAACTCTTGCGACTAGTTACGCACCTCTCACTGGAAAATGTCGAAGTGCTTTGAAGTTTTAACATAAAGGACCTAAAATCTCAGCTTTTTACTTCGCAAAAAATCGCTGTAGGTGTCTGCACCAGAAGCCACAGATTCCAAAAAAGAGAACTTCGTTGAAATCGTTATTTAAAAAAAAAACAACAAATACCTCTTTTCTTTTTTAGAAAAAACACTGTTTATCGTCAATCTTCGTTGCACTAAACGAGTATTGAAAACATTTTTAAGTTTTAAGGAAAAATGTACAGAGAAATCCTGGTTTGAAGTGCGTATAATAGGTACACTAAAAATTGATATATTCTCTTGATCACTCCCCGCGCGCGCCTCCCAGTTATTTACTTGTCAAAAAAATTTTAAAATTTTTTTGAAACATGAAACAAACAGGTCTTGTTCATTTTCTGCTCATAGTTCCGTCGTCACTGGATCGATTTTGAAAACCTCATAAAATTTGTAGAGGAGAAAATACAGTAGTACCTCGCCAGTTTGCGTGGGAAGTAAAATTGTTTTTATGGTAAGATAACCGTAATAATCCTTTCGATGGTTTTGTTACAAAAATCTGTTTCAAATGTTTGGTTCGTTCCATTAATAGCTAAACAGAAGTTTGTTTAAACATGTATCTTTTTCTTTTATTTATTGTTTACCTTTTAGTAGGTATTTATGATACCTAGTTCAGTAATTTCTCTATATTTTTCATACATTTTATCAGTAAAACTTCTTATCATATAATTCTTCAAACGCATTTATCTCGCTTAACATACATGTGTTTGAAGATATTATGCACCAATCGCCATATTCTGAATTTCAAGACTCGCAAAAAACTGGCTGAGACTCTGGTGCTATCGTTAATAAATTATTCAATTGCTGTTTGCTTTCCTTTTCTTGATTACGTGACTAGATATCGAGCAAAAAAAATTCATAATAGCTGCTGTAGGCTCGTTTGTGGTCTGCGAAAGTTCAGCCATGTGTCATAAAGCTGCTACACGCAGTGCCGGCGGCAATGCCGCCGGGTTTATGCCGAGCGGCTATGCCGCCGGCAATACAAGCCGCGCAAAGCCGTCAAGCATCATTCCGGTTGTGACAGTCACATAGAAAGCTAGTGAAGTGCTTTTGCATTTTGATGAAATTTTTCAATTAAGAGCAGCACAGCTTCGTCGTCCCAATTAAACGACATTTTAATTTATTTAAACACACAAACTGCACAACACTACCGCTCGAATGCCAGGAACGAAGTGACGCCGGCAAGCCGCGTAACCCGCCGGCACACCACGGCGGCTCCTTGGCGCGGCAAGGCCGGCGGCTTTGTATGCCGCCGGGTGTACGGCGGCTTAGCCGGCGGCACTGTGTGTAGCAGCCTTAAGAAGATCAATGAGCTTAGATGGTTGAGCGTTGACCAGCTTTTCACATATAATTTACTAATTTTAGTACAACGAATCAAAATCAATAGGCTACCTACTTATCTACTAAAAAGGCTAATACCACGTGGGGATCTCAATTACAGGAATCTCAGACATAACTCTGACTTCAATATACCTAGTTATAGGAGCAACATTTTCCATCGTAGCTTCACTTACAGCGCTGTCAAGGTGTATAATAGTCTTAATGATAATTACAAAAAGAAGGGAATACTTGCATTCAAGAGAACCATTAAGTACCATCTTCTGGGGTCTGCTAGCCAAGCAAGCTGATATTTTTTTTTTATTTTGTTTTCGTTTTTATTGTTTTTTTTTGTTAGAGCGGGCCATGTAGTATAGATGTATAACATCTTAAGATTACTCTATTTAAGCCTTAATTATTGTATATATTAGTTAGTCGATTGCTATTCATTGTTATATCTTTTTTGTATGTGTTCTTGCGTTGTGAGGTTAAGTGGTAGAGTAGCCAGCTGGCTAAACTTCGCCTCGCAGTGTGGATGGATTAATAAAGACATTATTATTATTATATTTGTATTATAACATTTCTGATAGACATAAGTCATATATTTAAACATCAATAATTTACGGCCACCACCATAGATAATTTAGAATGGTGTTACTTTGCTTTTTGTGTTTCATCCATCAAGCCCTTTCAGTTATACCCATAGTATAGGGGTGACTAATGGAAATCATAAATTTCAATTTTTTGGTGGCCGCCATATTGGATTTGGAATGACGTCATTTTGCTTATTATGATTGTCTTATCAAGTCATTTCATTTCATACCCGTACCATAGGGGATACCGTGGAAATGTTAAATCGCCATTTAGTAGAATCCGTCATATTAGATTCAAAATGGCGGCAGTAAATTTATACGCCTCTAATTCAGAAAAGTCTGAGAGCCTTGGGAATTAACCATTGCTCACCTAGTTTATATAAAGTTTTCATCTTTGAAATTTGATTAACGTATTCTCCATACCTTACGATAAAAATGCCCAAAAATACTCTTTCTAGCTTGGGCTTTATTAAGCAATTTGCAGACTGTCAGGGCGGCAGAGTTTGGCAGGTGGTTGAGAGTCGTCACCGTGAAACTTGATTACAAATTTATGACCAATAAACAATTACTATTGGATGTGAAGCTGCGTTATATGCCGAAATTGCTATCAGAAAAGAGTATCCTTACCACCATGTATATCATGATACTCAATTTTGTATTCTCAGATCTTCTCAACACCCACTTTATGCTAAACTAACATTCCGTAGATTCTGCCACTATGCCCTTTCGTGGATTAAAACTGTATCGGCTTCTCCTTAATGAGAAAATACCTGTTGGGTGACGCCAGCCATGGCAGCACTTCTACAGAATTTCTATACCAAATGAATGTGCGCAGCAAAATTCCAAAATACAAAATCCGTTACAAAGCAATTCTGAGTGCACGCTCAGCATCGTATAAGCGAGTAATTTTCGGAGCTGAGTCCTGTTCAGACCATAAAATTTTTATATGGCTAATCGCCTCACTAATGAAGTTGGAAACCGGTGAAAATCCTACTAGAGGGACGTTTAGAGCTTTGGATTAGAGATACATTTTATGTTTAAGTGTTTAGTGAGTGGCGCAGCTGTAACCTGATACCACGGACTTTCAGGCAACGTTAATCATTTGTTAGGTGGTTGTTTTTTGATTTTTCATAATAAACTAACCGTGAAGGCAGAACTTTAATACAGAAATACCGTTACTGCTATAAGGATACGTCATTGGTGATCGATGTATTTGAGCTATCTAAGATAAGTGTGATTGAGGAAGGCTCTTCGGGTAGATTAGGGTTAAGGAAGCGGTCGTACCAACCTGTTGTTGGTTAACACAGTTCGAACCATTCAAAATAAGGAGTACAAGCATCGCGGTTCCGCCTGGCAGACCTAAAACGCGACGGCATCGCACATGTCAGAAGACCTGATTCATAGCCGGTCTTGTCAGTATGTGGTTCGAATGTTTCTTTGAATTAAAGTTTTTACATGCACTCTTCAAATACTAAAAATAAAGATAAATTCATCATTCCTATACATAAAACAGCCCAGTGATATTAAAACAAGAATAACCACAAAATATAGATCCTATTACCAGATTGATATTAGCGTTTCACGAGGTAGATTTATTTTATTTTGTGTTGTTGATTTTAGAAAGGAAACGATCACCTTTTATAATATGTCTAGTAAATATTTAAGAATTCTTAATTGACACATTTAATACATCTGATTAGCAGGTCTAGTAGCAAAGGCCCTCTTTTCGGATTAATTTGTATTTTTATGATATTTAAAATATGCATTTATTCCATTAAAGACGATCATCTATCTGTCTTATTATATTAATATCTAATAATGTGAGTTTTACTTACAGGCTGGGTTAACAAAAAAATAGATGTAGAACCTGCGTGGTGTTCCAAATAAGAAACAGTGTAAGGCAAAACAGTGAAAAAATTGTAGTGAAATAGCCTGCACAATTGTGAATATATACTAATATACAGGGTTATCCAAATTAAGTGTCCACCATTAGTAACTTTGTTATTAGTGAAAATACAAAGTTGTTTGAATTAGCAAACTAGTAGCATTTTTAACGCTGGTAAAAATGAGAAATAAAAAAAAAACAATTGAGAGTCGTTATTTTGATTTTTTTCAGTAAAATAACATTTTTTTAAATGGAAACCCCTGTATATTATATTTTTTTCTGTTAAACCATCAAATTTTAAACAAAAAAGCTTACAATAAGTTTTCTCCTAGGTTACAAATTGTTGAAGTTATGGCCTCCAATCTGAAACAATTAAATTGTATCGACAAACTTTATTTTCAACATCAACTTATAATCTTACAAAATACAATAACAATTTTTTTTAAAGAAGATGCTCGAAAACACCACCTTGTTCTTCAATACATTTTTGGGCACGTTTTTCAACTGCTCGAACTGTCTTAAGTATGGTCCTACCATCTATCTGGGTTATCTTTTCCCTAACTGCAGTCTTTAACGCGTCAAGGTTATCGTACCTTCGCTTGTAAATTTGGTTCTTTAAGTTACCCCACAAGAAGTAATCAAGTGGGTTTAGATCTGGTGATCTGGGAGGCCACTGTATTGGGCCATTTGTTCCTATCCACTGATCATTAAAAGTAGTACTTAGAAAATGATAAGTACCTCTGGAGTTGTGGGCAGGTGCGCCATCTTGCTGAAAATGCAGATGATGTCTACTTATAAGATCCAATTCGTCTAAGAAATTAGTCAGAATTTCTGACATAAATTCCACATATCTTTCACCAGTTAGGGTTCCCTCATAAAAGAACGGGCCAACAATTTTTGAACCAATTATACCGCACCAAACGTTGAAACTGAAACGGACTTGTGGGCCTCTTGGATGTACTAACAAAAGATTTTCTCTTGACCAATAATGGTGGTTTTTTCTATTAAACATTCCAGAATTTGAAAAATTTGATTCATCTGTCCATAAAAGGTAACGAAAGTTATTTACATTTTGGCGACAGAAGCTAAGATACCAATGGCAAAAAACAAGTCTTCTCTCTGGATCCCCTGCCAAAAGCGTTTGAACTGGTCGGTACTTATACGGAATAAATTTGTATTTTTTTAAAATCCTTTGAACAGTACCATAACTGAAATTAGAGTCCTTGAGAATATCTGCTATTGAATTCTCACGATAAGCTTCAAAATATCCAATAACTGCAATTTCCGTGGCCTCGCTTATTATGAATTCTTTTTTTGCCCTTGTTTTAGCAAAAACATTTTCGTTGTCCCTAAATTTTCGATAAAGTCTCAGAAAATATCGTTCATACGGTTGAATGCGAGCGGGATATAATTCACTGTAGTATTCTCTTGCTCTCAAGGAGGATTTTCTGCACACTAAATAGCATTCTAACATATCACACTTTTCTTCATGGGAGAACATTTTTCTTTAAATTAATGACACAATAAAGCTTATAAACAAGTATTTACACTAATGTTTGACATTATTTGATTTTATCATTGTTTTCCAAAGCCTTCTAGTTGCGAGTATGTCCAGTTTAACAATTTGTCGCTTATCTTAATGCTGTCAAATCGCGAACGCCATGTTGTTTTCATAGCCGTCTTAATATTATAATACTGCAAATAATTAAAAATATTTATCGTTATTTTGACTTTATTTTTGACTTTAGCGGAAAAGTCATTATGAACTTTTTTGTTTAAAATTTGATGCTTTAACAGAAAAAAATATAATATACAGGGGTTTCCATTTAAAAAAATGTTATTTTACTGAAAAAAATCAAAATAACGACTCTCAATTGTTTTTTTTTATTTCTCATTTTTACCAGCGTTAAAAATGCTACTAGTGGATAGGAACAAATGGCCCAATACAGTGGCCTCCCAGATCACCAGATCTAAACCCACTTGATTACTTCTTGTGGGGTTACTTAAAGAACCAAATTTACAAGCGAAGGTACGATAACCTTGACGCGTTAAAGACTGCAGTTAGGGAAAAGATAACCCAGATAGATGGTAGGACCATACTTAAGACAGTTCGAGCAGTTGAAAAACGTGCCCAAAAATGTATTGAAGAACAAGGTGGTGTTTTCGAGCATCTTCTTTAAAAAAAATTGTTATTGTATTTTGTAAGATTATAAGTTGATGTTGAAAATGAAGTTTGTCGATACAATTTAATTGTTTCAGATTGGAGGCCATAACTTCAACAATTTGTAACATAGGAGAAAAGTTATTGTAAGCTTTTTTGTTTAAAATTTGATGCTTTAACAGAAAAAAATATAATATACAGGGGTTTCCATTTAAAAAAATGTTATTTTACTGAAAAAAAATCAAAATAACGACTCTCAATTGTTTTTTTTTATTTCTCATTTTTACCAGCGTTAAAAATGCTACTAGTTTGCTAATTCAAACAACTTTGTATTTTCACTAATAACAAAGTTACTAATGGTGGACACTTAATTTGGATAACCCTGTATATAATACTAATAATGCAATAAACCAATCCTTGATAATATATCTTTTAATTCCTTCAACATTAAGATAAGAACCAGTTACAATGATTAATAAAGGCCAGAAAAAATTATCAAACTCTTGCTCAATTTTTCGGACACACTTGTTTATTTACGATGGATTTACTAAGTCAGCTTCATCCTGAATTATTAAAAAATACATCAGTCATACTCGTATATATCTACTTCAGCAAGTTAAAAAAGTCCTGTTTGCTTTTGCTCTGAAAGCATTAGCCTTCAAGTTAACCGATTTCTGCTTTATACAGGATACCTTGAAATGCTTGCGTCAGAAATCTCAGCCACATACTTGGCAGTAATCCAACTGAAGTAAGTTATGACATGAAATACTCTTATCTTCAGATCTGTATACCACCTGTATAGAAAATCTTAACATAAGATCAATCCGTGCGCTTGAAGTGTATTGAGCATACTTATCTAAGCTAGTCATACTTCAAGGAGGAATTGTTCCAATGTTAGATTGAGTGCCTGTATCCAATTGCAAAAAAAAATTATCGTTACTGGACATCAAGTCAGGGCATACATATTTATACCTACCTGATTTTCCGTTAATGTCTTTCGCCTTGAGGTTACGTGCTTTGAGCAGGGTTAACGTTAAGATACTGTTGCTAGGGTGGTAACAGAGTGATGTGAGCAGCTCTCCACACTTGTCCTTTGCAGGAGGCTTCAGTGCCTTCCAAAATGATGGCTTTTCACTTAGGTCCACCTGAAATTTATGCAAAGAAAGGCTTATTAATATTAAATTATTCAGTGGACATGTTTTTTAGAAAACTGAAGAAAACGTTATTCTTTAGACTAGTTTTGAATCATTAGTCTTAACTAAGGGAGAATATAAGAGAGGATTTATGAGGGTAAACAAGAGGAAGAAATGTAATAAAAGTTGGCGCAGTGTAGGGAAATATTCTGAAATTTGGTAGATTCTAAGTAAGGTAATTTCAAAATTGTACAACTGAACACGTATAGTTTGTATTTTGAACAAAAAGAGTAGTTAGTAAGCACCGTGAATCCGCTACCATGTTTTGATTATATACTATATGTACGAGGTCTGATAATTAAGCAATGAGAATGATTTTTTAATTTATTCAAATATAATTACAATTTTTTACTGGCCAGATTTTAGTTATTGACGTTACTAAGTGACAAGGTGCATTATCGTGATGTACCACCCTGTTGATCTGATGAACGGTGGTGTGAGTCAAAACTAACTCTTTCCCGGTCATTCTGACTGAGGATTTGAACGCACGGTTCTTGAGGATAAAGGTTTTCCGTTCCGTGGTTCATCTTCAATCGACTCGCTCCCTTCTGGAAATGCCTTAAACCAACGAAAAACCTAGGCTCTTGACAAAAATCTCCGTAGGCCTGCTGAAGTTTATCAAGAGTTTCCGTTGCACTGTACCTAAGTCTAAAGCAAAACCTGATAGCACACCGATGCTCGAAGTTGTTGTTACTCATTTTTAGAACACAACAGAAAAAACTGTTTCACAAAAAAATCGTTACGGACAACCAAATGACTCGAGCGAGTTCAAACTTGTACTGAAGGCGGATCACATATTCCCCCGTCTCGCCTCTTATTTGGCCTGCTTATCAAGGAAGTTCTAGACTCAAGACTTCCCTAACCTGTATGTTAAAAAACTTAATAATCCATGTCAGGTCGTAAGTCTACTTCAAACCGTTCGTAAGCAATGCTTTGTTATTGAGAGTATTGCAAAATATATATCTGACCTGACATAATGGCAGGAAGACCTCCCCAATGGAATCATCCCTGCTGAATCTGTCATAATCGAAGACGTGCAGGTGGAGCACCCTGGACTGCAGCTTCTGTATAGGGAAACCTTCGAAGTAGAAGGTTTCATTCCATCTGGGGTTCAGCGTACGCCTCTTTATCTTTGTTTCCAGTCGGTGTTTTTTGTCTGGTAACAGGGTTACCCTTACATACGGATCTGACGTGCCGCTCAGATCCTTTGCTGGCAGGTCTTTACCCTGAAACAAATAATTCACAGCTCATTGGAAGAAACAATTGAGGAAATCTTGTTTTGGACTATTGTAGTTAAGATAATCCATCGACTGCATCTTTCCCTCGTAACGAGCATTACTCGTTTTTCCTGGTACTGCTTCTTTTGTCCAGTCAAAAGGGTATTCCAGAAAAACGTGACAATATTTCTATGGTAAAAAGTGATATACATCTAAAGATAAATAAAATTTCTACAAACACAGGTCCTGTAATGTTTTAGATATAGGATGTTGTAAATCTCTACGCCTCTAATTACACTTAATGAGGACAAAACGTGAACAAATAACGTCATCTTCCTCTCCTAATACACAACATACAATTTTCAATGTCAAACTTTACTTCAGCCTATTTTAAAAGCAGACGAAAATCTCTGAAGAGAGGAGACTCATGTAAAATGGAAAACCTCATTCAAAAATGCTAAGCAAAATATATGTATTTCAAAATGTCAGTGTAGTAGAAAATAATCTTCTATTTATCTTTTATAAGTTCCCCCTATTCTTACGCCGCTGGTGTAATGTCAAGTATGAAAATTTGTATCTATTGGTTATGATGTCAGTGTTCAAAATTTTAAGTTAATATCTTAAAACACTCCCAAGACATACTTTTTTCGATTTCGAAATTATAATTTCAGTACTCTGTACATCGGTAAGGATACACTTTAGAACTCATGCTTATATGAATGTTTTGTATAGTTTTTTTTATGTATTATATGTCACATTTTTCTGAAACACCCGGTATATCAGTCCCTCATTAATCGCCACCGAGATTGTCAACCATCCAATTGGACGAATAAAGAGTTTCACCTGATTGAACGAAGATTCATTACGCTGTCCAAGAGATTAATCACCTGTAACTTAGATTACTCATTATTTCCCCTATATTTACTTCTAAGACCGAAACGGGAAATTCTTTGTTTTGGAACGTAAGCCGATTACAACGATGCTGGGGTAATTCTTTAAATTTGAAATTTAAATGATATTTTATTTCCAAGGCAGGCACATCTCCATTTAAATGGAAAACTTCTGAGAATCCACACTGCCAGTTTCTTTGTTTCTCTTATTTCCAGGGAGATTAAGTGATTATGTTCAAATTGAACGATTGAAAATCGTTTTACTGTTCCTTTTTTCCTTTAATAGGTCTCGAGTTCGTGGACCCCTGGTTAGCTACATTTAGAGTTGATCAGTATTCTAAATAACTGATTTATTACTTTTTTAGTGAATCGCTTCGATTTCGCTTATTCTGTCATTATTCCAAAACTGTAATAGAAGCGTGATTATCGAATTTTACTGATTTTATAAGAGTTTCATATTTTTTTGTCAATATATACTGAGTGACAAAAAAAGGTAAACACCTACGAAAATTTATCAGAATTCCAACAAGAGATAAAATGGTCAGTTTCTGTGGTGGCTGTGTGTATTGTTTGGTGATAAAGAAACATTCAGTTTTCGTACATTTACGGTGTCAGTTAAATGTTAAATTTCGTGTAGCTTATTGAGAAGCTTTTTTGTGATTGCTCAAAATGCCTAGAGTGCGTGGAATTCGCCGGGTGTCCCGGCTAAGTCACTTTGAAAGGGGTCGAATCGTTGGGTTGCGTGAAGCTGGTCTAACGATAAGAGAAGTTTCTTGGAAGACCAACAGATCCTTACGCAGTATACTGCAGTGTGAACTAGCGTGGACTTAGGAAGACCGAGGACAGCGAGCGAGGGGATCTGGACGTCCCAGAGGGACCACAGAGCGACAAGACCGCCAGCTAAGACTTCTGGCTCTGAGAGACAGATTGAGTAGTACTCGAGCCATCGCTGAAGAGCATGGAAGGATGGTTGGTATGCGTACGGTATATTGCCGAATACGACAATTTGGGCTTTTTTTCTTATCGCCCACATTGGGTGCTACCTCTCACAGCTGAACATCGGTGCAACCGATTGCTCTGGTATAGAGAATGAATTCTCTGGGACCGGGAATGGAATCAGGTGGTCTTTAGTGACGAATACCGCTTCTGTCTGGGGATGCACGATGGTTGGGCAAGAGTGAGAAGGTGACGTGACCCACAATTTGACAGAGAGCGTCACGTTTACCATATCGTGGGAGTTAAGGTATGGGGTGCTATTGCTTATGCTAGCAGATCACCACTAATTTTAATCAGAAGCAATATGACAGCCTGCTGACACTATATTCAGGAAGTAGTGAAGCCTCATCTTATTCTACACCTAAACACCATCCAAAACCCGGCAAGATAATGCCAGACCGCATGTTACCAGAGCATCGTTAGCCTTCATGGATCAACATCGCATCAACCGTTTACCTTGGCCACCACGATCGCCTGACCTATCTCCAACTGAACAAGTCTGGGTCATAATAAGTCGCTGGCTCTAGAATTTGCAACACCCTCCAGATACTTTAGCAGCTCTTACTCACGAAGTTGCAGTAGCCTGGAATGAGATACCCCATCAGGATATCGACTTCATTTCATATTTACGTGGGCAGTAGCTAGGTGCAAGTTTGAGAAACTTTCATATACAAGTTATAAATAGTTTTTAGGTTAACTTTGGACATTTTTTAGATTTTTAGATAATTTTGAAGTAAATGTTTCTTACGAACTTTTCTCTAAAGTTTCGATTCGCGATTTAATGTCTCAAAAAATAGCTTAAATGCTTAAAAACTCGGTTCAAAATTACTACTCTTGAGGCTAACAACTGTATAAATTACAGGCAGAAGCGGTGGCTTAGTGGTAGACGCTACAGTCTCCTAATCAGTCGCCGTGCGCTGCGCGGGTTCGAATCCCGTCCCAATATAAATTTTTCTCTTGGCTATGGATGTTGTGATTCTCCGTAAGTGGTAGACGGTCTCTGACTGTCGTACGCGGAGGGACTACCCGGCGGATCTCGTAGGCGGGGCCATGTGTGCATGCTGCATGCATACGTGTTCCCTCGCTAGAATCCGTGTGGCGTCCGATCCTTTCCCCTGAATCCCCATATAGCGCCACAGTTCCCCATGGGGTGTTTAGGCCTTAGGCCTTCGTGATAGTTGAAGTATAAAAAAAACCTCTTGCAAAACAGGTTCTAGCCGCTCAGTGCTGCCATATCGCTGAGACTCATCGCACATTACTAACAAGTAAATAACAATGCTCTGGGTAAACTACGCTCTAACTACTCGTCAATGTCTCTTAGAGGACGGTTCGCGCTTTAATGTAGATACCTGAGAACAAAAACGGTCGACTTTCGAGACAAGCTACAAAGCGCGTATTTGTTCAGAATAATCCAAACCAATTATTTTTTTTGTGATTCGTCTAGAAAAAATGTTAGAACGCACCGGCAGTCTCTTGATCAATGTTAAGTGACATTGGAAGGAAATTGAGCATTGTCGATTAACTATTTAGCCACATCCCTGGATTACGAGGTCTGTAAATTAAGTGATGAGACCCATTTTTTTATACAAATATAATTACAATTTTATATTTCCACGACACTTGAAATAACTTCCTTCTGAAGGCGCTGGAGACGATTCTTCCACTCCTCATGGCAGTGCTGGAACTCGGATACTGGAAAAGCCTTCAGCTGGTTTGTTACAGCAGTTTGAATGTTTTCGTCTGGCCCAAAATGACTTCCCTTGAGTTTTTTATACTTCGGGAAGAGAAAAAAGTCACAAGGACTCATGTTAGTCGAATAAAGAGGCTGAGGAGCCACAGGAATGTTTTTACTGGCAAAACTCGTTTATTGACATTGCTATTTGACAATGAGCATTATCGTGATGTAACACCCAGTTGTTCTTGACCTGATGCACGGTGATGTGAGTCAAATTTAACTTTTCCCGATCATTCTGATCACACACAAGATCCCGTATTCTGCCGATATCTTCATCGGTTCTTGAAGATGAAGGCCTTCCGGTTCGTGACTCATCTTCAATCGATTCTCTTCTTGCCTTAACGCCTTAATCCACCGGAAAACAAACCACTATCTTTGTAGGCCTGTTTAGCAAAAGTTTTCGTTGCAGTGTGCTCAAGTCGGAAGCAAAACCTTATGGCACAGGATGGCTTGAAATTGATGTCTGCCATTTTTAGAACACAATAGAAAAAACTTTTACAAGAAAACGCTACGGACAACCAAATGACTCGAACAAGTTCAAACTTCTGTTGAAAGGGGATCGCATGTTCCTCTGTCTCCCCTACAAGCCCGGCGCTTGCAGTGTTGCCAGACCGCGTATGTACCTGCTAGGGGCAATGCCGATAGTTGGACGTTGACTTTAATGGCACACCAAATGACTCGAACAAGTTCAAACTTGTATTGAAAGGGGAACGCATGTTCCTCTGTCTCCTCTCCAAGCTCGGCGCTTCCAGTGTTGCCGGATTGAACGCTACGTTGCCAGTCTCATCACTTAATTTTCAGACCGCGTATGTACCTGCTAGGGGCAATGCCGATAGTTGGACGTCGACTTTAATGGCCGAGCAATGCTATTCATATTGGCGTATTAAGGTCATTACCATTTCATTGACGTTAATGACCAAGAAGGGATATAAGGACGGACAGCTGAAACATAATAACGATATTTGTAGTAATGAAAAAAGGAATATTCAAAACACTTGAAAACTACGACGAGGACAAAACAAATATTATCAAAATCTGGAGCTAGTCTTTGCTCAGCAATATGGCTTTTCTGTGAGTAATTCGAAAGCGTTTTGCATAACATAACCTCACATACAACTATATCACCATTTGGCCGCTGTTTGACGGATATCAACATCACTAGCCGGACAATGATGTCAAAGCGCACTTACATTATATTTTTATCTACATCGTCCAACTTTAACGTTAACGCCAGAATTATCTTCGTTGCCCGTAACATATCTATTATATCATAATTCGGCAGGATAATGTCAAGAGCTGTTAATTTTCCAATTAACACATTGACTGCCGGATCAGTCACTTGTGACCGACACTAAACTATTTTAGTGGTACCGTGTCAGCCATCAGGACTGACACTATATATCTATTTTTAACTTGTTATTTAGTAAAGCATCGAAATAAATAAAATATTTGTATCATTGAGTTTCTCAAGCTAGCATTCAATGTGTTTAAAGCGGCGTTTGAACGCATAATTTATCGAGCAAGTTTGCTGATTAATCGTGGAAACTATAATATAACACTAATTAATGTGTATTTGCTGGGAAATAATGATGCTTTTTACAATTAAACACATGATTTCTATTTTTCTCACTGATCGTTTTCAGAAAGATATTCTTCCTAGAATACATTACTAAGTTTTAAAAAGTTTCTCAAAATATATATCCGTACATACAGTGTCTACAAGAATATAAAATAAATAATATTTATAGATGTCGGGGGTTAACACGTGCAAATTATAACTTGATCCTGAGCTTCGATACGTAATAATATTGACGTATGTAATATGAGAGCAAATCCATCCAACGTGCCCGTTCACGTCAATTTAAATATTTAGCAATTTTCCATCGATATTTGTTCGAGAGTATAGGCTTGCTTCAACATTGCTAGTGAATTTGGCCTCGATAAAACATAGCTCGTGCCATCATCCACTTCTGAATATCTGAATATAGCGACATGTTTTAATATAAAGGATAGCAGACAAGATGCTAGGAGATACATACCTGTATAATTCTCAATATGAGCGTTGTATTTTGAAAATCATATTCCAAAGAAAAATGTATTTGTCCTACATTCTCTGAAGGTTCTGAATTGTCAATGTACATGTCCACCAGCGATATTGAGCGATTTTGCAGAAACGCCATCTGTAACACAAATGTAAAATAAACAGATGTGTTGTTACTCAAATATTTATTTATTTTCATATCATCCAATTAGAGTCTGATATTGAATTAACTGAGTATTGAAAATATTAATTAATAAGAGTTAACCTTTGTGGAAATTCATTTTGTTGCTATCATATTTCCATGAAGTGGTTTAACGGTAATATGTCATGAAAAAATATGAGTTTAATTAGTAAAATGTCAATGACAAATTCAACACTATGTTGGATGGTATTGGAAGATGATCTATAGATCCATATCCCGTAGCCCCAATAAATGCATATGGCTCAAATGCAGTATACATATGAAAGTGCGTTAGCAAAGAAAACGTTAATCTAGAGTTGACTATCCCCTGTATGTCACAAATGTGCTTAAGGTGTGATTTTCGTTTGGTAACAATTTATCGAAATGGCTGGAAATTTTATATGTTACAATACAAAATAATATTGGGATGAGTTCCTGTGCTGTCTTAGAAGCATATTTTCGCCAATATTTCATTAGAAGCTCTATACCGGGTGTAACAAAGGTCAAGGGCAGGTCTTTATCAACTTTGAACAAGGAGCTCAGCGGTAATCCTAGATTTGACCTCGAGCCTCACGATCTGGGTTATTCCAAAATAAACTTTTGTTTTTGACTGCTGCAATCAGATCAGAAATACTCTAAATGTGTATTCAAATCTAAGATCAATGTCACATCAAAAGGCCAAATGAAAGTGAAATTTTTGAGATTAGAGAATATTTCTAAAACTTTAGCAGGGTTATCGATTGAAAAAGCAAGGCCATACCTTCAATAACTTTCAACAAGGATTTCAATGTTGACCTCGATTTGACCGACATCGTAAAATACTCCATTTCCGGTGGAGGAGGTCCTCAGTTGAAAAAACGTTGACAATGGAATGCCTAAAGATGAGGTTCAACGTTGTATCCGTTGTATCATTAAAATCTTTGTTAAACGTTACTAAAAACTCAACCTTAATGATTTTTCTTGTCAAGAATCCTCCTGAACTTTCAAGAATTTTCCCTATCCTCACACATTTTATGTTTAGTTGACCTTCAGAGGTGACCTTCGTCTTAGATGTTTAACGTATTCAGACATAGAATTGCACTTCCTATTGCCGGTTTCAAAAAGTTGACCTTAAAATAACCTAGAAGGTGAGGTACAAATTCCAAGTCACTATTGAACTTTCTGTTTAAAGTTAGGTTTGTAGCGCCCTCGTAGCTGGGACCATGAGTAACTATAAGACGACCTCGCCATATCGACACTTAGGCAACCAGAGTTACGCCGCCGTGCATCGAAGGCGGTTGAGCTTGCAACCAGAATACATGCGTTAGCGATGGCATCGGGAGCATTTGACACTCATCGAGAAACATCTACCGCCATCGAGAAGCATCGATCGACATCTAGATACCTTCGCTGAAGCACTGAAAGGCTCTGGATTGGCCCATCTGAACATAAAAGATGCTTCGCCGTCGATGGAAAGGGAATCGAGCAGTCTGCAGCGAGCGAGCGATAGTCCAGTCGATATGTTCATAAGTTTGTCATAAGTTAGCTGAAAGTATTTTTATAAACTGGTGTAAGAGTAATAAATTACATTTTGGACTGCAAAAATGGTGTTTTCGTTACGGTCTACATATGACGTTGACCTTTTTTAGAAACGCCGCAAGTACATTTGACAAATGATGTCTTCCCGGCAGACGAGGATATCTTGATGCTGGGAGCAGATGTTTCTGGGTTGTGACTTGTGAAAAAATGTTATCTTCAAGGCTGAAATAGGCAACCATAGCTTGACGTGCCAGTATTTCTTTGTTAGCGAACTTCGGTACCGACTGCATTTGAATTATACCTACGTTTATCGGGATAGATATAGCATTGTAGAAGCTTAAAACTTTTACAAATATCCCTATATACATATATATTGTATATATATACAGGGTGACTTTGAAGTTGAGTCATTAATTTTCAGATAATGATTGTAGAAGGAAGATAAACCAAAATATGTGTGTAAAAATAAAAAAAAAATAAAAAAAAAATGTTACCTTGTTTAATAAAGTATCCTCCCGACAAGTATTTCAGTGCGGACCTGTATTTGATCGTGCGGTCTTGGAGCAGCATGCCCTCACCTGTGAGGTCTTAAGTCACCTGATTCACGAGCCCTTAACAAAGGCACGAGGGGTTGGTTGCACTCGATTGGGAAACCCATTCGCGTAAATCCGTGATGCATCCGGGAGCATTTTGTAAAGACTGCCCCCCCGTAAATAAGAATCATGTCCACAAGTTCAGCATTTTCGTAAACATGTGCCATTTTTGATTTCGTTTGAACCACGCAACACACTACTATTCACTTACGCGTTATCGACTGACGAAAAACATCGTGATAAACGTTTCAAATTCTTTCGCTTTTTTGTTTCCGATGCGATGAACCGGTCAGGCGGATTATATCCGTTGTCGCCAAACACGAGCATATAATAGGAAGGGCGGTACTCAAACTTCCAAAGGGCTATAACTTTGTTACTTTAATTTTACCAGAAAAATGGTAAAGGAAAAAACATTTCTTTTGATCAGATCTACTCACTGTTAAAATAAATGACTCAACTTCGAAGTCACCCTGTATATATATATATATTGAAATCGGTTTAGTTATTTACAAACCAGGCATAGACGAATGTGGCTGTAATAAGAGTTATTTACGTATGGAGTAACGTTGCACCTCACAGGGCTAGTTACGTAACATCTTTAAACAGAAATCATGGGAATAACTACAGGTGTCAGATGCATATCCCTCTAGAACAAGTAACATATCAAAGATATAAACAGTTCGCTTTGACAGATTATCGTACGTCGTGACAGATTTTGAGTGGCTATAACTGCTTGTAGTGTTGCATAGTAGCCATATGATGTTCAACTTTAAAGAATAAATAACTTCCGGTAGTCACAGGTTTTTTTTGACAAATGAATCAAAACGTTGAAGACGCTGATATTGTTTGATAGGTTGCTTATTACGTGAAATAACTTTGTTTTGCGAACAATTAAACTTCTTTGTAGAAGCCAATGAAGACGCTAATAAATTACATAACTACATTTGTAATTAAATCTTCTAAGGTTACAAGTGTCTGAGATAAATTGTAGAAAACTCTGGGCAGCAAAAAGCGAACACCAATATATTTGTACATATTGCCCTTTTTACTTTAGTCCAACAAATATTTGTCACTTAGAGAAAAAGTATTTCTTATTGTAATATTCGAATTTGTTCTGTACAAAGGTACATTAGCAAGACTGTATAATATTATCCTAAGCAACAAATGTTACAAACAAGTAAGATCTTTTCAATTTGTCGTCTTCCTAAAAGAATATTCAGAATTTAGTTGCAGTGGACAGCGTCATTATCGAACATATATTTTTAAACTCTTTTCGAAATTACTGATTTTAGTTTATCGAAGTAATACAAAATCGTAATAAGGGAAATTTGACATAAGCTAATGCCAGTGCTTTAAACATATAGTTTCAGCAATATGTTATGATCATTTGCCACAAATCTACTAATTCATTCATTTCACATTGGACTAAAGTAAAATACTTCATTGCGTGAACAAAAGCAGTATCACGTTAATTCTATCCTTACTTGAGTTCTCCCACTGACATTATTGTGAACAGACAACAGACACTCTTATGTCACTGCTTCCTACTACACTTTGTAGATTAAAAGATAATCTAATGAAATATTGCCTCCCCCTTCATGGCTCTTCAGAACAGAAGTTTAGAAGGATGTTTGTTTATATGTGTCAAAAGAACCTCTGTCAATAGAGAGTTTTAACAATCACAAGTTTCGCAAAATATTAATGGCTTGAATGTCTGAACGTTAACACTTATGTATGCAGAATTTGTGATTGTCAGCACTTTCTGTGATTTCCGATATGCGATCAATACTAGAGATAACTGGTCAAATCGCTTTTATCACTTTAAGCACGTTCCTTATTCGCCATTGCGGCTCGGTAAACAATAAGAAGCTCATTAAATTGTTTACCACCATGATAGCAACTTACAAGGAACCCAAGTGGCAGCAAATATAGGATTGAAGTTATATCTGAGAAATGTAAAATATGCAGGTTGTAGTAATACTGAAACTATACAAAAATTCAAGCTGACACTATTGGAGCAAGATTGAGACATAGATTTTTTGAATATATTCTTTTTATGTTTTCATTGGGACTCCCTGGTCACGTGTGGCTCATACCTATGTGTTTTGAATTCAGCTTATCTGCATGCGACTGCTGATTGATTTATGGTCTAGTTAACCGAAGTTCTCTCAATCAGCAGGAAGCACTTTTGCAGCATAATTTATTTCTTTATGTAATACGAGTATATATATATATACTTTTTTTTGAGTCGTGGTCATTGTCGTTAAGACCAGTTAGGTGAAAAAATAAAGCTTCCGCCTTTTGTTGGGTACTTCGACAAAATTCAAGCAAATAGGACTCTTTATACTTTATTAATCTCTAGCTTTCAATGGACTTTGCCATCTTCATCAGGAGCTGCAATAACATTGAGAAGAAATAGCAACTATTGTGCAAAATGATTTTGAATTAACTTACAGTAGTATGCGAGGTTGTTGCTGAATGTTATTAACGTTTTGATTGAGGGATACACCCAGTAACCTGGTGAATGCTGGATACATGGTACATTTGTCAAAATTAATATAAACCACACACAGCTGTATGTCAGGAACAAATTAAAACAGATTATTATTTTAATTTAATTTATTTATATATATATATATATATATATATATATATATATATATATAGGTCTAGACGACAATGACCACGTCTCAAGTTATATATATATATGTATATATATTGTACCATTTTCCATGGCATTTTCTCCAAGCTACGAGTTGTTAAACTGTGAATACTGCATCATTGTTGAGTTGAGTAAATGTATTTATAAAGTACAAAGTTGCATTTCTTATATTTATTTTTTGTTACGTTGTATTCAAGCAGCGTATTGTGAAAAGGCAAATAAATATTTCGAACTTTGATCGACTTATCCCTAGGTCTGACCAGTCATCTATAGTTTGACCGTGTGCCAAGCTTCTGTCAGAAATGTTACATAACCTGGAGATGATTTGCACCTGACCTTACGATACTAACGACCACGACCACATTACAACATTGAACACGTACGACTGGTCACCATGTAGGGATACACAGAGCTACTGCAAACACTTATGACCATGACTATTTCGTATGCCGCATATATAACACAATTACAGCTGCAGCGACAACACCCAACATTACTGACATTAACGTATAACATCGAATGTACGTACAACATCAACATGCCCCACACAGCTACCGAAACATTTATGAGGGGATGAAAAATTTGATACAGTAGCGTGGGTAGCTTGCCATGGGATATTCTTCAGAATAACACATGCATTGTTCGCATTTTTATGGAAACTGGAATTATAGAGGGTGTCCCTTAATGATGTGTTCCCCAAGATATCATTTTTCAAATGATTTTAATGAGGAAGCGTTTATATGTACATCTGTTGCACTAGCTTACATTTGTTGTTGCTACAGTGTGTTGAATTTTCATGAAAATGTTTTTATTTTTACTTCCAAAGTAGTACAGAATATATATATTTATTTTTCGCATGTCGTAAGAGAATATAAAATGACATACTTTTGTGTAAAATGTTATTCTATTGCGCCACCAGTGGCGTCTCTGCAACTATGCCTGATGATTTATAAAATGGTACTCTACTGATATTTTTTTGGTGTCTTGATCATTCCTACATAAAAGTCTCTCTTAATGGTTTCTCCTAAGAGGCGCCGTTTTTTATTAAAATGACATAATGGCAACTCACATTGAAAACTATCAGTAGAGTACCAATTTTTTTTGTAAAAGATAACACAAGACATGTTGGCATGGACGCCGCTGGTTGTGCAATAGAATAACTTTTTATACTTCATACCCTCTAATAATTAGCTAAGATTAAAAATGTTAATTACGAGGTAATTACGAGTAATTACGAGAGTGTGAAATAAAAAAAAATATTTTAAAAGATCAACACAATTCAGTAGAATATTATTCCCTTGCGGACATACATGTATATATAAACTTTAATTCATAAAATTTTCTTATGAGCCATTAGTACTTCATTAAGAAACATTCTGTGCAGGTGTCTCAAGCTCCTAGAGCCCAAAACCTTAAGAGGCTGTCCTTCTCAGATATAGGCCATGAATATCGGTTATTCATGTATAAATCTGTATAATTCAACGAAACTTTGACACCATTGCAATTAATTAAGATCTCATTCGTTTTTCGTATTTAATCAGCCGTTGTCTGATCCTGTCCTGGAAAATTAATTTATATTTGACATCGATAAAATGGGAGAGTTATGAAATGAAAAGTATAGTAATTCCAATCACATACTCATAATTAAAGACCAGAAGTTCGCTGATAGTAAACTTTCTGACCATTCGAGCACGTTTTGGGAATTTTATAATCTGAGACGACATAATCAATATTTTCAATGAGACGGGTCTTTTTATAAGCTTATTTCACAGATGCCAAGCTAGAGTAAATCCTGTTTAGCTACAGGATCAGAAGAGTTCTCTGTTGACATTGTCAGGTTCTAATTAGTTACTATTCTGAGCAAATTACCCTAAAATATAGAGTGGGGTTCAGGGAAAAACAAAAAGTTACTTAGAGCCCTGTACATCTAACGGCGAATGTAGAAGCTTGTCAAATTATTTTTGCGTGTTACATGAATGCCGGTGTTTAACCGCATATTTAGAAGCATCCTACATATAAATACATATATTGAAACATATTCTGAAGTCGATTCAATATGGATTTACATGATGTTGATCTAATTCGTACCATCATAAACGCACACTGGAGGAAGCACATCACAGTTTCTTAAGTTTTTGAAAGCTAATCCAGATATGGCGATAGAGAAAATGTTGAGGTTACCATCACCAACTAGTTGATAGATAAGGTGATGTATACATGTTCTCAATTACACTATCTCAATTTTAAAAGTCCTTTTAACCTAGATATGTGTGGTTACATCATTTATTACGAACTTCGGAATTACCTTTACATGCAACCAACGGTCATTATAAAACTGTAGGTACCGCGGAGCTTATCAGTATCTATTTACTACTTTCCTTGTTAGTTACCTTGCACTCCAATCTGTTGTTAAATTGTTACAAACACATAATGACATATATACTGTATGCGTCATTTAAAAATGTATATTGATGTTTCTTATTTTGAGCTGTATGCGTATATTCTTTCGTTTCTGTTTTCTTCATGTTACCCACACTACTGTCTCAATCTATTTCGGTAAAACGTAGTTCAGTAAGATTCAGTAATACGTTGGGCGATAGTTCAAGAGGTAAAAACTTACTACATAGGAAGTCACAGGTTTCAATCTCAATATGAAGACATAGCGGAAACATGAGCTGACATATATTTACTTTATTTTCAATTTACCTTGAAACGTCCATTTGAACATTTATACTGGGAACGGAATTAATTGGAAATAGTAATTTATTGCATTGGTCTCTAAACAACAAATATTGCCATGCGAATTGTATTAGCTGCAACATTCAGATCCACTTTGTGATGGATAGCACCACAAATAGTTCTGCTGCTTTAATAAGTTTGTCGAGTGAGTATGGACTGTATCTTTCATTTTGCTAATCTTCGAGGATTTGAAAAACATTAAGGATGTGAATGGACTCCAGTAATCAAAAACAGAAAAAATGATGTTTGTTCAACTTCAGTCATATTTGATGGAGAATGCTTTTAGTTTTTTCTCGAACGTTTGGGTTTAGCTAGTGTTGTTATTAGCTTTATATTTTTCTCAAAGCTCTATGCTGTAACGCTAAATTTGACCGTCATCAAAAGCCAATACTTCTACAGTAAAGAAGTATCTACGCATTATTAAAGGTAATTAGAAGATTCTCATACTCTAATAATTGTCATTCTCATTACGCACTCTCGGCGAGTACACAACAATTGAATGAAGGATACCTACGTATCACAAAAGCCAATCAGTTGAACCCGTTCTGTAATATTTGTCAATCCTTATATTTTGTATCGATGGAAGCACGATATGGCCATTAAGCTTAGTATTGATATTTCATAGGGAACAACAAGTTTATAACTATTGAGTTGATATCGTTTCGCCATATATAATTTCTATTATTCAAGAAGACAGTCATGAGAAATATATCTACGAGGGTTGATCCCCATGATCCACCACTGATCCTCTTGCAATAAAGCTGCTCCAGCATATGAATAGCCCTCTAGTACAAATGTTGTGCGGTTTAACTAACGAATGCGGTGGGTAACACAGGCCGACAAATGTGAACTGAACCTCTTACCCAGAAACCAGAATATACTTTCCCGTGTTGATGATTCATGGGTTTTTTTAGTTGGCAGGTCTTATTTAAAAAAAAAAGATATTAAATTTTTTATATATTATATTACAAACCATGACTTTGATGCACACGCAGTCATAACGTGTGAAAATGAAAATTTCCATGCGCCATAACTCAACGGCATTTAAGAGAGAAAGGCCTGTACTTTGAGGCGATGTCTCACGATCTTAACATCGCTATTTTTGCATATTCAGGTTAGGATAACTGGTGAACTAGAACCAAAGAGATGTCTGTACCACGAATATGGATTCAACGCACCAAAAACCTTATGTATACTCCAGTTTCTGGGAGAAACTCTTGTCGGCCGGAATTGTGACAGGGGGCATTATTATAATGAAACAGTATTTTGTAAACCTCTTTCTTCAAAGTTTTGCTCGGTTATAGCGTGTGGTCCACCACCATGTTGGTCTTCACAAGATGCCTCACCACACGTGAACCTTTGGCACCAGCGTCTAACTACATTATAAGAACCTGGACCTTTTCCAACAATCGCCACAAAATGTTGATGAGTTTCAGCTAGCGCCTTTTTTTCTGATATCTCATATCATGATCAACCAAACCTATTTGTCCTAAAATACTTGACTCGCGTAAGCTTAATATTATCGCAACAGCTCACTTGTCTTACTGTGAGCAACACTAATTAAATGAGCAGGTGCAAAGAGATCAGGGGAGGAGCATGGAGGCCATCCCTCGTATACCTATAATATAGCATTTAACATCAATCAACTAGCGGTAGTTCTGTAAAAGTATGGTGGATCATAATTAACCCAGTAGCTAATGCATCGCATCACATTAAAAATTTAATTATTATAAAATCAATGAATAAACAATTTAAGAGTTATTGGGACATTTTCATATTTTCAACGTTTCGTGTTTAGAGACCAAACGATGGATGACAATGAGGGAGCGTTTGCACTTCTCATATTCGAGATTTCGGGTAGTAGACTCTATGAGAAAACAATGGCTTTCCAGTATTTCACTTCGATTAGTACATATGTACCAGTTGGCGAATAGGAAGTTATAAAATTACATGTTACATACACTTTTAGAGCACATAATTCATAAGAAGATTTTCCCAATCCCAACTGAAGCAGGAAGCACTGGGATAATGGCTGCAATGCCCGATTTTGCGCGTTAGTGTGACTAGGGATCAAGCTGTTATACTTAGATGAGAAAAAGACAGGTTTAATAGAAAATTTATATAAAAAAGACATATTTGATAGACAGGTGATCGGAAAAAGATAGTTTTGATACATAGTTGATCTATTTACCTATAACTTTAGATATGACACACACAGTCACATATTCTCTCAGTACTATTAGTATCCCTTTTGTTGTTAAAGTTATACTACCTCAATACAAGGCTATTTGTAAAAATATTCTTGGTATTACCTCATTCCATCCAAAAAGGATGTTTTCGAGATATTCTTGAATATGCTTTCTGACCTAGGCGTCTACTCATTGGAATCGTTCTAGATATTGAAAAGGACGAAAGCACTAGAGGAAGATTGTCGTAAACGGAAAATTAAGTGGTTAGACTGAGCATGACATCCTCAAGAACTTGAAATTCACCGAACCAAAAACGCTTGTACAAAATTGCAACTTGCTGCATTTTTGAATTGACGAAAGAAGTACGTAAATCGTTACTGCTTCATAGGCAGTCTCCATCCGTCTCTAAATTACTTTCCTCTTACTGCAAACACTCGCTCACTGGCGCTCCACCTTCGAAGGAAAAGAGACGACACTTAATCATAATGCTTACAACTACATAGATAATGAAAGGGCATGCTTACATCCTGGCTTACCGATGGGTGGTCCCCCTTCTGGCCCTTGTTGGCAGGGGTGGCGGTGGGGGTGCGTGCCTCTGGTGGCAGCGCCCCCCCGCCCCCCTGACTGCTGCCAGCTGGCGATTTCGCGCCAGGACTGCCTACTGTTCTGAAATCATATGGATTTGTTATGGGTAGAATCAAGCACCTACATGCTATTGAAGTACTCTTTGCTCTTAGCTGAGTCGAACGGTAGCTTGACATTACAGAATAAATACGAGTAGTAGATGAGCTTTTATTTTAAGGTGAAATAGGAAAATCAGCTGAGTCGAAGAAAACATTTTCCATACAGATCAGATTTTTGAAGGTCATGCTATTGAAACAAATGCATTTTTTAGTTTTTATTCGATTATCTCCTTTGCTATGAGTCCAATCCTAAAATGGCTTCAAGTGGATTGACTCTGTACTTCACAGGAAATTTTGTGGTCAATTAAATCATGTTGGGATTATTTCCAGAACGCAATGTGAACTATGATTAAAAAATCAACCAAAGCAATTGCATGTGGGACATATAGTCAACCTGCCTGGGACATATTTTTAACAGAGTGGATATAGTTTTAATGATTATTTGTTTTTGTTTAAGTAACTTGAAGCAATTTGTTGTACTAGTGAGCAAAACGAGAGTGAAACAAATTAGCGTCTCCCAGCAAAAAGTTAATTACACGTATAACAAAAAAAGGATGTATGAAGTCTATTCCTGTATCCAAAACACTCAAATGGAATCGAAACTTAACTAGGTATGTCATAGGTATACATTATTTCCCGATGAATATTTGATGGCGCCTTCACCATATTTGTAAAAACGAAATAATTTCTATTTCAAAGGCAGATGTCTGGAAACCAGAAGACCTATAAACATGCTGGAGTTTCGAAAACTTCAAAAAACAAAGTGATGAGTCCCATTTTCTATTTCCCCCAACGTCGTCGCCCACTAGATTGATTTTTATGATATTTAAAACTGCAAACCTTTACGTACTTTGTTTACCGGCATAAATGGGTAAAATTGCTTTTTTTGTTTGCTATATAAAAAATATCTCATTTTCGAAATATTTCGCGATTACAATAATTCCTCGCCAATTGGCGTCTAAAGAAAGTCCAAAGAGTCCCAAGTTAAACCGCACCAAAAGTGACAGTGCTGGAGAATCATAATTATAATTTAAGATAATCTATAATACACATCTGAAATACTTAAGTTATCTCGCTTAAATGGAACATCCTGTATAAGCCAAAAACATTCTTAGGTGGAACGTGATTCTAAACAATTCCTAGATGAAAACCTCGTTACGAGTAGAGGTGGCCGGCCCGGAGAAAATATAACGAATTCATTATAAATTTAATATTTACTTAGACCTTCGATAGGGGTATGTAGGACAAAAATTGTACTTGGAACCCTAACATACCTCTCAAGTAAATAGCTCGGCTGAGCTGTTAGTATAATAAGTTTATACATGTTTTCACGTGATCATAATAATACCATGTTGGTTGACAAGCTTCTAATCATTGATTTGAGTTGACTTTTGTTCTGGATGGTACTGAATTGAGTACGCTTTCAGAGAGTTTTAAAAAAACTCCATACTTATTATCAAGTGCTAAAATACCATAAAAACGAACAATTAGTATAATGATTTTCACTTTTCTATGATGTATAGAGGAGTTAATCAACCCCAACAATGCGTCTGTTTGAATGGAATGATCTCAAAAACTTAAATTTGAGTGGAAAATGCGGTTTGACTACGGTATGTTGAGCAAGGTGAAGATTTTCACAACGTACTATCCACGCATAACCATTTATACCTCTAAAATATCTGTAGAAAGATGTTAAGCTATTTATTTTGACGAATCGATACATAGGCAAACGGTCAAAAACATGTCCATTGGAACAACAGGGCTTGATATAAATCCATTTAAAAATGGACCAGTACGACCTATGTCAAATTAAGCAGCTTTATTTCAAACACCAAAAGTCTTAAAATACATTGAAAGCAGTGAGGTGATTTAAGTCAGTACGGTACGGTATCTGTACGGAACCCTGACACGGTCTGTGTTCTGTACCAATTTGTTATGCGAGGGGTTCATATTGTAAATTGAATAAAAGTGTATGTGAGGTATGAGGTAAATGTCCTATAATTTGAGAAATAGGTCGAGTCGTTGGAGACAACAGAAAGCAAAGAAGCGACTACCAGTTAAAAGAAAAGCTCAGTATGTGTTTGGATTATGTTCACTTTGGGGGCATCCGCATTAGTTCCTAAACCGTTTTTTTTAATTGTCGGGGTCGGTTTATAAATCTGGTATTAATACATCTGGCTTCAGAAAAAAGTTAGGTTTCTGTCCCTAGGAGGTCATAGCACAGAAAGATATACTTTTACAGCAGATCTACTATTAATAAATGAGACAAATCGAAATTTCCGGAAAATAAAACTCCTGAAGATAAGATTATAAGATAATAGGCGTCGTAAAATCGAAAGAGGTTCAAGTGGGGGTTGAAGTACTGGTATATCTCCGAATACTGAAAATTCCTAATTGATCTGTTTTTGACCTTATCCTGCCTGTATTCATGTATGGGCTCGATATTATTGAACGAATGGAGAGGTTACAATCGACTCCGTATAAAAATAATCTACATATACAGAATATCCTCTCTCGTATGGGTATAGACTAAAATAAAAATAATTCCACAATTTTCTGTGGTATTATTTTCTGTGTGTGTGTTGTGTATCCCTATGGGTATACAGGCCACTAAATAATACTACATACTACTGGAAATCCATTTCTCTCAAATAACTTTTGAACAAAATTGTAGAAATCACCGGAATTTTGTCAGCTAAGTAACTAGTTGTAGCGCTACATGATGGTAAATAAGGAATACAGTTAATAATTTAGATCGCGAGGGACTAACAAGCCCTTAAGCAGTATTGTAAAAAATACGCTCTGTTTCACAATGGATCAAATATAACAATTTTAGAATCCCTGTTTGACATTGATAAAGTGCGCCAGTATTGAGAAAAATACTCTTGTTTCAGTACAGTTCTCTTAATTTTAGCACTGGATCAGTAATTATGATAATACATCATCCCAAAAAATCCTTGGATATAAGATCAATTGATTACGTTTTAGATTTAAGGCAGACTTTCTGAAGTGTGGTTGCAGCGTAAATCGAGGGGAACTGTATTGGAACAAGACTATTTTTCTCAAAAACTGCTTATTTCATCGAAATCGAACAAACATATTTTTTTACATCTAGACCATTAGGCTTATCATAAATGTTATTATTAGGCCATTGGTCCTTGGAATTATAAATAAGATTCGCTTAAAGGTAAACTTGATTTCCAGTAGCGTTTAGGGGCCCGTATCTCCATAGGGCAGCCCCGTAGGTCATTTTTTATATGCACATGTGGTATTTTTTGTTTTATATATCGAGAGATTGACATGTCACTTTGGTACTAGGTATATATCAAGATGTTCAAGCTGTATCTACATATACATTATCGAAGGCGAACTTTAAGGATGAGTCATATACTTCAGGTGCTTCAATGTGCAATATTATTGGAAAATTGACCACAAATAACACATTTTTATTCGTGCTCAGGAACATCAAAAGGCTTATTCCGCGTCAAAGTCGTTTAAAAATCTCCTGATAATTTTTGCAACAAAGCGAGGGCATCTCATTCAAAAACAATAATACACTTATGTACATCTAAATTTTGATATGCCGGGCTGGTACTGCATTACTTCACCAACAACAACAAATGTAGAACAACAACATATTGTATTCCTACAATAGGCGTCACAAAAGCGAGCAATTTGCTTATAAAGCATCAATCAAGTTTGAGTGCCCATTCACCATTACTCCATAATGGTAAATATCCCCAGGTATAAACGAGATTTGTGAGAGATGTGCTGATGTCGTCCTGAGATTACCTCCCTCATACAGCAGGTGATAAAAAATGCTACGTGCCCTGCCTGAATCGTGGAATAAAAAGTATCGATTAGGCAGTAATAGGCCGATCCAAATTCGGTGCTGGGGGATAAAAACAGGACACGGATGCGAGATGATCGATAGTTAGATGTTAAAGGAGATATTAAAATACAGTTAGATGAAATCAGGTTGCTTAAGTTGGCATATTAGTTTGAAAACTGTTCCAGTCGTCTAATTATCCAGCAAACACAAAAAACAGTCCGGGATGCCAATACTTCATGGTCCATTTCCGTCATATTATAAACGGATACAAATTTGACAGATTATACTTATAAAACTTTGAAACATGGAGAACAATAGGCGCATGGCACATTAGTTGAAGCTGAAGTATGATAATGTAATATTTATATACCTTTAGTAATTACAATTTTATATTCCTGAAAAATCGAATAAATATTAGTGAAAATATAACAAAAAGAGCATCGGTTAAATGGCCAAAATAACGTGGACAAATGTTCAAACCAGTAATTGCCATTTTTGTGAATAGGTTTGTGAAGGAAACATACGTATATATCTTTCTATATGACATGAAATTATTAATCTTCTAATAAATTGTCATACATATCGATATGTAATCGCAAATATAGAAAAGAAGATAAAAGTGTGTTTCCGGGTCTGTAGCTGCAACTAATTTGTTAGTCTTATAACCTTACATTCGGAGCCCAACTGGTTTATCACTGATGAAATTTTAAAACAGAAGCCCCGTACCGTTCAATTGCAAATCATCCTCAAACTTGAATAAGTAACCTGCAGATCAAGCGCACCGTATTTTTGAACTGCCTACATAGGAAAGCTATAGCAGCATTCGTTACGGCAAAGTAATAGTTCACCTAAAAGTTGGAAAATCCGTCCATACCGTAGTCGAGTATTTCTTAGCACCCTGTCTAGTTTTATGAATCCTATTCTCAAAAAAAAGGTTCTACATGTAATCCCGTTTCAAATATACTAAGTGACATATACTCGTAAATCCGAACACCCAGTTTAAATGGTTTTATTTTAATAAAATTTTGTATAAGTACTTAAGGAAGCATAATAAGTAAATGATAAAAAATTCAAAATGATTGCCCTGCTTTAAAGCCCTTTGACCTTTAATAATGTGTGGATGCACCCTGATGTGCTACGCATTCTCCAACGCACCTAGGCATGCTTCTGATCAGGTGGTCAATGTCCTCCTGTGGTATCTCATTCCAGGCAACCACCAACTCCTCTCGAAGTGCTTCTAGAGTCTGAGGAGGACGTTGCAAATTGAGCAATCTCCTACCTATCATATCCCACACGTGCTCAATTGGGGATAAGTCGGGAGATCTTGGTGGCCATGGTAACAATGTGACATCATTATGTTGAAAGAAGTCTATTGTGACTCTTGCAACATGTGGTCGGGCATTATCTTGTTGGAAAGTTGGATCAGCCAGGGTGTCAAGATAGGGTAAAATATGGGGTTCTAGAACTTCGTGGATATAACGCTGCGCGATGAAGATTAAAGGTGACCTGGAACCATAAGCTATAGCACCCCAAACCATAACTCCAACAGTGTGATGAACATGTATTTCAACAAAAAACTGTGGATTCCTCCTTTCACCACGTCGCCTTCTAACCCTGGCACGACCATCGTGCATGCCTAAACAAAATCGAGACTCGTCACTAAAGACAATACTGTTTCATTCCTGATCCCAGAGTGACCGTTGTCTGCACCACTCAAGGCGATTACGTCGGTGTTCTCGAGTTAAAGGGAGGACCCAGTGTGGCCGGTATGAAAACAAGCCAAAACTTCTCATTCGTCGGTAAACACTTCGCATGCCAATAGGTCTTCCGTGTTCTGCAAACCATTCATTTGCAATGGACCTGGTAGTGGAGAAACGGTCCCTTAAGGCCAATAATCTTAGCCGGCGATCTTCACGGTCTGTTTTTCTACGGCGGCGACCAGTGCCCCTTGCTCTTTGCGTACGGCCTTCTCGAAGCCATGCCTGACAACACCTAACCACAGTGTCTACACTTCTTTGCACTCTAACTGCAATTGCCCGAAAAGAAAGTCCAGCTTCCCGAAGTCCCACTATACGGCCCCTATCAAACTCACTAAGTTGACGAAATCGTACAGGTCTCCGTACTCTAGGCATCGTAACCGATCGTAAAGGATGTCAAGAACAAAAATCCGCCAACGTTGATTCTTTACTGCGGCTGAAATATTCATTTTTAGAGCGTTAGTGAATTTAAAAAAAGCAGTATAAAAACCGGAATGTCCAACTGATAAGGCTGAAAATTTTTTAACTTGTTATTTACAGTAAGATAAATACATTCACCAACTTTTATTAAAATAAAACCATTTAAACTGGGTGTTCGGATTTATATGTCACTTAGTATACAAGGTTTTTGCCTTTACAATTTATCTAATGTTATATGCAGAAATATTGAATAGAAAAGCTATTGTACGTAAGTAGGTCAATTTGAGACTTCCATCATGCGCTTCCCTCATAACAAAAGAGCGAATAAAGTAAAAACGTTACCGATAAAATATGGATTCGACCCCGTTTTTCAGTTCGCTTTACACCACAGTATTTGCATAATGAACAAAATTGTTTTTTTATCCTTTATACTAGGCGTGTGAACCAAACAGGCTTTTTGATGTGTATCCGCTAACACATACTGTATGTTATCATCAATGATATGCAACTCAAGCATAGTAGGTTGTGTAATTGTCAACACTGGCTCGATGCTGCTTATCCAGTGGTTTAATTTGGTAAAGGGGTAAAGTCATACGTCAAGTATTGAACTATCTGCGATAATCAAAAGTTTGTCATCTGAAACGCTATTAAAAAAGGTAAAAAGTTCTGTATTAAAATTAACTAAGCCTGAAATGAGGTTTTGTATGGGCAGGTTCAATTTGGATAATTTTCAACCTAAAAGTGACTTTTTGATGCTTTCTAAGACATTCAATACCTCGAAAACAATATATATTAGGGAAAAGCTACTGACGACTTTCTCTTGTCTAATTCAGATAGATCGGAGTATTGTAACTCTAATAGAGACATTCCGTTTTTTATTAGCATAAATCTGTTGTCACAATTGGATTAAAAAAGAACAAAACTAACGTAATTGGTGAGGTGGGGTCAGTGTGGTTCCAAGTGGGATAATGCGGTTGATAAAAAATGAACTCTTTTACGTCAGAGCTATCTACTCTTGTACAATGGCTTACAGCACCCTGAGCGAAAGGTACGTACACGCAAAAGTACATCTAGTGATGAATGGCGAAATTTTGCTGAGCTGGGTAGCACACACCCCATCTCACAAGTTACGGGTTAGTATCAAGAGTTAGGCTGGATAATAAGTTCATACGGCTATATTTCTGCGGACAAACGCACAGCTCACTTATGTGAACGTCCACAGAGCTCGTCAGGAGGCATGATAGGTGTCTATTTTCTTGAGTAGCAATTACAGGGAAAAGTACAAGATTGACCGTAACTAGAGATAATTGGACAAATTGAAGGAAGCTGCTTTCAAGTGTCATCCTCTAAGGATTTGGCGCAACAACGTGCACAAAATTGAAGAAATCCGGAGAAACGTCTGGGCTGAAATTTCCAAAATTAGCACTTGTCTAACAAGAGTTAAAATTTTATATTACGAAAGTGTCAGCTTAGAATTTCCTAAATATCTTTCCGAGCATAACGTAAAAGGTTTCGATATTTCTTCTGTAACATATCTCACCAACTAGAATCAAATGTGGTGTCTTGACAGAATATCCCACTTCAACGCCACATGTGTTACTTTGTCGCTGAGCTCACCCCCTGAGATGCGGCGTCAGCATAATACGAGTATAATTCTTGAAACTCATTCGTGTCTTTCCAAACATCGCGCTTCCTCTGTCCATCAATCCAGCATTTATGGTTTTAATTATCGTCCAGGGAAAAGCACAACAGCTCAGATTGTTTGTTACAGATGTGATTTACCTCCTCCGTATCGAACATTGACGAGAACCGTCAATCAGTACGCGATCTGACACATTGGCCAGAGAGCCCAGAGGTTTAAAAAAGGGGTGACTATAAAAAAAGGTGGGGCAGATCAAAATTATTGGGAATTTTTCACGCGCAATCTAAGTCTGCTATTTTTCAAGTCAACATCAACAGACAAAAAAATTGTTGAATATATATTTTTGCAATGTAACTCGACCTGTTAGTGTGTATTTATGTGTGGGACAATCCTTCAAGTGAATTTCAAATCATTTAACCTTGACCAATACTGAGATCTTGTAAGCACGTTCCGTTTGAGCAACAATACACAATAAATTAAATGCAGCTATTTTGAATCAATTATGGCCGATGCAACAAAGTGGCCTTTGAAAGGGCTTAATGATAGAACCACAATAAGCAAAGTCAGGTCATTCTAAATCCAATATCTTGGTCGCCTCAAAATGGCGATTCGTTATTTTCATAATCATCCTATATACGAGTACTATGGGTATCAAATGGAAGGGCTTGATGAGATAAACACAATAAGGCCAATATGCCATGAATATCGATTTATCACTACCACAGTGCCTATGGTATGGGTATTGAATGAAATATTTGATGAGCGAAGCACAAGATGTAAAGCGGCGATATTTTAAATCCAATAATCCAAGTGTGCATCAAGTATGCGATACTACAGAAGCGTGTGGAAAAAGGATTGAAATTGTGATTATCGTTACTTGAAAGATATAAAAATAATTATTTAAATCATGAGATGAAAAGTGAAACAATATTACTGGTATAGAAAAGGAAATTGAATATTACTAACGAAAGAAAATGAGAAAACGAATAAAAAACTGCACCGAAACATACAATTGTTATTTCATTAATTTTGCGATAAATACTTTAGAGAATGCATTCTCCATAGTGTTCACGACGGGATACGAGGGATGTCTTTTAAGTTTTGAATATAGAAACATAGTAGGCCGCGCGGATCGAACGTCAGTACTGAATCTTAACCTCACTCTTTAGTAAACTTAAATTCAAAGTTTCACAACAATACCTGCAGTGTTCTCACGACAGTGAATTTTTAAGTGTCACCAAGTAATTAGAAAAATAGAACTTAACCGAGAACATTTTCGCGCCATAATTTATTACAACTTTCAGAGACAATTATCGCAACAAGAATGCCTTGCTGAGTTACTGTCTGTTTTCGGCCACATCAGTCGACAATTTCCCATTGGTATGGATAATTCAAACGTGGACGGGTGTGTCTTAGCGACGATCCCAGGGTGAGTGCACCAAAGACGGCAGTCACCCACAGGAAAACGTCGATGCTGTGCGCAAACTCATCATTGAAGATAGACATGTGACATATCGCGAGATTGAGGCGTCCTTGAAGATCTCAAACACCTCTATTAAAAAAAATTTACATGAAGAATTAGGAGTGAGGAAATAAGTTTCTCGTTGGATACCCCACCTGTTGACTGAAGACCAGAAAGCAGCCTGGGTTAATTGGTGTCAAAAAACGCTTGACCGTTTCAATTCCGGAAACTCAAAAAATGTGTACAGCATTGTTAGTGGTGATGAATCGTGGATTTACTGTTATGAACCAGAAAATAAACGACAGTCGGCTGTTTGGGTGTTCCAAGGTGAAGAAAAGCCAACAAAAGTCATTCGTTCTCAAAGTGTTTCGAAAAAGATGGTCGTGACATTTCTGTCAAAAGCGGGTCATATTGCAACAATTTCTCTTAACGAGCAAGGAACTGTTACTGCGGATTGGTATACCACCATTTGTTTGCCAAAAGTCATCACCGAGCTTCGAAAAATCAACCCCGAAAGAAGAATCATCCTTCACAAAGACAATGCAAGCTCACACACAGCTCAAAAAACAAGGCAGTATTTAACGGAAGAGAACGTGGAATTATTGGACCATCCTCCATATAGTCCTGATCTAAGTCCTAACGATTTCTTTACTTTCCCGAAAATTAAAAACAGACTGCGTGGTCAAAGGTTCCAGTCACCAGAAGGAGCAGTTGACTCATTCAAAAATGCCGTTTTTGATCTGCCAGCAAACGAGTGGAATAAGTCCTTCGAAAATTGGTTCGAGTGCATGCAGATGTGTATTAATCTTCGTGGAGAATACTTCGAAAAACAATAAAGTCATTTAAAACTACCTATCGTGTTGTTTGATTTACACATGCAAAACTTAAGACATCCCTCGTAATACTCCCGGCACGATTAATCATTATTCAATTAACAGACGTCCGATTCTGGATAGCATTTTTTCCACATTCAAGCGCTGTATTGTTTGAACTATCTGATCAATACCTGATAAAAAACAATGCATAAATATATTCATCATAACATCGATAAAGCTTTAATTCTATTTGCTCTTTTAATGGAATTTAAAGTCACCCAAGCAAAATTGATGCATATTTTCTGTTTTCTACATGTTCAGCTCGCTATATTCGCAATAACATAAGGTAAATGAAATATCTGTACAACTAAAAATGTTCGTTGTTTTATTTTATACAAAGTTGTTCCCATTCAGTTTCTCGAAAAAGTCAACGGTTTTTGAGTTATTTCAAAAACTTCATTACAGACTGTTTTTTCGCGTTAGTAAAGATATACGATTATATTCAACAATTTTGTCACAAAGTTGAAAAAAGTCGTGTTGGGGCAATCCCCAACAATATTGTTCTGATCGTAAGTTTTTCGTAGTAAAAACACAGATTGGGTCGCGAACGCATGGAGATTGCAAAATTTTCGGAGCTATGTTTGGCCGCTGGCACCTTTGGCGTTAGGTAGTATTAGCAATCATCAATTTGATGAAATTTATCAATACCATATAATGGCGGCTTTATCAGGAAACACTATACAATTCAAGTTTCTTATTTATCAGATATTAGAAAATATTTGAATACAAGAGCGACAATTATTATTTCTAATTCCCAAACTCTTTTTCATCATGGTTTCAGCTTTCTGAATAAAATTTTGATTTCCAAATTCTAAAACTATATTCGGAGGTATCACATATTCCGAATTAAGAATCTCTCAAAAACCGCAAAAACAGCCAATGGATTTTTCGAAAATCCATAGTGGGCGAGAGCTATTGTGATAATGAGCCGAAGTTCATTTTGTTTTTATTCAGGAAAACTAAAGATTCCATTTTAATTAGTGTTCTCTATCGAAATTTCCAATAATTCTATCTTGTTACGCCTTGGTATATTAACTCAACCCCACGTAATAGTAAAGGCTAGTAAAGGAATCTGCCTGGATCGCGTCGTTGAATTTTTTCTTCCCACAATTTTTTATGTCAGACATACAAACGTAAGGTGGCTTCTGTTTCGCCTGTTTTTTTCAATGATTGTGAGCCTTTCCATCCGTTTTTTACCAATAATACTGTTGAGCTCATCGCGCCAGAAGCCTGTAGGCTGTCGTAGCTTATGTTTTGTTTGTATTTTTATATTCGCATACACAAACGACTCCCATCACATAACGTAAACGGTGTCTCTTTTAGACCAATATGTCAAGCATTCCTGCATAAAATTATATAAGAAATATTCCTGATAGAATTATACCCTTGAAGGTAAATGAAAAAGCCCACTGTCTAGAGATACAAAAACTTTTACTAACAACGTAACTTTTTAATTAAACAACTCTTAATTTCTTCACAAATTCTCCGTGTATTTAAAAAAACTATGAGATGATCTTCAAAGTAAGACTTTATATGTTTCATTCGAGAAGAAATTTTTGTAAATGAATTAAAGAAATATTTTGCATGACAAGTTTGACGTCTATGATAAAAGTTGCACAGTAATTTTTGTATCTGTAGATGAGATGAGATCTTTTCACTTACCTTCAAAAATGTAATTCCGCTATAAAATCCGCGTTGATAATATCCTCTGGAATTCTATTCCTATTAAACTTTTATGGTACTTACTCTAATTGCGCTCTGCAGATGTGAAGGTCCAAGAAGGGAAAACATGGAACAAAAGAAAAAAATGTTAGTCCAATTTAATCGTATCCGTAGAAAAACAGTTGCAATATAAGAAATACATTTTTCAGTTTTGCATTGATCACGTGTTATAAATAAAAGTGATTTATTCTGGGAGACTGTACTAATTTAATACTGCAACATGATAAAAAGATAAACAATCAACGTAGGTTGAAATGAAGCATCACGGTCTTCAAGCCAGGAACCCTGACCTATGAATTTTGAAGTTCACTCCTTGTTGCATCTATACGTATGTACCCAAGTCATAGCTTACTCCACTTATATTTTAGGAAATGTGCTTTATTTTTAGTCAAAAGTGAGATTCAAATCTGCAACATATGTACCTTAGCTCACTCTGTATAGTATACTTATCACCTCATGTCCTTCTGCTGCCACTGTTAGAGAACATGGAATTTATCTCACACATGTAACCTTATATGTCCTTCATGCTTCTTCAAAATGATCTTGCCTGTATATTTATATTTCATGACTTAATAAAAACAAATGTATCCTTTGTTCTGTCATCATATAGCAACCAACTATTGTAGTTGTTAGATTCATCTGCAGAAAACAAAGTGACTTTTTGAAACTCTTGTTCGCCCTTTGGAAACACAATTTGCATTAAGGCTGGCTGCTGGAGCCAGAATTGTTCATCACAAAAAATTGCTTCTTATTGAATGGAGAGTCGACCCCTAGTTACATAGTTGCATCGATTATATGTATAAGAAATGAGCTATTTTTCACAATACGCCTGAAACTGTTGCAAATAATTTTCAGTATGTTAGTTATCCGCATGGACAATAGACTATTCCTTTTGATTAATCATTACAACGAATATTTTTGCTCCAATCTTCAGAAAAAGCTAAATTCAAAATACAAGGGGTTTGAGAAAGAGTCAAGTGATCATTTGACAGTTTCTTGGTGCCTAGGTTTTCAAATATCTTCATTCCATTACTTGTAAGGGAACTTTAGAGCAAATGAAACTTTTGTGAGTATACCATTATGACAAAACTCAGATGTTGATGACTGGCCTGTCAAGTATCTCGAAGGTCCACAAACCGGAGCACAGGAATGGGGAACATGAAGAAGCTAACCTTATAGATCAATTTCAAAACCTCATTTCTCTACCTGGAATAGTGATCACTTTTGTTTGTAGATCTGAAGGGAATGTATACTTTTGTTCTACTACTTGTAAAACTCAACGTAATACCTTATTCACAAGCACGTAGATACTATCAATTTCCCATAAGTCAGGGTATTTTCAACAGGTGTACCTTTTTCTGCGCTCTGATAAAATTCTGTCTTTATAGACTGGGCCACAAAGCATCACCAAAGTACATAACTGATGTTTACATACTCCTATAGCTTGGCATCAGAACGGACAACAAAATATTCTGTGGCAGGCAATATTCTAAAGAGGCCCACATTATAGCTCAACTTCTTGGAAACCTCATTTTGCTACCTGGTATGGTGATGAATATGCAATCAAGATTTAGAGCGGTAGCTCAGCTTCAGCTATAATGTAGAGCATGTTTAATTAAAACTTATCTAACCAAACTTTTGCATTAAAGCCGTTCTCCAAATTGGGATATATAGGAACTAATGCTTTACGCTACGGCGCGGCGTCCAAGCATGAGATGGCAGTTTTTAAAGTTTAAGTGACCATTTAATGCAATTCTAGAGTCCGCAAATTTGACTTTTTAGCCTCACCTATACATACGGGATGTTTATAAACTATCTGGCCAAACTTCATAGGTTACCTTGAGTCAGTCTAAGCTGATATAAACATAGACGTAATAACCCTTCGTCTTCAAGATACAGGTTATCATCGTCCAATAAAATAGCGATCTCTTGCAATGATCTCAATAATTTTTGGGCTCGATTCGCTGAAGTCTTTTCAATTCTCACGCATACGGTTGTCAAACTCTCTTGAGTAAAGAAATTTTAGGGATTTAAATTCAGTGGTCTACGTATAGATGGCCTAAGATCCTTTATGAATATGAATAAGTTTTAACAAAATAATCTAAGGAGTTTGCACGAAAAAACTGCATTTCACAATAGGTTTGAAACAATGTATTTTGAATTTCCGTACCGATGTTACTTTTTTTCTAAGAATCGCCTATTAAAATTTGCTTAGGTGCTCTGTTGACGCCCTGTATATTTGTTGATAAAAGCTTGTTCCATAAAAAATATAGTTTTTCCTATGTCCTCTAGCTCGGTTTTATGAGTATATGATAAGATACGGAATTTATTTTTTCTGCCTTGAGCTGGTCCCTGAAACTTCAGGGCATAAGTAACTTTTCTCTTCCTGAAAGTGCAACGGACACTTTTTTCTCACATCGTTAGAGTACTGCTTGTTTTATAATGAAAAATTCAAATTGGCGGCATGATAGGGATCTTCAGTGTTATTACGTAAAAAAACCTATACGAGGGATGTCTTTTAAGTTTTGCATATAGAAACATAGTAGGCCGCGCGGATCGAATGTCAGTACTGAATCTTAACATCACTCTTCAGTAAACATAAATTCAAAGTTCCACAACAATACGTGCAGTGTTCTCACTACAGTGAATTAGAAAAATGGAACTCAACCGAGAACATTTTCGCGACATGATTTATTACAACTTTCAGAGACAATTATCGCCATAAGAATACCTTGCTGAGTTACTGTCTGTTTTCGGCAACGAAGCGCCACATCAAGCAACAATTTCCCATTGGCATGGAGAATTCAAACGGGTGAGTCTATGCGACAATCCAAGGGGGGGTGCACCAAAAACGGCAGTCACCCAGGAAAACGTCGATGCTGTGCGCAAACTCATCATTGAAGATAAACATGTGACATATCGCGAGATTGAGGCGTCCTTAAAGATCTCAAAGACCTCAATTCAAAAAATTTTACATGAAAAATTAGGAGTAAGAAAATTAGTTTCTAGTTGGATAACCCACCTGTTGGCTGAAGAGCAGAAAGCAGCCAGTGTTAATTGGTGTCAAAAAACGCTACACCGTTTCAATTCCGGAAACTCAAAAAATGTGTACAGCATTGTAAGTGGTGATGAATCGTGGATTTACTGTTATGAATCAGAAAATAAACGACAGTCGGCTGTTTGGGTGTTCCAAAGTAAAGAAAAGCCAAAAAAAGTCATCCGTTCTCGAAGTGTTTCGAAAAAGATGGTCGCGATATTTGTGTCAAAAGCGGGTCACATTGCAACAATTCCTCTTAATGAGCAAAGAACTGTTACTGTGAATTGCTATACCACCATCTGTTTGCCAAAAGTCATCACCGAGCTTCGAAAAATCAACCCCGAAAGAAGAATCCTCCTCCACCAAGACAATGAAAGCTCGCACACAGCCCAAAAAACAAGGCAGTAATTAACGGAAGAAAACGTGGAATTATTGGACCATCCTCCATATAGTCCCGATCTAAGTCCTTACGATTTCTTTACTTTCCCGAAAATTAAAAACAGACTGCGTGGTCAAAGGTTTCCAGTCACCAGAAGAAGCAGTTGACGCATTCAAAAATGCCGTTTTGGATCTGCCAGCAAACAAGTGGAATAAGTGCTTCGAAAATTGTTTCGAGCGCATGCAGATGTGTATTAATCTTCGTGGAGAATACTTCGAAAAACAATAAAGTCATTTAAAACTAATTTTCATATTATGCAAAACTTAAAAGACATCCCTCGTATAATGTCAAAAAAAAAACGACAAAATGTCTAGTAGTGACCTGACTAGATAGTTCCTAGTGGACAGGCTCAATGATCCGCTGGAAGTATGTGGCAAATAAGATTGGTTGAGTAGCAGGATACAAGATTGCAGCTGGATGATTGTATGGTGATTGTGTGTACCGGTTTGCATGTGTATAAAATCAGTGATGTTTGCTTTGTGGGGAAATCATTACTGAATATGGTACCCATTAAGTGTATATCTATTATTATCTATCTGTTATGATTATGGGGTTATCCCCAAGTGAAATAACGCGGCACGATGACACATGGACAACGTACGTAGCGTACAGAGTATGTCGCACCACGGTTTTGATATGAATTTTCAACTTTTATACTTTAAAACAAAATATAGCAGTTCATACACTCAGATCGTTAGTTTAGCCCTCATAAGTGAAAATACCATCACATGTAGATTTAGTTTATACGGAGAAGTTCTGTAGAAAACTCTCTAAACTCTCTAAAATTGTTGTTGTTTTTTTGTTGCTCCTATTACTTTTTTAAACAGGATGGATAGTGTGGAAGACATTTGTTTTATCAAAACGACAGCTAATTCTCTTGACATATCATGACTCCAATTGGAACTGATTATTGGGGCTCAGTATTCTAACGGTATCATAATGAACATTTTCCATTGTACTTATCGTAAAAGTTTGTTGTTCCAAATCCTGTTATCTGTCCTATGAGGCGAAATTCCACGAATAGGTAGACAGATACCTATTTTTAACATACCATATAACGCACACTTAATTTCGAAAAACCGTTCAAGAAATAGCGCTAAGAGGAGGAGAGAGATGAGAAATATAATTTCTTATAAATTTTTCCAATACCAAATATTTGAAACTATACTAGCATAATTACGTGCAGTTTGCGAAAAACGAAAATTCGCCTCGTGTCAGCCTTTGGTGGTTCTCAACCCCTTCACTTGTTCCAACCCATGGAGTATCCTATTCATAGAGTATAGCGTAGAAGTGAAAATGCATAGAAATATTATACACATGCCACCGTGCATATGACACACCGCATAATATGCGAAAAGCTCAGAAGGGTTATGTCGGATATGTGGTACGTAAAGTTCACCGAACCGTAGTCAAATATATTGTTAGGTGATCTTATCGTGCTGGGGTATATATGGAAGGTATCGCACAATAAGTACATTTGGCAGTAAAGTCGTTCAACCTTGAAACAGCCTGTGAAGCAAACGCGATAAAATGATATTCTATTTCCCATCTCATTTCGGATTTTCAGTTAAATGGAAAGACTGTCGCATTGCGTAGGATACTTCATGAAGACATGATCGATACAATCTTCTTCAATTCATCCCGTTTACGGTTGTATAATTAAAGCTCTTCAGCCACTAAAGCTATAATTAAGCAATTTTTATACAACATGATCGCACTTCTACTATATCATGAACACATGCACAGTGTTCAATCCAAGAAATGGTGAATGTGTCGTATATGGCTTAGAGACGGGCATCTATTTTTAGCACATTCGCCATATTTGAAAAATGTGAACCGTTACATCGACTGTGTAAGGTACTCAAAGCAAATTATGTCAAATGTCATATTTTTTATCAGAATTCAATGACTAAAACGACTACATCGTGGCAACAGGGCAAGAATGGGGTGGTTGAAGTGCAATAAAGTGCAACAGATGAGTGGTTGCACTTTTTCGAAAAATGACATCTACAAAACATTTTCGTAGATTCAGTTTTGATCGTATTCCTACGAAAGCCATCGTGCAAAATGTTCACAGGTATAGAAAAAAATTGGAAATGTAACAGAAGATTAGATCTAATTGAGCAACAAAGGTCAAAGGTCAGACCAAGAAATCTACAGGATGTACAAAATAAGAATGGAATATCATCTGATCTCGTAAATGGTAAGATGTACAATGTTGATTAAATAACGAGGAAGTTGAATGATTTAACCGACATTTATACAATTTACACAAATGAGGAAAATAATGTTGACGATATCGGTTCCCTCGAAACGGATAGGTTCAAATTATCGAAATAATAAGCTAAGAATTGATACAAACTAGCTCAAAGGTTATATCGAAATTAACTTGACCATGATGCCCTAGCAGGCTGTATCTCAACATAAATGCAACCACTTTATAATGCGTACATATAATACAATATTTTGGAAACACTTTGCGACCTGAGTGACTTATGCGCTTACAGTAGGATCAACAGGAAAACTACAAGAATGCTTTTTCAAAAAAAAAGTGTTGTAACGTACTGGACAACGTCTTCAAAACTTGAAATCACCTTCAAATTTTGTTATCCAAGCACAGTATTTTCAAGTTTGGTCTCTTGTCAGTATTTCTGACCTTCACAATTTTCGGATATACACCTATAAAAAGTTTTATGTAATGCTTACTTGAAGAAATAAAGGGCTTGATCAACTTTATCGGTGATTTTATGAAAAACGCAATCAGGAATAATGTTTTTAGTTCACCGTGTTTTACCTTATTTTTCCATATAGTTACTCCTAGTCTCTAATTTTGGCACTGAGTATATAATTAGGCTAGCTTACAGTATTAAATTCGAACATTTATGGATAAGCAATATTGTTGATACCTGTTATTCTTGCTGTAATATTTTGAAAAATGGTCTGCTAGATAGATAGAATGGACGCCACTGCTGATAGACCTCATCGTATAGCTGATTTTTGTTGTTCCTTTTTTTGTGATGCTCATCACGTATTCAAAGCTGCAGAGATGGATATCAGAAAATCCATACATGCTTTCAGAAATGTGGTGAATTCCTGCGGCTATTCTAGATTCGATAGAAGAGCTTCATTGTTCTTGTATTATCAGGGTTAGATATAATCCCCAGGTATATCGCAGACTTGACGGTAACACAATATTGCTGTCTGTCCAGCCTGATTAGGAAACATCGGACCGATATATGTGGTACGATAAACAAAAGCAAAATCACTAATATGTACCACAAATATGGCAAAGGTGGAAGTGAATATGAGTTGTTGAATAAAAAGTTTTCCTACAAAAATCGGTGTACCCATTTTAAGCATCCACGTTTTAAATACTCCCTTGAACTTGCATCAAGAAAACCAAACTTTACAAGTACAAATTTGCTAATATGATAAGACTATTTGTACAACTGTTCCATAGGTTAAGTCTTACAAGACACAGTGACTAAAGATCGAGCAGACTAAGTGTCAAATCGCATTATTATGCGTATAAAACCAGAGGAAACCACGGGATAATGGAAGTGCGACACTCCTATAATAACACTAAGAAAAAAAGAACTAATAATAGATAGAACTGGAAAATATACAGAACAAAATTCTGAAGTTGACTTAGTTTAAAATGGAATATATTATCGCATTCTATTCTATCCGGAATAAGAATTAAATCTCATTGGGTGACTATCGGCAGAAATACAGGCGACGTTCTCATTGTACGAATTTGTTTTTAAAAATGGCATCCAGTAGGTTGACTCTGCACTTCCTAGGCCACGCTGTCATCAGCCCATAAAAAAATTCAGCACAAGTTAAGCCCTTTGAGAATTATGCATAATTACGAATATACACACTAGATAAACTAAACGGATCAAGTCAGTCAAACAGGCCCATCATTATACTGGTGTTATCATCCATCTGGTAATGACCCTCCCCCTATCATCCGACACGGCAGCGCCCACCGACACACCACCGCAGTACGATCAAAACAATCAAGTAGACCGTTACTTTGGGCGCTGAGCCCAGATAGCGGAACGAGACGCGTATTGAAAACATTCCACTATCACTCTAAATCTTAAAAACAAATATACGGGAAAACCTATGGTGCATGAAATATGGCTAATAGCTGCGTAGAATGACTGGGAGCGTATACATATACTAACATAAACAAAGTGAGACATACCCTCCTCCATACTCTAGAACCCCTCACCCTTCTGCAACCCTCCAACTCTCCACCTACATGAGTGGACCACATTATAAGTTGTTGATTTTCTATGACGTTTACAATTGAGTCCAAACTCCGAGGATTTTGTAAATGTTCGCTACTTGCTCTTTGACTTCTCTGCTAGCTGCTATACCTCTGATATACCGGGTGTCCAATAAGTACCACGACAAACTTAAGGAGAAGGGGTAAGCTTTGGACTGACTCCCAAATAACAAAAACTTACCTATGTAAAAGTGTCACCGTTTTTGAGATATTTGATTTTTTCTTAAATTTAAAAAAAAACGAATCTCTTCTTCTATGGTATTTCGCAGCATATACAAATAAGGTTATACTTTGTTCATTTTTTCTGTAAAATACTTCTAGATAGTTGCTTTATCAGATACAAATGCAATGTAGTTAAAAGATATTAAGGAACCACGATCAAATAAGGACTTTTTTGGGATTTATAACCTTCTGATATTTTTCCTCAACTTTGACCATCTGGGGTGAAACAAAAATGTACTGGGCTATAACTGCATTATATTGAATAAAAAGATTACTCATTCAATACAGATTGCAGAAAGGCACCACACGTACTATTTGGAATATAAATAAGTGATAGCTGCTTTTGTAAGTGACTGACACACACTACCATGTAATTATTGAATTTAAATTCAAGTTGCACTGGTTACCGATCAGTGACATGCTAAATAGTACAAAGCTACATTATTATTACCTGCTCCTGATATGATTTTATGAAAGTTGAAGAAACAATATCAGAAGGTTATAAATCCCAAAACAGTCTTAATTTTATCATGGTTTCTTAATATCTATTAACTATATTGCATTTGTATCTGATAAAGCAACTATCTAGAAGTATTTTATAGAAAAAACAACCTTATTTGTACATGCAGCTAAAGATCGCAGATGAAAAGGTTCGTTTTTTAAATTTAAGTAAAATTCAAAATCTCAAAAACGGTGACATTTTTATATAGGTAAGTTTTTGTTATTTGGGAGGTCAGTCGAAAGCCTACCTTCTCCTTAAGTTTGTCATGGTGCTTACTGGACACCCTGTATAAGTCATTATTGTTGTAGATATGACATTATAAATCCGTTTTTTTTCATTCTTCGCTTCTTCTCAATATTGTTAATTACTTCTAAATACACATACCGATTACAACTATTAACCTTTTCCCAATATCTAGACCCTCAGCTTCCTCTAGTTAGCAATCCATTTCATCTATTAAAAGATGGAGTCGCGTCTATGTGCAGAATACCCCATTTCTATTGAAATATCCCAGGCCCATTTTGTACATTCTTTTCCAAACCAAAGGATGTCAAAAGGCTGTCTCAATACGCCGGGTAATGATTTTACCACTATACGCTTTTGTCGTAAAATGTAAGACCCAAAACTCGATGTATTCCGAATCAAGCTACTATAAATGTCTCAAGATGCCCTTCACAAAATTTATTGACTCTTCGAGTTCTTTTGCTTTTATGCGGAGCTTTAACAATAAAACCAGAAGCACCTTGTAAATTCTATTTATGTTACGATCGACTGTAATTCAAATGAATTGCTTTTTCTCAGTAACAGTGACCAATTATTCTTTAACAACTATGATTTCCTTTCCATCGCAATATTGCGGAATTTGTGTCGTTATTTCGGTGAACGGTTGCCTGCATTTGTCGTTTCGCAAGCCGCATATGCTGATGCAGTTATACATCTACAGTTGAATGCCTTGCTTTTTAGTGCTTCTTCAAACCTTAAACGAGCTTTTATTCACAGAGACGTTGTAATTAGAGAAATAAAGAGGATGGTACCTCGATCTCAATTTTGTACTTACCCCTCGTGCAGTAATGTCAGTTGGTTGTTTGAAGTTTGTAGACGAGGTGGATGATTCAAAATATTAATTTCCATTGTCTATAAGAAATTAAATATGGCCAAAAAAAGGTTTTTTATTGGCTTACTTGTCGATGTACAGTTTTCATTGTTTCTTCAGAAATTCAAAAAGGTTTTTGACATGACTAATTTATTTTCATCTCAAGGCAAAACGTTCTTGGATCTAGAACACAATATGGCCCTTGACACATATTTCGGTATGGTAAAGAGGCATAAAAAATTTAATCAGACACAATTATAGCAGCTCCGTGGTCAAGATTAGATGTGGTCATCTGATTCATTCGACTTAATATCAAACGACTACATGATATCTTTAGCAGCTTTGGATTTGATTAGGTACTTAACATTAAAATAGAATCACTCAATATCCAAATAATACATAAATTGTTATATAAAAATCTAAAACGAATAAACAGTTTTCCTCCCTAGCTTAATACAGGGGGTTAGGGAAATAATAAATAAAAGAGATTCCTTGCATTATTTATAAAGTTTATTATAACTTATGTTCGAAAATCAATCCTTTTCGAGGAAAGTGAGTCGTAAATAATTAAACGTTCTCGAACATTTAGCAACGCTGCAACGCAACCGCGGTACGAGCGCAAGACGACCGCAACTGATTCATCGAATTGTTTACGTTTGTATGATATTTTTGTTGAAAATATGCCTTGAATTATTGAATACTTTTACGCAATTTTTTGTGGCTAACATTTTCTATATAATAACGCTTCAGTACAGTACATTTACTTGAAAAAAAAATGACAGAACTTACCGGTACGTGGTGATATACACCACCAATTCCCACGATTATCAGAAACTTATTTGAAACGATGCGATGCACGAAAAAAGAAAAAAAAAATCTGTAAATCACATAAAGTTACGGTTAAATGCATCAGTAATCATAACATCACGTGATGATACATGCAGTGCAGGCGGAGTACGAAGTTGCCAGTTGTGTGAGGGATTTTGTTTGTACTGTTCTTCTTCGGAAAATTGTATTTAATAAGCAAGAAAATTATTTTGTTAGAGACGGTTAATTAATAAATAGATGTACTGATACATTTTACGCTATTAGGCAAATAAATTTAAATTATTAAGATGCAAAATTAATTTATTTCATGACTAACAGAAATAAGTTCAGCATTTTTCTGCTCCGAAACGGTTGGTTTTCGGACATAGGTTATAATGAACTTCTTTGCTTAGAATAATGCAAGGAATCACCCTCTTAAAGTTATGAATATTATTTCCCTAACACCCTGTCTACACGAGGTAGTTGCAGTGCATGAACAGCTACTTCAGCTACATGTGTTTCAACAGTGCAACTTTCAAAAGTATGACGGTGTTGTTCCCGAAGTTTACAATTTATGCGTCTGACCCTCGATTTTCGGAAAGTTTGATTCACGGATCAATAGATGGAAACAACAAACTCTGACATATTAATGCAGGGAAAAATTCGGTGAAATGTGATATTTACCCGGTGAGGCGAAAGCAGAAAGGTCAGCTTTTCCGGATCGTATTTCTACACACAATATTATAGTTGGACTGTTATCCCTGATAAAATGGAAAAGGTGTGAGAGTAGGGTTTGCATTTTGGATGAAATAAAACGGATCTTTATTGACACATCTCGTTTCGCAAATATCGTCGGTCTCCGCACGTACCGGCGTAACTAACATTTTACAAATTTTACAGGCGAGCTAGAAAACGAAAATCAGCAATACATGAGATTGAAAATGACATACTGATTTTTTAGTCTGCAGGTTGCTGTTTTTTTTTGTTAGACTAGAATGAACCAATTTTAATGCAGAGGCGTAAATCAATTTAAGCCGGTCATGAAAATTGTTTTCGGAATTTTATAACTTACGCAATTTTCTGAAAATTTTATTCCTTAGCAGCGAACTGATACACAGCTACGTAATTTCGTGAAGTGAGAGACTACAAAAAATATGTGGAATTACGGCGTAACCCGATTTTAGATTATTTATCATTTACGCCTGTACGTGGGGAGACCGACGATATGTTTGTTACGCGTGTCAGAAAACAAAAAGCTACCATACCTTTGCTTTTTTTTTGTAGACTTGTCGAGTTCCTGATAATACCTCGTCTAAACTTTAAGTCTATGGTAGAGAAAGTATTATGATATGCACGGTTTTTAAATATTTTTCCCGAATTGTCGCATCAAAAAATACAGTTCTTTGCATTTCTTATATCACAAATCCTTGGAATTTTAAAAAACGGCATCATTTAGGCTGACTCTGCACTTATAAGGAATATATAATATATATATATATATATATATATATATATATATATATATAACTTGAGACGTGGTCATTGTCGTCTAGACCAGTTAGGTGAAAAATTAAAGCTTCCGCCTTTTGTTGGGTACTTCGACAAAATTTAAGCAAAGAGGACTCTTTATACCTTTTTTGGTAATTAAACATCTATCCAGCTCTCACCATGTTACTGGACGTTTCCCTCACACTATACGTAAACAACAATTAGCAACATCCTCACATACTACTCTCCTGATGATGATGGCAAAGTCCATTGAAAGCTAGAGAGAATTAAAAAAGGTATAAAGAGTCCTCTTTGCTTAAATTTTGTCGAAGTACCCAACAAAAGGCGGAAGCTTTAATTTTTCACCTATATATATATATATATACGAGGGATGTCTTTTAAGCTTTGCATATAAAAACATGGTAGGCCGCGCGGATCGAACGTCAATACTGAATCTTAACCTCACTCTGAAGAAAAGCCAACAAAAGTCATCCGTTCTCGAAGTGTTTCGAAAAAGATGGTCGCGACATTTGTGTCAAAAGCGGGTCATATGGCAACAATTCCTCTTAATGAGCAAAGAACTGTTACTGCGGATTGGTATACCACCATTTGTTTGCCAAAAGTCATCACCGAGCTTCGAAAAATTAACCCCAAAAGAAGAATCATCCTCCACCAATACAATGCAGGCTCGCACACAGCCCAAAAGACAAGGCAGTATTTAACGGAAGAAAACGTGGAATTATTGGACCATCCTCCATATAGTCCCGATCTAAGTCCTAACGATTTCTTTACTTTCCCGAAAATTAAAAACAGACTGCGTGGTCAAAGGTTCCAGTCACCAGAAGAAGCAGATGTCGCACTCAAAAATGCCGTTTTGGATCTGCCAGCAAACAAGTGAAATAAGTGCTTCGAAAATTGGTTCGAGCGCATGCAGATGTTTATTAATCTTCGTGGAGAATACTTCGAAAAACAAGAAGGTCATTTAATACTACCTACCGTATTGTTTTATGTCCATATGCAAAACTTAAAAGAAATCCCTCGTATATATAACAGGTGCATAGAGTGCATAGAATCACCGGGGTTGAAAGCGTGTAAATATATTGTCCAAAAACATATCCCTTGCAACTCCAGCTCATAATTTTCAACCTCTTCAAAAAATATTCAGAGAATGATTAGTCGCTTCTGAAATTTAAAAAACAATGTTTGAACAATTTTTATTGTTTATTTTTATGCCCGAAGCTCCAGCGCCACTGGATCTATACTACAAATAATATAGCTACTTTGACATTGGAACAGTAATAACCTTGTTCAAAATCTTAACGGTATTCTCCAAGTTATAGAGAGGTTGAGGATTAGCGGACAGGCAGACAGACACTGGGAGACAGACGTATCTGTTTATTGAATATTTTCGCGAATAGAATACTTCCTCGTCAGTGACGTGGAAAGTAGAAGGAAGCTTTTTTGAGTCTAAAATAATGTTAAGTTTAAAAGTTATTCCAAAACAGCAATACACAAATATCGATATCCTCTCAATTCTATGATATACCATAGAATCATTTCGACGCATGTCGATCGCATATTTTAGACCTCATTTATCCATTTACTTGATAAAGAAATAATCGGAGATTGAAAATATTATTGAAAAGCAGAAATCCTATAAGTACTATATTACTTTATCGTCAGCATACAAATAGGCAACCTCGCTAGTAGGGCTCAATTGAAAATCTTGAGGCGAGAGCTCCGGATATTGGAAAACTTTATGGACTGTGAGTCCGCCACATAAGCAAGTAAATATAAAGCTTTGGTTTCCACAAATATTGGACCGCTACGCAAGGAGATGAATAAGGAGCACACTTTGTCATATGTATACCAAAGTAACAATGACAATATACCATTTTGAGTTATTACCCAAAAAATTGCTTCCAGTACCAGTAGCCGAGAGGAATACTGTATGAAACACCATCCAAGTCTCTTCTCTATAGTTTGGAAAATAAGAATGAATCTTGACAAAATTCAGAGAAACGAAGAAGCAGATTTCTTAAATCGGCTTGGTGATGGCGGAGTTGTGAACGAATGTCGCAAGTCTCGGCGTGAAAGTTTTGTTTAGTAGTTCTTCCAGTTTTTTATATTTATTGAGTGCAATTGAGTAAACATTTTGGAGCAATCATTGTTCCAAAAATAGAATTCCTTTTCCTGAATACTTGTTTTCTTTCTGGCCACCTTAGTAAAGATGAAAATGAGCGTGTCATTTATCTTTTCTTGATATTGAAGCAGCCACACAGGCAGAAGCCTAAATGCCAGACCACCGTAGCTGCTATGAGGAGCTTAAGGGAACTTTGTTAGCCAATTTTTGATCTGTCAAGAGTTAGTATAACTGGGTCAAGATTTCTGATAAATTCACCTTTTCAATGATATATTCTACCATTTGCTTTGAAATTTAAATTATCTAAAAAGCACCATGGGCCCGAACATGGACCCACAATTGAGCTTAAATCCCTGCAACAAAATTTTCAATCTCGTATTAACCGAAGCACTTCATTAAATCCCAAAACATTTGCCGTGATACACCTTTCATTGGGATTTGTTAGTGCATAAAATAGTACATAGAGGGCTGTAATCCATAACGATGCTATAAAAGCATTGTATAATTATGACAGTACAACTATGTTCGTTACTATTCAGTTAAAATTTATTGCGTATGCATATGGGATGACTAGTTAATCTGTAACGATGTAATTAAGCTAACATCTTTATTTTCGAGGATGCTTATATGCGAATAATAAGTAACATCCATATTTGTTGCTGTCTTCCATGGAATTCAGGCCATCATGGTAAACTTTTCCAAGGTACAGATCAAGACAATGTCAGTACGCCATACGGAAAAGTAACTTTGCCGCAAAGGTAAAAATGTCACCGGCAGGGGTATTACGTATCTTGAAAAGTGACATTATGTCGGTTTTTTTTAACATTATATAGGTTTTTCTGACATTATGTAGGTTTTTCTACAAGATGTCAACTTAGCGCTAGCTACGGTATTCGTTCAGTACGTGTTGCCTAAACGTCGTGATGCTTCAGCTATCAATATTTGGCTCTACGTGATGTAACATATCCTCCAGAGATGGCATTTTTTGAGGTCTAAGCTGTAAGTTGTATACTTTAGCTGGAAGGAAACGGCAGTGCATAGGTGCATAGTGAGCATATTCAGCATAAAATCGTAATGTATGACTTTGAAGAAAACCTCTCTACAGAAAGGACAACACAAATAACCCATCTGGCACAGCTAATAGATATATTTTATGAGCAGCATATTCAGCAATAATTTTTTCACATAGCAAATATCACGGATTTCATACACATGCAGGCCAGTACATAAATCATCCAGATGTGATCTTGCCACCAACAAAGCATGATGAGGAACTCACTTGCACCTTGCAGCATGGTCATTGAGCGTGTCGTGTTGTTGATTCATTCCTTCATAAATGGACGCTTTTGCTGGCGCTCACAGCGCTCATAGCGAGCCAACGCGGAATGCAATATTTGTACACTAGGAACTACATAGCAGCAAGTTGACATTTTGTCGTTTTTTATCATTTATACGTTTTTTACGTAATAACTCTACTGGTCATTATTTACAAGATATTACTGTAAACATAAAATGACAGGACAATATCTAATGCAACAGCAAGCTGAAATATCTTGGGTTGAAAAACAGCTACAACAGAAAAGTGATGCTGACAATGCGAAGGATAGCTACATTGAGTGCACTACCTCCTATCCAGGATTTTCTCGTATTAATAAATCCTCAAAATGCCAGCAAGTGCTCTATTGTTAACATTAATAATAATAAAATTCAATTGTGATTACGTTTTTTATTTTCAAAGTATATGATTTCTATTATTACAATATATTATTTTTCATGTTACGCGCTGGTAGAAAAAACATTGTTTCTAACTATTGCGGAAGGTGTCTTTTTCGTACTCGGCTACTGAACTTCCTGCGCTCCGCGTCGTTCGGCCAACTGCAGTCCTGTGCGGAAAAGTATCACCTTCTACACTTGGTAGAAAAATAATTATTTTTCGCAGCTGCAACAGCCTGAACGGTCCTGCTTTAGGCAGAGACAATATTATTGTACCTCACAAAAATAGTGTTTGATGAAAGAATCAACGTATGAAACTACTGGAGAAAATAGAAGGCATTTTTAATGAGTTTTCAAACTTAAACATACGTTCACTGAAAATGTATATATGAAGCCCAGAGAGATATGAGTGACAAACTCAGTATAACGCTGTGTGCTAAACAGCTGACATCCTTTCACGAGCATGTTTATAAAGTTCTAGGATTTCTAATTTAGTCCGTTTTGCATCCATTATTTCATTAAGCACATTTAGTGTTTTAAACAAGGCTGGGTAGAACTGTCATGTGCCAAAATCACGTAGCCTTTTTTCATTATTTTGATCTTTTACTAGTAATTTGAATTTCTCTTCATTGATGATAGATGTTGTGAAAAGGGTTTTTTTTTCAACACAATACTGAATCACTGAGAAAGAAAGATATAATACGTGTGAAATTATACAATCAATAAACTATGAAATATACCAAAAGAAGGTCATTGAAAAGGGTTTGGCCTAGGAATGGGCACTCTATCATTGATAAAGAGAAATTCAAATTATTAGTAAGTGATCAAAATGGTAAAAAAAGGTTACGAGATTTTGGCACGTGATAGTACTCACATAACTTCACAAGCCATATAAGCTCATACACATATTCAATGGTCACTTTATATGCTAATCATCACAGGTACCTGCAACTTTAGCATACCCTATTTGAATATTCAGAAACCGCGTCTCTTTCTAGTTTTAAAGACATCTGTCGAAGCGCAATAAGAAGTAAATTCTGAACTCCCATCAACAGTCGATAACAGCTCACAAAAAGTGGGAATAGAGAAAAATTGAACCGAAAAATACACTAGGAAATTCAGATCTTTTTAGCCGTCTCAGCTAATATGCCCTGACAAAGTACGCAGCTTATATACTACATACACAATGTTTTTCAATATTTGCTTCAATAAGTGCCTTCGATAATTCGAGATCATAAGTTTGCATCTCAAAATAGACAGCAAATCTTCACCCATTGCTATACCTAAATAAAAATTTTTTCTTCCAAAAACTAATCGAGTTCTAAGTGGTCGTCTATATTCTGGAAACTACAATATGCCAAACAAGACAAAAAAACTTCTGACAAGACGCCCGTTAGCAATTATTGCAGTAAGTCTCTCTATGTACAGAAAGTACGCCTCTTCCCAGCACACTTGACATACGCCGAGGCACAATAAGAGGTAAATGATTGTCTCTCCTTGCCAGACAGCCGACGTAGAGTTGATAATGACTCACAAAGGGGCTGGAAATAAAATATAGTCTATCAAAAAATTATACCAACAAAATCCAAATTACTTTTCATGACACATGAAGATACGCCTTGACAAAACGCGTTTGTGCAATATGCATATGTGGTTATATAACTGGAAAAATCCAAAAATGTATATCTTCTAAAGCACATATATCAAAATTGAAACATCTGATTCTTTGTCCTTTCAAAAACGCCTACTCAGCTATATTTCGGGTAGGTACTGTTATCGATCTGTGTGCGAATATGCCCATTCTCTTTCCGAAAACTTATCTGTTTTCACATAATATCCAGTGATCTGTCGCTACACATACCAAGCATCACAAAAACCTACCTGGCAAGAAATCTGTTCGCAACTTCAGTATATGTTTTGTATATGCAGAAACTACGTGTCTACCACTTGACACCCGTCGAGAAGTAAATGCTTGGCTCTTCTTGCTAGGCAGCCGACGCGACGCAGAGTCGATAAGGACTCACGCGAATGCAGAACTTCCCCATTATGAGGGACGTCGACGACGAACAGCTATTTGTGCTTGATTCTATTTATACTCCACAGTTCTCGGTCGAGCCAAATGAGCAGCAACGCACTCATCAAGACGCTCAGCCTTCCGGTAGAAGTTGAAAGATACGAGAGTAAGACCAGAGTGGAAAAGAGGAACTTGAGGCGTAGGTTGCCCGTATACAACGTAATTGACGCCGAGATTTGTAGAGTTCTATTCCCGTGACATGAAAAGTGTGTTGGTTATTGTGTACGTCTGTAGAAGTGAGAGGCGGTCTCCTGTTGATTCTGGATCAGGAACTACTCAAGTACTTGCTGATTTAGTAAAAGTTAAGTAGGGCGAAAATGAGAGTTCAACCCTGCCCTGTGTCTTTCCCAAGGTCAGGTTAGTACTGTTGTTCAAAATTAAGTGTGTATTGAACTGCAGATCTGAGTGAGTCTTAGGGTTCGATTCCTATAGTACATGAAGTGAATATTGCCTCTGTAGGTAGTGGAGTAGTTTTAGGTGCAGCTGCTAGTTTAACAATTTTCCGATATAATTGCTTATTTTATCATACCTAAGAAAAGAGAAATTGGGAGCTCCATCACTGCCCTGTGCCCTTCTCAGTATCAGGCACTTTTACTCAAGGTTAGAAATATGTTAATAAAAAAATGGCGTCAAGACGAAACGGTCTTGTCTATATAGAAAATGTTATGTTCGATAAAAGTTAACCCCAAAGTTATTTTGGAACTTGCATCACAAGAACCTAAATAGGTAAATTTGCATATTTACCATGCTTTTCTGTACAATTTTTGGGCTCTTTAGAGATTGTCCCCTGAGAAAAATATGCTGCCCCTCACTTTTCAAAAAGATTTGGAGGCAGGTACGCTTTCACACGAAGATCCCCTTTCAAACAGAGAACATTTTCTTAGGCGCACGTGATCGGAGCTATGACTGAATCTCGCATGAATGACGATCTACGGTCCACACCACATCCAGTTGGGCAGCGACTGCCGACTGCGACACATCGACCGGACCGCGAAGCACGTATTATAGATATGCGACTGTTGGATATATTTCTCCACAATTCCAAGTTCCAAGGGTACAAGGAAATCTATGATCGGTGATATATATATATGAGGGGCGCGTAGAATTACGGGGGTTTGAGTCGTATAAGTATACCAACGTCAACAAATTGAGACGTACTCTCCCCCACCTTCTAGAATCTCCGTCCCATGATTTTTAACACCAACAAAAATTTGTCCAAAAATAATCAGGAGCGTCTGGAACGTCAAAAAACAAAGTTTGAGTGATTTACATACCCCCTCGTTTTTTATCCATAGCTCTGCCGCCGCTAGATGGATTCTCAAAAACAGCAAAGCCTGTTCGTCCTTAACACGTTGACGCCGACCTGCACCACTGGTGGTTCAAGTGATGTTTTGTCAACAGCCGGAGTTGACCACCAGTGGTAGAAATGTAGATACCGTTTCTATGCGATATAAATCTGTTGTGCTTTTAAAAAGGTTTCTCTTATGAGACATACGGTTACTCGAATGGTATGGGATACTTCACGTACCACCGGTGGCGCACTCGGCTGTAAAGAGAGACGTTATGAGCAGAATAGAAACGCACATATTTGGACACTTCATGTACCACCGGTGGCGCATTCGGCTGTAAAGAGGGACGCTATGAACAAAATAAAAACGCGCATATTTTGGATTAATCCATTTTTATTTCAAATAAAGAATGAGTTGTACTGAAAATTCATGGAAAACTTAAGTTAAAGATATACAACGAAAAAATGCAAATATATTAATTGTGCTTTTAATTAAAACATTGTAGACACATTGTAGGTTTGTCGGGACAATCCATGCAAAATGTACAAAGTCTTTTAGCTTTTTTCATTGCTATTTTATAGCCTAGCTAATTTTTTATCGTCTGGTAGCATAAAGTACATCGCTTCCTACACTCTTTTGCTGTACCTTCGTACATTCCCATTTTATGATTGGTCAAAATATTACCACTTTACTTTCTTGTACGTTGCGGGATTGTATCATTTTCGTCTTCTTCTTGTAAAATCCCATCGGTTTCCTGTTCATTTTCTAATAAGCCCAATATCACCTTCTGACGAATCTGCAGCATATCCATTTTGTGTACATTGTTTCCATAGTTATTATATAACACCCACGTATTTACGATGCAAGTACCAAGAACTACTTAAAAAAATACCTTTTTGTACCACTTGATGCTTTTCCTAATGGACGTGTAATATGATGACATTTGATCTGAGACATCAACGCCTTTTTTCGCTTTATTGTAAGCAATAACTGCTGGGGGTTTCATAACATCTTCTCCTTTAAATTTTTTCCCAGTTAGTCTTAGTTCGGGGTTATGGCTTGGTACACTACTGATCATAAGAACTGGTCTCTTGTCAACCCATTTCATTACTCTGATACCGACGTTATTTTGATCCCCATAAATTTCACCCTTCTTCAATACCATCTTTGTTACACCAACTGGATTGCCTCTCCTATTGCTTCGGAGTGAACCGCAAAGATAAGTTTTTGCTTTTAGAAGAACATTGCACAGCTGCACACTTGAATAAAAGTTATCCACAAATAATATGCGGCCTTCATTTAAAAGTCCCTCTAGCAGAAATAAGCAAACATCGTGTGTATGGCCATGTTGCGAAGGAGCTGAACCGTTTTTCCCTGCATACACCTGAAGATTATATGTGTAACCTTCTGGAGTACAAATCTTGTACATTTTGATTCCGTATTTGTGCCTTTTTGCGGGAAGGTACTGTCGGAATACTAACCTACCTCTCCACGGCAGCATAGTTTCATCAATAACAACACTTTCTCCAGGAGAGAGTGTATCTTGAAATTGTTGGCAAATAAGATTTAAAATGTTTTTTATTTTATGAAGTCTATCTGTTTCCGCCGCTGGGTCAGCGTTATCTGCGAAATGGAGAAACTTGAGTAAGCAATCAAATCTATCTCGTGTTATTGTGTTTTCTATAAATGTATTGCCAAACATTTCATTATTACTCCAGTACATTCGCATATTTGGCAAATGTTGAATTCCCATGATCATCAAAGTAGCTAAAAGCTTTTTCATTTCACGACGATTAGTGCCTGTCCACTTGCGGACAAACGATCGCGGACGAAGCTGGTGGGTACGAATATATTCAGAGGCATATCTATTTGTCTCTTGCACCATTATGTCTAGAATTTCATCAGTAATAAATTGTCTAAAGATTGCATAAGGGCTAGATAAATCCATATCACTCAACTTCAGCCCGCTTTGACCAGAAAATCCAAAATCATTTGGATCATTTTCACATGGTCCCCAATTGTGGAACGTAGGATTGGCACTTGAAGTTACATAACCAGTGTTGTCATCAATATCGCTGTTTAGGTCTTCATGTTCACTCATTGCAAACAGCAGAAGAATTATTGCTGTCTGAAAGTTCAGAGGGTACATAATCGTCTTCCGAGTCTGCATATGGTTCTGATTCATCTGACGAAGAAAAATTTTGACGGTTACAAGAAGGACCCGGCAATTCTCGATGCTGATTTGTCAACTCACTCGGTCTTGATAGCGGTGATTTTGACGGTTCAATAGTGTCAGATACTTTAGTTTTTACCATAACCGGCAATTCTTGATGTTCATTTGTCACATAACTCGTTTCTGATGTAGATGTGTTTGAAAGTCCGCTTAGCTTTCCAGTATATTTGCTCGACGCTGATGCCGGTCTTGTCGATAAAACACTCACTTTGTCCGAAGTTGGTATTATTTCTGTTGCCGTAACACAGTCTCCAGTACCACTTGCTGCACTAACAGTCAATAAATTTAAAATTTTTTTGCCTCTCGATATCATCTTGATTACTGTCGTTCTTCTACTAAAACTAAAACAAAAGGGAGGTTAACTTATTGTCAACAAGAACGTGTACCACCGGTACAACCGCTATAACGAAAAAAATATTTGTGGAGCCGTCTTGTACCACCGGTGGTACAAGACAAAAAAGTGAAAATAATTACAAAAAACAACGGATATAAGCACCAATAATAGACTCAATTCAAATCAATAGGCTTTATTCAGAAAAAAAAGTTGATATAGAAAAAAAATTAATGAATAAAGCATGAGCCGATAAGTGTAAAATAACACTTGTTTCGGCTTAAAAAGAAACCGTATATCTATATATCTATACAAAAAACACATTGTAATCTTACACACATATATAGTATATCGTAAGCTATTAAAATAAGAATGATTAAAACGCTGTAACATAATACCGCACAAATAATACTAACAAAAAAAGAGGCTAATAAAAGAAACCTATCACACAGACATAACAAATATACAGGTAGTTGACGAATAGTAAGCAGATGACATATCGTTTTATAAATCTATGTAACCTGATCAATACAGATTTATAATTACACTACAACAGATTGCTAATGTAGTAAGTTCTCTATTGATCCTCGTGATTGGTTCAAAATGAATTGCTTCAACGCTTTCTTGAATGGCGCCAAGTTGTTGATGCGTTGCAGATGTAGTGTAAGACTGTTGTACAGTTTAGGAGCAATATAAGTATAAGAACGCTGTCCTACACACTTTTGGAAAAATGGTACGATATGGTGGTGTTTTTGCCGTGTTGAATATGGATGTATTTTAAGCGTAGAGACCTGTTTATTACAGTGATATTTAGTGGCAATTTTGAAACAGAATGTCTGTCGAATATCTAAGTTGTTAGTTTCACTGTATAAACGATCAGATGGAAATCTTGGCTATCTGGAATATGTTAGTTTTAATATTCTTTTTTGAAGTATTTCAACATATGTGACTTTCCACTAAAGCGTGATATAAGGTTTCCATTTGGTAGGTTGTCAATATTTTTTTCATGCATCGGAGTTTTGAGAGAACTGTACGCAACTTTTTACAGATGAAGTTTGTATGTTTATCCCACCTCAGATGTTCATCTTTAATCACGCCAAGGTACTTAGCACTTTTTTCTGGCTTCATTGAATGTTGTTTCCCATTTATACTGACACTTATATCACTAAACGATGGCTTCGTAGATTTATTGCATATAAAGGGGATATGACATGTTTTTTCCACAGTTTACTGTTAATAACATGTGCTGGAGCCATCTCATTATATTTGGTAGGTCAGTCTCTACGGTGGATTCGAGATTTTGCCAAGTGTCTGCTTTGTAAAATATAGCGGTGTCATCTGCAAATCCAAAGATGTCTCCACTACATTGGACCGAAAACATCTCATTGATGTAAATATTAAATAGTATAGGCCCTAGAACGGTGCCTTGCGGCACTCCGTACTCAATCATTCTCATGTCGCTCACTTCATTATCTAATCTAACAATCTGGGTACGGTTAGATAAATAGCTCTCAAAAAGCTTTATGCAATTCCCTCTGATACCTATGTCCTGACAGAAATCAAAATCTTATAAATTTCTACAGTTCTAGAAGTAGGTGGTATGTTTTTGTTGGGAAAATCTGAATACACATTAATTTATTATATCATTCATACCTATATCCGATTGTTCTTGTATCCACAGTTTTATACCTTTTTTGTATCTATAGTAACTTGTAGTAACTGGTGTGTTGTGTACATTAATCAGGCAGAAGATTATAGACTCTTGGGCTTATATATTCAAATGACCCAATTTGCTCATTCATCCTTCGGGTCTGGACTGATAATGTTTTGTCTCATGGTTAAGTTGGGGTTTTCCTCTATACTCAGTTATAAGATGAAAAAACTTTTGATTCAAACAAAATGGTAGCACGGCGATATGAAGTTTAAGAATAAAGAACAGTAAATCACGGACTGCAACCGGTATTGTGAATACAGCCAAATATACCTACGCGATAGAGACCTCGCTGATAAGATTGAGATATATAGGTAGCAACAGCAGTATGTATGAGTATAATATATCCAGTGTGATACCGCGCATAGGCGGACTAGACAAAACCAATCACAGCAACAAAAAAGCCAAAAGACTTATCAATATAAACGATATGAAACTCAAATTCAAGATACAATGATATACCATAGTTCGGAGTAGAATTCCTGATGTTAAATCTCGTAATATATCAATATGATAGTTAACTTGTCCATACCTCCTTCGGGAAGCTCAGCATAGATTCATTTATAAGTAAGCATTTATGAACGAAAATTTTTGTAAGACTCGACCATGTCCACCTTTACACCGTGGGTAGATAATCACAGTCACTGTTAGGTTAACAGTACACAGTTCCAACAGCTCATTTAATCTGTGCGATAAGCCAAACATTTGAAGGTTTCCTCACACCGACGCGATACAGCGATAGCGGTTGCGCCAGCATTAAAAATCGCATTTAGCCCGATAGCTGCACGTTCACACCACCGCGGTACGGCAGTTTTCCTATCTGCGTGATATTCTTAAACGTTTTTTGATTTCGTATACAATATGTATTTTGATGAAAAAGAACTATTATTATTATTGGCCTTAGTAGAAGATAAAAGGCGATTCAGGTAAGTATTTTGATGTTAATCATTAGTTAATAATAATTGATAAATGTGTTAAATGAACAAAGAAGGATATATAAAGAATATCATACTTTAATGCCCGAATTACGTGGACATCCACAACGTTTTCACCTATACTTTCGAATGACTCCCGATTGTTTTGATGAAATTCTAAATTTAATGTGATCCCACACTTTATCCTTTTTCCTGCAATTTTTATAGTCTTCGTGACTTAAATTGTACAATATTGGGTACTTTTTAACTTGTTCAATCAATTTCTCTGCTGTGGACATCTTGAAAAACGTGGCGATATGCGATACAAACCGCGTCAGCAGCGTTTTATGTAATATACCTACTAGAAGTTGCAAGTTGTCCTTCGATGATGAAATATATTCAATCTGAAAAGCCTAGCATGTTGCGCATTTATAGCAGGTACACTTCGGATTATATGTTAGTAAATCGAGCCCACAATTCGCTAGGCCTATTGTCCACAGCTTACTGCGCCCCCGACAGCTGGTTCTAAAAATATTCCAGCAGCTTTATTCTGTTCAGCTAACGTCTACAATCGGCCGGAAATGGGATTCCAGCTGCACAATCTGTTTGCGTTGAATGGCGAGAACTTGCGGCAGCGTGGACGCTTCACCATTCTATCATTCGACACTTTTTAATGACAGCAGGATTTGTTTGTTCTCTCTGACTGTGTGAACAACAGGACGGATCTTGAACTAATTTAACAGCTGGAAAGATGCAACTATATCTTATAGTAGTAGTAGTATGCATCTGTCTCTAGTCATTAGTTAAAATACAACAGTCTTGAAAACGCAAATTATATCGTTCCAATGCCAATGAAATCAATGCAGCGTTCTAATCAATCAGTAACATGGATATTCGTGATAGATATCGAAGAATACTCAACATTTTCTCTATTACATTGTTATGCAGCATGTTGAAAATATCGTTACACATTGTTGTTAACTTTTACACCATCTAATTTTCCTAAATAACAGGTAACGTATGACTTTTCTGTGGAGTATTGGTAAAGTACTTTATGCTATTGTTATAAAAAATCAATAATAAGCACTTGAATCATAAACATCTATCGCACCGTTGACTTGTCCTAAATAATAATATAATAATGATAACAATAGTAATAATATTGTCGTCTTTAATAAATAATATATACAAAACGTGTGTATATGAAGCGTAACTGTAGTGGCGAAGTTTATCAAATTCTATTCTAACGCGTAACAACTTAACTTAAATATATTGTTGTTGTTAACAGTTACCACAAGGATACCACACAAAAAAAATACTACTCATTTATATTGGAGATCTTTGTGTTCACATATTGCTACTCTGAAAGTATTCAGAGTGTGCGAAAAATAGACGGAGATATTTTAGAGAGTGATTCCTTGTTGAAAAACTTTCTATAAACATGGGTCCGGAAATGCAGAGTTTTCAAGATACAGGGTGATCATTTTTATTTTTTATTAATGTCTGTTGACATTTGGCAATATTATTTTTTGTATTAAGACGCTAATTTTTTTAATTTTGTTTTCTAAGACATTTGTGATTTTTTTAGCAAAAATTAATAAACCAATTTTGTCTAGTGACATGCAATAAAACGGTTTTTATTTTTTTTTCTAAAACGAAGTGGGATACGAAAAAAATACATAAGGGAAATAAGTTGTATTTTTAGTTGCTTAATCTAACAACAAATATAAAAGTGGTGTACTTATTCGTTCAAATCCCGCTCGAGACTTCACTCGTCTTAATAAATTTAATCAAGTTAGGGCTAAATTAGCTCTCTAATGTTATGAATACCACTGCCAAATAAAAACAAAATTAGGTAAAGGATTTTTAAGATATTTACGAAAAACCATTTTTCTTTATTTTAACATAATTTGCGGACCTAAACTTATATGAACTTTTTGTCTTAAAACTGCTCGAAGTACAGCCTATTAAATTAACATCCTGTATACAGCATAATAAAATATTAAGGGATAAGTTGATCTTTTCAAAAACTCAGCATTATAGCAGAAGCGTGGTAAGCTCCTGGTTTTAAATCTACTGTCCAAGGAATTATATGTTACTACAACAGTATATGAACAACTTTGTTGGAACAGAGATGTTTTATTCATCGGAATTCGGAAATCGTTATTAAAAATCCTTTTTTCACATTGGCTCTGGCTCTTGCTTAAAATTAGTTAAAATTTTATCAATAAATGTCGAAAAATGTAACTTGACCGCTTGATCAAACTTTAGCCATCTAAACTCTCCAAATTTATGGGATACATGGCCGAACGTTCTCATGTCGAATATGAAGCTCTTTTGAATCATTTGGTGATCTGATCCAAATAGGCAAAATATAGGATACCTACTTCAATAGTTCAAGACAGACACAATTGAGGTCTTGAAATGTTTTTTTCCTCATTTTGAAGTTTGAATACATTCTGCATAAATGTTGCCCAATGTTATCTTTGTAGGTATCGCGTCCGATCCGCCCTCTTAGCAAGTATCAACAAGGCATCATGAATTCAACAGTATGGATATGCTGTTTGATTTGGCTTGCAGAGGTTTGACTGCGCTTAAGATCGATCCGCACGGGTAGACTAGGTAGTTTTTAGGATGCAAACAGTCATTCCAAGATTGCTCATTAGGAGCGTTGTGAGCATCCATCTATGGAGGAATAGCTCAACTACACGCATTGTTGGTTGCATATGTTGTGTACAGGATCACATCTGGATGATTGTGTGTATTGTATAAAATCAGTGATATTTGCTATGTGAGAAAATCATTACTGAATATGCTGCCAATGAAGTATATCTATTAGCTGTGCCCGACGGGTTATTTATATTTACATTTTTTGTATTTCCAAAAACTTTGAGGAGAATTACGGAAAATCACCACCGCGCTCGCGTTATCTGTAATTACTGTTAGCATGTATTTGACCTGTAATTCGACAGTGTACAGTGAATATAATTATTTCTTATCTCTCTCTTATTTTTGCATATGTAATTTCCAGAATGGATAAGAAAAAGTCGATGCGCAACTAATGTCTAGCTTTGAATCTCAAGTAAGTGTATTCGAGACAAGAATCCAATGGAATTATTAGCACAAAAATCCTCACTATGCACATATGCATTGCCCTTACCTCCAGTAATGCCACCTCTGAAGCAGATTTTACATCGCATCAGAGCCAAACATTTATAACAGAAGCTTCATGACGTTTAGGCAACACGTACAACTGCAAAACGAGTTCACGACATTTCCATCAGCTGGTGCTACTATAAGTTAACATCTTGTAGAAAAACCTACATAATGTCATAAAAAAACAATACAATGTTTGCGTAGCGTCTACACGTTTATACGGTCTTGTGCACTGGCAGGAAACAACGATATAGTTACATTTTATATTTTTTGTCAGTCATGCTTACATCTTACATCTACACGTCTTGATGTTTTCCCAAACCTAACCATGCGTTGAATATCCCTGTTCAATTGTCCGCCAAAGCGTCTATAACAGTTTGGGGCTTCCAGTAACAGTTTTTGAAATACCTCGTCAAAATAACACGACACTACGAGTACCTAACAACAACAAACAACATTTTTGAAACAAGTTGATTTTCTGTAAGGAGTAACATTGATGTGGATATGTACTTTTGTGCTTGTATGTAAACGATTATCTGAGAACGAGTAAAAATATAATTCCGTCAAAATATTCACATTATACTGGTGGAAACGCTAAATTACAATTTCAAATAAGTTCGGATTTTTACAACGCACCCAGAACTCAAATAAAAAATTCTGTTAAATTCTGTTCTCGTGTATTCACGATATCATGATAAATCAATTTCATCACTGAATTGATGTTCCTAATGACCGTAAAATGACAATGAAACGATGATTTGTATCCATGCCGAGCCCGCTATCAACATCCCGATTAAGATATCGATTTCTCGTTGCGATTCAATTAAATTTTGCATATTTACTGATGATAGCCGATTGCTATTGTACAACGTTTTTGTTGTATATAATTTTAAAGCAACGCGATTCCACAATTACTATGCGAATACTAAAATATATTTTTGTTAGGTATTTATCAGTTTATGAATATATAGTATTTATAGGCAGTGACAAAAAAAAAACAAAAACCCAGTAAAATGACTCTATTTGAATGAAATTTTATACATTTTCAGACATAAAAATGAGGCGTGATTAAATTTTGGTAATTTGTCTAATAATGTGTTGGGCCATCTCGATGACGTATATGATACACGATATATCATTCATCCTTACATGCTCCTGAGAAAGACTTCTTGAATTATCTCAAGATATTTGAATCTTATAAAAATCAGTTGAAGTAATATACAGAGTGTTCATTTGAAAACTTCCCACCACGGATTTATCGAAAACCACTGATTAAAGGAAAAAACGGCCAGACATGTCAACATACTTGTCAAGGGGGTTAGCTTTTCAACCTCCTTCACCCCCTTTCACCCTCGGCCTCACAGCGTCATTCCCGTCTTTCGAAGTTCTTTATTTTGACGTTTGATTTCGTAAAATCAGTCGAATCGTTTTCGAGAAAATTAGAAAAACCCTTATTTATCGTAATTAATTTCTAGGATAGAAAACAAAAACTTACGAAAATGTCACTTTTTGTTTCAATAAGTGTTCAAAATATTGCCCGTTAGAGTTTGCCAAATCTAAAATTCGTTTATAATTTAAAACGGAAACTACCAACATAAACAGTAATTCGGAAGATTAGACGAGGCAACAAACAAATAACAACCCGAATTTTTTCCGTATTCTTTGCATCAACACAGGTATCCTGGACAAACTGTACTAATTGGTATACCTGTTTAGTTATGCTAAGGAAAAGAAAAAATTTAATTTGCTCTCAGTTACCTTTGTGACAATCTTGGAATGGTGAAAATTAATTTCTGGATTCAGATTTTACTTCCAAAATGGTTTACATACTAGCCGACAGAGTGGAAATGATTCTAATTTATGGTGTCCAAAATTAAAGTGCTCGGCAAGGTGCCATTACGTTTAACGCCAGACATCCGGGGAAAATAACTTCGCATAGGTATGTTTTGGACCTTGTTACTAAATTTACTTAAACTGGACCTGTTGCAAATAAAAAATGTGATCATCCGAGGGTTTTGGTGGAAGCCGCTCAGGTTGAAGTTTTGGGTCATTTTGGAATAAATCCTAAGTACATACTAATTACGCAAAATTGTCACTGAAATCATTAAAAACCAAATCGAAGAGGATGGAAACCCTATACTTGATGAGGCTGAAATTATTTCCAGCAAGACGGCGCGCCTCCTCACTATGTTCTTCCTCTTCGGTAATGGCTATATAACGAGTTTCCAGATAAATGAGTAGGGCGAAGAGGGCCTATAGAATGGCCTGCTAGATCCCCTGATTTGACGCCATTAGACTTTTTTCTATTGGGCCATTTGAAATCTATTGTGTTTACTCCCAACCTGAAAGGTGCCATGTATCCCCATGTTTTTGAAAATGTCCGTCAGGAATTTGAACATCGCCTATATCATTATTTGGCCAATATCGGGCAACATTTTGAGCACTTATTGAAATAAATAGTGATGTTTTCGTATATTTGTATTTTGGTTTTCTATCTTGACAAGTAAAGATAAATAAAGATTTTTCTAATTCTCTTAAAAGCCAATCGACCGATTTCGAAAAATCAAACATCAAAATGAAGGGCTTTGAAAGACTTTTCAAACAAGCAATTACTCGATATCTCTTGTCATTTGAAATTTCAAAGGGGATGATCCTGGTGGGCAGAGGGTAAAAGGGGATGAAGTAGTGGTGGAAAAGTTGTCTTCCTTGACAAGTGTTTGTGTGTATTAGTAGTGGAAAATTCTTTACCACTACGTGACTCGGTAAATAAAGGTGCTCGAACAGTGATGACCCGCTTCTGAACCTAGATATGTAACTTACTATTTCAATGATGGATCTCGGTTCTATTTTAAAGTGCAGGACGGACAGTCATAAGTCAGCATCGCGGAGAAAGACGTAATGCCAAGCTCCCATTTGATCGTCACGTTTACCATACTGTAGAAGTTGTGGTTTGGGGCGTCCTTACATATGGTGTTCATTAGAGGAAGCATGACGGCGCGACCTTATATACACGAAATAGTTTAATTCCATCTTGTGTTGTTTCTGAAAACGCTTGAGAACTATATTTTCCAATAAGATAACATCCGTACTAAAGGGGTACAATGGACTACGTCAACAATTCGCAAGTCAATCTAGGACTACCACCGATTGGAGATGTGTAATGTATCCTTCAGCATTGCTAGCAGCTTTTCGCTAGCTTGGGTTCGAATATCTCAAGGATACGTAAATCAGCTCCTCAAACGACTGAAACAATGTAAACGACGATGTAGCAAATTCTTTCACTTCAAAACTTAATATGCTTCTACTTACGTCTACCCGGATATAAAACTTCAAATGAATTTACTTTTACAAGGAATTGTCTTTTATTCATTGGTGAAATAAATATTCTACATTAGGAAATGGTAAGTTTCCGTGGATTAATTTTTAATTAAATCATGTGTACAATGGATAAAGCAAAAAATTAAAAATGCATAAATTGCTTGCTATGCACTATGTAAATATACATAGATAGTAGAATATTGGTATCTGCTATCCTAAGTATAGCAAATAAGTGACAATACATCCATTCAGTAAATGACTGTGTCAGATTTGGTAGTGATCTTCTATGACTATAAAATTAAGTCTATAATAATCAAATTCAGGCGAATAACCAAATGAAACTGTATTTACCGATCCGTTCAAGCGAGTGTGGATATCAGTTTGGTTATAAGATCCGTGACGACATGAATCAGTTGCTACATGTCATAGTTATCACCGCAAAATTTTGGTATTTACTCCACTCAGGAGTAGTTTTATATTTCTGGTTATTATTTGAAATGTGACAAGTTAGAGTTTTGCCGGGCATTGGATATTTTTATTGTACTTAAGGTTCATTTTTGGGAAACTTGATACAGGCTGACTTGAGTTTTAGCATAAAGTAGAGCACCTTATTAGTTATAATGATTACTGTTGTTGGGGACAAACCTAGTTGTTATGCTTATCAAAGTATACTGTGTAGCCATATACCACAAGAATATTAAAATATGGCCATATAAACTCACTGGATGATGTCCGTCTGTATGCGGTCTTTTTTTCATCGCTTTTTCCTATCATTTCTACAAAATCAATAAATGTTTTCTTTGACATGCGGAAAAGTTTAGAGAATTGAAAGTTATCACAGCTACAAAGCCATGGTTCCATCATGAAATTTTTTTTTGAAAAAAACATTTCTCCCATTAATATTATGAAAGGTTACTTTTTTAAACTTTCCATACACCGTTGTAGGCGAAAAAATACCGATTATTAAGTGTTAATAAAAATAACCAGAAATTATATACGCGCTTTTCTAAAATAAACAAGTTGCAAGAAAACCGCGGTTAAAACCAACGCGTTCAAGCGATTCGAGTAACAGACGTCATCAACTCGTGTGCCATTTTAAACCGTATTATAACCGCGGTACATCACACAGAAATTTTGGTTATTCGCTTGGATTTGATTAAAGTTGTGTTAATTCTAGACAGTTGCAAGTGGTACGAAAATTATCACTATTTGGCTCCCAATACCACTGCATCCAACTTAATCGCTGGCTCGGTGCATAGCTCACCGAGCCAGCGACAGATCAACATTTCTCACTAAAGCAATGATAACTTCTAGTCCTGCTCATATTAAGCCTCCGGGTTCTAGCACGCTAGACTCCAGTACGCCAGCTTATGGCATCCTACAGCCTCATAGCTACTTTACCATTGTAGCGGCCCTCATATTAAGTAGTTTAAAAGCCTTTCTGACATTATGTAGGACTTCCGATAAAATGTCTCCCTGGAAGTAGCTGACAATCACTTCATGCTCAGTTGTAGTTGCTGTACATGTTGCCTAAACGCCATGAGCTTGGATCTAATGTGATGTAACCTCTGCTGTAAGTGCTATACGTACTATACACCTTAGGAAAAACCATTGTTATACATGGGAAATCATTTCTTGGCAACAGCGCATAGGCTCGTCTACTTTCATGGCTATTCGTACATATTTCCTACCGTTAACCGCAGACCTGTATCACGAATGAGAATAATAGGCAGTGTTGCCAATTTGAGTAGAGCTTCCCGAATTGTGGGGAATTTAGAGTTAAGTGTTGATTCATTCAAGCTTTTAATCAGCATGGCCTAGACGTTAGAACTTCATAAAGATAACATTGAAGCTGAATGCTGCTGGAGTATAGTGTTTCGAATATTCAAAGCGGAGCGGGACACTATACTCGTTCAATGGGTCATCAAGCCACAGTCTTTTCAACAAAAAAATTATTTTACGAAAATGCGTTATATTTTTACGATTTTGTCGTCACCAAATCTCTGTTTCTCAAAATGTACGTCTATTGTAGAATTTTCAGCAAACTAAGCAAGAAACGTGATCTAGTATTTACTCAACATTACGGATTTCTCGAAATACATTAAAAAATGTGACCTAGATACCTAACTGCCCCAAGCTCTTTAAATATAACACCTTAAACCAGGGTTACCAGGTGCTCAGTCACGTTGATTGTCATGTTGTACTGCGCAAGTCAGCAAACAATCTGGCATAATAAACGTTAGGAATCATCAGGTATTGCCAGATTCCCGAATACCGGGCACCATAGTAACCGTTATAGTTGTCCTTCAAAGTTGTCAAATCGCCCCTATGGCGCAAATTCGCCACACCAGGCAACTGTGCTATAAACAAACCCTGTTTATCACTACTATTTGATAGTCATATGGTAGTTGTAGCCCTATCTAGCGGTCCATGATTTCTCTCAATACTGTTGTATCTCTACTGGCAACAAGAATAGGGATTAAAAAATCATTTATACAACAATATACAAACATGAAAAATATGATTTGAACCATGAAACATTAATACAATTTTAATAGTTTGAACTTCTTTCATTTTTGGAATACTCTTATGTGGAATCCGCAGCTATTTTTCCCGAAATTTGGGTAGACTTAGATTTCTTAGAAATATGACATATTGGTATCGGCAACTCTGCGAATGGGAGAAACAAATCGCATTTGTTGAGCGCATCCGTCTAAGCGGTAGGCGCCAGCGCCCGTTCTGCCATCTCTTTCTTTTATCACTCTTCTACTTTACCCCGTTGTCCGTCACACTAAGACGCTGCCACATAGGATCCTACAATCGAGTGTCTTTCACGCACCTACATACTTTTGTATATTTCCATCTCTCTTCCTCATCATAATGTATAATAATGTTTTTTCCCAAGATGTATATAGGTCATTGTGTCAGTCCTCCATATGTGTACCAGACTAAAAATAGTATAACATTTGTAGGTCCTTTTTACTTTGCTGTAATTTTAGTAAATGTCTGAAACCACTCTGTAACCACATCTTTCTTCTTGTCTCAAGAGGTACATCCTCCAAATAGAGAGAATGAGTAGATGATGTTGCAAGAAATCTAAGTAAATTTAAGTTTTTAAGATCATTTGCTGATTTAGTCTGGGGATTTTTTTGAAAAAGCTTACAAGCGGCAATATCTCGAAAACTAGAAAACTTTTAATACTCTTACTACTACTTTTTATTTTATCTACCTCTTGTGTTACTCTGGCGTGTTATTTCTACGAACAAAGAGAGAAACGTTCATCCCTACCAGTAGGGCTTGTGGTTCTCTTGCCTGCCAGAGATATCCGGAGATTTGCCCCCCACTAGAGTGTTGATTATCAATCCTATTTTCCGTCATAGTCCTAATTATGTGTGAAGCTAAATTAAGAGTCGGCTCACTGGCTCTGCTATCTCATTACCATGTATCGCCATGTTCTCAGGCAGCGATATTAATGAGACTTATGCTTTACGGCAACGTCATCTAAAACCCTTACTACAGGTGATAACGATATTGAATATCGTAATGATAGAGGTCACCTAGGTGTCAGAAAATATTTTGTATAGAAAAGTTGATGGAATTTTTGTTGTTAGTTCTGACTTAATCAAAATGAACGTATTATGAAGAAGGCTTAATAAATGCACATTGCTTAATCTGTCCTTCCGCTGCCGCTTCAGTAAATGTGTTAATGTGTTCCATTAATTTCAGGAGCTGAGGCTAAATTACAAAACCAACAAAATGTATATGCCTTATTTGCTGAGCATATTTCACACTGACAATTGATTAAACGTGGACGGAAAAGTGGTTGGAATCCAGCATCTGGCATGATGAAAGTATGACATATTAATGAGATGAAATAGGGCAACGCAGTCACGTTAAAACCACATTAGCTATCACGGCTTCGCCGCAACAAGTTGATCATAGATCGGGATATGCTGCTATTCCCGATGTAGCATGTTATAATCAAAATGACCAATTGATGTGGTGACAAATTAATTCATTTTCGACTCGTTGTCAGAGTCGTTGACAAATTATCTTTACTATATAATAATAATAATAATAATAATCATAATAATAATGATAATAATAGGGGAAGGTCGGGTAAAGTGACCCAGGCAGGTAAAGTGGCCACCTTCATTTTAAAAACGAACCATTAAGCGCCATCTATTACGGGATATGGGAATAATATCATTGGTTGACGCCATATTGCTTCCGTGACCATCAACTGGATCAGTGCTTGTCTTAGGATTTTATTGTGAAAAAATATATTTTAGTGGTCTTTGATCTAAGGTGAGTGGTTTAAACATAGTAAAAATATATTGTGATCAGATTCACAGAGAAACAATGTACGATTTTATTGGTTTAGTGTATGAAATGAGCAATTCATTCCACCGCAAAGTAGGTCAATATAACCTCATTTGTTATTTGAATTATTTTTTTCTTCGCCGCATGCCAATTCGGGTAAAGTGGCCTACCAAATCGGTAAGGTAAAGTGACCCGGTAGGCCACTTTACCTTTTTAGTGTTTATTCCTGCAACCATATAATGGTTTGTGTTATTTTAGATATGCCAACTAGATATACACGGACGACGCAGCAGCAGACATGGGATTCGGAAGCGATGGAAAAAGCTATTAGAGCTGTACGAAATGGGGAAATGGGCTTTCTTAAAGCTAGCACAGTCTTCGGTGTTCCCCGATCAACGCTTAAACGGCGTGTACAAGGAAAAAACAAACATGCTGTTGAAAATGTTAAAATACTGGGGTCACGACGTCCAATTTTTAGTCCGGTACAAGAGGCACAATTAGTACAACACATTTTGGAACTTGAGAATCGTTTCTACGGATTAACATTGCGGGATGTAAGGAAATTAGCCTTTCAACTAGCTGAACGCAACAATATAAAACACAACTTCAATAAAGACACTCAAATGGCTGGAAAAGCATGGGCTTCTGATTTTAGAAAGCGTCATCCAGAACTGACACTGAGAAGCCCAGAAGCAACTTCTCTTGCCCGAGCACAAGGTTTCAACAAAGTAAGTGTCACGAAATATTTTGACCTTCTAGAAGAAGTAAGGTCTAAAACAAACTATCCACCTCATCGCATTTTCAATGTGGATGAGTCTGGTTTCACCACTGTGCAGAGCAAGAGTTCTAAGGTACTTGCGAAAAAGGGAAAGAAGCAGGTGGGTACCATCACCTCTGCAGAACGAGGTGTATTAAGCACCGTTGTAATTTGCATGGCCGCTGGCGGTAACTTCATTCCACCTTTTATTATCTTTCCCCGGAGGAGAATGAAGGTTGAACTTCAAGATGGGGCACCGCCAGGAACTGGTTTTGCGTGTCATTCGTCAGGGTGGATGCAGTTGGACATTTTTACGGCATGGTTTAAGCATTTTCTTAAATTTGCCAAGCCGACTGAAGATGATCCAGCACTGCTAATTTTGGATGGACACAATTCACATACCAAGAATTTGGATTTCATTGATATGGCACGAAGAAATCACACGACCGTCTTGTGTCTGCCTCCACACTGCAGTCATAGACTGCAACCTTTGGACGTGTCTTTTATGGGTCCTTTGAATAAGTATTACATCCGTGCAGTTGAGAAGTATCTTCGCAATAACCCAGGAAGAGCCTTGACTGTGTTCCAATTCAGCAAACTTTTTGGCGAAGCATACAGCGAGGCAGCACAACAATCCATTGCAATCAATGGATTTCGTAAATGTGGGGTAGAACCAATGGATCGCCACGTATTCAAAGATTATGATTTTGTGCCAGCAGACACAACAGATAACATTCTTCTTGAGTAGGAACTACAACAAAATGAAGCTAATAATGAGAATGAGACACCTGAAAGAGTAGAGTCTCCATCTATTCTACAAGTTACGCCACCAACATTGGATCAGGAAGAAAATATTAATGTAACGCTACCAGTTACTTCGCCAATATTGAACCCTTACATAGACCTACAACCCAGCACATCCTTCGCGGTAGCGCCTGAAGACTTATTTCCGATTCCCAAAGCATTGGCTAAAATTAGAAAAATAAATAGAAACGTACAGCAATTTTAACGAGTAGTCCTTATAAAAATGAGTTACAGGAAGAAAAAACACAGCAACAACAAAAAAAAGAACTGAAGAGAGTGACTAAAGCTATTTTTGAACCAACTAAAACTGGGAAAAAACTTAAAGCTGAAACCAACGTTAAAAAACGTGGTAAAAATACAAACAATGCTAAAATTAAGAAAAGAGACGATACTGATGATGAGGCCGATGATGACCCTGAATGCTTTTACTGTGGGGAAGTTTGGTCTAAATCAAAACATGAAGATGGCTGGATACAGTGCTCTAGCTGCAAGCGATGGGCCCATGAAGCATGCTCGGGTTGTGATGACGCCGATGATGTCTTTCATTGCGAATTCTGTTCGTGAGAATATTTTCTTTTTATTGAATGTTAATGAATAATGAAGAGTTTGTTATTTGCATTTCATAGTTTAGTAATTAAAACTTTATTTAGTTTGTCATTAAATGAAGGAAAGTTACATTTATTTAATAATTTTATAAGTATAAACAATAAAAAGACTTTGAGTTATAAACAATTACCTGAACAATTGTGATAGTGTTGTTGCTTACAATAAATATTTTTTCTATGCAAAATTTGAATAAATCTTTATTTTATTATCATTTTATTTGAAGTAGGCCACTTTACCCGATTATGAATTTGTATGGGCCAATTTACCCGACCAGGATAGGTAAAGTGGTCAACATCCCATTTCGGCTTAAATATTAAATTACGCTTAAATTATCAGAACAATCGTTTAAAAGCTATGTAATATCGAAACTATATTAGCTAGTGGGAAAATATAATGAATTTGATTTGAAAAAGGTTCACATTTATTTGTTTGGCATGCGTTCAAGGCTTAGGGTGACCACTTTACCCGACCTTCCCCTAATAATAATAAACGGCTTTATTTATAATGATACATTATAAATGGGCGAAGTTTAGCCTCGACTATTCTCCCACTTAGCCCTGGTGTGACATTTTATACTAGAAATCAATATGGATATGCATATACACACATAAATGTATATTCACCAAAACTGTTAATACAAAAATAAAAGTTCAATACTACAAACCATTACAATTACATACGCAGAAGGTGCAACTTCAAATTTAGTTTAAACTTCTTTAGAGTCATATTTTTCAGGTCGTTTGGTAGATAATTGTACCTATAAGGAGATTGCACTTAATGTGAAAGATCTTGTGAGTATAGAAGTCTTGTGATGAGGCATAGCGAATATACCTGGAAAAAGAATAATTCTGTTGGGGTGGATTATATTATGATGAGGTATGATTTTTCTGTACAACTAAATATCTTTCTTATTGAAGATTGTTTTATGCACGATTGTAAGCAATAAATATTTGAACTTGAACTTTAACACTTAGCCATTTCACAGAAACCATATGGCCCGATGTGTGATCATATCTTGTTATAAGTCAACGCCAAACAAAGTGGCGTGCACGTCATCACGATAAAAATTCCCCGACCTAATGCCTAGGTTTCTATCACAAACAATTGCTCTATTGCAGTTTCATATTAATGTGATATATAAATTGTAAAATGGTCATTACTCTCTTATTATGGTTAATAGTCATATAAACATTGTTATTAAAATATCACATAAGTTGCTTTCTGATAAATTTAGACGCATTATGCGAAATAAAATGTTTTGCAAACGCTCCAATCACTTATCGACATGTAAACGCACTAAACCGATTTCGCAGCGTTGACACATTGTCACCTTGAAACTTATTTAAACTGGGAACTGACATTTGTATTAATTTTGACACTGAATCAATTTGTGGCATTTCAAATCTTTATAAATCCTTTGGCCCCGCATACTGTAAATCAACAACTGTTTGTTTCAAAACAAAATTATTCATTTTACGAGTAGATAAAGGCAATTTTGGTATATAAAGATGCCCAAACAGTTAAATAGTCGGTGTAAGGAACTCGTGGCCTCGTTAATGCACTACTTTGAGCAAGAAAGGGACAACAACGGGCCTTTGTTGCCTTTAAATGCTGTTCAAGAGGTAGGTTACTAATAATTATATGTAAAGTATATTAATAATAGTGAAATTTTATTTCATTATTTGTAGCGTGTTGCTGCTGCTTTAAAAATTAGTTTAAGGACAGTTAGTCGTATTTCCGAGGGTGTGAAAAGTGATGCAAATTTAGAATCGCCCAAGAAAAAGCGGAGTTATATTAAACGTGTAACCAACACAGCGACATTGGATACAAGTGCCATTCGAGAAGTGATCTATAATATGTATCACAAAAGTAAGATCTTATTATAATAACTTATCAGAAATTTGCATTAATTTGTTAACTAAATTATAATGTCATATTACACATGGTTTCAGAAGAACAAGTTACGATACAAACTTTATGGTCTCGATTAAAAGATAGGGCATTATTTGATGGTAGTGCCACGTCTTTAAGGCGGTTGCTTAGAGATCTTGGATTTAAGTGGCTTAAGGACAATCCGCAACGAGGGCTCATGGAACTACCAAGTATAGCTTTGAAAAGGGTGGAATTTCTAAGGCAATACAATCAAGCCAAGGTTGAGGCCTTATACCAGTTTGTCTTCCTCGATGAAACTTGGATATTTCAAAATGGGACCATAGGTCGCTCTTGGCAAAATGGAAACCAAAAAAGCGTGAAAGCTATTAAAACAGATGGTAAAAGGTATGTACTTTTACACAATTTGCACTATAAAATTTAAAACTAATATATTTTGGATACATTATATTACATGCTGGAAATGAAAATGGGTTTATTGAGGGTAGTGAAGCGATATTTTCTTCGAAAACAAAATTGAGCGATTACCATGGAGAGATGAACCAGGACAATTTTTATGAAATGGTTTCAACATCAGTTATTAGAAAAATTGGAGAGTCCATCTATGATTATACTGGATAACGCCCCTTATCACAGCATGATATTGAACAAAGTGCCCAACAATGCATGGACAAAAAAAAATATCCAAGACTGGTTGACAAATCAAAACATACCATTTTTAAACACAATGTTTAAAACAGAGCTATTGAGTATTGTTGCTCGGTACATAATGCTTCTTAATTATATATATTTTGGTCGACAGTTTATATTTCTTTTATTTATTCCTATTCTTAAAATAACTGCTTTTTTAGAAACAAACCACCTAAACTATACGTGATTGATGAATTGGCGGAACAACATGGGCACAAAGTTCTTCGTCTGCCTCCTTACCATTGTATATTTAACCCTATTGAGTTAATTTGGGGCATAGCAAAAGGTTACTATAACAGACATATTGGTAGAGATGGTAACAGTGAGAAAGACTGTTTGGATATGTGGAACGAGGCTCTACAAACGGTTACCCCAGACATGTGGAAAAATAGTGTTCGACATACTGAGCAAGAAATTTTTAAATGGTATGAAAGAGAACGAATTTTTGTACGACCAGACATCGAACCTTTAATAATCAACTTTGAGAGTGATGAAGATTCAGATTCAGACAGCGCTGAAGAAAGAAACTCCGACTAACTTTATTGTACAGAAAAAGCTTACACCAGTAGCTTACCTAATTTTAGAATGCATTTTTCTGTATGAATTCTGTAAAATAAATACCATGCATAAAATTTGGAGGACCCCATTTGGATTTTTATTCAGTACCTTTAAGCTATCAATTAAATATGGTAGTTTCATAGTGTCATCTGATCAATAATTGTCATACTTAATGATTATGCAAGTACAGATCTATAATTTTATTATACTATTATTTTTGTTCTCATTTGAGGTTAATATTGCTTATAAACCTAGATATGTAAATAATAAATTTTATTATTTTACAAAAAGTTTGGCAACAATGTAAATTTTTCAACACACCACCCACTTTGTTTGGCGTTGACTATAGGTTGTTTATCAGACGGCAACAGTAATTTTGGATTTTCTGCAAACGTTTTGCTGAATATTGGTCTAGGCAGGCGTAATATAATGGCATACAATAAAGAATTTTGAAAATTACTAAACCTTCACATAACATTTTTTGAAGAACTTGGTCAAATGTTTTTGTTGGCAAACAGGAGCCATAATGCTAAAAAGCCGTTTTAAACTATAAGAGCGACATGATCTCGGAACCTTAATTTTTCATCAAAGAACACACTGAGGCTTTTTATACGGTCAGGGAATTTCCTTCAAAAGATTGGATTTCGTTTTTGGGCCGAATAAAATAATTTGGATTTTTTCAGTGTTCATTTTATGAGCATTGTATTGAAGTTGAAAGGGACTTGAGTTCGTAGCCATAATGTGTATAGTGCTGCTGGAATCACGACTTGAGACCAGTTTTACGTCCTTGATGAACTCTATTCTCTATTTGTCATTGTCCGTCAGAGCGGTAGTGGGACCTTCGTTAAAGTATCGTAGGTTAGTAGGTCTGATTGCCCAGATACCAGACGAAGTCAGGGAGAAAGATAGGAAGAAGAAAGGAAGGAAGGAAGGAAGGGGGAAGAGCAAAGAGGGTGAAGTGCGCCGGTTAAAGGGATGCCTTGCTATTGGTAATTGGTATTCGGTTATTTTAAAATAATCCAAAAATTAATTTAGGAATTTGTGTGTGGCAAAAATCGTAATTTTGGTTGGATCTAGAATTGATTTTGATCACAGCGTGAGCCGCGGTCTAGTGTGCTTGCGAACTTGCTCGACTGTGTAGTCTACTGACTCACGCAACAGAAAGTTTCTGTGCGATTCCGCTTGACTATAACGTAACAGCGCCTGCTGTTTGATGTAGTCCCTTAGGTAAAGCATGTCGAGGTCTCTGTGAAGGGTCTCGTTGGAGAAATACCATGGAGCGTTAGTGATGGTTCGCAAGGTTCTGTACTGCCAAACCTGCATATTACGCATATGAGTGTTCTTAATGAACTTTCTATGGACTGTGTCATCCATATCTGTCTACTCGATAAGTAGGTGGACATTCTGTCAGTTACAGCAGGACAATGGAAGATAAAATTCTTAGCACGTTCTACACAAATCTATCTTCTGTTAGTGTGCACTCAATAATCGCATACTTGTCAAAAGTCGAGCCACCATTTGTAGTATTTTTCCTACTCAATCTGCTGTGTTTAGGCTTGAAGGTACCGTCAGCATTCCGGATGTTCCCGATCTTTTGGCACTTATTTAAAAAAAGCATGACTGTTTGAAAAGTAGGTTATTGTTTACGACAATAATTCTTCACCACATGCTATAAATAAACTACAGATATGAACTTAGACATAGAATATCATAAAGAAGACTCATGCAACAAATATCTGTTTACATATCGATAATTTGACGGCAGTTATTCTGAAACGAACAATTCGTGAGTTTTCGAAAAAATGCACTCACTATTATATATAGTAGATTGTTTCTTGACATTTGAATGAAACAATCTCACATGTAAAAATGGAGTCAAGTTGACCGACACTGTACTTCCTTTGCAACGCCGCCATCACCTCATAAAGGATCGAGTTCAGGGCAGTACGAACAGACATGTACGACAGAGAAATCAAACGGATCAAGTCAGTTAAAGAGGTCCATACAATTAGTACACTCGTAATTGCTGTCCATCTGGCAACGTCGTTCCTTTCCACTTCTGCGCGGCAGCGCTACAGCGAGTTATCGTTCATTCTGTGTATATGTTTTGCGGGTGGCAGTATGGATATATCGGTCAGTCGAACAGTACGCCCGGCGGTGAGCTCTGATACCAGGAGAACGCGGATCGAAATCACTTCTCCTTCATTCTAAGTTTTAAAAGAATGTACGGGGAAATCTATGATGTGTGAAATATGGCTGATATGCGCATAGCATTAGTGGGGTTGGGGGCTTATAAATATACCTACTAACATAAAAAGACTGCGTATACCCTCCCCCAACCACTACAATCCTCAAATATCAAATTTCAACTCCTACAAAAATGTTCCTTCCTGTGCTTCTAAAACGTCGAAATACTGAGTTTATATAGTTAGTTATTTATATAGGAAGCATCGTATATAAACTTCATGCAATGGCTTCCTGAAACCCACTAATGAATATATCTTACACCAGTTTTCTTCTCATATTAACAAATTATGTTAAATGTCTCATTTCACTGTACCCATATTGAGTTGTTCATGACTTGTACGTTCCACTCCAATGCCAGAATATGCTCAGTAGGGTGTTCCAAAAAAATAAAAGATCTTTTTTTCCAAACGCGTACACCCTAATTTTACTTGAACAACGTCAAAACGATTGTTAATAAAGTTGTGTTTACCTAAAACCAGGGCAACCCTTTCCGAGCCGCGCTGGAACAAGCCAAAACTTGTTCCATTAATAAACGCACTGTTTTCGTTCAGCCAACATGTTGAAGGAATTACGCAGTTCTAAAAAGGAAATGTTTTTAATAGGGGACGTGAAGCATCAAATTACCGGTTCAAAGCTTCCTTCTAATGGACAAGTGCTAGTAGTTTTGTTCTATACTATCCGGGAAGTGAAATTAAGTGCCAAACCGTACTACTTGTTAGCGCCTTATTTATTACTAAAAGACACGTATATCGACTAAATCTCTACCGAAAGATAAGATCTTGCAGCGGCAGAGAGAGCCAGGTCATTTAGCTGGGGTTGACAAGAAGAAGAAAATGCGCGTGTTAGTAACAAGAAGAACAAAAGCGTCAAGGTAAATATGTTGCTTCCTTAACTCCTTGGATATCATCTTACGAACCAGTGCAAGAAAATTCATCTTCAGATTCCAAGATAGAAACTTTGCCCATCCCAGCTCAGAGCACACAGACTAAAGCTAATCAAACTCAAATGAGGAAAAGTTTCATAGCTCCAAAATTAGTTGTAGCATTAGATACGTATCAGTTAGGTACGCGAAATGCTATTTATTTTATTGAAGCAACCATTGAAGCACTTGGACATAACATTGACGAGTTTTCTATAAGCAAGTCCTCCATTCAAAGAATTCGGACCAAAAAGCGAAAGAGCGAGAAGAAGCTATAAATCTTGATTTCTAAAGCGAGATACCGGATAGTACAACTGTCCATTGGGATGGAAAATTGTTGCCACCTTTAAATGCATGCAAGTCTAAAGAAAAACGTCTACCGATTGGTATAAAGTATGAAAATAAAGAGCAAGTTATCGCTGTGCTCAGATTGGATAACTCTTCAGGCAGAGAGCAGGCAGTTTGGGATGCTATTATTGACTGGAATCTTGGAGATAAAGTTCAGATTCTGCTTCAAATTCGGATCGCATTAACGGTGCCTGAGTGCTTCTCGAACAGAAACTTAATAAAGAAATCTACTTTTGCTTGCCGCCATCACGTCTACAAATTGGTGTTAAAAGTCATATTTGAATCAAAGCTCGGCCAAGTAACTACAAGTCCTGACATTTAAGAAGTTTCGCGAGAGAATTTTATCGACATGAATTGACCAAAGAAGTTGCTAGATACGACTATTGAGAATTAACAGAACAATGAATAATATTCCTTGGTGGAAATTTAGAGAAAAAGATTTAAGATGCGACCGCCAGGCGCCATGCGTCAAGTTCGAAGGATGGCCAGAGCAATCAATTAATTGAAAACAACATTACTAAGTTCCCAGCTCAAACTTTCTAATAAGGATAAGGCAGCTCTGTTAGATACATGTCTGTTCAATTGACAAAACCAATTCAAAACCAGCTATATCACAGAGTACTACCAGAGACGACAATCTGTCAAAAATAAGGTTTTATCAACGACAACTTGAGTCCTATGTGTATTCGTGTTGCTGTTACATTTAGGATTTAGGGGTTATCAAAAACATTGGGTTTTATGAATACTATTTGTAATTCTAGCCCAAACCAAAATGCATGTGGGTAAATGATGAACACATACATTTCTTGATGCTGTTGTTTGATGTATGACATTCGGAGGTCAGGCTAATAAAGCGTAACAACCCCTAGGAAAAATTCCTCCGGGAGCTCATGAATTTAAGCGGAAAATGTGGTAAGCAGTTGGGGACAGGAAGATCAAAGGGACCGATAGCAGGTGTCGCATCTGTATAAGCTGAGGCTATATAAAAGTTCGGCAAACATTAATGTCTCTGTCTTATCTCTGTTTGACGATGACGTAGAAGAGGAAACAAAGTAAAAATTGTTGCTAATTCAGCTAAAGGAAGTCCATCAGCCCACGGTACAAGCTATATCCCATCGAAAGCAGAACTTTCTGGCCCACTTTATGGTAAGTCTGACGGACAGATTTTATGTTTTCTTCTTTTACTGCTTCGATATAATATGCTAACTGACAAATTAAGCCAGCATAAACTGCTGCTCTCGCAATAAATGGCACCTTATACTATCTTGTTTCGATAGATCCTATACCTAAGATAGAGGTTATTTGCTATGGTTTTGTTCGCTGTCGTGACCTGAGGCCAAACCTAGACGATGCTGATGAGTTGCCGAAAAGCACAAAACATTTGTCCATGGTTGACGGTCTGTGGTCGGACGGATAAAACCAGCATGTTTGTTTGAATCAAAAGCAAGTCCTTGTTCAGTCGACTCAAAATTGATGCGAGTTTTTTCGACGAGTGTCCAACTTCATGGCCACATAATGATTCTTTTCAACACGCTAAGGATCAGGTGCAAGCACTAAGAGCAGTTAAGCTTCGGCAGAAAGAGCAGACAAGTTAATGCCAGACTTCCATTGCTTAATCACTGCTGATGAGGAACAAAAACAGTTTTTATTACGTTGCGTACATGAACACAGGCAGGTATATTCTGAAAGTGAACTTTGAAAAGAAAATTTCGTGAATAATGTTCTTCTAATTATAAGTATCTAAGAAATATGAGATATGAATATAGCAGCGTTTTATTTGTCGAATAAGAATTAGGTTTTAAAACCCATACATGGTTTAGCTATTAGCTTTCCAATTTAAAGTTTGACTGAAAGTCGACATGGGTTATTGTTGCCCGATAGCAATAATATTTATTTTTTGAGTTGTTAGAGTCAAATGGAAAAAATAGAGAATATTCGTATCTCAATTCGAACAAACATTTGCTTGCCCTCATAGGCTGGGACATCCTAATGCTCGGTTATGATAAATTCAAGCACTGAGATATGTATAAAATCTTTTGAAAGAGTTTACTAGTATTGTTCATTTTTACTGTTGTACATAAAAAATCAGAAGGCATCAGATGACAGGAAGTCGTTACGTCAAAGACAGTATTTTGCACCACTCATTTCCTACACATTGCCTGGTCTTATCTAATGTCCAGAGGATAGTAATTTATCTGATTAGTGACACTTCTTCCGTACATAGTTTTAGATAGATGATAGTCGCATTGATCTTGGAAGTGAGGTGATCTGCAGACAGAGATGAAACTGTCAAATCAAGCAACGTCTGGCTCATCTCAACGCTCAAAAGGAACAGCAGTAAATAACTTAAATGTAATCCATAACCCTTTAACTATACATTGATCTTTTACGTATATATTCGCTACTAAGGTCTCTAATCAAAATTTGAATTGGATCTATTTTGCAAATAGACAAAATAAGCTTAGCGTTAAGGTTGCAAGTTAGAGAAAATTTCACGCCGCTGAGGCTGATTTGTTGGTAATAGTAGACTAAGGGGTGAGGGAAAGAAATAAATCTTACCTCATTCAGACTGAGTTTTGGTAAAATGAACATGTAATAAACTGAGCAAACTGAAGCGAGGTGAGCACCCACAAACTCAGGTTTGATCTTCATCATCGTAACATTTCTATTAATATATCAATAGAATTTGTTCCTCTAGGTCTACGATATGAGATGAAGCGAAACTGTAAATGGGATGCGAAGAAAAATATAAGTAAAGAAAGCGTTTGAACTATGGCTTTGCGGATGTCCTGACACTACGACAATCTTTTTTACAGAAGCTTTGGCCTCTAACAGTCCATATAGTCCATATAGATGTGAGATTATCCACCAAGTCCCCTCCTTAGCTTTAAGTGAATGAAAAATCACGAGAAGCTCTTGAGGAGGATGTACGATAATCCAGGTTATTCACAAATATGGTAGGTAGAATATGTAAGAAAAATGATCGTTCTCAATCACTCGTAATATCTCAAAAAAGATACATGAGACGTTAACGTAGGAAACCAAGAAGAAGTTAATTTGCTATGGTACAAAGAGTGATAAAGACAAGACATTTCAACAGGGTGCGGAAAATCACTTAATGAGACCACAGTCCCTGTGTTTCTATGTAGTCTAATCATAGCACGCATTTATCAAGCAATGGGACACAAAAACACAGAATAATGGAATGACTTCTCAGGACATCGCTAAGCAAAATCGTTCATATTGGAACGGAAGTCTGCGGTCACAAGACACTTGCTCAGGTAATGCCTCACGTACTCGTATTGTAGAGATCATGAAAGAAATCCCAGTGAATCTCTTGTGTTGCTGTGAAGGCCTAGCGGGGCTTAAATTTCTAATTCCTGAGACCACAAATTCAAAGGCCTCGGAATCCTATACGCAAATCCCAGTATAATCGTGATGGAGATTGATTAAAGGATCAAAACGTTAAGTGGCCGTGCCATTACGTTTCCGCGCTCAGCCGTTGTTAATTTTCATACACAGCGCCCTTCAGAAAGGTCTCCCAAACTACTTATTTTATGAGCGCATCAAGTTAGCAAGCTGAAATTCGGGATCATACAATTGACGCGTGAATACTATTTCAACGTAAAAATAACAGCTTAAGCTTAACGTTCCAACACGAAGGGCATGATGTGCCGCGTGATCCTGATGGGTACCTTATAACCCTGGGATATAAAATCACTAATTCACAAAATGGCGTCTTGGAAAGTTGTCAAAGTTGAATGATTTTTTAGGTTGAACCTCTTATAACATAGCTACTCATCATAACATCATTGTAGAATGTTTTATCAATCTTTTCTTTTGGGTCTACCTGAATAAAATATGAGACATTCTGCGTGAAAAAATTCATGACATTTATTTCAAATGGAGTTGTTAATATATTATTGCACATTCGATTTGACCCTTCCAAAACTGGAAGGTTGATCTGACATACTGTATCGTTTTGATTATTGGTTGTTGAGTTATACGCGACTCAATGTACAAAGTATCTCAACTTTGACAGCCTGCCAGATCCCCACTTTCAAAGTACGAACAAGGAGCTTCATATGTACCTCAACCATTTAAAAAGCTATCATATATTGAGCGCAGTAGCCGCCTTGAAATTTTCAACTGTCATTTTCCTTCTTATTTTAACAACCTGCCATCGGCTACTTCTGTCACGTGTACATTTATGATATCGGATGCGTTCGCTAAGCACCTTAGTGAAGTAATTAGACTGTCAGGTCACAGAATGTCAGCCTCAGTGTTTAAAAAGAATAGCTAAGCTAACCCTGCTAAGCATTTTCAACTAAACTGTAGGCCATTGTCATTGAACTTTCCATATCTACCGCTAAGGTCTGTTGCCACAATTTGAATTAGGTCAATTTCGCACATGAGCAAAATAAACCTAAAAGGTGCAAGTGAGGACAAATCCCAATCAACTGAGGTCGGTCTGTTGGTTTATGCACTTACACCTTATTTAAACTGAGTTTTGGTAAAAAGAACGTGCAATGAACTGAACAAATTGAAGTACGGTGAGCGTACCTGCATATAACATTATGTGTGAAGTACTTGGTGAAAATCCACTTTTATGAGTTCTTCAAAAATCATTTTTGTTCATCAGACCGTTCAAAGATTTATAGACAGAATGCAAGATTTACTCATGCAGCACCTTATCTGGTACTTTCACTCCATCTACTTTACCCTCTATTCGATTGACAATACAAACAAACAAATGACCAACTGGGCTCGCTTAATCAATCCAGGCGGACCAAAGTCTCCCTAATGCGCCTCCGCAGAAAGTCGAACGAGGAAAAACATCAAATGCTACGTTGTTTATCTTCCACGGGAGCGAAAAAAGCCAGGCAAGCAAGCTTACTCGGCCCGGCTGCGGCGGTAAGAACCGCTTCCACTTCATTTGTGGAAGGTGTAATCAACCATGCTGGAAAGCCCTTACAGCCAAGGGAAGTGTCTCGAAAAAATTAAACGCCTTTGTCCAGTGCTAGTAGTAGCGGATATCAGCCAGGAAATGCCGGCAAATATTTGATATAGTGTGACAATAAGTAGGTAATACTGACGGAATGTAATGTAAGAAAGCGGAAACGGTAGCGAGCAACAATCAAGAGAATACAAAACTAAGTTAGTTTGTTATTGAGAATATCTTAAAGTGGTGAAATTAGTTCCGTATACAAATGCGTTAGAATATTGTAGCCTCGATATGAAAAATATCATTTCATTACTTGTATAGAGAAATCCTACGGTTACCAATTTTATGCACTTTCAGCAACATACTAATTCAGTTTTGAATTCGCCTAGTTGGTGATCGCCGCCTTAAGTGACGTAGAAAAAGAACACCCAGTGATAATTAATTTATCTCAAAGACTTTCTAGGTATATGTTTGTCCAGGTTAGGACAAAAAACGACAAACCTTTTCTAAAAAAAATTTGTAGCTACAATTTGCATTTCATGCACAGCTGCTCATCTCAACCTCTTAATTATGCCTAGAGTCGGAAGACAAGAACATTTTCAACAGCTCAGGAAGTTTGATAGGGGCGAATGGTGAGCTTGTGTGAGACTGGTTGGTCCTTCAGAGAAATAGCAGCCTTGGGTGCAATGAAGTCTAAGTCTGGTGGTGGTTTGTCATTGAGCATGGAATCAGGAAGGTCGTACATGAGGAGTTTGAGGTACAGGGGCTGAGGAATGCAAGGTCGCGGTTAACCTACCTGAAGAGGTGCGACTTATTGCCTAATAGATCGAGACTATTTGCGGTGTAGCTAGAACACAAGCAAGACAGTTCATCAAAGAATGGCCAATTGAGAGAGCAGGCAAGACTTTATAAGAGCAAGGAAGTATGCACTTACAGAAAACTTATCTTAGATTTAATGAGAAAATGGAGAAGTCATGAGAAGCTTTCTATCAAGAAATACTTATCTTACTCATCTGGTAACGGACATATTATAAAGTCAAATCCTTTCAAATAGCTTTGTGAATGTCAGAAATGTAGCAGAAAATAGGAAGCTACAAAAGATCTATATGATCCGCAGTGCTGTTAAGTATACATACATGAATCTAACCTGTCTTCTCCTCTTTTTTTAATGTTTGTGTCCAAACTCATTTTTGATAGGGCACAAAACAAACTTTAAGGCCTCAGTAACCAGAATCTTAGAAGCATTTTTGCTGCCCCAACTTAAACCATTCTAGGAGCATTGCTAAATCTCAAACTCGTAATCAAGATATTTGAGTTTCTTCAAGAATCCTACGCAAACTTGCCGACCACCTATGATGAATCGATTTGAAATATCCAGTGTTTTAACAAATTTAATCAAATATGAATGGCAAAAGCATGAAAGACTGAAAAATCTAAAAAGGTGGGTTTACTATTGTAAAGTAAGTAGGAATACTATGGTCCGATTCTACTAATCCGGGGCACAAACCACTGAGACGGCATTTTTGGAGTGATGGATCTAATGATCTAATGAATATACTTTATTTGTTGTAAAGCATCTCTCAAACTAGAGAAAGCTTATAAGATTTGTACAGGATGGGGAGATAGTTCCCATATTACATCCAGAATTACTCCATAAATCTTCTGGTTTAGCTACAAAAGCCTATTTTTTGTTCGCACCCGGGCACAAAATATACGGCCATCTACACAAAATCCACTAATCAAAAAAAAGGATTTGCGCCATACTTGAAGCATGTACCAAATCTGATTCAGTATCAGTATCTAGATTGAGATCACAGCTATTACTAAACATTTTATAGAAAATAACAGTATCTACTTAACTTGAAAATGTTTCGAAGAAATGGTATATTTTTAACAATTCATCAACATGTTCATTGAGTTGTAGATAAACCACTGTTTTCCGGTATGGCTAGTTCAACGCCTGTATCTGGGAGATGCTTATTTTTGAGATAAACATTTGCAATTATCCTATTTATAATAACAGCATGCATGTACGAGTAAATTATGTTTATTTGTTAATATACCTGTACATAATTTTCTGTTTCTCCAGTTCAAGGGACATTTTACGAGAAATCCACTATAATTATTAGATCCACTACTTCAAAAAAGCCTTCTTATTGGTTTGGGTTTGTGCCATAGTTTCAAATTTTTTATCTAGGCACACATAAAAAATACTTTTTTGTAGCTAAACCATATCTTTCTCGATTTAACATGGTAATTAGGCTAGTCTTACACAAATCGTATAATTTGAGATACATTTTAAAAGAAAATCGGCCATATTCATTACATTCAACTCTTAAAAAATTCCGTGTGATTGATCGTATTTGTACGCAAAATTTTGATTCCGGTATAAAGTATGAATTTCAACTTCTCAAACGACTTTTTATTTAAACACTTTAAATGAAGCCTACAACTTGGCTTATATTTGCTTTACCTTGCCGAGTAATACTCGAAGAAGGCAACGAGAATTTCTATGGATCTTGTGAATGCCTGCCACATTCTTCCTCATGATTTAGTAGCTGTAACCAATCACACGCACTGCACGAAAATCTTCCGGGGTTTTCATAGAAGAAATTGACAGCTGTCAGCACATCGTTGTTTGGTGGCGGTGAGACGAACTAGGCGGTTAGTTCAACAGCTTCAGATGACCTAAAATAGCTTAGCTTAAAAAATTGGAACATGGACGTTTTAGCCCCGTATTGACGATGACGACCAGATGGATGTATTCATACAAAGTTACAATTTTATTAAAATTATGTCTTTGTTAGTAGTGCTGACTGTAATTTATACTAACTAGCAATTAGTTATTTCGTATATTATTCTCAAATCTATCACTTTCATAACATGCAGTTTGTATTGCAGAAAGGCTATTATACAAAGATCAAGACTAAATTACTTACTACTATGGGTACATTAGTACGTCCATAAAGTTTCATTGGACACCGATAACAATACCAAACTCCAGTAACTAGATATAGCATAGGTTAGACATCTGTCACTTTTTAATTGCCGGTGAAAAAAAAACTCGGTCGTATTGTCAGGTTTTGTTAATCATAGCAACAAACTTTGTAGTAATGTCGTGCAATGCAGAAATATACGAGCCCCTTCCCACTTCAGTTGGCCCAACTATTTAAAATCTTAGTTTTTTTCTTATCAAACACAAATAATAAAAATTTAGCAGGGTGTTATAGGTTTAAAATATTAACAATGAATATTTTGATAATATATAGTAGAAAACACCAACTTTATCACTCCCTAATCAAATTTGCAGCATAAAAATAACACATGTTGCAATTACAGCATATCAACCTATTTTCATTTCAATGCAAAATAAGTCTATAACGCATAGGTGGCTGTGAAAAATAAAAGCCATGACAATTGTTTTTATTAATCACAGCTGTCAGAATACGTTTAAAATAGTTTTGGGTAGTTAAGGTTTTCAAAATGGGTAGAGAAAAGGTTATTAGTGAGAAAATTCGGTTACTGATAATTAATTTTTTTGATTCTGGGGAATCAAACTCAGAAATTTCAACTTTGTTAGACACAGTACAGTTTGAGAAATATTGTTAGAAGATATAACGTAACTGGTTCAGTTAATATTAAGCCACGATATGTGAAAAAAGTAATATCACAAATGCCGACCGAAGAGCATTAAGAAGAATAATCATGAAAAACAGGCTTGCCAATTATTTACAATTAAGTGCTCTGTGGAGTGACGCTATTGGAAGGAGAATTTCGAGGTCCACAACTCATAGAGAGGTCCACAAACTGGGATTTAGCACTTGCAAGGTAAGTTTTCTTATAAAAAAAGTGAAGTAAAAACCCTAAAGTTGCACAGCTTGTTTATAGACCAAAGAAAAGCCACTATCAACTCCATGCAAAAGAAAAATCGGCTTAGATGGGCTAAAGAACATAGACAATGTACACCTTAGCAATGGTGTGCAATACAAGGGAGTGATGAGGCCCGATTCGAAGTTTGTGTTGGTGACAGTCGCAGTAGAGTTATTCGCAAAAAAATGAAGCATTCCATGTTGACTATCTGAAGAGAAAAGGGACATTACCAGCATCCATTATGGTCTGGGGCAGTATGCCATCAAAAGAAGTAGGGAAACTTCATTTTATTGATGGAAATGTGGATACAAACAAATATTTGGCAATTTTAGAAGAATCGCATTTACCAGTGATGGAAGAATGTTTGACATCCGGCCAAGATTTTGTGTTTCAGCAAGATGGTGCAGCGTGCCATACCTCAAAAAGGCTATAAAATGGATGGAAGAAAATAATGTACCACTTTTGAAATGGGTTTCTAGCAGTCCAGATCTGTCACCTATTGAAACTTTGTGGCACGAGACGAAAAAGTTCTACGACAACATCCTGCTCGTACAATCACCGAACTGAGAGAAAAGCTTCAAGAAATATGGGATTGTTTTACACCAAATGTTTGCCAAAACTTGGTTAACACTATGCCCCAAAGGATTTCAGCCGTGATAAAAAATAAAGGTGATGTTACCCAATGGCAATCTTTCAATTGTTGCTTTGTTAACATCGCGCATTTATTCGCACATTGTTTAATTGTTCAGATGTTCTATTAGTTATAGGTCTAAGTGATTTCAAATATGTAGTTTTTAAGACTAGAGTGTATCTAAAATGTTTTTGAGAAAATAAATTGTTTTAGAAGTAAATAGTTTCGTCATGCTTAGTTTATAAAGGCATATTGTGGTACAAATCTTGAAGTGGGCCAACTGAAGTGGGAAGGGGCTCGTATAATATACAAATATTATTACGAGTATTTATCTTCTACCTGAAAATAAAACTTGAATGTCTAATCCAGTAGGTATTAATAGTGTTTGTCCATGGTAACTTTTTGAGACAAGTAGTAAAGACTTAGCATAACACCAGTTGACTGTTATGTCACATGTCACAACAGTATGGGTTTGAGGTGGCGATGTAGAATATCTGTACATTTGCTATCCAAAAACAAACCATAAGAAAAAACCTCGGAGAAAATGACTGATATGGTATACAACTGTTCCTGGGAACATCCATGAAGTTGGACTTGATAAACAACGCGCTTTGATAAATTACTACCCCTAAACGATCCAGAGAAGTGCACGTGCTGAAAGTCAACCTATTATCAGGGAGATATCAGAGAATATGAAAATTCAAACTTCCAAAACTTAGTTCCAACTCACTGAGAAGTTCTACCAAGCGTCGAGTTTCTGAACAAAACCAGTGGGCACGAAATTTATCCGAAGAGCCATCGAATTTCTAGATCTGAATCTCTTTGAAAAGCGTTGTTATTGTCATGTCATATCTGCATTACCATATTAAGAAAATTTTCTATCTACAGTATTCAACAGGAATGTTAAGAGCCCAAGAAAAAGTATACCCAGACCAAGTATTTAGTAATAAAGCAGCGCCAACCTGGAACATTTTTTTTAAGTGGAATGCGAGTGTCATGCGATACTTCATTTTGAGGCTATTTATGAGTACTCCATGAGTTTATCAATTTTTAACGCGACGGGCTATCATATTTGGCGTTGTTGTTCGTAATAATGTATATAACTCAACAACTAATAATCAAATCGCTATACTACTATATAAGATAGTAATCTCCTTTTTGAACATGCAACGAATTAAAAAAAAAAATGAAAAATCGCAGATTGTGGCACCTGGGGAGCTTCTGTCTTGACTATATTTTCAATAAAGGGGACCTATTTGACATATTCATAGTTTTTCTTGATAGGCGGTCGGTATTCTGGTTTTCGCTCGTGTGTGTGCGAACCTATCTATTCAGAAAATCTATATTACGGTCTACAGTCGTCACTGGAGATGCCTTAGCAGCGCAAGTGACATTGACTATATTAAAATTTTAAAAAAACGAAATGGCGGATTTTAATAAAAAAAATCGACGCCGAATTTCCTATTTCACAGGCTACAGCTCAAACGGCTCGATGTATTTTGACATATATGAGGGTTGTTCGATTCGTCCCGGCAGCGCGAGTGGCACTATCTGTATTTAAATTTCATAAAATTAAAATGTTGGATGTCAATCGGAAATAGGCTAGAGCTTAACATGGATTTTGATTAAGTCTTCATTCCTTTCAATTGCTGCAGTTGGGTTGTTTCAAAAACGGACTAATTTTTATAGTGTTGCCATGTCTCAACTTATTTCATATCATCTTACTAATAAATTCTTAATTTTGATAGCGGTCAAGGTAACCTGGTATTAATTGGACTTTGCTTTAGATAGCGTTGATTAAAAAAATATGTAGAAACTATGCTCCTAACATGCCTGTTGTGTGACAACATTCTCGAAACTTCGTGTTCGGTCTTGTTTAGCAGCGTTTTGTTGGAAGTAGCTCTTTATTCCTCCAGCAAAAAATTCATAGTGAGAAAGTTTTGCCATCTACATAAATAGGAAACTTAATACAGTTACGGAAAAGCACAGAAAAGATTGTGTTTCACTGGAGAAAAGCGAGCGAAGGATACAAATCGGGATGAAGTAGAACGTTGTTGAGAAATTGTCTGCTGAATAATCATTTACGAGAATAAATCTAGGTAAAGACTCAAACTGTCTAGCAAGTATAGACACCGTTTCTGCAACATACTATAGTAGCCTCATCAACATGCACCGGAGAAAAAGGAGCGTCCCTTGAACAAGGAGGCGTTTTCTAAAAATGGGGCAGACATGTGTACTATTATGTGGCATTTTAACGATTGACGTTCGTTTCAAAGATACAAGGCGATGTTTTAGAAGGTCATTACACTCGAGACACCTTTTATTTTATGTGCTTCCAAATTCTCCAAAATACGCTAGGGCCATTTCTTATTGACTTGCAGAAAACAGTCATCCATATGTTATATGCTCCCTATATAGTAGACTACTAAGTTAGTATTCACTATAAATACCTCAAAATATGGGAGAAAAACCAAAAATATTTAAAACCATAGGTGTTCAAGTTAAGAGCGGGAAGAGGTGCGTCCGTGGACCTGTTGAGATAGAGCCGTGGGAGCAATCTTACTATTTGTCATTTATTTGTCTAGTAGGACCTTTGCCCATTAGTCACTGTCTAATGTACGTCAGTCGAATCTGTCAGTCCTGGTTGTCCAGAAACCAGACAAAGTCAAGGAAAAAGAGAAAGGGAAAGAGAAGAAAAATGGAGAAGAGCAAAGGAAAATAGAAGTGTTTAGTTTAAGAGGAGACACCTAGGCTTTTTGACTTGGCATACGGATTAATTTTGAGGTGAACTAAACAAATTTTTTATTCAATTTTGTTAGAGTGTAATTTCAAGTGTACTACAAGTTCGCGCTAATTTTTGATTACAGTGTGAGCCGTGGCCTTGAATGTTTACGAACTTACTCTAGTGTGTGGTCCACTGAGTCGCGCAACAGACGGTTGCTGTGCGATTCCGCTTGACTATAACGTCGCTGCGCATGAAGTTTGACATAATCCCTTAAGTAAGGATCGTCAAGGTCTCTGTGTAGTGTCTCGTTTGAGACATACCATGGAGCGTTGAAAATTGTTCGCAAAGTTCTACTTTGCAGTACTTGAAGACTTTGCATATGTGTCTTGGAGCACCAAGCTGCACATGCATAAGTAATGGCTGGTCTAATAATCATTTTATATAGGCGAACTTTGTTTATCAAACTTAATTTGGAGGATCTACACAGCAAAGGATATAGTTGCCGAAACGCAATTTGGAATTTTGTTTTCAACGCTGCTGTATATTTCTGACAGGACATGCATTTATCAAGGGTGACACTGAGGTTCTTGGCAGAATTTGTTCATGGTACACGATTGCCGTCCACAGAAACCTCTACTGGGGGGTCGCGACGCTTTTTGGTACAATAAATAGCCTGCGTTTTCGAATGATTAATTTTAATCAGCCACCGTTCCGCCCACTCTAGTACTTCTTCCACCGCACTCTGCAACCCATCGTGAACCAGATCACCAGTACACGATTGGGCGACAAGTGCAGTGTCGTCAGCACAGAGGTAGACTTTACAGCTGCTGGGGCAAGGGACAACATGGATAAAAAGTGAATAAAGGATTGTTCCTAGGACCGAACCCTGAGGAACACCGGCCCGTACTGGCCGTGTTGTTGTCAAAACATTGTTAATTTTGATCCGAAAATTCCTTCCTTCAAGAAAGGATTTCAGTAATTTTAGAAGCCAAAAAGGAAAACCCTTTTGGATTAGTTTATAAAGGAGGCCCGCGTGCCACACCTTGTCATAGTCTTTTGAGTCATCCAAAAGCAAGATGCCAGTACTCATGCTGAGGGTGAACCCTCTGGTTACACGTTCCACCAGCCTGACTGCCTGTAGCTCGGTGCTATGCTCGGACCGAAAACCGAATTGAACGTCAGGAATCACATGGTGATTTGACGAAAAATTATCAAGGTGGCAATAAATCACCTTTTCGGCGAGCTTAGAAGGAGCTGACAGACTTATGGGACGTTAATCCTGAGGAAATATCGAACCCACCTTCTTTGGATCATGATGACCTCAGCAGTCTTCCACCCAGTAGGGAAGTACTGGATTTTGAGCGTCGCATTGATTATTGTCACCAAATATGTTAGGACTTTCGGTGAGAGCAGCTTCAATGCCTTGTAGGTGATTTGATCCTCCCCAGGTGCTTTAAGCATCTTGAGGTCTAGAATATGACTTAGGAGCTCCGCTGGTGTGCAATGTGGAAACTCGGAGGGTTCCGCTAATGTGCTATGTGGAGCTTCAGACGAATCTTCTGAAGAAAAGTCATCTGAAGAGGATTTAGTGACTCCGCTAACGCCGTTGGCTCTAAGATATCTCCTGACGGATCGTACTATGTGCTGTTCCTCGTCGAGGTCATTATCAAGATCATAGTTCAATCCCAATCAATGCGTTTCCTTGGAGGAGCTTCCTGGTCAGAAGTTTGATCATTGCCCACGTCCACGACAACAGGTAGATGGTCACTAGAGATATCATACAAGATTCGAGAAGAGATAATGTATCTACAGTTTTTAGATATCGCGAAGTCGATGACATCTGGTGCCTGAAGATGGTTGAACAGATGGTGTGTCGGCTCTTCAGTGCTATGTATAAAGTATCCATTTCGCATCACATGGTTGTACAATCGAATCTCACTAGTGGAATTCAACCTAGAATTCCATGCTCGATGTTTGCAGTTGAAGTCCCCTGCCACAATAAGCGGACCCGAGTAGTCCAAAAGGACGTCCAGATCCGCCTCTTGTAGCCTGGCACCACACCTGATATACTCCGATGTGATCTTCAACGAGACATCTCCAGCCATATTGACCACCACAGAAGCTGCTTCGATGCTATGCATCTCCGCATTAGTTCTTCTATAATAGTCTATACCGCGCCTAACCGACACTGCTAAACCGCCTCCTCGACCGTTCAATCTGTCACTTCGGATAACACCGTAATTCTGCGCCTGATGAAATTCCCGTTTTTTGGGAATAAAAGGGACATTCCCAGCATCCATTATGGTCTGGGGCAGTATGTCATCAAAAGGAGTAGGGAAACTTCATTTTATTGATGGAAATGTGGATACAAACAAATATTTGGCAATTTTGGAAGAATCGCATTTACCAGTGATGGAAGAATGTTTGACATCCGGCCAAGATTTTGTGTTTCAGCAAGATGCCCAAATAATTCCAAAAAAGAATTTTGATGAATGCAGGCTGTTTACTATTGTACCTAGACATTTAGAGGAAATATCGCCTGCAACGCTTGGGTAACGCTAATCAGTGGGCCTATTATTTGTTGTTGGGACCTTAGCGCGGTTGCCAGGTCCACATTTTGCATGTTCAAGGGAGGTTGGGCAGCGGGGGCAGGCAAGGTTGCGCCCTTAGCTACGTCCGCGTATGATAGATTGCGCTTTTGCGCTATAACTTGCAAGTTCCTCCTTGAAGTGAACTTGCAAGTCCGGCTATTTGCGGGATGTCCCTCTCCACAGTTTACGCACTTGCCCTCTTCCTCTTCTGTGATGAGGGCACAAATGCGTCATGTGGTTCTTTGCACATTTTAAGCATTTGGGCGGTGCAGTGCAATATGACTGCGCATGCCCGTACTTTTGACAGCGGTGACACTGCCCAATGAGTCTGGAGTTCTTCTGAACCTCAACTCGAATGGCCAGTCTCAGCAGTTCGTGTTCGTTGAACACTTGCTGAGACTTTTCAGTCTTGGACAGTATCACGACCACCAAAGGCATGGGCGCGCCGCCGCTGCGCTTCAATCGAATGATGTGGAGAGGGATATATTTCCTCTGCTCAAGTTCTCCCTTAATCTCAGTATCCGAAAAGTTGACGGGAACTCCTCGAACCACCGCGTGGATGTTCCGTTACGAAGGGAGAGGAAAAGTGTGATGGGGCACTTTTCCCTCTCGTAACAGTCGAACGATCGTACGATAGACTTCCTCAGATTTAGGAATACTCCTTATTCCCGCGTCGACAGCAACCGCGCGATCTATTTTAATGCCTAGGGAAATAAGTTTGTAGCTTATCGTACGCCACCTCGCCCCATCACGCAGAACAATATTCGTTAAGCGGCTTTGGCGTGAAGGTTAGCTTGATGCCACGTCAGCTGAGTGAGATGGCTGAGAAGTGACATTGGCCGACGGGGTAACCTTAGAGGTAGATAGAAAGGTTTGGTAATAGACATAGTGTGGCTGGTATTTTGTTTTGATGAACTGGGGAAGGTGCGTAGGAGAGTGGATTCTGTATTTGGAAGAGGTGGAAACTCCTCAGCTCGTCGGTCAGCCTTGTTGCTTCTCCTCCTTCTAGATTTTGCGTTTATAAATCCGTCTATGTATGTGTGATCGTCTGTGGATATATATTGATCGTAGGTAATGGTCCGTAGCGGTCTCTTTAGGCTGTTGGTCCGTTCTTTGAGGGATTCTTTCGAACTTATTAAAAGAGTTACCTGGGCGGTCAGGCTGTCAATTTTAGCCGTCTGGTCCTTGATTGTCTGCATGATTTCTCGGATTTGTATCGCCTGGTCGTCTATAATCATCATCAGTTTCTCGTTGGTTTTCTGCTCCGATGACATCTGCGTCAATGGGCCCATGTTTTCAGTTTTCGACCGTGATTCGCCGCCGCTCCTTCCCCATTATCAGTGGTACTGCTACCTCTTTGAACCCTCCTGGGTCAACCTCCATATTACAATAGCTTTTCTGTCCCACAAACTCGTGAAAGCCTTTAAGCTCGCAAATGTGACAATGTTGTCAAAACCCTTCTTACAGGGCGTTTTGGGAGCAATCTTCAGCCATTTTGCCATCTATTCCATTTTGTCATTTGGACATTAGTCAATAGTGTCAGATCAAATTAGGAAACTAGTCTACAGCGTGCGTAGGATAATCTGAAAATTGCCGCTGGAATAAGGGAACATGAGCCAGACTGTCCGAAAGAAGAATAAAAACATGAAAGACCCTGAAGATGGGGACAATGTAGAAAAATATAATAATAACACTGAAGAACTGTCGAAGGATATCATAAAAACTAAGGACGAGATTATTTTATCGAAAGATGAAATTATCAAGCCGAAAGATGTAGTAATCAAAGAACTATATGAAAAAATAGCACTATTGAAGGAAAAAATTGAATGTATTAGAAGCAAAGCTGATGACATAACTGTAGCAAACAAGCCAGTAGGAGAGACGAATCCAGTATCTGAAACAGAAGATATGATGCTACAGTATAGCTCAATAGTAAAGAAAACAGGTTCAGATAGTGCTCTTAGAAAACCTAAAGGAACTCAACAATCTTTGCAAACAAAAAAGGATGTTTTGAAGATTCTGAATCCTGCCGAACTGAATGTTAAGGAAAGAAGAGTTAAGGAATCTGAAAATGGGAGTTTGAAGATCTCGTGTGAAAACAGAAGCGAAATACAGAAGGTAAACGATGTAGTGACCCAAGAATTAAGCGGCTCTTACAACGTTAAAATAGTTAGTCATTACCAGAGACCTAAATTCAAAGTTGTTGGAATTGAACAAGCATTGGACAGTGAAGAGTTCATTGCTATACGAGGGATGTCTTTTAAGTTTTGCATATAGAAACATAGTAGGCCGCGAGTATCGAACGTCAGTACTGAATCTTAACCTCACTCTTTAGTAAACTTAAATTCAAAGTTTCACAACAATACGCGCAGCGTTCTCACTACAGTGAATTTTTTAAGTGTCACCAAGTCATTAGAAAAATGGAACTCGACCGAGAACATTTTCGCGCCATAATTTATTACAACTTTCAGAGACAATTATCGGAACAAGAATGCCTTGCTGAGTTAGTGTCTGTTTTCGGCAACGAAGCGCCACATCAGTCGACAATTTCCCATTGGTATGGAGAATTCAAACGTGGACGGGTGGGACTTAGTGATGACCCCAGGGTGGGTGCACCAAATATGGCAGTCACCCAGAAAAACGTCGATGCTGTGCGTGAACTCATCATTGAAGATAAACATGTGATATATCGCGAGATTGAGGCGTCCTTGAAGATCTTGAAAGACCTCAATTCAAAAAATTTTACATGAAGAATTAGGAGTAAGAAAATTAGTTTCTTGTTGGATACCCCACCTGTTGACTGAAGAGCAGAAAGCAGCCTGGATTAATTGGTGTCAAAGAACGCTTGATCCTTTCAATTCCGCAAACTCAAAAAATGTGTACAGCATTGTTGGTGGTGATGAATCGTGGATTTACTGTTGTGAACCAGAAAATAAACGACAGTCGGCTGTTTGGGTGAGGAAAGCCAACAAAAGTCATCCGTTTTCGAAATGTTTCGAAAAAGATGGCCGCGACATTTGTGTCATAAGCGAGTCATATTGCAACAATTCCTCTTAATGAGCAAAGAGCTGTTACTGCGGATTGGTATACTACCATTTGTTTGCCAAAATTCATCACCGAGCTTCGAAAAATCAACCCCGAAAGAAGAATCATCATCCACCAAGACAAAGCAAGGCAGAATTTAACGGAAGAAAACGTGGAATTATTGGACCATCCTCCATATAGTTCCGATCTAAGTCCTAACGATTACTTTACTTACCCGAAAATTAAAAACAGACTGTGTGGTCAAAGGTTCCAGTCACCAGAAGAAGCAGTTGACGCATTCAAAAATGCCGTTTTGGATCTGCCAGCAAACGAGTGGAATAAGTGCTTCGAAAATTGGTTCGAGCGCATGCAGATGTGTATTAATCTTCGTGGGGAATACTTCGAAAAACAAAAAAGTAATTTAAAACTACCTACCGGGTACTTAAAATAAAACAGACGAAGACAAGACTTTTTTGCGATAATTGAGTGCGATCCAAAAACATCTTGGAAAATGGTATGATTTCTTTCAATTTGACGACTAATATGTTCAGTATAGGAACATATTAACTTACTAAGGTGCTACAACTGTAGCGGTTACGGCCACACAGCAAGCAAATGTACAAATGAGTCGTTCTGTTTGAAATATGGAGATAAAAGACATAGAGCTAGTGTCTCTTGCTCTAATTGTCTCGCAATTAACCAGAAATTTAGACTAAAATTGGATGTGAACCATTCTGCTTTTGATAAGGTTAATTGCTCAGTTATGAGAAAGAAACTAGAGGCTGCTAGAAATAACATAGATTATGCTATATAGCAATCAAGAACCAACTTTGAAACTACATCCAAGGAAACCAATATGTCAGACTGCAAACACTTGCAGCACCCTAAATGTTAACTAGTTCCAAGCTTTGATATATTTTCAGATAGTATTCTGGAGCAGGATTTTTATATTATAGCCGTGACCCATCTAACTTAATTCCCCTGCTTAATTGTCAGTTAATCAGAAAGGATAGAGAAGGAAGGGGGGGTGGAGTATGCTTTAAGTCCAATGTGGTCTAAGGTATAAAATCTTAGATCTTAGCAGTATTCCACCAAATGGTATCGAGTATCTGTGGCTATCAGTGAAAATTGAACACAAACATGTTGCAGTAGGTGTTATTTACGGACCCCCATCTTGTGCTCCAGGTATACTCTCTGACTTAGAAGAAACGCTTAGATCTGTGTACAGTGCCCATGATGAACTCATATTGCTAGGAGACATAAACATCGATCTCACAGATAAATCAATGGGACCATGCAAATAGTTTTTGCATACCATGACATTATTTAATTTAATCTAGGTCATAAAAGGACCTACAAAACTTACTGCAAACACAGCCACAATGATAGACATCATTTTTGTAACAAGTACGTTGGATATATGCAAATGTGGTACCTTAGGTTTGTCAACAGATCACAGATTGTGCTTTTGTAAGCTAAACCTTAACACTCCGAAGTATACTCCTGCTGTATTTTACTGTCGAGATTTTTCTCATTTCAACTATGACGAATTTGTTACAGATGCTGCTACCATCAACTGGAGCTATATGAGTGAACTTCCAAATATTAATGATAAAGTTAATTAATTACATTACCTACTGAAAATATTAACTTGCTGTATGACATACACACACCAGTAAAAAGCGTCACATCACGTAAGAACTACAGGCCTTATATAACCTATACAATTAAATGTATCAGATGTGTTAAGCGAAAAGCATACAATCAGCTTAAAAGAACCGGATCCGAAGCACATCGTTTATTTTATAACGAGCTTAGAAATTATTTCAGCATGGGTATAAGAAATGAGAGGACAGCTTATATAAAGTATCAGTTAAATAAAAACAGGAAAAAACCTCAAACAGCTTTGGAACGATTTCGCATGATGGAACATACATCGAAAATCCAACAAATACATATCGCCAGGAATAAAGGATGTAGAAATTATCAATAAATACTTTGTCAACTCTGTACCGACTATCCAGTTCAATGATTTGTTACTTAATAGATTTTCATAACAGAAACAAGCAACTGTATCTGAATCTTCATTCTGTCGTGTAACATCGGTCAAAATTGAATAAAAATTGATACAATTAAGGCCAAACGTAGCTGGATGTGATGGTGTTACCACAAGGATACTGAAAAACGTATTTTCTTTTTGTATATAACAAATTACCGAAATCATCAACCGGTCACTGGATACGGGAGAAGTGCCGATGTTATGGAAAAAGTCAGTAATAACACCGCTTCCAAAAGTCGTCGATGTTGTAGACTTAAATGACTTGAGGCCAATAAGTGTTTTACCTGCATTGTCATTGAAAAAATTGTTGATGACGAGCTGCGAGGGCATCTAGAAGTGAATAAAGTAGTACCTGACGCACAGGAAGGAAGGTTATATGTAGAAAATTATAACACTGTGGTTTATCTGGCAACGCCTTGCAATTGTTTATCAACTATGTGACTGACAGATCCCAATGTGTAAAAATTTCCGGTCAATATCTACTTTACGAGATGTAAAATCAGGTGTTTCACAAGGAAGTGTTTTAGGTCCTATACTGTTTAGTTTCTACACTTCAGATTTGGTAGATTGTATCTAATTGGAGTATACATTTCTATGCGGATGATGTACAAATTTATAAAGCATGTAGACCAGATAACATACCTTCCCTGATAATGGACCTCAATATGAGATTAAAGATTATAGAAAATTATTCAAGGAATTACTGGTTAAAACAAAACCCCTCCCACACTAAAGTCTGTTGCATTGGTTTTAGGTTGATAGTTTCGAAGTGTAAACAAGCAATTAATACAGATATAGTTTATTGAAATTGTGGATGAAATAAAAAATTTGAGAATAATGTGAGACACAAATTTATGCTTTGAGGGTCATGTTTTAAGTAAACTTAGAGTATGTTATTTTAAATACAAATCTCTCTGGAGATACAAGGATTTATTGCCAAGTGATATTAAAGCAAGACTTATTGATTCACAAATTCTAACATACCTAGATTATGGAATTACAGTTTATTATAATTTTCTGACAGAGGAAATAAAACAGAAAATCGAAATTCTTCAAAATTGTTGTATGAAGTTTTGTCATAGCGATATACACAGACAAGAACACATTACTAGATATTATACTAAGTGACATATAAATCCGAACAATCAGTTTAAATGGTTTTATTTTAATAAAATTTTGTATAAGTACTTAATGAAGCATAATAAGTAAATGATAAAAATTTCAAAATGATTGCACTGCTTTAAAGCCCTTTGACCTTTAATAATGTGTGGATGCACACTGATGTGCTACGCATTCTCCAACGCGCCTAGGCATGCTTCTGATCAGGTGGTCAATGTCCTCCTGTGGTATCTCATTCCAGGCAACCACCAACTCCTCTCGAAGTGCTTCTAGAGTCTGAGGAGGACGTTGCAAATTGAGCAATCTCCTACCCATCATATCCCACACGTGCTCAATTGGGGATAAGTCGGGAGATCTTGGTGGCCATGCTAACAATGTGACACCATTATGTTGAAAGAAGTCTATTGTGATTCTTGCAACATGTGGTCGGGCATTATCTTGTTGGAAAGTTGGATCTGCCAGGGTGTCAAGATAGGGTAAAAGATGGGGTTCTAGAACTTCGTGGATATAACGCTGCGCGTTCCTGTTACCTCTGATGAAGATTAAAGGTGACCTGGAACCATAAGCTATAGCACCCCAAACCATAACTCCAACAGTGTGATGAACATGTCTTTCAACAAAAAACTGTGGATTCCTCCTTTCACCACGTCGCCTTCTAACCCTGGCACGACCATCGTGCATGCCTAAACAAGATCGAGACTCGTCACTAAAGACAATACTGTTCCATTCCTGATCCCAGAGTGACCGTTGTCTGCACCACTCAAGGCGATTACGTCGGTGTTCTCGAGTTAAAGGGAGGATCCAGTGTGGACGGTATGAAAACAAGCCAAAACTTCTCATTCGTCGGTAAACACTTCGCATGCCAATAGGTCTTCCGTGTTCTGCAAACCATTCATTTGCAATGGACCTGGTAGTGGAGAAACGGTCCCTTAAGGCCAATAATCTTAGGCGGTGATCTTCACGGTCTGTTGTTCTACGGCGGCATCCAGTGCCCCTTGCTCTTTGCGTACGGCCTTCTCGAAGCCATGCCTGACAACACCTAACCACAGTGTCTACACTTCTTTGCACTCTAACTGCAATTACCCGAAAAGAAAGTCCAGCTTCCCGAAGTCCCACTATACGCCACCTATCAAACTCACTAAGTTGACGAAATCGTACAGGTCTCCGTACTCTAAGCATCGTAACCGATCGTAAAGGATGTCAAGAACCAAAATCCGCCAACGTTGATTCTTTACTGCGGCTAAAATATTCATTTTTAGAGCGTTTATGAATTAAAAAAAAAGCAGTATAAAAACCGGAATGTCCAACTGATAAGGCTGAAAATTTTTTCACTTGTTATTTACAGTAAGATAAATACATTCACCAACTTTTATTAAAATAAAACCATTTAAACTGGGTGTTCGGATTTATATGTCACTTAGTATATATCAGAGAAAATGTTTTAAAATTCCCCTATCGCTCATTGCTTTTGTATGCCACCTTGCTTTATAAAATTCTAAAATATAAATCCCCTAGGTGTTTGTTTAGTGAATTAGAGAAACGGTCATCACTTCGACAAGTATTACTGCATACAACGTCTAAATTTAAGAAATGTTCCCTTTCCACGGCACCATCTATTCTTAATGATTATTACAAATTTTTCGAAGCATTTTCTATCAATAATTTTTAAAGCGAATTTACTATTACAAATGCAGTTCATTGATGCCACTACCGCTTAAATGCAGGCTCTTCAAAATAAATTGTTTCTATTATGGTTTTTATATCATATAACGTTATGTATACTCAACATTGTTACCCATAAGATGTTGATAAGTTTCACATCTGTAGTTTAGTAGGCTGAGGTGAAAAATGACATTGCCAACCTCCAGCCTTTTGGGGTATTATGTGTTTTGTATTTATGTTATGTATATACTCCAGTAAACATTATTATGATTATTATTATTTTCTGAGATCTCGGGACTTTGAGGCCGGGGACCTAACGGTGGTCTTCCTCGACCTATCCAAAGGTAGTTGTACGTTTTGACTGAAAATTCACGAGCTACCATCCTGAATTCGATAGATGTAACTTGTGTATTAGGAAGAGTTGGACAGTTCATGGCAAGTCGGTTGGATCCTTGCATTCTAGCTGGAAGTAGTAGTCTCAAACAGTCTTTGCTAATAATATTTCTACAACAAAGTAGTTCTGTGGAGAACATCATCAGGTAGCCGTAGAATAATCCAGTGAATCGACTATTAAATGTTCAGGAGACACACTCTAAAGGCTAGCCGTATGTTTTTCATACGCAGAATAGGGGTCTTTTAGGCTGTATATGTCACCACCAAAGTATTTGCCCTTACGTACGTCATTGGTCCTTCATGCTTGGAGACCGTTGTTCCGTCAAACGACACAAAATACGCTTTTTATGAATCTTTCACTTCTTGCATTGAGGGTGTAATTTAAATAGTTCTCAAGAATGAGAGTGACAAATACATAAAAAACCAGATGCGTACTAGAAGTATTTTTTAAGCAGTAATAAAATAGTAGCGTCTCCTATAAGTACTGAAATATAATTAACATTTCGTTGAAAATCAGCTTAGGCGTTTTCAAGAAGACAGTTTGCTTTGAAAACAAATCTTCTTCTGAATTAAACAGGATGTCCAATAAGTACCACGACAAACTTAAGGAGAAAGTAGGTTTAGGACTGACCTCCCAAATAACAAAAACTAATGTATATAAAAGTGTCACCGTTTTTGAGATATTGAATTTTTTCTTAAATTTAGAAAGCGAACCTTTTCATCTGTGGTATTTAGCTGCATGTACAAATAAGGCTATACTTTGTTCATTTCTATAAAATGCTTCTAGATAGTTGCTTTATCATATACAAATGCAATGTAGTTAACAGATATTAAGGAACCGTGATAAAATAAGGACTGTTTTGGGATTTATAACCTTCTGATATTGTTTCCTCAACTTTGACCATCTGTGTTGAAACAAAAATGTACTGGGCTACAACTGCATTATATTGAATAAAAATATTGCTCAAAAATCAGTAAGCATAGATCACACAACGGACAACGAATTAGAATCTTCCACTTTGATAAATTTATTTTCATTTCTGAACGCTTATCACTTATTGCTATTATTTTTGTAATTGCTTTGGGTACCAAAACGCCCGTACTCATTTATAGCACATTGTACAAATAATAAAAACGTATTCGCATTCTTCATGAGTACAGCAGGTTGTGTTTTATTGTAGCGTGTTTCGAATAGATGGGAGTGGTCTTATCAATTTTCCAAGAGCTGCGAAACATCTATTATATATAGTATATGATGTACTTTTCATTACAAGCCATTGTCCCTTTGTGTGCTTCGAGGTAAGCCTTCCCAACCAAGGCTGCGATAATGAAAATGTTTTTGCTGTAGGTATGTTGTTTGGTAGCTTTTATGTAAATTATGCTTTGCATTGAGAGTGTACTTTACACCAAAACATTATTGTTGTTGCATTGCCTGCATTCTTTGTTGCTTTTACTAGCTCTACAAGTGCGTTTCTGGTGGAGTTGGGTTTTCAGGATATTATGTGTTAGCCCAGCAGAGTGATCCAATCAATTTTTAATGACAGGCTCAAGTGTTTTGTAATATGGCACCTACAGAGTTAGTTCAGAATACCAGATGTACAAGAAAATTTCGGCCATATGTTGTCAGAAACAGATTCGGTAGGCTCTACTGCCTTCTACTACATACAACTTAGGGCATTCGCACAAGGTAAACGTCATAAAGTTTGTCCAAAACTTCACTTCTCATGTCGATAGCGAAGAAATATTTTAATCGTAAGAAAATGTTATGTTTTTGATGTTGTATGACATGTGCACCACGAAAAACCATGGCACTCATTTCCGCCGATCTGTCTGTCTACCTGATAGGCCTTATCTACAGGGTGACTTCGAAGTTGAGTCATTTATTTTAACAGTGAGTAGATCTGATCAAAAGAAATGTTTTTTTCCTTTACCATTTTTCTGGTAAAATTAAAGTAACAAAGTTATAGCCCTTTGGAAGTTTGAGTACCGCCCTGTCTCAATGTGCTCGTGTTTGGCGACAACGGATATAATCCGCCGTATCGGTTCATCGCATCGGAAACAAAAAAGCGAAAGAATTTGGAACGAATTATTTCATTCATTTGTATACAGTAAGTGTCAGTGAATAGTTGTCTGTTGCGTGGCTCAAACGAAATAAAAAATGGCACATGTTTATGCGGATCGGTTTCCCAATCGAGTGCAACCAACCCCTCGTGCCTTTGTTAATGTAGTACAACGGGCTCGTGAATCAGGTGACTTAAGACCTCACAGGGGACCTCACGATCAAATACAGGTCCGCACTGAAATACTTGTCGGGAGGATACTTTATAAAACAAGGTAAAAATTTTTTTTTAATTTTTTTTTTATTTTTACACACATATTTTGGTTTATATTCCTTCTACAATCATTATCTGAAAATTAATGACTCAACTTCAAAGTCACCCTGTATATCTAGATGCATCTGTCATCATCAATTATTATATGGAATCTTGGAATGACAGTTCTGTCCAGGCTTCCCATTATTGAAAAATTAAGTTTTGTAGCTTTCAAAAAGTAAAAATCGTCGAAACTTAGTTACGTGACGCTTTAGAGGCTCAGCGCCAGTAGAAAAATTTTGAACTTATATCTAGAGGCATTTGTCATCATCAATTATTATATGGAGTCTTGGACTGATAGTTCTGCCCAGGCTTCCAATTATTGAGAAATTATGTTTTCACAAAAACACTGACGGACCTACACCCAGCCTTTATGAGATAAAATATATATGAGTTAGATCACTCGCCAGTAGAACAAGTTTTATCTGCCCTTCCTTGTTTGCAGTTTATGGGACCCGAGGGGCTGGTTTTAATAACCCAACTTGTAACTAGCCTTTGTTACAAATGCCTTAGACCAATATTTACATGGTAAACCCTCTCAACAAATGCACGAAAATGCAGAAAAGTCAAGTAAGTTAAAAGTAAGTTATTGGAGATTTTGGTCAAGATCAGAATCATAAATGTCTAATTTTCAGGTCTAATTTAACAAATTTCATAAGCGTTGAACCTGTGCATGATGCTCCGACATTATTTAAAAAAAAAATACAACAAAAGATATGTACCTACAAAATCAGAGCAGAGGTGTTCTATTTTGTGACTTTTCGAAATTTTCCAATTCTTTGATAAACCTATTGACCGACATTTAGGAACTAACTCATAATCAGGATCTATCCCTGTGAAAAGTTGATATTAGCCCTTTACAGGAAATCAAATATTCAGCTAGAAAGTATTTTACTTTAGAAAAAAAACAGAACTCTAGCGTGTAATTACTACCAACAGTCCAATCACAGAATGTTTCCTAAACATGGGTCGAAAATTCAAGGAATGATGAATTACTTTTATTCTGATAACTTTCGAAATAGCGCTTCGTTTTGGAAACAAAGATCCATGAAGACCGACTCTGGAAATCAGTTTTTATTAAATAAGCCCTGACCAACAATGCATAATTGAACCAAATTTTCAAGGAATAGTAATCAGTTGATGCCTTACATGATACCGTCGATTGGAAATACTTATCTCATTTAGATAGTCAGAGACGGATTAGACCTGTAAAATAATGTTCCAAAGGTGATGTTTTTGGAATGTTGAATCCTAACATAAATGAAATATTTATATTTTTTAACGTGGATAAAGTCACATGTTTCAGTACTTTTCATTTATGTTACTGAATCCGGTGTATTGGTTTAGTCAATTGGGAAACAGGGTAATTTTGGCAGCAGATTTGAAACCAACGAGCTGAAAAAGCTCTGATATACATTTTCAGACCACCTGAATTGCAGGCTTGTATCCAACATTTTGTGAACTGTCATAAGTATAAATCGATAGGAGAATTGCTTTTATGTAGAATGCTTTTTTATCAGAAATGCCATCCTGAGCCATCAATTAATGGCTACATGAAGTATGTGAAAAATTAACAATACGTATTAGGGCTAGTAAGTGAAAAAATAATTGACCGTTTCGAGAGAATAATGAGTTTTGATACACTTATCTGCAAGTAGTCCAAACATCAACTGGGAAAGCTGCCATAATATAAAATTCCTTAGAGAGTATATTATTTAAATATCTATACAGCCGTTTCATTTGTTCATTTCTGGTTCGGAATAATTCTTTTTCCGAATAAAAAATGTCCGTTTAAAATGTAGGGAAGCCGTGCTGGCACCTCATTTGCCTCTGAATAGCTCAACCTGTTACGCTAAATCGATATAAGGCCTTTTATATATTTCCCACCAAAGCTTGCATAAGAATAGCCATATTTCAAAAGCTGCTACAATACAAAGAAATCTTATTCAATACTTTCTAAATATACCGCAGGGTAAAGTAGGCTATGCGTATGATAAAGTCTGTAGGTTTCTTGGTAAATACGCCATACCGGGTGTTTCAAGTTCGACTCTCGCTATTTGGATCTCAGAAAGGCAAGTAATTCCTAAGTTGTTTTAATGGGGGCAGAGTTAACACATTTATGTAACACAGCAGAAAGTCTAACTGGTGGCTAGTTTTGAAAATTGCTCATTAACATTGCTATTTTTCTCCTATTTTCTCCTATATGAAGTAAGATAATTAAAATTTGAATCTGACGTTGCAACTCTTACCTTCCACGACCATATTTATTTTTTCTATGGAAAGGATATAATTTTGCATAAGTATATAGAGCTTTTAATCCTGATTTTAGCGATGTATATGCAATACATTACGTGATAAATTAGTAAATATCAAGACCAGCCGATGAACTGTCGTTTTTTAAAATACATGTATGTTTACAGATTCAGTATATGACGTTCAATACATAGTTGAGATCAGAAATAAAAAATTTATTCATCTTTTCAGAACTCTAACACGGTATTCTAATTCCTATTATGTTACCTTATCGAAAAGTAAAGTGATACGTTAGTATGCAATCTGATTATAAAAAAGATCAGAGAAAAATGATGAGAAAATTCTGTGAAGATACTCGGGACTCAAAAGTACTTCTTAACCTCGATGAGTAAATTTGATCCCATTTCATCTACTTCGTATCTTTTACCACCAAAATCCTAATGATGAAGGTCGAATGTGAAACACCCGGTATATCCAATTCCACTCGGTATGAATGTGTCATATACATGTATTATGTATAAATAAAATTCCATTCCTGCTGAAATTAATTATTTTCAACAACGTATTATGCATGAGGAGTGAACTGGTTCCCCTCGATGTAGACACGCAACCTCTATGGAAAGAGTGATGTTTACAAACATACCCTCTGAAGGCTCTCTCTGCACACCTTTATTGCGACCAGACATTCATATACACAGGCAGATATATGGAAGTTTTTTGTATATGAGTATGTATATGTATACGCCGGTATATAATTAGATGAGGATGAAGAGGCTCCGGAGGAGAAAGCTGCGTTAATGAAAAAAGGGGCAAGGTTTCGAGGTCACTCCAACATAATTCTATTTCCATGTACTTAGAGGCGTTCTTGTATACGTCCCAAAAATATCTTTTATATTTTTTCACTGAAGCCTCGATAGTCGAGTGGTTAGCACCACGCGGGTTAGGTCTTGGAACTTCCAAGCCATGGACGATGTGCTGTGTTGTCGACATCACGCACCACATCGATAGGTACAACGCAACGCTTGAGCTGGATTATTCAATAAGTTACCTACCAGTAGATGGCTTGTGGAGTAGTACACTGTTGAACCAGGGGGCCAGCAAAAGGGGTCAATGGTAGCCTAGTTATATATATATATATATATATATATATATATATATATATATATATATATATATATACCAGACTTTGCCTCCCCATTACTAGTACTACTACTACTTTATACTGAAGTGGCCTCAAAAACAAAAGCATAAATACCGACGTACCGGTACCGGTATGAATAGGTTAAAGATATCTGATTGGCCATTTCATGCAGGGATTTCCACAATATTGACACCTCAGGAAAATCGACGAGTTCTCAATGTAGCTACAGGACTTAGCAGAGTTAGAATGGGGAGCAGAAGCTAGCAGGTTTGCCTGGCAGACTCAACGCGCGGAGGCAGACTGCCTGTCCTCGGTGCGAGAAGGGAGGGGCACCATGCGTTACAGGGGTATCACCAGTCGGAAAACCATCCGTTGGACAAATTAAGTATAGACAATGTAGTAGGAGCAGCAGCAATTCAGACTACTTCAGTTGGGGCTGAGACTTGCACAGCCGGGATGGATCAAACAGGTTGAAAAATAATGCCGATATTTCTAGAGCAGACATAAATATAATAACAAAAAAAGTTCATATAAATATGTTTTTAATTGTCTCAATTCAAATATACAGGGTATTATTGTAATGTTCTACGTGACTGATGCAACTGAATAGCGGTAGACATGAATATTGTTCAAATGGGACTAGATAGTATTACTCTCCTAGTACACCATATACAGTCTTCAATGTCAAATTTTACCAAAACTAGCGTATTTTCAAAATAGAACGAGTTGAAGTTCTTTATTGGGATTTTACTTCAAATATTCAAACCACATTTCTTACGAAAATGAGTAGTCTCACAAGGTATCCTCAAGACAGGCAGTTCATTTAAAATGGAATGCCATATTTAACAACGCAACATATATTTCAAAAAAGTCCGTGACGTACTAAATAATTTTATTTCTTCTCCTTTAGGGCCAAAAAATCCTACGCCACTGGTGTAAGCTCACCCATGATCATTTTTTTTAAAACGCCTAAGGAGTTAGTACTACATGTACAAAATGTTTTGCTTTTTGGCCTAGAAAGTCCATGACAGACAGATAGAGCAACAGCATTGAGTGACATGGTGTGAAGTAGACTGGTACTATTAACCACCAAGCTGCGACATCGTATATTTGCTGTTAGATTTCCTGCAGAACTAGCCAAAATCCATTTTTATAAATTTCGAGTATTTTACAGTGAGGAATGGATTCATTAAATGTGGAATTAACTTAACTAGATAAAGTTATGGTAGTGAGGTTTTTGTATCACTAGCTTTCAGATAAACAATTTTCATACAGAAGTAGTCTATGAATACATACTATCCTCAGTATTTATTGAGGAACATTCTGCATTACAGCTTTTCATATTTTTTCCGAAAAGGTTGGACATATGATAGCTGTGACCTAAGTTCTCCACACATGTAATACAAGAAATAGGACATAAAGTATTTCTGGATTACAAATTTAAAACTTAGAATGCCTTTGAATCATCCTACAATCAAGAATTTTTCCTGAATAAGCGGTTGAGCATTTGGGAGTAAAATACCATTATTGAAGTTATTTGAATAATTCTGGTTGAAAATCTTTATTTTATTTTCCACGCCTACTGGAGGAAGTATTGTGAAATTCTAATGTTTTTTGGATGTTATACGCGTGTACATCACCAAAAACAATGTCACTCATTTTCATCGGTCTGTCCGCTAATCCTTGACCCATCTATAACTTGGAAAGTCAGCTCGGATTTTGATGAAATTGTCGCACTACATAACTACTGTACCAAGGACAAAAAACTTTGCACTCTTTGAAAACCGATCCAGTGGTGGCCGGGTGACGAAAAAAAAAAACGAAAGAATAAGAATTACTTAAACTTTGTTCCTTGACATTTTAGAGGCTCCTGATCGTTTTCAGAGAAAAAATTGTAGGTGTTTAGTTGGCTTGAGGGGTTGAGAGTTGTAGGAGGTGGGGAAGGGTACATCTCGTTTTTTTGTAGTGTGCAGTGTGTTTATACGCTTCCATCCTGGTAATTTTATGTACATATTTCACTCATCACAGATATTTACAAATACGGTAGGTCTGACTGTATCGCCGGAATTCTCGGTCTCGATTTATAGTATCGTGGGTGGCACTTGTGGCATGGTTGACTAGTTAGGTTCGGCACCGTTGCCAGATGGTCGATGCTTAGGACAGGAAATGAACTAGCGTTGGTGTTATTGAATGGATGGGGGCTATAGAGTATGAACTAATGTATGGTCCGGTTTGGATGACTTGATCGTATTATTTTTTGTCAGATATGTGAGAAGCTAGCTCAGAGGGCCTAAATTGTGCTGAAGACAGTCTTTTATAAAGTAATGATAGCGTTCCGTGGGAAGTGCAAACAACATAATCGATGCCATTTATTATTTAGGCACGTAAAACAAATTGTATTTTTAGACACGTGCTACGTGCACATTCCGCATGAAGGCAAGGATTTGTCAACCACTGGTCTACGAAAGTCTGCTCATTTCATCACTGCATCTGTGTCATCCCAAAAGGGCATCGCCCATAAAAAATGCAAGCCAGTAATTTTCTCTTTATTTACAAAGCTGCCCGACGATGCAAAGCCTGCTCTATACTGCGCTTATCGTTCTCTTTCTTTCCACAAAATGAAGGCAAGGGTTCTTTTGTTACATGTGTACTGAAAGATGAAAGTTATTAACTTTGCATAAAAGAGTCGATATCGTGATAGGCGTACACAAAAAGGGAAGATGAGGATAGTAAGAATAGCGTTTAGCAGAACTGCTTCTCTTAAGTCTCGCGGAAATAGCGCCTGTCTGCGAGGCATGATTTCGGTACCCGAGAAGGTAATCTCTATTATAGTTTTCGCTTGGTCACAGTACGTTTTCGAGGTATAATCCGATACTGTTACTTAGTAATATTTGTTACAAGCAGAATTGGGTCTCTCCACGATGGTATCTTTGTGTTTTGTGAGTGTAATCAAATTCAAAATATTTATTTCGTCATGAATAAACATCATAAACAAAGGAAATTCTACATATAGAGCAATGAAGAAAAAGGACAGTCTCTCGATTATAAAACCGATACATTGGAAATTTTAATACAAAGAGTACATGCGAGAAAGCCCTGAACACCCTAAAAGTCCTTAAACAAAATAAAAAGAAAACAATAAAAAGGCAAATGAAAAGTCGGTGAAACACGAAAAGGCAAAAACCCAGAAATAACCCCCGGGAGCTGGCAACGGAAGTGAAGACCAAATCTATACTAAATAGCACTATTTTCAAGAATTAATTAATAAGTGCAAATAATGTGCTAACTTCAAAGGAATAGCGATGTTACTCGGACTGCAGGATGGACTCTCTGAGTACCGTTGTTTCTTTTCCATGTGTGATAGCAGCTACTGATTGACTCCGAAGACGATGCTGTATTACCTCCACTACATTGTGAAGGCACTGGATAAGCAGGTGAAGGGTTTTCAAAAATGGAATGACGAAGAATTATACGCGGGGAAATTGTTAAAAGCTACAATAGAGGATTTTTGGGATAATCACAGACAAAATCTTGAAAACCTGGGTAAACTATATGTTAAGTGCATGTAAAGAGATGAATCGCCAGACTTCGTTGAAATCCGAGTTTCTCTGAAAAAGTACTTAATGGATACGTGTCTTGATTTGGATTAATTATCATGTGGTTCTATAGAGGGAAATGTTAAACATTTTTTATATGGTTTTTCGTTGGGCAGTTAATTTCTTTTGAAATTTATGTCGTAGCGTTATTAGATCACATCGTTCTGTTCCAATTAGCAATCTAACTAATCTGTTTTCGCTAGGCTTCACTATTTACTTATAGCAGGATCATCATCAAATATAAAATTGTACATATGTCAGATGTTCTGTAGACAAACAGCATTGAACATGCATGTTGTTACAGTCACAAGCAGCTAAAAGCGGTCTTTATACTTGGTCATATCTTTTCAGCGACAACTTGTTCCAAAAGTATATTTTTGCAGTATCCTTTGATCCTGCAATCCATAGCCTATCCTAGCGAAATATTGGTTGCGGCAGTATAGGTAAGTATCAGCAAAATGGTCTTTGTCCCATTCCCCATAACTGGCGCTCACGGCGTTTGGACTATCTAAACAACATAGTACCAAAGTGGTACCAAGTACGATAAAGTAGACGGATATCATGCGCAGCACTGCAACATTTGACCATTTTTAATTCTCTGAATCAATTCAAATTTACCAGAATTCAGTTGACAATGTAAAGTTCTTTCCCATCCCTGTTTCTCTATGCTCTTCCATTTTCTCGTTTTTTGTTCTTTTCCGATTTCTCAATGACTTTTCGGTATTTGAAAGGACAATTTACCAAGGGATTTGACAAGAAAATTTTATCAAATAATAAACAATGAGACAGATCGCTGTAAGTGACAATGGCCAAAGAACTGCATGAAATCAATTATAAATCAATTATAAACGCAAGGACAAATTTATAATCATGTGAATAACAATTTGAGTTATTCAGACTAGTAGTAGTATACTTATACTCACACCAAGGACATTATATTAAGATGGTGAGACAGAGGATTCTTTTAAAATGCCGATATGTTAGTATCTTTGCTTAGTATTTATATTTTTTACCTGGGTTAAGTTGAAAAACAGCTATGCTGACACTTCGCCTTTTTACTTGTGCTACTGTGTACTGTGTGAATAAAGCCCTGTTATTATTATGATTATTATTTTCAATGAACAATATTGTAGTACAATCACAGTTCAATCCAAAAATTGTACGTGGGCGACAGGCACGCGCTAGATCGTAAGAAGTGCATTTCACAGATCCTTTTATTGAAAGAAGTTGCTGCCTCTAGTTACAGGCCAGTCCATATCTAGACGTGGACTGGAATGCCTTTGTAGTCAAATACCATACTTTATCATCCAGTATGCCATTTTTAACTAAACATAAAAGTGTCATACTCCATGCAAAAAACTGCGAGTCTAAAAAAATGCCTTTTTCCTAGCTCCGTTAATGATATAAAGCCCTAGCGAAAATTGATTTCGGTGGAAAAGGTTCGCTCCAGTAAAGCTAGTGCGCATTTTTTAATTCCAATCCAATTATTCTTGGACTCCTGTGAGAGCACAGAGAATGGCGTACTGTTCACGTGTAAAGACAGGGATTTTTTTAGAAGTTTTTGGATGGAAGGACCATACCGTGCCCCCACTCTAAGGAAACAATAACAATAGCTTTATTTTTGAACAGTTTAAGGATAATGATAATTAACTGCACCTGATATAATTGCTTTTCATTTCTGTAACCATAACAAACCGCATATAACGTTGTTTCATAGTTATCATGCCACCAAAAAATGACTCGTTAAAGCTTGATATATCCTCAGAAGGCATCCCTTAGCCTCTCACCTACATTGAAATTACCGTTCATAACGGATAGTTGTCCCCCAAGGATGTCGCTCCCCATCATTAAAAGGATGACTCGTCAACCAACCGAAATACGAGACAGTCTCCAACCTACGAGCAATGGCAATTATGCAATTTTGCCAAAGTCGTAAATCTTAGCTCTTATTGGGGCCAAAAATGGGGGTCACTGGCTGTATCTCGGCAACCACTCAACCTAGAGCTACCAATTAAAAAAAATTATGAAAGAAGTGGCCAATAGAAATTGCTGGAAATGAATTTTATTATAATGATTATTATTAGTGACCAGTAAACAAAAATCTGGGCAAGGCATGTCGGGGGAGTAAAGAATAAAATAATAAAGTTTATACTGTTTCAAGAATAGTTGTAGTCGCACAAATTATATGACTGGCCAAGGGAGTAAACTAAGTGAATATTGAAAGGAACAATTTTAAAATCGGATCATATTGGTACATTTTATACATCCATCTTCTTATCCTATAGTTCTGGGAAATTGTAATTTAAGCCTATTTTTTAATAAATCTCCATATCGTATAAATACATTAATCTGCGATTTAAACCTTTTTATAGGATTTGTTCTGCTCTTTCTAATCAAGATTGAAAATTCATATCGTTGTATTTGAATTGTCCAAAAAGAAAAACAAAAATAAAAGACGTTGTCATCCACAAAGCGCCAACTAGCAGCCGCAAGCTGATATAATCTGACAAGAGTGAGCATTCATTAGGAGTGCAGATGACCCTTTCCTGTTAAAAGAGTCCAAAGTGTAACCAAACAGAAGTTATATGACTTTTTCTAAACTGACATCCAACCCCTGCCCCGCTCTGAACTAAGCAGAACATGAGAAAATGATATATATATATATATATATATATACATATATATATATAGGTGAAAAATTAAAGCTTCCGCCTTTTGTTGGGTACTTCGACAAAATTTAAGCAAAGAGGACTCTTTATACTTTTTTTAATTCTCTCTAGCTTTCAATGGACTTTGCGATCATCATCAGGAGCTGCAATTACAATGATAACAGTAGCAACAAAAGTGTAAAATGAATTTAAATTGAATTAACTTACAGTAGTATGTGAGGATGTTGCTAATTGTTGTTTTCGTATAGGATGAGGGAAACGTCCAGTAACATGGTGAGAGCTGGATACATGGTTCAATGGTTAAAATTATATAAAATATGACAAGACAAGTTAAAGACAGATTAAAAATTATTTAGAAAACATTAGAGCATTATGTCGTGAAGCCACTTGATGATTGCACAAAATGGTGGTCATGGAATAATGAGTGAGATGAACCTTTGACAGAAGGCCGAAGGTTGTCAATGTCTGTGTTGAAAGATGGAACGAGTTGTGGGCGTGTGCCAAAACGTTGCCAAATCACTTCAGATGATGTGATTTTCAGAATGTTATGTAAGAAATTGTTAAACCGACCAGAGGCAGTTGAATAAACTATATTTTAATTAATGGGAATTTGAAATTAATAATTATTAATAAATCGTGAGAAGAGAATTATTAGATTTTGAGTGGAATGAAATTTGTTGGTGGAATCGGCCAAAACACAGATTATATTTATGGTTGTGAAAAGTCGAAATTTGGGGAGATGTGTAAGTTCTCCAATTTTTCGCAGTTTAGCAAATATGAGTAAATGACACTCAGTTGTTTAATATCTGTCTTTTTGTTGGTACAGTTGTTATTCATGAAAATGTGGGACATTTCCAGGAATGAACGTTTGGAAAGGTGTTTTTCTTTATCAAGAACTTTGATACTTGTGTAATTCTAATTAATCCTAGAAATGTCCCACATTTTCATGAATAACAACTGTATCAACAAAAAGACAGATATTAAACAACTGAGTGTCATTTACTCATATTTGCTAAACTGCGAAAAATTGGAGAACTTACATATCTCCCCAAATTTCGACTTTTCACAACCATAAATATAATCTGTGTTTTGGCCGATTCCACCAACAAATTTCATTCCACTCAAAATCTAATAATTCTCTTCTCACGATTTATTAATAATTATTAATTTGAAATTCCCATTAATTAAAATATAGTTTATTCAACTGCCTCTGGTCGGTTTAACAATTTCTTACATAACATTCTGAAAATCACATCATCTGAAGTGATTTGGCAACGTTTTGGAACACGCCCACAATTCGTTCCATCTTTCAACACAGACATTGACAACCTTCGGTCTCCTGTCAAAGGTTCATCTCACTCATTATTCCATGACCACCATTTTGTGCAATCATCAAGTGGCTTCACGACGTAATGCTCTAATGTTTTCTAAATAATTTTTAATCTGTCTTTAACTTGTCTTGTCATATTTTATATAATTTTAACCATTGTACCATGTATCCAGCTCTCACCATGTTGCTGGACGTTTCCCTCATCCTATACGAAAACAACAATTAGCAACATCCTCTACTGTAAGTTAATTAAATTTAAATTCATTTTACACTTTTGTTGCTACTGTTATCATTGTAATTGTAGCTCGTGATGATGATGGCAAAGTCCATTGAAAGCTAGAGAGAATTAAAAAAAAGTATAAAGAGTCCTCTTTGCTTAAATTTTGTCGAAGTACCCAACAAAAGGCGGAAGCTTTAATTTTTCACCTAACTAGTCTAGACGACAATGACCACGTCTCAAGTTATATATATATATATAGATATATATATATAGGTTTATGTATGCAAAATTAGCAGTAATACGATAAGGCTATTTGTTGAGAACGTTAATTATAAATTTTTGCAAAATAATGGCGTTTGAATTCCCCGAATTGGAATGACGTCACCTAGCGGCCATTTTAGGGAGCTGTAAATAATTTCCAGCAACTTCTCTGTAACACTGGTATCGTAAATTTTTTGTTAGTGCCAGGTTGAGCGCTGCCGAGATACAGTCGGCGTCTTCTATTATTAGCCCACCCAGTACATCTTCTCTAACATCTTCTCAAGACAGTTAAACCACCTCAAACTAATACATTGAAGGATGTGATATGGGACGACGATAAATGTATAGCAGTGACCTGAAGTGAATAACGTAGGTTCGCAAAAAACGTGAGAAGGTTTTTTCCCTTCAAGACATTTCATGAGAAAGAGTCCCAATCACTCCTGAGTAACGGGGGTAAAGGGCAACATTCAGAGTTGTCCCAGGGGCAGCACTAAGAATATATCTTTCATCTCTTAGTAACTAATTTGTCTGTTTTGATTGACGTCTAATGGCTAACAAATTCTCGATCTTTTTACAATCTACACCACTTGGCGGGTACTGTGATCGCGAAAACGATCGGTCTGTCTGGATGCCGTTCTGACAATATGCATTTTTTTTATCTCAGTATATGTATGCGCTCCCAACTCCAGTAATTATGTGCATCTATTAGCCATATTTCACACATAATAGAGTTACGCGTACATTTGCTTATATTGAGAACCTGTCTGGCCTGTATTGTATCTATCGGTACTAAAACGCAATAACGTATGGACCTTGCACTTAGCGAAAAATAACTCGCTGCAGCGATGCCGTGCAGATGTGGAAAGGGGGCAAGATGCCACATGGTCGACAATCACCAGTAGGGTAGGAAAAGGATGTCTATAGACAATTTGTATGGGCCTGCTTGACTGACTTAGTACGTTTAATTATTCTATTTTACATGTTCGTATCTCAATTTTTTTTGGTGGACGGTGAACTTGATCGTTTATGAAATGATGACGGCGTTGCGTAGAAAGTGACGCCATTTTTCACTTTCAAGAAGGAAATGCAGGGTGTCCTCAAATTTAGGAATTCCCATTACACAGCGTTTGTGTGAAACTGAGTAAAATTCATGCATCAAAGCTTCAAAATAACCGAGATATCAAGTTCAGTACCCTAATCGGGGACAGCGATAAGCAGGTTAAACTAGTTGTTGATTTACAAATCGGATTTGAAAAGACAAGGGAATTGGTATGTTCCTGTTGCAATAACAATGCTTTCGCGAGTGTTCTCCGATCGCTTTCTTGGATGCCATCCCTTTCCCAGTAGATTTGTTTATATCGTAGAAAGGTCATTCATAGAGGAACATTGAAGTGCTCATAGTGGAAGACCTAGCTCGTTCAGGACGTTGCAGCTCAAAAAAGAAACTACTATAACTAACTTGTTATTATTATTACTTTTTTACGTCTTGGCAACTGTTTTACGGTACATTAATTTTGTTATTTCAAACATATTAGCAGAAATTTTGAGCTTTTTACCACTTACGATCATAAAACCGACTTTTTTAATGAATCGTTTTTTGTCTGGATCTGTGAAAACCTTCAGAACGATCTAAATGCGCAAAAATTTGCCGTGTTATATAATTTTGAACTGCTTATACTGATGTTTCAAAGTTCATGCATTACTTCGATTGAATGCTGACAATATTAAGGAAGAAACGGATATCTTCAAAGCCTCCTTTAACATTTGAAGTTGCATGTTGCGCAATATGTACAATACATGTACCTATCTCAAATGAATACGACTGTCATCCCTTCGATACCTGAATATTTTGTCTGTACAAAAGAGTCGGCGACGTGTTGCAAGCTGAAATATCCGCGACGCAAGTTGCGATAGTCACTTGGCGCATTTTTGTGCCTGGTGCTTGTTCTGCAACATACTGCAGACTACACATTTCTGCCAGTTAATTTGATGTACCTTTAGTTGACAAGGTATCAAGGCCAGCGGTAGATCGTCGATTTCTTGGAAATATGAATGTACGGTAAAAGCCCAACCAAAACAATAACAACATACCATGCGAATCACTTACGGTTGAGGTCGGCACAATTTCAATGCGAACAAGAGAGAAGCGTACAACGCGTATGTTAGCGAGGGTTAGAAAGAGTTATCTGTGACCTTCCTCGCTGTCGTTGGCAGGCAAGATGGTAATTACTTGTGGGCTCACTCTTTCTAGCCCTTTCTAACATACGTGATGCACGTTTTTCTCGCTCTATCTATCATATACATTGAAACCTGACCGACTTCAACAGTAAATGGTAAGTAGACATTACTGGAATTTTCTTGGAATTATTACAGTTCATAGCTTGAACCTTGTCCATGGATAAAGCGACAAGATAAAATCACGCTGCCTCCGAAGCCCAACCTTCACCGAGGCAAAACAATGCATGAAGCAAGAAAGCTGCCCGAACACGTTTGGATCTGTTTTCTTGATAAGAACATTGATCTATGTGGAGACCTACCCCTCGGTAGCTATTGTGTAACTCTCCTAATTACCAAAGCGTCCTGACACCATCTGTCATCTCCACTTTATCTAGAGCTCGATCTAAATGGCGTCATTCTCTCTAACAATGTAATTGTGTTCCAGATTCATATATGTTACTAAATAACTGACGCGGCGCATGAAATATAAAAAAGCACGCAGTTTGACCCAGTTTCTAAACTTGTTGGGGATATGCAGCTCAAGCGTACAGTTTGACTGTAGGATTTGAAGCGTAAGGGTGTATGGAACAGAGGGTTCCTGCAACATAATTCAAGAAGGTATTGATGAGAATAATGTAATCCGTTTCCATATTTATTTATTTACTTTGGAGTGCAGTCGAATGCAGCTCAAACTCACTGTGTTATAATAAATATTGAGTGAGCATGAGTACATACAAAAAAATAATAAAAGAAAGAGCAAATGGCATCAAGTAGGTTAATTTTGTACTTCACACGCAATTTTGGCATCAGTTAGATTATGTTCGGTTAATTTCAGAAAACATATGTATATGAGGGTGAGGGAATGCGGTTGAGCCTGAACCATGAAGATATGGACGGGTGGTGCTGGCGGTAATCGAGGCGTATCAATCTAAATTCATCACCTTCGTAATTTAACGAATATATGTAATATTACCAGGATAAGATGGTTCCTAGTAATATTATTTCCTTCACAAAAATAAGCATGAGTGACTAGAGTGACTAGATTGTATATATAACAAAAACCAGAAGTTATTCTTCAGTTAAACAATGATTTTATATTGAAGCTTTTCAGGACTGGACCATAATTACTATATATATAGGACGAGTAGGTACCGGGTTTGAAAGCAAGTATATATGAAAAATTAAGCCGGATTGAATGGATGGCGTACCTAATACAAGAAACTTATTCTCCTTGAGTATTTGAAATTTCTACCTGTTATTTGTATGAAACACAATCAGTTATTGGCAAATATTATTTCGTTAACAGATCATGTCCCACTCGACAAATTAAACAATATACAGTAAAGTTCAAATTTGGCTGACGTTGTAATGTGTACGAGAGAGAAGCGCGAGAACCGTGCAATATGTATGTTAGAAAGAGTGCGCCGATGGCGCCCGTGACCTCGTATTCGGTTTTCTAGGCAACGAGGTGCTTCTATCTCTTTTAACACACGTAATGTAAGCTTCTCGCGTTTCTCTCTCATACACATTATGACGTTAGTGGTATTTGGTTTTTAGACTATGTTGAGAACTGAGGTTAAGTATTTTCTTATTATCTGTAATTCTATTTATTGGTTGCCACAATATGAACCAGAAATAAAAACGAGAGATACACTTTAAGTCAAACATATAAAACGTTTTGTCTTTAGTCCTCCAGAATACTCAGATGTCTACGTCCCGTTAGTTGTCTGACCGTAGTGGATATAAGTATCATCCCATAGTTAAAGGCAATTTGACCAAATCACATTACTAGATAAGCTTAAACAACAATAAGGGCTTTTTAAATGAAGAAAAAAACATAAGGCCGGACAGTGTATGTTTAGGATTTGGGTATAGTAGGTATTATCGACAGTCGCTAGTGTTGTTACAGTCTAAGGGTAAAGTGTACTTCCAACCCACCAGAGATCCTTTTAACAAGGAACACGAAACATAAAAACAAAGGCCTTATTGTGGCACAAGCACAATTGTTTAACGAAGTTAGGCTTTCTTGCTTTGAGTTTTTATAGTGGCTGGGGTCGGTAGAACAAGTAGATTTTTCTTCAAATATTCTCGATTGCTTCTTTGAAAACAAAGGAGTGGTGGCCGCAGTAGTAGACTCTTCGGTCTCCTGATCAGTCGCCGTGCGCTGTGCGGGTTCGAATCCCGTCACAGGAGAAATTTTTCTCTTGGCTATGGATGTTGTGATTGTCCGTAGGTGGTAGACGGTCTCTGACTGTCGAACGCGGAGGTACCACCCGGCAGATCTCGTAGGCGGAGCCAGAATGTGTGCATGTTGCATGAACACGTGTTTCCTCGCCAGAGTCCGTGTGGCGTCCCCCATTTTCCCTGTACCTCCCTATAGCCTCATGGTACCCAATGGATGTTTAGGCCTTAGGCCTTCGTGGTAGGTGAAGTATAAAAAAAGAGTCCTTGGACGTGTTTTCCAATTATTCGGATTGCCCTTCTCTAAATTATATAAATTATGAACACGTTCCCATAAGAGAAAGCAATATGTTAGATGGTGGAAAGTACCTCCTCGCTTCAAACGTGCCAGTGAGTTTTTTCCCAGCGGCAGCTGCAATTGGTGAGATGCACTTATGCTGGATCTACAATTCACATGAGCGATAAATTTCCCAAAAACACTCACTTGTCTTAAAACACCGTTGGCTATGTGTTAACAAATGATTAATGATAATCTTTGTTTTCGAACAAACACTACACAAACAGCTCTGTTAGCTTCCAACAATCTACAGGTCCATATAAATCTGATAGTCTACTATGGAAATGGCTAGGATCGTAGTTAACCTCTCTTCACGCGCTATGCTTTGGAATATCGCCAATGCGAAAATTCAACCTGTTAGAGATGAGAGAAATATGGTATGCTGATAAAGCACTTCGCAGTTCGATGATAATTTATGAACTTGTGTACCGATTTTTCCATGCAAGCTCTGTTTGGCAATAAATCAGAGCAGAAGATCTAAAAAGCGTTATAGCTCATGCTGACAGCACCGCAAGATTTCAATCTCTGTTGGAGGTGTTCGTCTTTGCTAAATAATTTAGTGGTTGGCGGGCTACTACTGATATAACATGATACATATTTGAAACATAAAACCTATAAAATATGGCACATTCTAAGGATTCTGATGCTCAGTACTGTCCAAACGTAAAGCTGGCTTTGCAGCTTGCCAAAGAAATACTTTATTTTCTGCCAGTTCATCCCATTAGCGTGTATCCTTTACTTTTATAGCGTTTACTGTGACAATACTATTTTACTGACTGCCAGGCGCAATAATATATAAACCTAAAAACTTGTATACAGAAAAGCTTCTGAAATAATTTGATGAGAACAGAAACATTCCCGGAATATCTAAGTCATAAAGCAGCTACTGTGAAAATTATATCCTGCCATAAGGCGAAGAAAAATATCTAAGTGAAAATTTGACCATTGTCTAACGAAGAATATTTTCAGAGGTGTTTGAAGACGTGATTCCTGTTTAAATTGGATTGGCAACGTTCCATGGTTACTTCGCCGCTGAATATTCAACTAATAAAATCCAGAGAATGAAGGAGAATCTCTACAAAATGGAAAATGAAAAATTTTATATTGATGGCCCTAAAAACTTCAGCTTGGTATTTTTGTATTAGATATTGCATGGGGATTAAATAGTTTGGAGTATGAGCTTGCTTTCGTTGCCGACATTGTTTCATATTGTTTTAAAAAAAATTAATTTGTTTATGTAGATTTTAGACTATTCGGATTATTTCCGAACAATTTCTTAGTAATATCTCTCTGAAGTTAATTTTCATCGATCTAAAGTTTAAGAAAAAAAATTTGGTTCATCCATGAACCTTAGTGCCTAATATTGTGGGCTGAAATATTCATTTCTTGGAAACAGAACATTCATTTAATCTTAAGTGTCTAAACGGGTAGGTTGATCTTTGGTACATTTGAATTGAGTGTCTAAATATTCAATAAATAATTAATCATTTTGTACCTTTTACTTTTCTGGTCTACTGGCGAGGAAGTGTTGTAATTGCAAAAACTTTCTAAAGTGGAGTATTCTGTTTTTTGGATGTTATATGACATGTAAATCACAAAAAACCATGTCACTCATTTCTTTCGATCTCTGTCTGTCTACGTGGCAATATGTCTGTCGGTCTATCTATCTATCGGTCTATCTGTCGCTCTGTCTGTCGACTATGCCAAGAACGATTTGTAGCGTTTAAAAACAGGTCCAGTGGCGGTGGAGCTATAGACCATAGACACAACAAATAAAAATCTTCCAATTTTTGTTATATATATATATTTTGGGAAAAATTGTAGGGGTTAAAAACTGGCGGTTGAGAGTTGCAGTGGTATGGGAGGAAATGCCCCATCCTTTTGCCGTTACTATATTTTTACGTTTCCAACTCCAGTAATTCTATTCATCTATAAGACTTATTTCACATATTATTGAAACTTAGAATGGTAGAAATATTTTCAACACACGCGTGTACGTATCTGAGTCGCGGACTGTGCAATGCGACAGGTGGCCGCCATGCAGCGTTGCCACGTTCTTCTGAGAAAACTGCACAAGCGAAGCACATCGAAATAATTCTACACAGTGGCGTAGCGAGGGCTAATCCGTTTGGAGGGTGCAGTGGTGATCCCAGAATTCATGTTTAGTGGGGAGGGGGCTGTAGAAATATGTGAACGTGAGCACAATTATCGAGTTCATTCATATGCAGATTGGACTGAGTTCATCGTAGGCTTTTTCTCAGATTGGGTAACTCGTGCCTCACATAATACTTTATGAACTGGTGTCAGCATTGCGTGGTACATGCAGAGGCAACCCAATTGATACCATTTTTTTCGTGCAGAATACCTTATATTTGGGATTGCCATGATGTGACAGTTATGGCTGTAATGATGCATTTTGTAAGAAAGTTTATATTTTGTAAATCGGTTTGGATTAAAAGCAAAATTCTGTTTTGACTCTATCTTCTGTAATTATAAATCATTAACATAAGACAGCACGAAGTGTCATCTATCACCGGAACCGACTACTGCAAATGTGAATTTTTGGGCATAGCTTGAAACAGTGTGATCAGATTTCTACTCTATCAACTTACTAGATGGGTATGGTATAAGCTCTTCAATTGATTAGACAATATGTTGAGATTATCCATAGATTCACATTTCTTGCCCAGCAGCTTTATTCCAAGAAAATACAATACAAGTCAGAACTCTTCTCTTTTCCAGCATTGCTAATGTATTCCTTCTACGCATTCCTAAGTGACAGTAGAGGAAAACATTTTCAACAGCAAATTGAATTCCAGCTGTTTGTTGCATTGCATGAGAAACTGAATTAATTTTAGCAATCTATTTCATCGCACTTCTTCTGCTTACATCTTACATCTAATAAATGGTGCATTTACAAAGCATAGCTATTTCAGTATTTCAACACTTTTTTCTTTCATTCACTATTGCCCGTCAGAGTGGTTTGTAGTGCGTTTGTTCTTGCTATCGTTTTCCATAGTATGAGAAATATAGCAAAACGGTGAGGGGAACTGTAAGCGGACAAAGTAAATGTGTCAATATTTACAACAATATTGGTCGTGCCGGGAATAAATGCCGCTTCCATTAGTTAAAAATAGATAGATAGAAATATATATTTTTATTCATTCATATGTTTTATTGCCAATTGAATGCAACGCGGCTCTGTTTTCGATCCTTAAGTTCCTACAAAACAAATTTTGGGATACGTAAATCCTGTAAAGTAGAAGTAGAAGTAATTTTGTATATTTTCTTATTTTCTGACGTTCATTCACGATACACTGACCTTTAGTTTCATGAAAAATAAATACTTTGATACGTTAAAGAAACATAAGTTGGCATTGTTTCACAAAATCTGTTCTGCAGGTCAGAATGAACTAAATGGAACAAAATCATCTTATACTGATATTTGAAATATTTTTTACATTTACACTCCTGAAAACGTGTAAAGCAACGCATATAAATTTACCAATAAACAATTTGTTTTTGCTGCAGCTATTGTTATCAAATGGAGGCGTATTAGAGATATTTTTACAAAAATAAACCTGTAGGTGTGAGAGGGGAGGCAATGGGACATAATTTACTTGTTGAAAAAATACGCTACTGAATATATTCTATAATTATTCCATGTACGGTATCTTAGATGACCAAAAAAGTTTTGACAAGCACAATTGTAATATGGCGTTAGAACTGATAGATTAGCGCTTATTGATTGTTTAGAAAAATACTATATTTTCGTTACTGAAGTGAGAAGTAAACATATTATTATGATAATAAAGGAATCACCATTATCTAATTTTACTTTTGCCTTTCAGCAAAGATACAGGGATTTATACAGTTGTAAATAATCTTTTCCTCATCTCGGTGTACCGTATGTTAAATAATTATTTTTTTGCATAATTGAAATCATTTCTTCCTGCCTCTCACCGTCACACTTACAGTGTTAATTTGATTATAATAGTTTAAAAATATGCTTCTGTTTGGTAAAAGACAGAAGTTATTCTATTGACTAACATATTTATTATTTCCCACATTTGAACATTATGAATATAATCTCAAATATATCTTGAATAAAAATAAAATGTTTTTTCCCATTATCATAAAACGACCATCCTGACCTGTAGAATAGATCTTGACAAATAACGCCATCTTTTCAGGATGATGCAATACAGCGAAAAATTTTAAATATTCTCATACGAATGAAACTTATTGTGCTGCCTTAATGTGTCGAAGTACACATTTTCAGCAGATCAGAGGAAAATATCCAGTCGCTTCATTTTTGCCGGTATTTTAGCATTTTAGCTATACCGAGAAAATGTTTTGCCCGACTTCCGCAATTTGTTTCGTAAATATTTTAGGGTCAAAGAAGAGAGTCTAGTTAAAATTCGCTAGCTTTAAAATATCTATACTGATAATCTAAATTGATGTTTGGCGACCATTCGCCAAATATTATGTCCCCTTAAAATTTGCCCCGGAATACGGTCTATAGCTCTTGCCAGTTTGCCCGAATCAGGTCAGCAGGTCCTTTAGGCCTGGTTGTCGGTAGGTATACCAGACAAAATCGTGGAGAAAAATTTACGAAAGAAAAAATAAAAAGGAGGAAAAGATAAATGAAGAAGTGCGCCAGTTGTAGGAGTGCCTCGGCATTGTTAACCAAACTATGGGAATTCTAAGTTGATCTTAAAAATAATTTTGAGGTCTGTTGTCATAAGCTCACATTCCATTGGAATCGGTTTTCTGTGCTTGCGCAATTGCATGCCTTTGTAGTTCGCCATCCCGTGTTGTAGGGGATTGCTGTACGATTTTTTTGACTTTACTAGTCTAGGTGGCGCAGTTTGCCATAGATTTGATGTAATTAAAATAATGTAATTCTGTAATTCTGGGTGGTAACTTGCTAGAAGTGACTGGAAGAACATAAGTTCCAACAGTGTTAGCTTTACTTAGGACTTTTTAATTACGGTGCCTGGAACCGTAATGAATTTAAAATGTGGACTATAACTATAAAAATACACAGCAGAGAACGGTAGAAGGCCTTTTTATAAGCATGCTATAGTTACACATTTTTTATAAGGGTTGTACGTTGGCGTACGTTTGGGTTACAGACATCTGGTTTAAAAAGGTAGGAGCAAAGTAAAGATGATTTATTTATGTCGGATTGATAGAGAAGTGGAGGTTTAGAAAACAGAGCAAGTATTGAACCACAATCATTGCAGGCCACAGAGAGCAAATCGATCAAATCAATAAAAATTCAAGGCGGCTCTTGTTCGAATAATTTCTACAGTTGACAATACGTTGTTAACATTAGCGCAGGCTCATACCGAGAAACCATGTGAAATGACACTGATAAGCACTAGTAAAGTAAGCACATAGTTTATGACCGTAGAAATGGAGCATAGCAGCGCTGTGTTTAAAGGTGAAAAATGTATATGTGCATAAGGGAGATGACACTTCATAAGTGAGATTCACGACAAACAATGCAGGAACTTTTGGAAATGGTAAGATGAATTCTTTTATACAGAAAGTTTCACAAAATAACAATTTTGGTTCTAAATATATACAAAGAACTTGTGACTTCAATTAAAGTCAAGCTAACATTGATTTGGTGCCAATTAAGTTGCGTCGATATGCGGCTAATGCTTGTACCGAAAAGCTCTTGTGTATCAAGTTCATCTATGACGATTACAACGTCATCTAACCTCTTTGTTGCAATCATTCGTAAAGCGAATGTCACTCGACCAGTATTTGCGATGATCTCTCAGTGTTTGCCATGAAATGTAATATTCATTGACCGTGTAGTCTGGAAGTCAGTAGTCATTGACCTATACGGTCACTTAGAAATCCACTGATACTGACGGAATTATCAGCAAATAGTGATGGTATGGACCACATTAAATACTGATCCTGTGACATTCTGCTGAGAGCCTCTTATCTTGATAACTACAGTTTCGTTTACTACATTGTATTCATTATAAAAATGACATAGCTGACAACCTTGAGAGGGGTGACAGTACACCTCATTTGGAACACAATAAGCCACATATATACCTTAGTACAAGGTTGAACCGAAATCCCATAAAAAGCAATATGCATGTGGGAAGGCATCGCTTGTACAATGGTTCACTTGGTCTATGTAAGCCGTTATTTTTATGCAGTTTCCCCCTACGTTTCGTATCCCTGCTACGTATTCAGTTTACTGAAAGCAATTTGATTCTACAGTACCACGTAGCGGTATGGCCAGAAATACCGTGATATAATATTTATCCTCACATTGTAGACACTAGTCGTCAAACATAACGCGTTCGAAAGCAACAAACTCACTCATTTCTTCTTCTCAATATGTAAACCAGTATTTTTTATGTATTTCCATGTCCTCCCTGACGTTCTAACTCTTGTATTTGTGTAGTATTGGGGTTCATAACAATCTAGGTCTGTAATTTTCACAAATTTTACGAGACAAGTGCTGCTTTTAAGTCGTTTCCCGGTATAAATGAGTTCTTTTGGCTAGCTTTTCACATAAAGACCAAGGATTCGTTAAAACACGTATGAAGGGAACGAAAATGTATTAAAAATGAGAATGACGAGTTTATGATTTTCCTATGGGGTCGGAAGCTGGAATTAAATATTTGTAATGCTCTTATAAATGTTAATTGTATTGCGTGTATTGAATTTTTCCAATAATTTGATTTTGGCGTATTTTCTCGAAGAATCTTTAACTAAGCTACAAGTTACTGTGGAACCGAACCACTTTTAGTAAATAATACAAAACAAAGGTGAAAAGATGCATATGAAATAGCGGTCTACATTTTTGAGCGGATGGATAATTTTTTCATGATCAAGGGCTAGACTTCACGAAGTGTTTGTTTCATTGTTTTCCATAATTTCAATGAGATTCTGCTTGTTCTAATATTCCGTGATACTGCGTAAAAAATAGGGTTTTATCGTTTCGCATGGCATACTATAAGAAAGGGATCAAGTGGTGGTAGCTTTTCCAATGACTTAAATTACACTAATGCCAAACTTTCCCATAAAATCCTTTGTAAATCCAAAGGGTAATGCAAAATCGAACCATTCAGAAAACAATAATTATTTTTTATAAAATGTACGTTATTTTCTGATAACTTGAATTCTTTTGTATAGGGAAGCAGCATATCAAGGTAAATGAAAAAATAACAGTCCTGAGCAGTTGCTCTTCATTATTGTTATCAATTTTTTCTGGGATTTCCCAAAATCGCGCGAAAATTTGTACTCAAGAATATGCGGTCTAGTATGTTCCAAATGTAGTTCCTTAGAAGGTCGGTATCGAATTCAAGAAAGATCAATTATGTTGGTGGTATTGTCTTTGCCCAAAAGAAGAAATTAGCTTGTAGTAAATCTATGTACAGTCAGTTGGGACATTAAAAACACATCCTGCTTGCGCATTTCAGTATGCTGCCCAATACGAATTTCAGTATTAATAAGATCTTGTTCCAAAGAAAATGAGTTATTTCTGATTCAGAATATAAACCTCAGCACAACATTCCAGTGGATGCCGTGTAACTAGCTATTATAATCTAAAATTGAAGAATGTTATTAGGTGTTTGCCGTTTGGCGCTCTAAGATATCGGACTTGACACTGAATGATGCATACTTGGAACAAGGGTGTCACAGAAAAAATTGTACATTCAGTACCGAGCTTACTTAAAACTGCTTTTCAGCATTTATGGTCCTAATAGACTATATTACGTATAGTTGCAATGTGACTGCATGAGTACTTGACTCCAGGGAAGGATTAACTTAGAACCATTGTCAATGAGTTCATAAATAATAGCTATTTCTTATAGCATCACAAGCTCACCAAATCAGTATTGTACTTGCGGTCAACGTTACCGAATTTTATGCCAATAAATAATCTTTTAACACGAAGACCCACCGGATAAAGCATAGGGTCCATCTATACGTTAGCATTTGCACAATAAGTTGTACTTTAAGGGACAACCACCTTGTTGTCATTCAGAGTTTGAGTTTGCGAACAAGGTTAAGCGCAAACATCTGGTCAGCACATGCCATCTGGTCGTCATCATAGTGTATCCACGTGGTCTTACCTGTCATTGGCACATCGTTCACCTCACTCTCTCCGGATAAATGATCAAAAATACCCTTCAAAAATATCGGAGCGTCTATCACAAAGCTATAGGGTATCTAGCACGTTGCTGGGTGTTTAGATGAAGCTATCCGTATCTGCGAATAGAGCGTGCGGACGCGAACTGACATGGCCTACTGCCACTTGTGGCTCGCCGACGACCGGGAGGTCCTCGTAGGAGACGTGGGGAGGGGGTTGAGCGGGCGCTCGAAGCAGGAGCAAACGAATTATAGTACGGTCGATTAGGATTACTGTCAGTATGCTTTTGTACTATTTATTTTATATAGGTGGATTTTTAAAGTATAGAACTTATAAAATTGATTAAAACAAAATCGTCACTGTATCAATATCAGCCATTACTACTCAGCCTAGTCTCGATGCAGACATAGATCTATATTGTGAAGAGAGGGCTTAATTTGTTAGATCTTCCTGGAAAACAATCTATAGTTGTAAGATCACAGGCGCTGAGAAGCCAATTGATTGGTCAATATTCTATTAAACATGAGGCCCGCAAAGGTATCAAACTGAATGGAGAATGAGAGTATTTTTGCTATATTGTTTTACGTGCTACATGACAATCAGTTTATTGAAGGAACATTGTTTCTTGTAGTGGATCTGAGAATGTTGCCCTCCAAGGTCATGTGATCATAAAATCTTATACAACAGAAGCTTCACTTGCCAAAATTCGTCGCGCTACTTCAAATACAAGATCGAGGTGCTCCAGAAAGTTATCGGTAAATATATTTTTTCCTCTTTGTTTAAATGCGGTTGCATATGTAATCAAACTCAACACCAATGCATTAGGTTGCTCATAATAATTCATGTTTCGACGGTTTACCAAATCAGATATATGATGTAATTTCAATTCACGCCTTAGTCCTTTAACACAAAAATCAGGCGTTTTTCGTGATTGCCAAAGTAAATACTCCATTTTGTAAATAAGGCTTCCACCTGGGTCAGAATTCTCAGCAAATATTCTATTCGGTTATCTAATTTCAATGGGCTATAATGGCTATTATCCTAAATCATATCACTCTCAACACCCCCAGTTCTGTAGCTATGCAAAGGTAATAAATCTAGCAAATTAGCTATCAGCGTCCTGGGAATCTACGTTTTGTGTGTCTAGCTCTAAATTCAATTTCGCGCTATATGCGTCTTCCATGGGTAGCAGCTGGGATTTTATGTATGAAACACATTTTTGGTATGTTTAGCACGTTCGCTTTTCTTACGTGCAAAGCCTTCTTGTGGTTGGATGTTTATTCAACTTGATCTTATTACTTGAGAAAATTCATCCAGACGTTTATTACTCAGTTGAAAATGATGAAAGAGATGAGTGGGAGTAACGTCAGCTACATAAGCATCTGTAAAAGATGCTTTGGGAAATATGAGTACAATTCATACTATACCTTTATCAGTTGTCATTGCCACTAAAATTCTGGATCATGTTTTTACAGTGAACACAAAACTAATCTACAAGGATGCATCCATATCAGTGAAAATTACAAATATCCTTACAACCAGGTACGTGTTCAGGCTGAAGAACCGACCAGATTATTTCTTAAACAGTCCAGTAATCCATAAGAGTATAATAATAATTTGGTTCAACTTTGAAGTTACAGTTGCGTATGATTATCGAGTCTGTTCAATCCATGTTACTTTGTGGATTCAGGAAAACGTGCGAAACTACTAAGTTTACTTAAAATATTTGTACTCATCTCAGGATATTACAGAGTAGAGCTACTTTCTCAATTATTCGTGAACTCCCTCTACAATGCTTTCATAAACGATATAAGCCGTCTGGCCTTTAGAAAATTCACGTACTTTGAGCATCAATATTACGAAATGACTGTAGTACCATTTCCAGGTTTATAGGACCTTTAACATATTTGGAGTAATTCTTTAGATTGCCTTTATTTCCCATTCATAAAGTACTTTCTTTGTGTCGAATGGAAGGCTGTCTCAAAGTGTATGTCACTTTTCCTATATATTTAGTAACTAAATTTCATTATGAACAAGTGAAATGCAATGCCATTTTTCACATAAAACAAATCCATCGGCTAAACATTTGATCTGAAACTGTTGAATTGCTTCCTCTCATAAGCGGTATAAGTGAAACAGAATATCACTTTCCACATTAAACGAACTGAACTGGCAAAAAATTTGATGAGAAATTCGTATTAGCGATCACAGCAATCTACTTTAAACTGATTTGACAGCTAGTCACTGAATTCCCAGTCCTAGTTCAAGAATAGTAAGTCCTAGACAACTCCTAGATCTTTTTATACACGACTGAAAGAGTTCTTGAGCCACCTAATATGTAGCAAGATGGAGTTTCAGAAGCTAAAAATTTCATTATCCCAGCAGTAAGGTTTTTGTCGCAATTTAGATTATATCTTTATAGTTTATGGAGTACCACCGACATATAATTTCCGCTATATTAGAGTAAAATGGTGAAAACCTAGCCTTACAACGTTTACTTTGTAAGCAAAACTTACCATACACGTTCATAGTGTAATTTCTATAAAGTAATTTCCAAAAGCACAATCATCTGATTTGAAAATTTGGTACAAAACTGGGTCCCTAGTAAAAAAGTCAATCATAGATTAATACTTTATTGTTCAGCAAGGATACAGATATTTAAAACAAATACGCAGTTCTTAATTTTGTAGCTAGCAAAAGATGTGATCGAGTTTTTCTGATCATTTTACTTCCAGAGTTCTTCTCACAATCTGGATCTTGTTATAAACTGAGAATTCGATTTGTTTTGATTTAGCACTTATTCTAAGGAGTTCTGCTAAATCCAAAACCCTTAAAATCTTAATAAATTTGATTGAATAAACCAGAATAATTTTCTTTGTTTCTTACGATCCGATGGGGCTATGTTTTGCAAATAATAATAAATCGTCTTTATTTAGGGGGCGAAGTTTAGCATAATGCTACTCTGCCACTTAACCCCCCCCCCAAAAAAAAAAAGAAACACTGAAAAAACCATACAAAAAACATAAATACATTTAATACGTTAGAAGATAAGAAATGCAGGTGTATAAAAAATATGTTATATAACATATATAAGTGAAGGCTATTCAATATTTTATGATTTAAAAGTATAAAATTGTAACATTCATACAAAACAAAGGAATGCTATATTGGAAATATTTTTGTGTGGGGTGACAGATAAATTTTATAAACTAATTTATATACTTCTATTCAAAATAAATTTCCTCATATATCTTTTAAATTCATCATATGATAGCAATTTTGTGGATCGTGGTAGAGCATTGTAAAAAATAATTGCGTTGTAGGTGAAGCATTTACGAAAGAATGTCCTATGGAGGGGCATTGTGAGTGTTTCAGTGAATCGAATGTCCCTAGAATGGGCATTGCTTCTAGATAGCAGCTTATTTCTAAAAAACGGTGGAATGGCGGACAAGCCTGTGGGTGTAAGTAACTAGGTGTAGCTCACACAGTTCATTTACTCTCAAACACTTCATGTCATTGAAAAAAAGGCTGATATGATCATATTTTTTCAAATTATTGATCAACCTACAACATGATTTTTGGATTTTTTGGAGACGTGCTAGAGATATTGAGTCAAGAAATGGAAGATAAACTAAATGGTTCCATTTTTGTGCCGACCTTACCCATTTACTTTTCTGCTAAAGAACTTATTGTCCATCGAAAAGCACCTTCGTTACACAAGTCTGCAAGCGACGTAAAAAGTTTCCTTCAAATGGATTGGTCATTGATTGATATAATTTATTATCAGATTCACGAAAGCCCATTGGCATACTAGAAGAGATATCGGAAATGGCTATAGAGATTTAATTCAAGTTTTTGGTGTGCTGAATTTTGTTCTGCTCTCAACTAAATCCGTACAAGAGAGCGGTGGTTATATTTTGCATAATGAGCTCTACCTAACGCCTGGTCTATATCTATTCCACACTCCAGTATGCAGGACGTGTGTAATCACAGAGTATTACGTTGTTGTAAACACCCTGATCCTATTTGACAGTCTCATCTCTTTTTTTTACCATCAAGACACACTATGAGCGCAATGACGCAAAAGAAGCGCAAAATCATGGTGTCAGTTGAAGTTAGTTTCTCTTCAAGGTTCATGGGGATTAATTAGATGTCAGTGAGTTCGATACTTTTAACATAGTGTCCTTCACTTAACCATATTTCATCGTGGTAATAGCTTTTTTCTTGCCTCCGTTGGATTTTCTCTTGACATTTTCGCGGACACGAGGCAATCTCGCGGGCAATCTCGACTTATCACGATTAGTCCCCATGCACATTTAGATGGTATCAGGTGATTACGTTAGTTTTTGTGTTTATAGAATCTAAAAAAATGTCCTAGATGATCGCGTAGTGATAATTGAAGCCGGAGAAGATTTGTTTTCTTTTTCTGGCAAAAACGTTCAGACACAGAAGTTTCCTTCTTAGCTAAATTATTGCTTTATTTCCACGAAGACCACAAGTGGGCGGAAACGCAAATCTAGCTGTTTAAAAGACTGGAAATATACATTCTTCGAAAATAATAATCTAGGTTGTCATTAGAGACCATTACAAGAAGGGTTGAATGTATTTTTATGGATCAAAACTACCCGTTTAACACAAGACGGTAGATATTTATACAGTAGTATGAATTTCAAAGTACGTTTTACCCCGAAAATGAGCATGAGGGTGATATCATGTTAGGTTAAAAATTTAATGTGGTACTAATGTGTAGCAGAGAGCTAAAAAGTGATGTCAGAATCAAGGCTGCGTCTCTTTTACCATTTTACGGAGTTTGCTGGCTGCAACGAACATGAGTTTAGGTGAGCTCCTGAAGAAGCCGATCATTAAGGATGGACTGCAGTCTTCGTTTCCTCGTCAGAGGTCCTGTAACCGAAAAGTTTTTTATTGGCCGTCCCAATACGGTAAATGTCACGTGTTGATTTTTGCTTTTAATTTGGATTTGGCCATTCATCCACGTTTCGTGGATGGACACAAATCGACTCCAGGTGCTGTTGGATTGAAACCACTCTTTCCTATCATTACAATAATGGCAGCAATTTGTTCCAAAATTCTGTTTTTACTGTCAAGCAGACACTTTTTAGGTTTGTTCGCCCAGGTGTTTCCTCAACATTACAATTAGGAAACTGAGTCCCGCAAGGACCTCCTTCCCAGGAAAATTTCACTTTTTGGTCAAGCATTAAGGGGAAACTTTAGGGACTGATTTTTTTTGGAAAAATCTCTAGAAAGGTTTGAGAACGCAAAACTATATATATAACTTTCTTGGATTACCTTTGTAAGAACACATGCTTCTACATAAGAAAAAATATCATTTTTTCGCTTTTGAACATCTCAGTCAATGGAGAACCGTCCAGCATCTGCGTAGGCGTATAATTTCAAGCATGACGTTAAGTGGACCGAGCTAGATCTAGTAGGAAAGGTGATCGGAGAACCGAAACTGTTTATAACGAGGCTGAGGTTTTCTTGGTATAGCTGAACATACTGGAATATCTTAAGATTATGAAAAATCATTCATGGTTAGTTTTTCGGTGGATAAATATTCTAGTAGTAATCACACTAGGAAGTTTTCGATGTATACGTTGGATTGGAATTATTGTCTACCATACACAGGATGATTTAAGGAATGGTGTCAATATTTGTCAAGTAGGAAGTAGATCCAAAAACAATCGGAAAATTACTTATAAATATGGAACCTAAAATGCTTCATTAAAAAGTTACACGGTGTTGCAGTGATAACTTCGAAATCGACAGAATTTTATATCCGGGGTGGATAAGGATATAGAATTTTTAAATTTTTTACATACGAGTATAATACGATCTACATGATCAGTGTAGACGGAAATGTTCGGAGCTTAAGGCTTACGAGAAACTGGCATATTTTAACCCATTTAGAAGGAGTTATAAAATTAATTTCTGCACCGCTGACTCCTTCAAAGTATCTACAATTTTGAAAATGATATTTATTTTGACATAAATTGACTTCCTTGGGTAATTATTCATAGACAATTTTTAGAAAAAGGGTTTGGATGTGATGTTAAACCCATATACCAAACTTGCGACTGTCTTATATTGAAAATGCGTAGATGTTGGTGAAGTTTGGTACTGAAAATTGCATATAGAGTGTTCTCATGGTGTGTAGTGGCGTCTCTCATGGAGACGGTGACGATTTGGATGATATTTACTCTTTATTCCCAGGCAGTGGCCTCCTGGATTGGAAATTTACGATACTTACACACTACATACCTCGATAATGGGTCATTTATGAACTTATATTTCCATTTCTATATCCGGGTGTAAAAATCACCTAGCTAGACCTCAATCGTGCCTCCTAAACGCAGCCCACCCCCAGCTCATCAATTTTTGATCATCTAATAACACAAATTCTGCGAGCACCACTGTGCCCTCCCTTAGGCAATCTAATCTGATTGACAAGATTTTGTCATATTCATAGAGTGAGTTGAAATAATCAAAATACTGGTTTGGGTTTTTACTGGATTCTGTACGAAAACTGCAATAATATCCTTATTTTTTATGTTGCAGGAATGCATGAACTCAAATGCTACGGAAGATCTCACAGAGACTACGACAGTCGGATATTTCAATCTCTTATTATACCCATTTTGGTAAGATACTTTCCTTGTTTCACCCTAGTTAATGTTTGAGAACTGTCATAAAATGTTTCGAAAGATACAGAAAATGTGTTTATTAGAGCTAATTTTGCTCTTAGCGAGTGTTACCAACAGTTAGGCAGCTCATGCAACAGCAATACACTGGATGTTATAAAAGTTATACTAACTCCAAAGAATTCTTATAAAGGGTGTTTCAATAAGGACCCAATATTTTAAGCTTCTATAAAACATGGTATTTAGTAACAAACAACTGAAATATTTTTTGGATTATGGTGAAACAACACATCAGGTAAATGGCTCCCACGGCTTCATTGGCGCATGCGCACTCTTTTAATAAAGTGTGTGATAACAGTTTTGAACACATGTAGTGGTATCTGGTTGATACAGCGACTGCCTTCAGCTATCAACGCTTCGGTAGTTGCAGGCTTGTTGACATAAGCTTGTGACTTCAGATAACCCCAAAGCTAAAAGTCCAAAAGTTGTAAATCACAAGAGCGTGGGGTCCAATTCTGGTCATCAAGCCGGGAGACGACTCGACCAGGAGCGAACTCGTGCACAACTGCCTATGCTTCACGAGCAGTATGGCATGTGGCACCATCCTGCTGATTACCATATGTCATTAAGGGCCATGGCATCTGATTGTGGCACAAAAAACTAAGTAATCATTGTACGACAACGTTTGCCATTCACCGTTGGTGGATTATCCGTCTCGTCCTCAAAGAAAAACGGTCCAATAATTCCTCCAGACCATAGTGCATACTAAACAGTGACACATTTTGGATGCATAGCTTTCTCATGAATTAGTCTTGGATTCTCTGTGCCGCATATCCGACAGTTTTGCCTATTGACTGAGCCATCGAGATGAAAATGGGCCTCATCGCTAAAAATGATTTGTCCTGTTGGCCAAGGATCCAATTGCTGATCTCCCTTCGCCGCGCACGGTCTGTTGGCATAAGTTGTTGAGTCAATTGGACTTTGTAGGCATGCAGGTGTGAACCTTTCGTTAGAATACGCTGGAGAGTGGCTGGTTTAATGTCCAGTTTTTGACCTCGATGGCGATGCGATGTCCCTGGACTCTCCGCTACACTATCGCGAACTGCTCTGACATTTCCTTTGGAACCACCGCCACGAGCTCCTCTCGTATGTTTCACATCATTAGCTGAACCAGCACTTTCAAATTTTTTGATTATTCTTTTAACAGTCGAAGGGGTAGGTACATTATTCCGACCGAATATTAGCTGCACTTTTCGAATCGAGGAAATTAAACTTTTACCACTTTGGTAATAGTTTTCAACAATTAGAATACGCTGTTCTATTGTGTAATCATTGATTTTCATCAACCCGCGCCTATCTACTATCGATCTGTCATGTCACAATCATTATGACATTATGACTGACATCTTATTGATACACCCTTATATATAATAAAATGCATTGTGACACATTGTTTATCACATAGAATACTTTCTAAGCTGGTAGGTTAATAGTCTCCATCAAGTCCTTTTGCTAACTGATAAGTTAAAACATATCGTATCAGCTGAGAAGGCATCTTTTTCAGGGTACTAACTAGAAAGTAAATCATAAGAACTAATTTTGGGTGGCCAACAGCAATCAATAAAATTCAGAACTAAATGAAGAGGTTGACAGGAATTGTAAAATTTGCAACTTCACGCGTTTCCGATACTAATGATCATGTGACGGAGCAACTGAAGTCGTCAACTTCATATATTTTCAGCAATAAACTGATTAATTACCCTTGATGTTGTGTGCCATCATACATTGTATAGTAGGAAAATGTGGATATGTTTGAAACCCACTAAGCGAAGCTGAAAATGCTAGTTGGCAACCCTGTTTCTAGATTCTATCCAGCTTTCGCTAAAAAGGCTACTAGCGCTGTCGCAATATGCGCAGCAGAAATGGCGTAAAATGAAAGGGTTAATGTTGCGGTTTGTGTAGTAATAAAGGGCGTGAAGGAGGGGAAACGTTACACAAGTCATTTTATAGAGCAAGAGCCAGCGATGGCCAGACCTTCCTCATTTTATAAAACCTAAAAGTTTCTTTGGCAGCTGCCGGGTAGTAAATGTATATGAAATCGTACCTCAAATTCGTTGAAATATAAAACCCAGTTTCTCGATATCTTCATCTGAACGATATTAGAAATGAGGCCATCCATTGCCAGACGCTTAGTACAGTTTCAGCCCCTTGTCAGACAACCCTAAAGATGAATAAATTAGAGTTGTACTTTCATCATAGTAAAAAAGTTGAAATTTATTTGGGAAACTATACAAGCCAGCCAGACTGTTTAAATGGTTTTTACATTGTGCTAGACACATCGCAAGTCTGTCGTAGGCGCGAACGCCAGGCAATATACATTCAAGCGGATTCGAGTGAGATAGTGAGTTTGGTCCATTGCAATACTGGACTGCGTTGATCGTCGCTTATATCATATTATAAGCTTTTTTAGTTGGTCCGATTTGTCAAAAAATGGTCTGGCGAATATAGGTCAATGACATTTAGCGCGGTATCATTGTTACTATTGGGGAATTATTGAAGAGCTTGTACGGCCAGGCACTATTAGCGACAGTATTTTTACACTATTGACATATCCGCATGCGCAGTTTATGTCACTCTTATGGCCGCCACTAATAAAAATAGTGGCTGTCTCTAATAACGGAGGATTAAACACTAGAAGAGCCTAGTCCTTATTAGGCGTTCTTGACAACTTTGATATTCTTCATAGGTTTCAACACTTTCAAACCCACTTTTCTAAGTTGATGGTTGTGTATTGGATGCCAGTAGGGTACAATGTGTAGTGTAAATAAATTATTAAAGTTGCTTGCTGAGCTGACAGCTGTCACTCAGCGACATACGACGTTTAGAGCTGTGGCTAACCAAATCAATAAACGTATTTTTACTCCACATTTTCTAGTCAAAATATTGCCTAGCCCTATTAGTGCCTGGCCTTATGGAGTGGTTCAATAATTTCCTATTGTTTGATAAAGATGGCTCGAGTTGAGCAAACGTGAGTTGATTCAAGCAAATACATCGTTATTGATACGTAAGTATAGCAAGGGAGTAACAGTCGGTAATAGTATAGTTTTAACAGAATCAATGTCACAGAAGAGTAACAATAGCCTGAAAAGTTCTTGATCAAGTGGTTATATTTGAAATACACACTTGTGACCATCCGTACTAACTGATAAAAATTGATTTAATAACAAGGCTATTAACATTTTTTTATTGAACTTCTTAATATAAACAATATTGTTCCTTCTATAGTGAAATACTATGGAGTCATTTATTAGATTTTGTATTGATTTTCAGACATGAAAATTTTATTGGATCATTTTTTTAAAATTGATTATTTAGTCATAAACAATTCTATGCAATCATATTCTTTGATATACCACCACAAATTTAAGGAGAAGGTGGGCTTTGGACTGACCTTCGAAATAGCAAAAACTTACCTATATAAATGTGCTTTTGAGATATTGAATTTTTTCTTAAATTTAACAAAAATTAATCTTTTCATCTATGGTCTTTAGCTGCATGTACAAATAAGGTTATACTTTTGTTCATTTTTTCTATAAAATACTTCTAGATAGTTGCTTTATCATATACAAATGCAATGTAGTTAAATGATATTAAGGAACCATGATCGAATAAGGACTATTTTGGGACTTATAACCTTCTGATATTTTTTCTCAACTTCGACCATCTGTGGTGAAACAAAAATTTACTGGGCTATAACTGCATTATATTGAATAAAAAGGCACCGTACGTACTATTTGGAATAGAAATAAGTGATAGCTGCTTTTGTAAGTGACTGACACTACACTACAATGCAATTATTGGATTTAAATTCAAGTTGCACTGGTTACCGATCAGTGACATGCTAAATAATACAAAGCTACATTATTATTACCTGCTCCTGATATGATTTTATGAAAGTTGAGGAAACAATATCAGAAAGCTATAATTCCCAAAACAGTCCTTATTTTATCATGGTTCCTTAATGTCTTTTAACTTCACTGCATTTGTATATGATGAAGCAACTATCTAGAAGTATTTTATAGGAAAAACTAACAAAGTATAACGTTATTTGTTCATGCAGCTAAAGACCACAGATGAAAAGGTTCGTTTTTTTATATTCAAGAAAAAATTCAATGTCTCAAGAACGGTGACATTTTTATATATGTAAGTTTTTGTTATTTTGAAGTCAGTCCAAAGCCTGGAATATATTGGACACCCTGTATACAAAAACACTGTTCAACATATAGTACTGAGTAAATGATCGCACTGGACCAAACTCACTACCTCATTCGCATCCGGTTGATCGCGCACGCACCTATGGCAGACTTGAAATATGTCTGGCACAATGTGAGAACATTTAAAGCGGTCTGGCTACTGGGGTAACACCTTTGGATACTCCCCCATACATAACTTTCGGCTTTTATACTATGACGAAAATTTAGCTCCAATTTCATAACCTCTAAGGGTGACTGGCAGGGGGTTGAAACTATACCAAGTGTCTGGAAATGGTTGAAGTCACTTCTAGTATTATTCTGAAGGAAATACAAAAAAACTATATACTATAACGAATTTGAGGTACTGTTACCTGTTACCTACCAAAGTTACCACTATTCAAATTGCATAGTCGCCAATTGTTCTTACCTGTGTTGGGGACGTGCAAAGAGAAATTTAAAGGCTTTTAGAATAAATATAAAATATTACAAAAGGATCTGGTCGTCGCGGGCTCTCGGTCTATTATGTTATGTTTGCACCCGCTTGCTGGCGAATATTCACCTCGTCTCGACGTTTAGACATTATTTCTAATGGACACAGTGGAAGTATGTCTTTGTTGAAGAGCACATACTCTGCCTAGAAATACTACAGGCAAACATATTAGGATCTGCTTAGATAGTAGTCACTGTTATGACTCGCAAATTCACACAATAACCGCACGGATGTTACGTATCTTGCAAGGTGACATTATGTCGATTTTTTTACATTGAGAGATGGCATTATTGGAGGTATAAGCTGCAAGTTGTATTACTATAGCTGGAAGGAAACGACATTGCAGAGGTAGATAGTGAGGATTTTTGTGCTGATAATTCCATTGCTTTCTCGTCTCAAATACACTTACTTGTATTCAAAGCTAGAAATTCGTGGCACATCCGCCTTGTCTTATTCATTCTGGAAATTGCATATGCAAATTTGCGAGATGTAGGACAAAAAAACCCTGGTTGGTGAAGTATATTACAAGTAACAGGTGAGAGGATATGATACAGTCAGTATGATTTATGAAAGTAAAAGGGTTGTTACATTATTTTTATTTCCATTCACTTAAATTTTATAGAAAATATAAATCAGCGCCTAGTTGTGACGCACTGAGAAAATGTTTGATGTGCGATGCGTCATTCCTAATTTTTCTGTGAATTCGGCTTAACTACACACAATGCGGACGCGGTGGTGATTTCATATCATGCTTCTTAAAGTTATTGAATATACAAAAAAAACGGGGAAAATCGAAAACTCGTAATTTATAACTTTGAACATAACCTGTCTTCAGAAAGGACAACATATAAGTAACAGGTCGGGCACACCTAGTAGATATACTTCATCGGCAGCATATCCAGTAGTAATTTTCTCATATAGCAAATATCACTGATTTTATACACATGCAGACCAATACACATACTCATCCAGATGCGATCTTGCTTCTCGACCAACTTTCTTTCTTTCACATGTCAGAGATAGATACTACCGACTATGTCGATGGACGTATTTGCTGACGCTCACAGGGATCACAGTGAGGAAACTGGGAATGAACTATTTGCACCTTAAGAACTATCCAGTCTACAAGATGACACTTAGAGGTTTTTTTAGGTTTTTTAGGTTTTTTACATAATGCCCCTGCGGTACTGAATTGCCGATTGGAACTTTTTGGTTCCTCTGCCAGCACTAGCATGAGATGTTTCTAAAACGTGGGGTAAAGCACTAGTCGTGATTATTTGTCCTCGTAAGGTTTTCGGAATACAGCGTTGTTTCTGAGATACAACTCCCCTAAGGACGCCACAAGAAGAACGGTTTTTCTTAGATAGCTTTACACGTTATAATTCAACGAAATCATACCATTTCGTTCGCCAGAGCTGGACAAGCCCTAATGAAATTGGTAATTTTATTACAGCCTACATAGCAATGACACAACAGCCCAATTTCTTATCTAATAAAATGTATCCGTGGTTCATTTTGAAAATATATTTTAGATTATTATTAATATTAATATAGAAAACTTAATAAGATAATCTGAAAATTTATATTTAGAGTTTATCTGGGTCTCTGCTCATGAATATATTATCAAAATTACTATATTTTCGTTATATCGAAATCGGTATCATTACAGTATCATTTTCCTCAACGAAATCAAACAATACATTTTTCCAGATAAGCGATCAAGCTTTCTAAAACTATAAAGATTAGCGATATTGCGTTAAGGCTAGTCCATCATGGTGATAACTCCTTCCGATCGCTACCATCGTATGAGGTCTAGTTAGTCACTATAATAATAATAATAATATTTATTCACTCAATGTACAAAAAGAACAAACAACATGAGTAAATAAATATAAAATCAAAACAGGCCCAATAGCAGGCATTGCCTGTACATGGATCAAAAATTTTAAGTTGCAACTGTAGAATGCAAATGACAAAAAAGGACGAAAATTAGCCACAGTAGATTATGTATTTACTTGATGTTCGTATTTATAAGTTTATGTCTTAGATATAGAATGTTGCTATTTTTTCAAATATTTATTGGAAAAATTTCCGAAACGTAAATTTTTTAAGCCCTTAAAGTTAAAGTTAAAGTTTACTTGGATCATTGAAAAAACTATTTCCAGTAGCGTCCGATAGGGGCCGAAACGAAGCAGTATTACGAATCTGGCTAGAAGACCAGATAGTCTCAAATATTCAGACCTTGAATTTTTGACCTATATTATATCAATTGGAGCGATGAGTAATATGCAAAAAAGATGTCCACAAACGTCTCAAAATTATGTAGGATGATGCGAATTCGTTTGCTATCCTAATGATTAAGCAACGTAAATGCTGTATCTGTATATACAACAGCTTCCGTTTGCTACTTGCATTGCACTGGAACCTCAGCTGAGGAAGCATCTACTTAGCTGACTATCCTCCCTACAATACATAAGACAGAGCATCCCCTTGAAGCTATGACCCTGATTTTCTTACGCTGATGCAGCCCCATAAGCAGAACTGCTATGAGAAGACACCTTGTTTATTGGATTTTTGAACTACCTAAAGCTGGTAGCAAAAATCCCTTTCAGGCAGACGAGCAAAGTCATTTGGGAAGACGGTATTGCGGAGAAACTTCTAAGCCCCAATTAAATAATCAAACCCTTTCTCAGCAGAATAAAAAAGCTACTACAGAGTGTCTTGCTTTAGCGTAGAAATGTATTCTTCGAATGACCCTTATATATATATATATATATATATAAATTTGTTGTAATTATTTGGATTTCGTGTCTAAAGAAAATCAGTTTCACTTACAAAGTTGCCGACGGACGTTCCAAAGAAGATTATTTCCTTCTGTGGGGCTATTCAAAAAAATTAAAACGCGGACTTTACTTATACATTTTCAACAATTTAAATAATAAAATACGTGTAAAAGATACTTATTTAAGCTAAAACATTATATAAATAGAACTATTCAAGCACATCCCAAAATTTTATTAACAACATAGGAACTCCCAACATATCCATACATAAAAAAATGAAACATAAATAAAATCATTCGTGATTCAGATAGATAATCAAAACCAATTATATGTTTTTTACGTTTAGTTATCCGAAAAAAAAAAGTTATAGTAATCTCACCCTTTTAGTTAGAAACTGTGGTGGTCAAAAAATAATCCAACGTTATGCACGTCTTAGAATTTATCATTAGACTGCAACTTATCAATATGACAATGAAAGACTGTTTCAAAGAAGAAAAACGTTTCTAAATAGTATATTAGTATCTAAAACTAGGCATCCTAGAAAAAAGTTAATAAAAACTTGTAGGGGTACGAGAGGCGCAATATGACAGCGATTGACCATTTAGGTGGGGAGATTAAAATGAGACATGCCGTATGACAATACATAAGGACACCTTGTATTAAGGGGTACGTTAATTGGGTATTGTAATTCTTTCTATTAATTACGTTATTTGTTCAAATAAATATCACCGTGACCTTGAATAATAGGGAATGAGTTCACTTCTAGAAACATATGAAATACAGCATCTCCTCAATTCAAGATAATTGCTGTTCATCTAAGCAAAGTGATTATTATACATTTCAGGAAATAGTGAAGAAAAAGATGATAATTCCATACATCTATGAATGCGGTTCTGTTTTCTATATAACATACATCCAAACAGGTACAGATACAGACACAACGCGATTGTAATTCGATGTTCTCAGTAGCCGACTGGAGACATAAACCAACAATCTTGTTCGACCTGTAACATGATGTTAGTTATTAGAAAGCTGATTTTTCCTGGTAGGAAAGCATTGCCGTATTTTATAATAAAGAGAAATAAACTGAGCCGGAAGCGGCCAAGTCAAAAATATAAAAAATCTAAGTCGTGAACTTTTCAAATTGAAGACTTCAAGAAAATATCGAAGAAATCTACAACCTGTGAGGACCTTTTAGGTCCCATTATGAAAGCTCGTACAACGTACAGCGACTACAATTTCTACAAAACCCGGGATTATCTTCCAAGAAATGTATTTTTTAAACAATGTTACAGAGACGCCGGGAAGATCCGCGATTTTTAGATAAACATGTTATAGACTGATGAGTCGACATTTCGAAAAGGTGGTTACATGAATCAACAAATTACACGAGTGGCATGTAGAAAATCCGCATTGGATGAAACAAGATCACAGTATCGTTTTAAAGTAAACATGTCGACCGGGATTCTGAATACGAGAATCAGTGTACCTCTTGAGCTGCCAGAGTTCTTGAATGGCGAAATTTAATTAGACTTTCTACAAAATCATTTAACAAATTTATTGGAAAACCTTTTTTTATATACTTCAACTACCATTAAGGCCTAAGGTCTAAACACCCAGTGGGTAACGTGGGGTCCTACGGGATACAGGGGAAAGGGTGGGACGCCACACGGACTCTAGCAAGGGAACACGTGTGCATGCAGCATGCACACATTCTGGCCCCGCCTACGAGATCCGCCGGGTGGTACCTCCGCGTTCGACAGTCAGAGACGGTCTACTACCTACAAAATCTTGACGTGTAACTAAGCGTTTACAGAGACATGTGGTACCCGCAAAACGGCTGCCCGGTGCATTATGGCCCTTTCAGTTATCAGAATATCTTGATGCGCAATACGCGAGCAGATGGATAGGGCGGTTTGGCATAATTTCGTGGCCTGACTTAAATCCACTAGATTTTTTTTAGTGGGGAGCCGTGAAAAAAAAAGCTTACTCACTGCCAATCGAAATTATAGCTGAGCTACAGGATATAATAACGGAAGCAGCTGAACATGTTAATAACGGAAGATTGGCCCGCCTGACAACACGATCATTTTGAAGATGTCAAGCTTACATTATTGCTGAACGAAGGCAGTTTGAACATGTATTGTGAATTTAATAAATAAATTTAAGGATTAACAAAAGTGGCGTTAGTATCTTGCTATCACTAGGTAGAATGTCACTGTCTAAGAAAAAAGTGATATTTCTAGTAGTGGAAACTGGAAGATCAACATAGGGTGTAAACTTTTCCAATTTTTTTAAGCTTATAGTTTAAAAAGTACACGACTTGGATTTTTTTCTTTTTCTTTTTCTGATTATAATGACTTGGCCTATCCCCCGTTTTCCGCTTTACGTCGACTACTGGGACACCCTGTATAAGCAGTTGCTTCAAAGCATATCCGCGGTGATTTTGCAGACATGTTAATGCATGTGAGAACCAAAACATACCACACCAAAACAAACTCGGTACACAAACAACTACTAGTTAAATAACTTTCACATGCGAGGATGTTTGCCGAGTATAATCTTTAGAAGTTTGTTATTATTGAAATGGCGCATTTCGTGGAAAGTTAACAGAAATGCCTGGTCAAGCGAAATTCCATTGCAAGCTTCTGTTGCATGAAATAGTGAACCACATAGTTTGGCAGGTTTGCAAACACCGCGACGCAGATTGCGTTCAGAAATATACCGCGATTTTGAATCGCACTAAATCATATTTATCAGTTTTGAATTAAAATTATTTTATTAAATGCAAGATTAAATTTTTTTAGATATTTGTCTTTATAATATGACCATCCCATTTCTTATTTTGGTTTTCCCTTACTACAACATTTTTTTATTCCTGGCTGTAATACCTGACAAACCACACATCCTGACCGACTGACTCAGGGTCCATAATTGGACGGATTAGCCTGAATAATAAATATGTCCAAATAACTTGCTTCCTCTATTATTGTCTCCAGCGGTATGTCTACCTCACACAGATTATTTTTGTAGCCTTAAAATCAGTGCTTGCTATACGTTTCATCGCATGCCCGTTAACATGTTTTCTTTTGCTTTTCTTCCAGAAAGGCTTCGTGAAATATAGGTTTGCAAGTTTACTAACTTGCCCTTCTAGGTGAGCAGCTGCAAGACTATTCCCTTTATTATTAGTAGTAGCTTCAGTACACTTCATACTTCGTTTTCTATTTATCGTAAATCTCACGGTTCCAGAATCTGTTATGTGCCATATAAAAATGTGTCTGCAAAACACGAAAAAAGTCTGCAATACCTGCTAATATAGCAGCAATCTCTTCGCAACGTACCAGATATGAAAGACCATCTCTTTGTATACATCACATCGCTTTTCATCTGACCTTTTCGTTTTTCTTCCAGACAAAGCGTTGAAAACAATAGGTTTGCAGAATTGCTGGTCCCGTCGCATTCGTCATCGACTTTCTTATCTCGCCTAGAAATTTTCTCAGTCAGGCAAACCTGCGTTGTGGTGTGCTGAATAGACAAATTGTAGTATAAAAGGACGTCCATAAGGGTGGAAAGCCGGGGAATGTTGGGAAATACTTCTAACATAATCATGATTAACAGCTTAGAAGCGATCGATCGATTTGAAGAGGAATAATGGCAATTTTTCTTATTTCCCGTTTAGGAGAAAAGAGACAAGATGTTTAGAATGCCGATACAAGTCTTTTGGAGTACAGCATGTCGTCACTACCTTTGCGACATTTTGTCTTCCTATTAAAACTAGATGAAAACGGCATATGTCTGTTAGTCCTGTTAGGTAGTTCCTGATAATAATTTATTAGCCAATAATACAGGATATGACACAAGTCTTCTGTAATTTGTTGTCAGTGCAGAAGCAAAATTACTACATTCACAATGCATTCAGATTGAAACTTGACTACGGTAAAAGTATCCATTTTATGCCATTTATGGTACATGTTCAAGAGCAAACAGTAACTTTGCAGAGAAGACTCCGTTTAACTTCTACCGTCAGCATAAATTGAGAATAAGATGTAGTAGAAATAAAATGAACATGAAAAACACTACAGACATCCACGTCACATCCATGACAGACCGATGTTGGCTTTACATGAAATCATGTACAACGGTTTGTCGTTTATATAGTACGGGATCATGTTCCTAAAGATGTTTTCGATCCATGATAAAACTCTTCTTTCATATGGTCCGTATGCCCATCATTCTATGGCATAATTCGTCAGATAGAGTTCTATTCTTGCCAAATACTTTTGAGCAATTTCTCTCCGCCAAATTTTGCCGACACAATCCACTTGAAATACGAGTATATCATCGAAATATTTAATAGTAACAGTACAGTAGTTTCCTTACTAGCTGATTTTGATATCTGACCGGATTGCTGGCAGTTGGATAGATAATTTTCGATTAGCAAGTACATTTTGTCCATAAAATTAACCCTTCCATACGTATCTAATAATAATTTATGGTCTATTGTATCTAAAGCCACAAAAATGATAAAATAAAGGATAGTCTTACCAAATTATCAAATTCTAGTACTTTACAGTACCCTCCAGTCTATCGATGGCACTAGCATGGAACTTTTTAACAATTTGACTACCAGAGTCGCTACTGACGTAATCCTTAGAATCCCTATGGCTAGGATCCATAAAACAACATGCGCAGAAATACACCAAGCGGAATTTATTCCTAGTGAAAATATATTCGTTATTATGGAATATTAAGGCTTTGAGTATGCATACCTGGTATATCCAGGAGATGAATTTTGTTTGCTGAACGGATTCGTGTATTAACAGTAAAGCGCATGCAAGCAGGATATAGCAACATTTCATAACTCCATAATTTATCATACTTTACAAGTGTTTGTACATAAATCACCAAACTGGATCAATATCTCCCTGATATTAGAAACTTTACGTTTTATGTATATATTTATGATGCTGCCTTTACTTTGATGGAAAGCAACGAAATTTTGGAGCTACGTAACATAGTTCTCGATAGATATAATCTATTTGTGGTCACTATATCCTACTTTATTGAAGTTTTTGTTTCTTAATCAATATTAATGTACTCACGGTGGAAGACGTTTCAGGGAAGTTGCAGATACTCACCTGAAAGTAAGAAAAAAGTTAAAATTATTATTTTAGTAATCGTACCCATGTAAAAAACAATGTTAGTGGTATAATTTAAATCATTTAATCAACAAGATACTTTAGGATAGAGCTTAGCAAACCAATGGAGATGAAATATTCACATCAAGTGGATTCAATTCGTTATTTATATCATTGAGTAAACTTGAAAAAATCTAAAAAACCCCTAGTTTAGACTCATTTAGTGTCCATTCACTGGTACTTTTGATTTCAGTGATGAATTAGTTTGACTTGAAACATAACGCATTTGTATATACTTGTCCTCGACATTTTGGAGTTTGATGTGTGGTGAGTAGAAAAACGAACGCCACAAACCCCCATTTCCCATTTAACATTTCAATAGCACGGCACTTTTTCTCCGGAGTGACACTAGTTCCCTCCAGCTGAAACCCCAATTTTCAACCTCCTCCAAAAATGAGTACGAGTGTCTGAGATGTCAAAAAGAAGTTTGAATGATTTTTATTTTATTTTTTTGCACATCGCTTCGCTGAAACAAGATCGATTCTGAAGAACTAAAAGTGTCTTTCCTACTTAGTATCAACCTTGTGAGATGACACGGATTAGCGGATAGACAGAACGATAGATGGACCGACGGAAATGTATATGTCATGTATCATCCGAAAAAAAAAACAATGCTTCATTTTACTTCCTGGCCAACTGCGATGGTAGGTGAGAAGATCTAATCTCTGCGCCGAAACACAATTCATATAAAATATAGTTTCTTGTGAAGTGCTCCCGGAGTTTTGTCTTTTGTCGATGACGAAAAGGCTGCCTCCATTGAAATTATCATTTTAGCAAAATCAGCGCTTAAAATTCCAATTTCCGTATGCGTAATGTTATTTGCACGTATCTGTTTAAGTTCTAGTAACCTTGGGCGGTTCAAAAATCAGCTTAGCTAGGTCTCTAACCTCCTTATAGCAGACGCAGTGCCCCAGTGCTTAGGCCTGCGCAGGTGCTTCAGTATAAATATGTATATAGCCAATCGATCTGCCATAGATCATAGGTATTATGAGTAAGTGATGGAAAAAGGTCTAATTCTTAGTATGTATATGATTTTCAGAGCGAACCTTCCAACCTATTCATCTCATTGCTAACTAAAAATTATTCACCCCGGGCTTTTCAGTCGGCAAGTCTGTCTATTACTTTCACAGCGCAGTCTATCATCCTTTTGTGAAACTATTCGGATGGTTTCACTTGAACAATCTAAATTAGCAGGGGCCTCTCTGGAAATTCCGCTTGTCAGAGCTATCTCGTGGGATACGTGGCAAGAGCCTTGCATGTGTTGAGCAAAGGATTTATCGTGCTGAAACGATTCATTGCCGTCTCTGTTTCGTACGCTAAGTGCATATTGTTAGCCTTCGGGTGGTGTTGCAGAGGCAAATTAAGAGATGTGTTTGGATACTGGGCACTCTGGTAGTCTTTGGGAAAAACTGATATATATTTTTTTCTAAGATTCCTTAACTGTGATAATGGATTGAGAAATTTTGACTTGGACATACAGTGTAGGTTAAATTAGGAAAGAGCTGCGTTGTTTGGAGCGTATTTATATGCCGGTGATGAACTTTTCAACACTACATGATGGTGCTTTTAAATGTCATGCCCAACTTTATTTTTATGTGGTCCGAAAAAAACAACGCTCTGTATCTGATAGCATATTTGTCTACGAATCCAAAATTGTATCACCTGTTACATTTGTTTTCTTAGTTATGATGAAAAATGTTTTTATTTTATTTAAGTAAACCTTGTAAGGGAATGCTTGATGTAAGATTATGTGGTTACTGATAGATGCATATTACATATTACATAAAGATATGATGGGGTAAAATAATGTAAAATGTTGCTTAATCTAGTGATATTCAGAATAACGAATACATTTTAATATAATTTTTATTTTATTCACAATGGGTGTTCAAATAGTTTGCCATTATTTTCTAACCAAAAATATGACCTTCTAACAGTAAAATTGACACATCACGTAACATTTCTGGTGTAATTATATTAAATTCTCCCATTACACGTTCTCGTAACTGCTGCTCGGTCTCAAAAGTATGATGATAAACCTGGTTTTTCATAAAACCCCGAACAAAAAAATTCCGCAGGAGTTAAATCCGGGCAACGTGCTGGTCAGAATACTTCACTGGAGGTTCCAATCCACCTTCCGGGAAATCGCTGATAAAGGTGCTCTCGAATGAGGCAAGAGTACAGGAGCAACGTCTTGTTGAAACCAACAGCTATTAACCTGTGCCAAGGCAGTCTGCTAGATCATATTGCAACAATTGAAGGTACCGTTCTGAACTTAATAAGTTGTGGTAAATAAGTGGACGTAATATTTCCATTGCACACAACATATTGAACCCAAATCGTTCTTGTAGATCGGATACTTTTTTAGTACGCATATTTTCTTGGGGCCAGTAATGCGTCTTGCGAGATACCACTATTAGTCACCATGCTCCCGTCGGACCATATTATTTTTGTGGATACAGTGGATTTAGCTACTCCTATATTTTTCTCAATCTGCCTAATTGATATCTTAGAGTACCCAGTAACTGCTCGTGAACCACTTTTCTGAGTTTCCTCTAAAGATTCTTTTTTTCAAAATGTAACAGACTTTTTAAATGAACAATGTTCATCTAAATTTCAAGCCAACTCTAAGAAGATGGACTTACTTGCTGCCTTCTTTCGGAAAGTTTATAAAGATACATTTCCGCAGTATTTTTAGTATTCTTGTAGCATAAAATATAGCACGTCAGCATGTCCGAGTCTTTCTTCATTGCTGAAAGGACCGCCTAGCATATGTGACAATAATAAAGCAACATTAAAAATACACAATAATAACAATACTCGGTGACAGGTATTTACGTCAAGTCAAGCATTCGTTTGCAACCCCTACTTACAAAAATCAAACAATCAAAAAAACGCATTTTACCTTATAACCAAGAAAATAAATGTAACATGTGATAAACCGTTGAATTCGTATGAAATAATGATGTTAGATACAGGGTCTAATTTTCATTCAGACAATATAAAAAGTAAGTTGAGGATATTCTCTCAAAAACGATCTGTCGACCACAAAATTTAAAAGCACCATCCTGTAGTGCCTAAAAAGTGTCAACGGAAAAGCTTAATTAGTTTTTTGATATTTCCCAAATATCTCAGTAAGCCATTAACTTTCTACAGGTGTCTCAACGGCATGTATGTTAAATACATCCCAAAGAACGCAACTTTTTCCTAATTTAACTGAAGCTGTATCTTCCACAGGTACCTGAGATCTCCATGCATAGGCTTCTTATCTTGTATACCCTATATAGGTGTACTATACAAGATCTGAGATTTAGAAGCACTCGTGTAACACTCGTTTAGGTAGAAGGCCACCATCGTATTTCCTGCAATAAAAGGATGGACGATCTGTCCTGTCCAAATCAAGTATTGTGTCAGGCAAAGAAACTCCAATTAGCAGAATCATCCAAGAGAGCTTTATCACAGTTAAAAGGGATATGTTTAAGAAATGGCATAAGTATTTATTCACAAACCCTACAAAGTATACAAGACCCCAACCTTGCATACCACGTAGCCAGTAATACAACTTTAATATTCCTAGAAAATACTCATCCATCATTATACGTGCAAAAATTGGCCATGGTTAATTCCTCACTTATCTAGGTTATATCTGATTCAGTCAATTCTATGCGAATTCTGCGACATGGTAGGTGACTTAAGTCACATATTTTTTGGACGTAATTGAATAAGGACGCATTATATGGAACTGATACGGTTCGGCTTAACTGCCCCTCTCAATATGGGAATGTGCTATTTATTCAAAAGCCAGGCTAGCTAGTAAGATTCGTTACAAATCCTGGCCCTCTGATTTAAATAAAATTGTTTGAGCTAAGTATGTTTACATAATCTATTTCTGGCTAATGGACCGAGAGTCTAGGGCCTAGTACATAATAAGACAACTATGCTTGCCATGATAAAGCTAATGTACGAGTATCTATAACAATGAAAGCGAGAAAAAGCTCTTGTTAGTAAGTGCTAACCGTCGACATGATGAGAAACTTCAAGTACCGCTCTGTTCCTGATATTATGAAGAGGAGTATAATTTAGTATTACTAAAAACTATGCTTGCAACAAAAAAGTCAATCTGCGAAAAAACAACAGAGAAAAAGAGAAAATAAGCCTTTGAACAAAGTGTTTATCGTTTATTTAATAAGTAATTTCTAGTACCGCTCTGTCTCTGTTTCAGGAAAAATCATGCCTGAAATGACAAATACCTAACGTGCGATGGAACAGCAGTAAGTCAGAGAAAAAACCCATGAAGAAGTTTCCAACCGTCGATGTGATAAGAAACTTCAAATACCGCTCTGTCGCTGATATCGTTTGGGAGTTATATACCAAAAAATGATCTGAATACACCGGCAAAATCTCAACAGCCTCGAAGACACTCATCGTAAGCTAACATCATATTGACAAATTTGTTATTGCTATATTGCGCCATTTTCCATGTACATCACGAAAATCCATGTTACTCATGTCCATCGGTACGTCAGTCTGTGGCTGTCGGTCTGTCGGGCTGTCCTATAATCCTTGGCTCATCTAAAACTTGGAAAGTACCGCTCAGATCTTGAGGCGATATATAAAAGCTTAATAGGGTTTAGAATTCGATCCAGTGGCGGCGGAGAAGAAAATAAAAAAAAAAATTTAGGGGTGAGTAATTGGGGTTGGGGTTTGCAGGAGTTTGTATGGCAATTTTTGACGGCAGGGTTGTTATGAACTGTTAATTCCAGTAATTCTGCGCGCCCATTGGGCATATTTAACTGATATATCGCCTTGTATATTTGAGACCTAGAATTATAGAAATATTTTGTATATATAAGCTACACTAGCCGCTGTTTGCTTTCGAGAACACGCGCCGAATTCACCTGAGAGAAGGTCAACGATGCCTAGGCCGATGTAACAATTGACTACCAGAGCAATAGAATTTATTGAATACAAATAATCAGATAGGGTGTCAACATTAGGGCTTGTAAGTTATTCAGGTGTGAAGTAACAAGTATAGGTTCATCATCCGTGAATATGCTGATACTTTGTGGAATGAAAAATCTCATTTAGTTTTAGTACCTTTCCCTCAAGCAAATACCAGGACAAAAGTCTGTAAGGGTTTTCATAGCCAACCAATAGTAAACCTACCAGAACGTAAGAAAGTAGATTCAGATACGTATTCAAAGCCAATAATTTCAAAGCTATTTTTTACTGATACTCATTGTACTCCACGGCTTTATGCCAGGGTACAATGATTTTCATAGCCTGCAAGCAAATAAATAATAATAATAATAATAATAATAATAATAGCCTTTATTTAACCTGACGGGTGTCAGCTAAAAGCTGTTTTTCATACCAACCAGGGCCAAACAAAATTATAATACAAAATCTAGCATACATAAACATTGTTGAGTAACAATAATGAAAAATCTATTATGCCAAAAATAGGCATTTTTTAATTTAAAGAAAAAATCATATATATTCACAGTTAATAGTTACACCATTACATAAGTTAAAAACTAAATAATATAAGGCATTATGACATATTTTCAAAAACAATTTTTTTTACTTTTGACCTAAAAAGTGGAACAGATAAAACTTTAAAGCTGACAGGGAGCATATTATAGCGATTGGGTGCAACAAAAGAGAAACTCTTAGTAAATAGGGTGGTTCTATGGTGTTAAGGGTGTAACCAATGAAACGGAGGTTGGCTGCATGCTGCTGACTTCTCAAGGATAACTTATTATTTAAGTATATAGGGTATTTGGTCAATAAAATGCTATGAACCAAACATAAAATGTGAACCAACCACCTCTGCCTCATCGTCAACCAATTCACTTCTTGAATAAATGGAGACACTCGCTCCCTTCTTCGGATTCCAACAGAATATCTAATACAGCTGTCCTGCACTTTCTGAAGTCTGTAAGCTTCGGCTTCAGTCAAACAAGGACCAAACACGGAACTTCCATATTCTAACTTACTTAAAATGAGTTAATCGCAAAGCTTAATTTTAGTATCTTGAGACAACACGTGCTTAAAGCTGTAGATGCTTTTTAGTTTAGCAAAAGAGCTCTGTACAACCTTAGAAATATGATCATGAAAAGTTAAGTGCTCATCAAAGATTATTCCTAAGTTTAATACCGATATTTTGTGTGTGAGCTCTTCACTATTGAGGCATAGCTTTATAGCATCTCCACTGAACTCGTTCTTCTTAGAGCGGAAGGTAATTATGGCCGATTTGCTACAGTTTATGTGTAACCCGTGGTATCTAAACCAATCACAAACGCCGCTTAAATCTACTGCTAGTTTTTCATTAGCATCAACACATGAGGAGGGATCATAGGATAGATAAAGCTGGGTATCATCAGCATAAGAATGTAAAGCGCAATGTTTGACCGACCGATCCAAGTCCGACACGTATAAAGTAAATAAGATTGGTCCTAAAATGGAACCTTGCGGCACCCCCTTTACAATGACCCGATTGTCAGAAAAGTCACTGCCTATTTTAACTTGTTGAAGTCGATCTGATAGGTAATTGTCAAACCATGTAATCGAATTCTCAGAAAAACCAAGAAAGTGCAGCTTAGCCAATAACATTTTGTGGTTTAAACAGTCAAATGCCTTTCTTAAATCCAACAGAACAGTTGTAGTTACGCAGGAATTATCTATAGCTCTCAAGTAGTCATCACAAATGTCAACTAATGCAGTCACAGTACTATGATTTTTTCTAAATCCCGACTGTGTATTTGGAATTAAGCTGTATTTATTGATGTGTGTTAGCATTTGCTCGTAAACGATCTTTTCTAGAATTTTTGACAAGAGTGAAAGTATGCTTATAGGCCTGAAATCGCAAGGCAATTGGGGATTATCGGTTTTACCAACGGGAATAACAGTTGCGGCTTTCCATATGAGTGGTACGATACCATGTTCCAAAGAAAAGTTTATAATATGAGTAAGAGCCTTGAGGCAAAAAGGAAGAATATAGGAAAATGTATCTATATTTAATCCATCTAGTCCGGTAGCACGCGAGTTTATTTTTTGAAAGGTCTTCAAGACTTTTTCCTCGGTAACAAACTTAAACTGAAATAGGTCATTGATATTTGGTAGCATGTTGGTGTTGTAGTACTCTAAGAGTGTTTCATTTATTGAGTTATCGGGAACTGAATCCACAAAACAGTTATTTAATATGTTGGGCTCCAAAGTACACTGATTATTTTTACCCTTAGAACCATGAATCCCTAGCTCCTTTATAGCTTTCCACCAGCTCCGAGAACTGTTGCTTTTTCTTAGCTGGTATTCAATATATGCTTTTTTTTCGCGCCTAATAGATGCTGTGAATAGATTCCTTAATTGCTTATAGTAGTTCCATTTGGCAGTTTTTATCTCGTCAGAAAAATTGTTCTTAACAGTTTTCTTATACTTAGAATAGGCGTTATTGCGTAACCGCATCATGAATTTAATATTGTGTGTAATCCAGGGACAACGTGCTTTTGATATCTTCCTGGTTTTAATTGGTGCGCATATATTTAGCAGATCATCAATAAGGCTGTAAAAATGTTGCAGTTTTGATTCAATGTCATCATAGTCGATAACACCTAGCCAGTGCATATTAGACGCTACCTCATTCAAAAGAGACTCATCAATATTCCTTAAATCACGGGTCTGTACATATTTTGTATCTCTAACGGCTGGTTCACATTCCACACAAAAATAAACTAGATAGTGATCGGACACCGCAGGAAGATTCACAACTCCTTTATTAGCAATCTTAACTTCATCATTAACGAAAACGACATCTATTAAGGTACTACTGTTATTCGTGACCCTGGTTTCATGGTCAACTATTTGATGCAGATTCAAATCTTCAAAAATGTTAGAGACAAAGACACATTCAGGACTACTACAATCAAAGAAGTTAATACTCAAGTCGCCCATGCATACTAAACCCTCTGATGTTGGAAATATAGATATATACTGGAGAGTTCAAAATTTGACTCGGATGAGCATATACAAAGTTTTCCAGAAGTACAGAGTCAATCTACTTGACGCCATTTTTTTAAAACACAATATCAGTCGTGAGCCTTTGGTATATGTATTATAAGAAATATTCGCCTATTTTTAGAAGGATTACATGTCAAGTGAAGCAAAGTCACAATTTTAAGAACGTCCCGCATTTACACTATGTTGGCACGAGCAACATCGGAAATGCTACTACCCACATAAGGCGTGTGGCAGGCAATGGGTCGGATAGGAAGGTTCGAAATTTTTCGTATTTCTCTTATTTTAATTAAAATCGAGTGATTTTGTTATTAAAAAACGGTCAAAGAAATTGGAGTGTAGAATATTAATGTTTACGTCGACGGAAAGCATTTTAAAATCAAGGATCGACGCGAGGCTAGAAAACGTACGCGAGATTGGACTGCGTGACGTCAGTAGCCAGACACGTGCTGTCGCTCTCATAGAGTACTTGTATCTTGTATTGTCTTGTATAAGGAGTGAAGAGTATACGAATACGAATTTATATAAACTGGGACCGACGTTTGTGTACTTTATTTATTTGTGCTAGCACAATGCTCCAAGGTTATCAGAAAGCTGAATCGCGAAATTTACTCCATGTGAATGTGGAGATGGTGTACGGGTTTTTGGCGAATAATGCAAATTTAAATGAACCTCAGAGCAGCGGTGTTAAAGTAGTTCGGTAAGTACCTATATGAAGCTAATTTTTTTTGGTTTAGCTGCAATGGGTAGTATATTTTTGTATTTCTCCGCAAAAATTGATCCTGCTTTACTTTAGTCTATTGAAAACCAATAATATTAAGACATAATAGTGCCTGCTCGTGACAATGATTTTGAAGGCTATTTATCTCTGCTTTTTTCTTCCTAGGTAAAATATTATGGAATTTAAATTATCATACATACCTTTTTACCTTGTCACGCCTGTTAAGAGCTCCAAAATTGTTTCTTTTTGCATGCATAATGAGGCTTTATACCACTATTCAGAAGTAAAGTATGGTACCTAATATGTTTCCAATGAGAGAAATTCCAGGGATGTAGAGAGAATCTTATTGTTTTAGGGTCTTTTGGGGAATACTTAAATTAGGAACGGGAGGGGCAGTCACATTATAGAGTTTTATAGCTATTAAAATAACAAAGTTTAGTGCTGCATTCGGGGGATGGGTAATGAAGCCAGGTTCTAAACGTTGACTAATATTGCGCTTAGAATGACTACGATCTCGGCAGTAAGCTGGTGAGCTTCGCTGTCACTACTTCCAGTACTGCTTCCACTGGCTTCATACGAATCAGATTCGGATGTTTCTGTTATTGCGGGACTTTTAAGATTTGCCCGTTCACTTTCCACTTGCAAACGTTTTTTTGTCCGCTCTGAAATCTGTTTAGCAAGCGCAGAAAGGGAGGACCCCGTCCTTCTAAGCAGGGGTGATCGTATTACCCCTAAATATCGCTTCAACCGCAAGTTCATTGTGGAGTACCCAACGAGGGAGGAGTGGGACGCCGGTAGCCGAGGACTCTCCGAAGTGAGCGGGCAGGTCTGGTACACGGACGGCTCGGTCACCGAAGAGGGCTCAGGTGCTGGGGTCTCTGGACCTAGAACTAGGCTATCTCTGCCTCTCGGTGAGTACACCACCATTTTCCAGGCGGAAATCTTTGCGATTCTGGCTTGTGTATCTCACATTCTGGAGGAGGGTGGGCCTAGGAGAAGAATAACAATCTTATCCGACAGCCAGGCTGCAATGAAAGCACTAAGTGCATGTAAGATTACTTCGAGTCTTGTATTGCAATGCAGGGAGGCTCTGGATTGCCTCGCAGCGAGGCATCCGGTATCGTTAATATGGGTACCGGGGCACGCTGGGATAAGGGGCAATGAGACGGCGGACACTCTGGCGAAAACAGGATCAGCCAGCAAGCTCGTTGGTCCTGAGCCAGCTCTAGGAGTAACCGCGCATAAAGCTAGGAGGAAAATGGAGACGTGGGTTGCAAGACAACACTCTCAGAAATGCAGAAGTATCTCTAGACATCTCCGCCAGGCACGAGAGCTCATTGAAGGGCCCAGTGCTAAGGATGGACGCTTCTGCCTATCTCTGGGTAGAGCCAACCTAAGGTTGCTGGTGGGACTGTTGTCTGGCCATAACACGTTAAGGCGGCACCTGCACGTGATGGGGGTGGCTGAGGATCCCTTATGCGAACGCTGCGGAGTAGAGGAAGAGACCTCGGCGCACGTTTTGTGTCGCTGTGAAGCTCTGAGCTACTATAGGCAGACTATACTGGGGTCCATTACTTTGGACCCTCAGGACGTAAAGGAGCTTGGACTCAAGGCGATTCTCAACTTCGCTAAAAGGGCGAGGCTTGTGATTTAAGTATTGTAGAGGTGCATAAGGGCCCGCTTAAGCGGCCTATGCACTGGCTCCTTATGGTGGCCGGGATGCCTCTAAAATTCAAGATTCATTCATTCATTCAAGCGCAGGAATACTTACTGGCGATACAGCATTATCCATTACTTTCCGTTTTTGCGAGATTTGAACTGACTTGCTTCTAAAATGTACCTGTTTGGTTTGGCATTCCTTGTCACATACCTGTGACTGAACTTTTACTGTTAAAGGTTCAGGCAGTTCATCATGCTCCTCCTCAATAACTTCCACGCCTTCAGGCTCGGACTTTTCGGTTGAGGGTCCCGCCCGGCGTGCCGCCGCGGGCTGCAAATATTTGGCGATGTCTTTCTGCCTTGCCCTTTTTTTCGCTGAACACTCGTACTCATCTTGTATTGTAGATAGTTTTCCATATCTTTTTCCAGGTCAAAATGATCTCCGCAGCAGTACATGGTCGACGTAGAAGAAACTGATTTTACATCCCGTCGAGCTGCGTCAAACCACTTTTTACGTTGTGCGGCAGCTTTTGGAACAGTCACAAAATTTTTTTGTGGTGTTGTACTTGACGTACTTCTACATTTTGGCACAAAATACCACTTTCTGTACTGTAGGTAGTGACGTAAATGTTCGAGCTGTATCCCGTTACTAAACGCTTAATTTGACGTTAGACAGACTTATTTTCTTACAATTTTGCATCATAGGTCAGGTACAAACCAAAAGAGTAAAACAAGTAATAATCATAGCTTTTAATCCTTTTATATTCTTATACATACTGATTAGGGAATAAAGTACAGGTGCACTTACGGCGAACATGGAACTGTCAATCGGAAGGTCCTGAACTTTCGAGACTTCATGTTCAAACTTTGGTATTACAATCGAGTTAAAATATACTGCTATTGGGCTAGCTCGAACTTCATATCAAATTTTAGGTTTATTATTTTGTTATGTAAGAAAAAATGCACAATTATTATAAGAAACAATGTTCTCATCCAACAAATTAGTAGTAATCTTGACATCTCTGTCTCGGATAGGAGTTACAGCATTGGGTTCAATGATGAAATACGAATAATATGACCTTTAATGAAAGAACTATTTTTATTTAAACCAAGCAAGATCTAACCAAATTTGACATAACAAAAATCGAATAGAACATACTGCAGTACCTGGAACTAGTATGAAGAATCACAATGCTGAAACTGAATATGACATTATATGTTCTGCAGGCACAAAGACTGAATGTTTTAATAGATGCCCATGACAAAATATTCAAGAGCTGCCCATTTTGGTACTACAATAAAAAATGGATCTGGTTTGCTGATGTGTTGCCTAAGCTAAACCCACCAACCCTCTCGTCAGTTTCATCCATGAAAAATTTGTTTATCCATAGGTGCTTGAACAATTTTGAATTATTCATGCGGTCGGTTATCAATACCCGTGACAAAAACAGGCGCCCTTATCCCCTCTTTATTCAAGGGGCAATTCAACGGACCGAAAATCGCCACAGAATTTAACCCTGAGGCCATTTTAGCGGTCGGCCTGTCGGCCATATTTTATATTTAGAGGCCGATCAGTTAAAGCGGTGCCTGGATATTTTCGGTACACAAATCTCTGGCATCGGGGACAGACAATGAAAGTTTCCACGCTATGGGGTTTCATACGCAAAACATTTTCACCTGCTCAGATGATGGAATGATTTGCTTCAGGCACTATAAAAAAATATTTACCTTCCATGCCAATTCGTAAGAGCATCTCTGTAGAAGCAAAAAATCGATTTTTTCTATCCTGTAACGCGACCATCTAAGTTCGAAATATGTACAGGGTGTTACCAATACATGGGGCAAAAATTCATGAAGTGAGTTTTTAGACTATTCTAAACAACGTTAGCCAACCATGGACAGACTTGAGTATCTGGCACAACGAACGAAAGCATAGCAACTATACACTATGCAAAGTGTCTGATATATCGAAATAAGACATCGCGAAGCATCATCTACCACTAGAATGGACCAATGAATATATCTCAGTCTGCGAATTGAGAGGAAATGCTGCAACCAGTTTTGCCGGTGCCTCCTCAACTACATTCAATAAGTAATCGAGAAAAATAGTCAACTACTTGCACTTGCAAGACTAACAAAAAATACACATAATAGTGTTGAAACACTAATGCCTTTATTACAAAACAACTGATTCTCTGATTGATTATAGCGCCATTAAACGAAGCTAATCATCTTCCTGCTAATGTACTATACAGAAACTTATATGAATGTGGCATTATTTTTGTATATACTTCTTATATACTGTCTGCCTTGAGTGAGTTGCCTACGTGACGTAGGTGGAAATGCTGTAACTCTCAGCCAGACATCTCTCTCAGCTCAGAATATTTTGGTAACATTGGAAAAAGCTCCGTTGCCAAGATGTGTCAACTGCATTGAACCTGAAACGTCGGTACAGCAACGTGAATACCTAAATCACACGCTTCTTTCGTACGACCTGTGTCACCGAGCGTTTTAAAAACGTTATCGCTTTCAAGCAAAAGCACGAGAATAGCGGTCTAGAACAACAGTCGCAGTAAATAAAAACGAATTTGTTTAGCGACTTGAAAATGCTATGCTTCTTTGTTATTTTTCCTAATATCCTGGATTCTTGAGTTTTGAAGCCATTCGTCGATTTGGCTTGCTGATATGATGATCTAATTTTGCGATAAAAGGACTTTTATATTGTCTTCCTGAATACTACGGTGAAACTTCTCTTACTAATCCATACAAGCGGTTGTTTTTCTGAATAATTTCCTAAAGTTTGTTATCTGAGATGCAGTAGGGGAACTTCTTAGCCTTCTAGAAGTCTTCTTGAGACGACTATCCAGTTTAAGGATACTTTTTTTTGCTTACATGGGGGATAGAGACCGTTGTGTACTTTAGTACTTTTTGCTACCTTTATTTGACATGCTGACTGTACTCAGCATAAGAACTAATGAATTAGACTATGTATCTACCTCATAAAGCAATGAAACAAAAACATTATATGAGAAGTACCCGGGAGCAGCTCCCCATATCTCTCCAGACATAAAAAGTAACGATGTCCCATCCGAAGCATCTGTTTTCAGTTTAGGCAAATTTCAATTGGGTTAGGCGTCAGAAATTATTGCTGCTTTGTGTGAAATTAATTTATACAGAATTAAGCCAACGCACAACATATACCATACAATGCAGAAGTTACAACAGGTACATTAAAGAAAAATACAAATCCGATTGCAGTAACTAAACAAAATGAGGATTAGTGCTATGAAGATAAATCTAAAGACCTCATATGTCAAAATCTATCAAGAAATTTAACAAGATTCAAGGTGTATCTCATGGAGTAGAAATTTCAAGGTTGATCTTTTTATTAAAACTTGCCATTCTGATTTAAAAAAAATTTAGTATACCTTGTGTCACTGCATTGTCAAGATAAATCTAGAGACCCCTCATATTTCACCACGATATCTGCAAGCGAGCTGTCCAGAACTTCAGAAGTAGTCTCCAACAGAGTGTTGCTGCTGTCAACATGACGACATTATTCTTAAAACCTGATAGATGTGAAATGGTATAGTCTGCTCACACAAAGAGTGTTCTTGGTGAAATAAACGTCGTAACTTTGATCTATTTCTAAGACATATTTCTTGGTCTGAGGTCCATTTCTTAATTGAAGTACCTGTGATCTAGATAGAATCAATGTCATAATTTCATAGAAACTCCTGCTTTTGAAATAAGAGCACTTTTTTGTGTGTGTTCGCTCCGTAATTAAAAACATTGTCCTTTCTATGGATCCAGATGCTTTTATATTATACTACTCCCTGAAACTGACTAATTGGTGCTGCACCCTCTATAATACGTCGGTCTTGAAATATAGAGCAAGCTTTCTTTCAGTTTCAACATACCCTCCAAGTTCTTTCAGCTGTTACATCTGATGCAAAGTGTACATACATTTGCATCCTATCCTGACTACTGATTACGTAATTTTAGCGACAAACAAATCGTAAACTTGCTCCTTCCGACTAGTCCGCATTTGTTGGCATTGAACGATGACTTCTTGGTAACATTGTAGGTTTTAATTAATTGAGCTAGCACAGCTGTCGAATCCTATACATCAAATCTGATTCTACGATTTTTCTATACCCATGCCAATATCATCCATCACTACCCAATCCCAATCTCCTCGTTTATCCAACACGTCCGTAACGCGTGTTCGGTCTAGTCCTCATTGTTCCGCCGCATAGGCATCACCAGCGTTAGAGGGCGCCGTATTTCATATTTATGAGCATATCGGTCAAGACAATGACACAATGTATGTAATAAGGCATGTGTATGCCTCGTCGTGGACGCCAAGCGAGGCGTTGCGAGGCTCGAGGCACACAAAGGACGCCGATTTTCCACTTGTGGCTCGTCAGCCAGCGACGCGACGGAAGTGGTGGGGGTGAGAAGGTAGGGGAAGTCGCGTGAATTTCAACTGCTTCCGTTAGTCCAAGTCGACTAGCCTGCAGGAACGTCGCGAAGGAATATCACTTGCTTTTGTGGCAGGTAGTGTTTTCTAGCAACCAAAACATGTAACAGCTAAATAAATAAAAATAAAATAACGTCTTTGAAAACAAGCTTTTATTTAGCTGTTAATAAAACTAACAAAACATTCAAAAATATTATTTCCGATTGGAAATATTTAGACGATAATAAAGCTCCTCCACCTCAAGTTTTTAAGTCAAAGCGTGTAACATCCTTTTTCGATCCTGGTGTCAAAACGTATCACACCTTTATTCGGAAACTTAAAATTATGCTTTAAATATTTCAGGTCGAAAAAACATATTGTTTAACGTTTAGTTCATTTCATAAGCAGCTATGGAAAAGATTGTTTTTACAATTTTATTTTATTTATTTTTCACTAGTTAGTATATGTATGCATTTATAATCTTCCATCAGACCTGACTAACAAGTATAGGAATAAGTCAACTATATAACTACAAATTCAAATTCGAAGTAGTCAAAGAGTATAGTGTGCAATCTACAATGAACAACATATACATTAAAAAAATATGCATACATAGACATTAATCAAGGCACATTCACATGACAACACGTTAAAATTAACACAGATTAAAATCATAATGTCCGTGACAGATACAACATACCTTACGTTTGAACGCTGAGTGCACCTCACCCGATGGATTTTAAGGATAATGGTAAGTGGTTGAACAATCTTATCGTATGTTTATGATGCTGAATAACCTTTTTGGTAATTTGAAAATAATTTCATATATTTCGCTAACAGGACTCCATAAAACTTCTTACTTTATCTGTATTATAAAATTTCTATAGATGTAAATGATGAATCATTAGTTTGAGGCGATCGCCATATGGAATTTAAAATGACGCTATTGGCCTATTGTGTTGATGTCACGTTGCTTATTATGTTTCTTTCGTCAAGATGTTTAATTTGATGCCTATATCATTGGGGTGACTGTAATAATTGAGAACGTCATCTTAGGGCGGTCGCCATATCCGATTTAGAATGACGTCACTTTGCTTATGGTATTTCTCTCATCACACCGTTCCATTTAATATCCATATGATAGTAGTTGATATGCACGTAATGAATCGCCATTCGATAGTATCCGCCATATAGGATTCAAAATGGCGGCACCTAATCCATTCTGAAGTGTTACGTAAACCAAACATGTGTACAATATTTTAGCTCAGTTGGTTAAGGTAAACTGGATCAAATTTAATTATAAGATTTGTCCTAAACTTCCACAGTTCAAGTTCAATAAAAGCATAATTACTCACAGTATAAGTACACGCTGTAAGCATACGTCTCCAAGACGTGTCCGTGCTAACGAGGTAAATTTTTTGATGATAACAATACACCTTACCCAGGATTTTACCATTATGAGTAGGTATTGGTTTGATCAGACAAAATCACATCGTCGGGGTAGGTTCTGCATGCAAAATTTGGCTATACACTTCCAGAAGATTTAAATCCAAATTGAATTTTCGAAATAATTGCATATATTTGTACAATATAAATATACCGTTCTGAAACAATTTTCGCTTCAACCTCAATATACATATAGTGAGTGACAAAAAAGGTAGAGAGCCTGCGACCAATCATGTCCCAGACATGTTCAACTGGAGATAGGTCAGGAGATCGTGGTGGCCAAGGTTATCGGTTGATGCGATGTTGGTCCATGAAGGCTAACGATGCTCTGGCAACATGCGGTCTGGCAGTGTCTTGCTGAAAAATCGGGTTTTGAATGGTGTTTAGCTGTGGAATAAAATGAGGCTCCAATACTTCCTGAGTATAGTGTCGGGATTTCATATTGCCTCTAATAAAAATTAGTGATGATCTGCTACCATAAGCAATAGCACCCCATACCATAAACTCTCACGGTGTGGCAAACGTGATGCTTTCTGCCAAATTGTGGGTCATGTCTTTCACCACTTTTGCCCAACCATCGTGCATCCCCAGCCAGAAGCGGGATTCGTGACTAAAGACCAACTGATTCCATTCCCTGTCCCATAAAATTTCTTTTCTACACCAGAGCAAACGGTTACGCCGATGTTCAGCTGTGAGAGGTAGCAGCCAATGTGGGCAATGAAAAAAAGCCAAACTGTCGTATTCGGCGATTTACCATACGTATATCAACTACCCTTCCATGCTCTTCAAACCACTGGTTAGCGATGGCTCGAGTACTACGGAATCTGTTTTTCAGAGCCAAGCGGTCCTGCTGGGACACCCGGCGAATTCTAGGCAATAACAAAAAGGCTTCTCAATAAGCTACACGAAATTTAACACATAACTGACACCGTAAATGTACGAAAACTGAATCACCAACAAGAATTGCAGCCACCTGACCATTTTATCACTTGTTGTTCATAGCAAGATAAATCGATATGTAAGAAATTCTTGAATTCTAATAAACATACCTAGGTGCTTACCTTAGTTCAACCAAATAAAAACTTCTCTGGTAGCTAATAACTCAACTCGTAATGACCTCAAAGAGAATGTCGGAGCAGTCATACTCATCCACAGACTCAAAAAATTACTCATAGAATACTTGCTTATGATTGCAGTTTTGCGGGTCAGCCTGTACAAATGCTAAGGCATCGGTCAACGTCAGAGAAAGAAGATGGAAGAAGAAAGAAATGACGGAAGGAGGGGGGGGGAACGTTGTCAACTGGTCAATGGAAACTGACCTAAAATGGTGATTCGCAAAGGTCAAGCAGAGCATTCTAGTGACATCATAGCAATTATGTACCTTTATTAAATTTTTACTATTGCGCGATCTGCACGAATTTTTCGTTATCATTTGTCAAATCTGATATTGCTTTTCTTTTTCTATAAAAATGTCCCATTTCCTGGATGTGAATGTAGCTCGAGTTTCTCTGAACATTTTGTCCCGGAGCCCAATTGTAGTTTAACAGTATCCTCAACCAAATGTAGTAGAAGGAAACTGGAGAATTTGAAAATAAGTAGGATACTACTGATGTGTCGTCTAAGGTAGCAGTTTAAACCTTGTCAGCCTCTATCCTGTACCAGCATCGTCCCTCTACTAAGCACTGGTCTGTTATGCAAACCTTTGGTGTGCTTTATTTGGACATCCAGAAGGTTCTCAGATATACTTATTTTAAAGTCTAGTGAAATTAAATGTGCTCTAGCACAGTATAAAGGTGCAATTAGCTGTATGTTTCTCAATGTTTTCCCCCTGTATGACTAAGAACATGTCAGCATCTCATCCTTGTATGGAATCGTTAGTACGGAAGAGCTGCTGTAGTCACGAAGAGAGAGAGAGAGAGAGAACGGAAATTAAACAGAAGACATGTAAGGATGAACTGCCCTAAGGGCGAGTATCGTCACCTGGTGCTATCAGTCTTTATTTCTGTCTAACAATAGTCCCATCTAAACCAAAGGTTTTTGCTTGACTTCAAGGGAATGCCTCCAAAGAAAGACGCAATATATCCTCAAACCCTAATCATTAAGCTAAAACATTTTTGGTAAACCTTCGCTTAGAATCGTTTGTCTTCTTCGTACCTTCCCTTAGATTAGTGTTTCTCCAACTCATACATTAAGCTGTAATCAATTAGTGTTGAATACGATGACTGTGGAGACTTACAAATGTCATCCATTTATCAGGGGTGAGGCAGGTAGAGTGTCGTGGGAGAATCGGAACTATAAACCCTGTTTCCTCAATTCACGTGGTTTTCTCTTAAAAGTACTGGAGATACAAGACAATCAAGGAAGTCTTATTTTTTGGTCTTGTGAGTTAAACACGTTCCCTGTACTTAACCAGGCGACGCGAAGACAATCGCTGAGATTTTCATACGTCAAAGGTAACACGTCGCGTCACTTCGCGCTGCTCCAGCAGGAGAGCTCCGTTTCTTTTATCTTCTCTTCCATTTCCCTCAGACGCATATGCGCATATGCATTTATTATTATAGTAGATCTTATGTTTCTGCTTTTTTCCCGATTGATTCAGGAGGATAATGTTGGGTTGTATGTATCTACTACGTATGTGTATGTATCGAAAACATTCTCTTTCACGGGCTATAGGCGAATGGGTTGATGGATCTTCACTTATGAGGTATCGTTGGACTTTAGCAGTGTGAGTGACACTGGCCATGTTAAAATTTTATAACAACAAAATCGAAAGTTGCAAGTTTGAAATATCTATTTCACGGAATACAGCTCAAATGACCTGATGGATGTCTCTAGCTTTATCTTGACAGCCCGAGTGACACTGTATATGCCAATATTTCGTAAAATCAAAATGACGAACTTCGCCACTGGCCACTCCCATCCACCCGTATCCATCGATCAAGGCACGATTCAGGCATATTTCATACTTCCGAGCAGATGTATCAATGTTTGATACGTTGCGAAGGATGCGTGTATTTAAAATATTTCTTCATCGTTCAATGCACCGGGAAACCTACCTTGTTTAAAATATGCAGGAGTGTGCAGTTGCCAGTGTTGAAGAGGTATAGATACACAAGCGCCAAAGACTGAGATATACCATCACGTACCTCTTACAACCCCTTACTTTTAATTTTTACCCCACACATATTTTTTTGAAAATCACCAGTAGCCTCTAAAACGTTAAAGACGAAGTTTGAGGTCAACGATCAAATCATTTTTATTGCATATTCAAGAAAGATATAGAGAGAAAGTCAGAGACACTGGAATAATGCCTTAGGGAGCCACTTGATCTGGTTTCATAATTTCACAAAATAATGCTTAATATTAACCTAAAGATGTCAAGGTGACAAGACATCATGGCTGATACATGTCTATTTGCCTCCAACAACTTTGAAGTATGGACATGCTTCTATAAAACAGTCTAGTTGTCCATACCATACTGCAAAAGTTCCGTAAAGTTTAAGCTATATGCATCAGCATGTAGGGCTTGCCGCGAGGGATAACCCATTTCGAAGCGCTAATCAGAATGATACTCCTCCAGTTATTTGGTAGGTAAATTTTTCAAAAGGTCAACGTTAATGATGCGAATTGAGGAAAGGGCTGTTTATATTATATTATTTATATTATATTATATATATTCACTTAGTAAACAACAGCTCGAGAGAAAGGAAAATGGGCGCCGGCGAGATTTTTCCTTTCTATAAACGTACTCGCAGGTGAGGATGCGCTCACCCCAAAAATCGTGTACAGGTTTCTGTGGCTTGCCGCGATGGATAACTCATTTCGAAGCGCAAATCAGAATGATACTCCTCCAATTATTTGGTAGGTAAATTTTTCAAAAGGTCGACGTTAATGATGCGAATTGAGGAAAGGGATGTTTATATTATATTATTTATATTATATTATATATATTCACTTAGTAAACAACAGCTCGAGAGAAAGGAAAATGGGCGCCGGCGAGATTTTTCCTTTCTCTAAACGTACTCGCAGGTGGGGATGCGCGGAAAAATCGTGTACAGGTTTCTTTTCACTATTTGATAACCAGACTTCTTTCACCAAACTAAGACGCATCATCTTGTTCTTTGAGTCGAGTAAAATTCCAAATTTCCAGCTGTCTTGAATATTAGCGACAATTATATTTCTTACTTATCGACTTTAAGAGAACCTAGCATTTAAAGTATATTGGACAACCCGTGAAATTGTATTTCGAGAGCTATTGATTGAAAAATTGAAGATCATGATTTATTTGAGATAGAGCAAGGTATCTGTATTCTCTTCAGCACCCCATTTTGTCGTACATCACATGAAGCTGCATATCAGCCGCCTGCTTCTGGACTCTTTCTTATTTTTTGCTTACTCTATACGATGCTTGGGTTCAAATGAGGTCAGACGTATAGGTTGACAGCTAAATGATCAGCAGGCCTACCATGTATATAGCAATGGTACTCTACGAGTACAGGATATTTTTCAATGACTTGAAAGTATTTCTCCGACAACTTTATGGAGAAAAGCTTATATGAATATTTTTGGCCGTATTGGATTATATTTATATATTTTTTACTATAAGCTGTTGAATTTTCATTTTTATTTTTTGCTATTTCAATGCTTTATTATTGCCACAAAAAATTAGATAATTTGGGTGTGGGGCGTTATTTTGGCAACCAGTAGATCTAGAGGTATCGCTAGGAGATGTAACTCTAACCCCAAAAATTGAATATTTTTAAAAATACGATTAATGTAACATATATCTAAAATAGCTTGTTTGATCAGGATTCTTATTTTGTGAGCAACCTGGTTAACATCATTTTTTTCAACAAGAGAGAAGGAAAGTAGATAGCATATATTGAGTTTATCAATTTTCACGATCTTGGTCTGGCTCAAAAGGGCATAATGGGCATTTCTTTTTCTCGAAAAATTCTAATGCAATGATACTCGTAGTATTCCTCATTTAGAAAGTGCATGAAAAATCCTACAAACTGTGGGCAATTATCTTTATCAGTTTGTAAGTTGTAATTAAAAGATGCTGTCAAGTAGGTTGACTCTGCATTTCCTACGTAATGCACCACAAGTTAGATCCTATCAAAATAGTATAATAAATACCTCTTTATCCACTTTTTCAATAGGTTCTTACTTGTGGCATCTCTTGGTCGGCGAATGTTGCATGATGTACAAAATTTCCGAAGGGCAGCTGCGTATCAATCACCACTCTCAAAGTAAGCTTCGATAGCAAAAATACGTTGCGCTCCGGTCCAACGTTTCACTGTGACTATTTAATTTGCACGCCAAACGCGTTGATCAAGACCTCTCCACACTTCCTCGCGTAGACGGTTGCCGCGTAATTCAAATTTGAAATGTGAACTTTGGACACCCTGTATAACAGAGAAACGGATGAAGACCGTCAAAAAGATACATACAAGTAGTTCATAACATCCTTTCCCTGCCCTATCTATAGTACTGTCCATCTGGTAACGTGCAACTACCCAGTATTCGGGTACTGACTTCAGACACGGCAGCGCGTCAGTCATGAAACACTTAAAAAGAGCGGCTTGCCGGCCGTTGCAGTCAGACAGCAGGTGCAGTATGGTTTGTCGAAAACATGTCTCTATCGTTCCAAGTTTCAAGGGCAAATGTACGGGGAAATGTTAAATACGATGTCTGATAGAATCATCGGGGCTGGAAGTGTGTTGATATACTAACATCAGAACATTGCGAAACACCCTCAAGCATCCCCTACAGCCCAATTTTATTATCCAAAATTTTTTTTTCAAAGATGATCAGCATCGTCTGAAACGTAAAAAACTGAAGGTCGAAGTTTTTCTTGTTCTTGGAATTTTTCTCCTTCGCCACTGTACCGATTTTCAAAACTCATAATTTTTTGTCCTTGGCATAGTAGTCACGTTGTGTAAAATTTAATCCAAATCTGAGCAGTACCCTCCAAGTTATAGAGGGGCCAAGGATTTGCAGACAGACCGACGGAAATGATAACATCAAAAAACATATATCTTATTTTAGTCTTAGCGATTACAATACTTCCTCCCCAGTATGCGTGGGAAGTGAAACTAAACTTGTTTATAATGTTCATGTTTACCTGGATTAGCTCTAGGTGGACTAGTTGTCCAGATAGAGCCGGCGTCACTTATAGATGGTTCACCCGTGAAAATAATACATTTTTATTTTTGATGCTCCATGACATTTTTTTCAGTAATTTCTATATTCCATATTTTCCGTTTCTTTTTATTGATTTTTGGCAGGAAGTGTACACAACGAATCGCAACCATTCGTGCACAAAATTTCAATTGATCCCTTTCTGGCGGCTGTGCCCAAGGTCGCCGCACGTCTTTGCCGGCAACGGAGCGGAGTCCCGGATCCCGATGGTAATAAATCATCCGGCAGCTCCCCGAACGGTCTGCGTAATCTTCCGGGCGAGTCCGGGCGGAATGGCACGAGGTAGAGGTACGACGGAAAAGGGCTGCCGTCGATGCCTCAGCCCTAATAGCTAAGCCCCCAATAACACTCTATTATTCTAACTAATCAACCCTGACGTACCTTTAGGTGTCGCATCGAAAGATTTGATGATGGAAGGGGGGTTCCTTATTGAAAGAAATTATAGGACAAAGGAGTAAATAGGGTGAAAAGTTTCTGTTTTATGCCGGAGTAAAAAAATTGGTCTCAGCGTTGAAATCTCGAATGTCACCCAATGGGGGCAAATTAAAGCATTAAGGTAACTAAAACAAGTGAACAAATGTGAAAGCTTCGCAATTTGGTGCAGTTTCGGAGACGGCGAATTTATCTCTTGTTCTGAATGATAAATGTGTATCGTATTTTCACATAACTGAATAGATTTTCTGATTCCGTCTTCAAAAATGTACGATACGTCGTACATCAGCAAAAAAAAATTCTGGGAAGGACTCAAATTTATCAGATAGTCATTTGTTTCATAAAATTATCAGCCAAGAGTTTACTTTGCTTTCATGAACTGCACATAGGTGAACGGTTTTTATTTCCAATTTGATGATGTGATGTACATATCATAACCTCGATTATATTGCAAAATTTCAACCAGTAATCTTCCTCTAGCCAACTTTCACCCATCGATCACAGGGATAATGCTAATCACACATACTGTTAAGGGTAGTAATGGAAAAACTGGTATCGGAACACCTTTAACTGTACTTTGAAGTAGAGGCCTTGGCGATGATACAGGTTGCTAGGTAACAGACATTTCATATCCGTCATATCCAAACCGATGTAGTTGCATTTAATATTAATCAATGGCTAAGGTGTTATGTAGAGAGAGGCTCCGTCGTGTTAAAATGAAGCTTGTTATAATCGATAAATGACCAAATTATCTGACGACCGTGTGCCATGATTTTCAACGTGAAGGGACGAGTTGTATGGACAGCAATTCGTCCTGGAAACCACATTCAAAGTGTGGATCGCTTTAAATCTTTTTGGCCACAAATCTGATTTATTTTACTAATAACATAAGGAATCGTCATTATTTACTATACTTCTCTAATGAGTAGTTACATTTCCCTCGTTGGTAAAGAATCTCATAAAAAAACCTTAGGTAAATAATGAATGTTTGCCTTGTCTTATTGCGTACACACTTTCACTGAATGAAACTCTTTATGCGTTTTCAAATATTCCTAATTGTCGAAATTGATTGTTCACTACAAATAAACAGAGCATCTATTTTATGAGTGAAGTTACTGTTATCAATTGTTCTTATGTATACCATTATTTTGACAGCTTAGAAGTCCAAGGCTACTTGAAATTAGAATACTTGAAAATGAAAATGAAGCGAATGATGTCTTAACGTAGTAGCGCCTTTATCGGTCACTATCATGTAGCGGCAGTATCCCTTTTCTGCGCACCGTCCTGTGATGCAGCCATTACGTCCGCCTTATCTGACAGTACGGCTTTACGCCAAGGAAGTTACCAGATATGCTATGAATCAAAGTTTAATCAAATCAAATATCAATAGAATTCTTGGTGGAAGAGACAAAGTGTTTGGACAATAATGTCATACTTCTTCTCCACCAGAGTATGTAATGTACTATTTTCACTTACATTATGGTAAAACTGGCAGACAAACAAGCATTAATTTAACGAAACGCTGTAAACTATGAAGCTGCGATTGAACCTGATTATATTAGACATAAGATAATTAATGTGTGTTAGTGAGAGCAGCAACGCATGCTCAAAACAAACTAATGATTATGAGCTACATGGATCCTTGTGGCCAGTGGCTTTAGGTCATATGTTCGGAAATCGCCATGCTGTGCTCGCAGAGAATATCCATATATGTATTGGAACCATAAAAAATCGCTACAGAGACAAACAGCTCACCAATACTATACAAGCTGACTAGTAAGCACTGGACACAGGTGTGTAGTGCAATAAGACTCAGCCCGAAGTTCCATGCATGAAATCTCGTGGGCCATAAAACAAGTATTTGTCGTTCTAGCTTGGCATTTTATAGCTGGAATGTACTTTGAAAATAGACGTTGCATGGACAGATTGAATTCGGATGAAGATTTATCGATACCAAAAGCTAGGAAAAGCAATAAAGGTGGCACAACTATAAAGCAGGATTATAGAGACGGTCATTACTACGAAGTGTATGAATTCCAGATTTTCTAGGTCTGGCGAAAAGGTGTAGATGCTTAGTACTGTTGCGCCATGTGAATTCATGCTCTATCACGCAAACGAACGTGTCGGATTGTCAGAAACGGGGGTACCTAAGGTGGAAATACGTTCACGTTATAACTCATTTTTGGTGTATATTGTGTGACAAGGTAGTGTTTAGATGCTTAAAATCTGCAGACTGCTATGCGGTTTGAACAGTGTACACTCAAAAGTCTCAGCTCTGTGTGGCCTTTTGAGATAGCCAATATACTTGACCTGTGATGGTATTCTGACGTTACCTCGATGTTCACTGATTGCGTTTAAAGTAAAATATGTTTACCAATGCTACAATTTAATCCTCGTAGCTATGAAATGATAGCCAGATAAAGATCAGCTTGTGAAAACGGAACATCGAAACGTTAAGCTTACATAAACATTTTAACTGCTGACTCATTCGAAGCTAACAATGATATCAAAGTTCATTTTTATATTGTGTACAGAAAACAGCAAGGACCCTCATATGGCATATATTTATATATCATGCGTGCTCCCTAGTTTCCTGGTTAAAGCATATGCTCAAGGATAAGAACCATACATTCCCAATATGAAACAACGAGTATTATACAGCTGGTGCATCGTCGAAGGCGTAAATACTACAGGTCCTTATGCTGCCTGACGCATGTGAGTTGGCAAATCGAAGAAGGGGAGGGAGTAAAGTTACAGTTTGAGTCGTTTCGTTAGGCAGTGTTGCTATTAAAATTGCATATGATGACCGGCTGTGTAATACTGATGGTTAGCGAATTCTACGTCATTTGGAGGTTCATTTTTATATGCAGTAGTACTTATTCAATAATACCTATAATTTAAAATGAATGATTTCATAATAAAAAGTTAAGCATGACCGCAAAGGGTTAAAGTCCGTGCTGTTGCACAAAAATTCGTTATTCTAAGATACAATTTATTTGAGTTCAACTATATCAATATCGAATACCCGAAACTTCAATTCTTTGTGAGATGAATATGCCCATATCAAGTTTCCCCAGTACATAACGTATTCGCTATTAGACTGTCAGTATTAGTTCCGATGCATAATCTAACGATGATATATGCATCTTATGATGGATATCATTATCTTAGACTAGTCTGGTTAGGGTAGCCTGTCATAATAAATAATGATTTACGGGCTTACAGTCTAGTAATTCCTTTATAAACTGGCCGCGGTTATGTCATCTGAAGACTAGTAGTTTGGATAGAAAGTAGTATTCGGATTTCCCAACCTCAGTAAGGAGGGGTAAATGTCATGTTGAATGAAAATTGGAGCCTTTAAGGCTATCATTAGAAACACAATACATGCACGAAGTCCATTTTAGGTGTTTCTGATCATCTTCCAATCTCCATATGAAGCCAGGCTCCATTAATATTGAGATTTGAACAAGTATGAATATGTCATGTTTCCTGAGTGAATAGTATTTCGCAAAGAGAATTGGGTTGACCTTGTCTCACTGCCGGCACAGAACACAGGCAATGTAGTGTTAGCCATGATACCGTGGACAACTCAGCATCGTGTCGTCGAGCAATTTTTCCGAAACAATCATACTGTAGTTACCGTGCAACCTTTATTCCGTCGCCAGTTAAATGTTGAACGCCAAGGGTCAATTCCAGATCGAAATACGATACTCCGATGGGTTGAGGCATTTCGAACTACTGGATCTGTGATGAAGAGAAAGCCACCTGGCCTTCCCCGTACCGTTCGAACACCAGGTAATATCGAAATAGTGAGAAGAGCGGTCCTCGATAGTCCTCAACGGCCCACTAGGCGACAAGCTGCAGCTCTGCGTCGATCGTTACAACGCATTCTGCAAAATTTACAATTTCATCCCTATAATATAATGATTGTGCAAGAGCTAACGGAAAGCGAATTTGCACAGCGTAGACAGTTTTGTGCAAGAATGCTGACCATTTTTGCTGATGATCCTAACGCCGTCATAATGGTGAGTGACGAAGCATACCTCCATTTAACGGGATATGTAAACAAGCAGAACTGTCGGTATTGGGTGGCCGAAAATCCACAAAAACTACACCAACGACCCTTGCATAGTAAAATATTAACTGTGTGGTGCGGAGTTAGTAAATTAGGTGTCATTGGTCCTTACTTTTTTGAGGAGGAAGAAAGAGCAGTAACAGTTACTTCAGCACTTTGTGTTCACATGTTCACATGTTACAAAATTTTATGTTACCCGAACTTCAACGGCAACAAGTAAACTTCCAACAAGACGGTGCCACAGCTCACACAGCGAGAGCATCAATGGAATGTATTCGACAAATGTTTCCTGAACATGTGATTTCCCGTTTCGCTCCCTAGATTTGTCTGCATATGTGACTTCTTTTTGTGGGGCTACCTTAAGGCAAAGTGTACCCTCACAAACCCTGTACGCTACAGGAACTGAAAATTGCTATTCGTCAAGAACTCGCAAGAATACCACAAGAAATGAGCCTACGTGAAATGCACAACTTTCAAGAGCGGTTGGAGATGTGCGAGCGCGAAGAAGGGCGACACTTGAGTGACATAATTTACCATAATTAATTTAAAAGTGCACTATTATTACTTTATTTATCTGTAGTAAATAAAATTATCTTAAACATAAAAAATGCGTTTCCTCAGCGCCACCCTGTATTTTAAGTACAGTTGTTGACCTATTTCCATTTATCTGTTCATCATCCCTTCGCCTGCCTGCTTTTCTGGTTATTCTCCATTAATTCGGAAAGTAACATTCAGACTTTGTTTATACGTGATAAGTGGAAACTTTTCTTAGCATTTAAACATTGGCCCAGTGACGGTAGAGCCAATAGCAAAAAAAAAAAACAAATCCAGTACGAGTCCAGACTTTGTTTTTCTTTTGGTATTCGTGTATTTGGAGGATTTGGGCGTAGTCGAACTAGTGCTTGTGGGAAATGGGTCGTCACAACTTTTGTAAAAAAGAAAACGTATGCTCCATTTTTACATGATTTAAACGTAGTCGTAGACAAAAAATGCTCTTTATGGGCTGGAAAGTTTTGAACCCTGTTAGGTTCAGAATCAATGTTTTGAAAATTTCCAGTTATTCGAATACGCCAACCAGATTGGTACTGATACTATTATTTGCGTAGTTCGTAAATTGGATTACATTAATGCGTGGTAATTGTTAGTTTAGTCTAGTTGATGACTAAAGGCGACTCTAGAGGTTGTCGTAGATCACAACAAATATGTATTAACTACGTCTTCACTTGCGAGTCCAAAAGATTAGCACCCCCTTGACTCAGTTTTTTACCCTATGGAAGCATATTGTATGTTTGCCTCATTTTAATTTCGTTGAGTGCGAAAACGTATTTGTCACGCGTCAAGGGACTGGTAGCAGGTGCATGTCACCTTTATATATGCACGAGTCAGTTCATCAGGTGTAATGTTGAAAGGAAAACACGGGCACTGTCTAATCAATCAATTGAAACGTTTGATAGACTAGATATATATATATATATATGTATATATATATATATATAATAAAATTCTTTGGTGACGAATAAGGTGTTCATTTTATTATTGGGCGTTTTAGCGGTGTGTGGTTACCGGTTGTAGACGGCCTTACTTGGTAGTACGATTTGTTGTTATCAGGATGTTTTACAATTACGTTTTCTATCGCAAACTTTTAGTAATCTCAGAATTATACTCTAACAATACCCGGATAAAATTTTGTTTTTAGTTCACCTCAAAATTTATCCGTGTACCAAGACAAAAAGTCTGGTTTCCTCTTCGGTTTTTTTTGCTCTTTTCCTGTGTTTCCCTCTTTTTTTTCCTTGGCATTGTCTGGCTTCTGCGCACCCAGGACTGATAAACTCGACTAACGTACATTAGACCAATGAGTAAAGGTCCTATGGATTGCCCATACAAACAAATGATGAAGAGTCTAGTGTACTGTAGTTGTAGTTACCATTCTTGACGATTACGTCTTCAAAGCCATATATAATAAGTAAACAGATCGAGTCTTCGTACCATGGGCGGATCTTAATCTTCAGCGCATCTGCTACTCTCTCCAGTACGCATGAAGTGGGTAACAGGGGACCGCTGTTTTCATTCTCTTCCTGGAAATAAATTTAGCACGAGCTGTCGGCTTTCTCCATTGATCGAATTTCTGGGCATTGTACAATTTTATTTTCAAGATTGATAACAAGACAACTCGAATTACACGCCGATGTCAAGTAAGTTGTCACTGTGCCAAATATGATTAAGGGGACTCATACGTAACGACGAAGTTTTAGAGATGGAGACACACAACTGAAAAACGTATGTCTTGGAACACACTGAACCAACGTTCACACAGAGGGGTGGGTTGCATGTGTATGTATGAGGTAGATGAGGATATATAAAGGATACTGGTAGTCTTACTTCGACACGCCAAGAATGGTGACTACAACTATACCAAATCATATGAAAATTGACAGTTTAAAACCTCAGTCCAAAGTTTTCTGCTACAAACTTTAATAATAAAGCATAAGCTTAGAGAGCAGCTAAGACTATCAGTGTATAAGGTGGTGCGATTGAGGTATAGCAAAAAATGTCAGTGTTGTCAAAAAGGCAAAAATTAACATTCCTTACTAATCTCGAATCGTTGAGTCTCCTCAGTGAACTGTCCGATCTTATTAGAATTTGAGACTTTACTAATTCTCAGGTATTCATAGGCTCTCCTCATGAAAAACGAGCCTGATATGTGACACGACCCGCCCTCCAGTGTCTTGAAAATGGGCAACTTTAGTCCAAGATATCAAAAATTCGATGCAAGGGTCTAATCGATAAGTTAAAGGCATGAGTACAAAATTCAATTCATAAAGAGGGATGGGTAGGTTTTGGCTCTCTAGCAAATTGATTTTGGTCGTCTTTCGTTTCAGATAAAGAAGAATTTTTCAAAAAACCAAATGTGACCAAAATATCTATCGAATGCATTATCAAATCGCAACTCAAATATCAATTTTACGTCTTTTGGATAGTTCTACTTCGGAATATTTACATATTAACGGACCTAATGCTTTCTAGAGGAAGGAGTAGCTAGAAAATGGAACAGTTGCAACAATGATAAAACTCACATTTTTCCCAACATTCAAACTTTGAGTGCATCTCTACTCGTAGACTGTATTGTTCTATCTCGGATCCTGGAATCTCACAAAGCTTTATAGGTGTCCGTAGTCGTGGAAATTTAGGATTGTCTTTACTATCAAGTCATAAGTATATAATTTGCATTACAAGCTGGTCCAATGGCGACCAAAATTGGCAGCTGAAAACTGCGCTTACGGATGAGGCTATATACGCCCCCTGCTAATTTTTTGAAATGGTGAGGTTCAATCTAAAACTCAGAGTGGTAAAATTGGAGCATGAATAGTATATTTTAAGTTAAAAATAACAGTTAAAAATTCCAAGGTGGCGGCTGAGCAGCGTCCTCAAATATTTATTGAATAGTATCAGTACTTTACAAACTCAAAATCTAAATTTACTTCTACTTTAAAATGGAATTCTAAGCTACGTGCTTTGTTACATTGAATCGTTTATAATTCGAGAATCATGCACGCTATATAGGGTGTTATACCAATCATCTCCGTTTGAAAGGCTCTAACTTAGAGTGTAAAAGAAAATATGGAACATTGATGTGACGAACTATGACAATTTTTTAAATGGAATACCATATTTAATATTCTGTTACATTCCGGATAGATCCCTCGAAGAGAAGGATCTTTACATAACATACGTTGTACTATACATGGTGATTCAAAAAGACGTGTCAATATGTCTAGGGTAGAAAGTGCATCCAAAGATAACAAAAAAAGTTCCTAAAAGTGTGGGTTCAACGATGCTGTCCTATCGAGATACAGGATGATGAAGTTTTATTTACAAAATTAAATTAAAAGATGATTTATACGGAGCGGGTAAAGATACTGAGTTAGGATTTTGGAAATTCAGTGGGCACATAATCAGCAATAAATACACCGAGTTTCCCGGCTCAGACTGAATCAGGGACATAGAAACTGTGGTAACTAGACCCCTAATAGGAAAAATTATCTACGCCACTGGCTTTTCCGGAGAAAATAAGTGAATTTTCCATGAATTTTCTTTCCCAGGAAATTTTTGTCAGTTCACTCGTTTTGGGGATATTTAGGTTTGAATATTTGAGGTAAAATTCCAAAATATTCTTATGAAATCGTTTATCCTGAAAACACTGTGAAGATTGACATTGGAAACACTATATGGCATGTGAAAAACACATCACAACATTAATTGAATAATATGCGTGTCTTATCCTCAATCAGTATCGTAGAAGCTTATCATTCATTAACCCTTGTCTATGCATGCCACTGGTTTTCAAGGTATTGTTCTCCTGGCATTACCCATGTTAGATTCTTCTGTTTGTCTAAGATCATAACTAGTAAGTGTGGAAAATCAATTTGAGTCAAATTCTTGTTATTTTTCTTTTGAAACTAACAGCCTTTTTTTCTCAAAAATCTTTAGCATTTCGGATCAAGTGAGCTCAACAATGAAGATATCAGAAATCGTTAGCAACCTCGGATAAGAAGTATGATGACGAAGTTTACAGAAGGCTTTCAACACCGTTCCTACTGTGTCAGGTATTTTCCGAGAGTCTTTCTGACGTAGGTGGTCACTTTCACTACCTCCTTCCGCATTATTTTTTGTTCGCCATAAATTTGGGTTTTTTTTGTATCAAATTTAATGTTTATTGTTGACGTATTTATTCTTTATCAGTTTTATTTATTTATTTTTGAAATAAAGGATCCCTTTGTTTTGAAGTTTCTTTATCTAAAACCAAAAAGAAAATGCTGGCAAAACAAGTGGCGTGCACAGAGAAGTTTTGATGAAAGCAAAACACCTACGCTACCGATTGAGGATAAGACACACATATTATTGTTGTAATAAGGTGCTATAGCTTTCTTCACATGCCATATAGTGTTTCCAATGTCAAGCTTCACGGTGTTTTCAGAGTAGGAGAGGCTAAACCTTTTCATAAGAATGCTTCTGCCTCAAATATTCAAACCTGAATATCTACAAAACGAGTAAGTGACAGAAATGTCCTTAGGAGAAAAATATTTATGGAAAATTGGATGGTATTTTATAAAATGCACTTCTTCTCTCCGGAAAGGCCAGTGGCTTAGAAAATATTTCCTACTGGGTGTCCAGGTACCCCAGTTTTTACGACCTTAGCTTAGTTTGTACCTGGAATCTCTGTGTCCTTACGATGTACTTACTGAGTCTCTAAAATATTAACTCAGTATCTTTGCCGCTCCGTGGATATAATTTTTTTTCACTTTCATAAATAAACCTTCATCACCCTGTAACATGGTAGGGGAGCACATTTGAACCTACATTTATGGAAACCCTTTTTGTTTTTGGATATACTTTGTACCCTAGAAATATTGGCGAGACTTCCTGACACACCCTATATAAGAATGACAGCACAATGTGCCATCCATTACCAGAACCTGTCATTGTGGAAGTAGCAACAGTAAACTACCTATTTGAACTGTTTTCCAGTTCGCACTTACAGTCCCGTCACCACTGTGGCCGCTAGATGCCGCCGATTCTGGTGCTATAGTAGACACGGTCTACTCACCATGAATCGAACTATTAATATAGGTTTTGTTCATCGAGTCACTGACGGCCAACCTTGCACAGCTGTGTTCGTGCTATGTGACAACTCCTCAGTGTGGTCTAGGCGGTCTCGGGTAGCTAGTTTTAGCACACAATAACATTAGGGTGATTGGTTGCTGAGTTGTTGACGCAATAAACAGAATCGCTTAACTCCGAGAGTCTGTCAGTTTTCGAGTTTGCCAGACAGTTACTTCATATCCTAGGCTTAAAAATGAGGTATCACATGACTCCCCCTTCTATGGAAGAAAGGTTCAGGATTGCAACATAACGCTACCTTGGAATCTTCAACTGACACAAATGTAACCATGCTAACTTAACCCGTAGGGTTGAAAAAACTTGTGTCCGTTTTCTTTTTGCACTAAGTAGGTTTTGCAAAAAGACGTCAGCTTGGAACCAGCTATCGTTCACTTTATTGTCATTTGTAGCAAGCGCAGAATGAACTATTTGCACACTAGTCTACCTAGTCAACAAGTGGAGATTTTATCGTTTTTTTTTGACATTATATAGGATTTTTACGTAATAACCCTGCCGTTCAAAAAATAGATCGAGGGGAATTTTTGAAAAGCTCTGTATATTAAATACTATGTAATAGTATGAAAAGAACGTAACGCTAGCGCGCCAGCCGCGTAGCGCCGCACCGCATGGAAGCGTGAGTACTACGTCGCCATGGCAACATCGACCTTATGGCTAGAGGGTTGGTTGCAGGGATGAGGAGGGTCAGGAAATTTCGGCGTGAGACGCGACGCCGCGACGCGCCATATCGTTGCGCCCGGTGTTGTCGCATTGATGAAAATTTATATTGTACTTCAAACGAAGTACCGCGGTAGTCAAGTTCAAGACTCTTGGGGGTCAATTCTTGAAATGAGGGAATAGACCGTGGTTCTATTACCTTTCGGTTTCGGGTAACTGTATTCCTGAGCACTGAATTGCTCCCAAGTGATTTTTTCGTAGTAATGTTTCAGTTTCATCCCTCAAAATGAAACGTTATATAGTAGGAGCATACCATTTTGCCACAAATGGGAGCGTTCACTAATTTGTTTGACAAGCATCAACAGCTGTCAACATTTGGCATCACTCCCATTGAGCACCCCCCACGGAGTATTTTATTCTAATAATTTGAAGAGTTGACATCCTGAAGTTTCCTATTACGCTTATGTTTATAAACCTTTATTTGGTACCAAAGCGAAATTTGTTCGAGAGTTTTCCCATGAACTGTCAGACACAATTTCCAGAAGCCAAATTATATGCTTTCTTAATAATAGCCAATTGGAAAGACGTAGAATATGAGGTACGTTTCTGGAAGCTCACTGATGCTATATTACAAGGCCGTATGGATTATATAATGGCAATCTGAAGTTGCTACTTTTGTAATAAATTGTCAGTTATAATCATAGTAAGTATGACATCCACAATTTTTTCAAATCAGCGGATAGACCTCGCCACATTCACTATTTTTGTAATCGGACTGACACCTGCATAGTAATCGCCGCACTGACCATTTTCCAAATATGCCGAACATGTGCTAGTCAAAAGTCTCACATACTAATTTTGATCATAGTATGGACCACGACCAGCAAGGTTCCCACATAGGGTCTCATATGAGTTGTGCTTTTGAGGTACCTCCTTGTAAAGGTCTTATTGAAAGTCAAATAATTCTGTTTCAGTCCGATGTAACAGATATAAAATGATAAACGTTAGTGTAATTGTGTCTAAATATAGGATATGTGGAAGTTTCAATGCAGACAAGTTCAGATATCCTAAAAATCTGGACATATTTTTGATCATGATAAAACTATGAATCGAAGCCCGTAGACATTGCGTCCCTAATTTGTAGGATAAACACAAAAAAATTGTCTGCTCAAGTCATTCAATAGCGCGGTAGTGAAAAAGTTTATCAAATACCTGTGTATAAAATTCACAATGGCCGATATGTACGTAAACAAGATTACTGTAATGTGTTAGTTATATATTCTACACTTCGCCTATACAATACATAAGAAATAGTTTGGTTACAATAAAGTAGACTCATGTAACAGAATGGTTGTATAGTTGACAAAAATTGAATCTCGCACGGACGCAAACGTTCTTAAGCAGCTGCAAGATTGTTTACAATTTTGTTGTATAACTGTTACCTGCACCCCTTATACAATATTTTAAGTGGTTGAAGTGTCCTACGAATTAGATGTGCCCATGCCGCTTGTACTTATATGTTCTAAGATCATTTTACCAATGCTCTTGCATACAATGCTGCGTAAGGAATACAGTATAATCGTCCTTGCAACCCTAATAGGAGTGATAATTGTTAGTTGGGAGGTATTTTCGAATGATACGTATAATGTAGCGCTTCTTTCTATTTGGCTTGTGTAGGAGGAATGATAATTAGACAAGATTACAGTGCTTAAGCCTCATTGGCCCGCTTGTATGGCGTCTTCAGCGGCTACTCAGGGTTGGGCCACTCCAATCTAGGTAGATGGTGATACGACCAAACCGGGGTCCCCTTAAATTAGCCATGGAAGGCCAAAGTTCCGAATGATAGATTCTGTGACTGATAACATAGCTAGGCAATTGTAAATCAAGTGTCTATCTGTCTCACCCTACCATCCACATCCCCTATATGAGGGTATATTCGCTCCCGTCGTATAAAGCTACTTCTCTAGCGTAAATTGTCTAGTATAGATGTCTATTCCTAATTGAAATACTCGTAGCACAAAAACTGGAAGCGTAGAGAAAGTGTGAAATCTTATACAGGGTGACTTCGAAGTTGAGTCATTTATTTTAACAGTGAGTAGATCTGATCAAAAGAAATGTTTTTTTCCTTTACCATTTTTCTGGTAAAATTAAAGTAACAAAGTTATAGCCCTTTGGAAGTTTGAGTACCGCCCTGTCTCAATAATATCATGTACTCGTGTTTGGCAACAACGGATATAGTCCACCTTATCGGTTCATCGCATCGGAAACAAAAAAGCGAAAGAATTTGGAACGATGTTTATTTTATTCAGTTCAGTTATACATACAGTCGCGTGTGAATAGTGTCTGTTGCGTGGCTCAAACGAAATAAAAAATGGCACATGTTTATGCGGATCGGTTTCCCAATCGAGTGCAACCAACCCCTCGTGCCTTTGTTAATGTAGTACAACGGGCTCGTGAATCAGGTGACTTCAGACCTCACAGGGGACCTCACGATCAAATACAGGTCTGCACTGAATTACTTGTCGGGAGGATACTTTATAAAACAAGGTAAAAATTTTTTTTTATTTTTTTTTATTTTTACACACATATTTTGGTTTATCTTCCTTCTACAATCATTATCTGAAAATTAATGACTCAACTTCAAAGTCACCCTGTATAAATGAGTGGTGCAGCTCAGGAACCGCTGAACAGTGGATCAACTGTATGTCGCCGATGACAGCAGCAGTCACTTGAAACAATAAAAAAGTATATTTAGGTAACTCACGCTGGGCCATGCGCTTCTGCTGTATTAAAACTACATAAAAGGGTACTATAAAAGTTTTGGCATATGACTCAACCAACGAACGCAGCACGTCTGTTGATTTAGTTGTTCATTCGTATTGACAATGTAAAGTGTGTACTACGGCATCGTGGTCACGTAGTGAGATAAGGGCATTCTTACGGTATAACTTTACGCGTAGCTTGAGCATAGATCAGGGCTTAGAAGGAATGACGCTTGCATTAAGAATGATTGTCCTCATCATACGATTATATTCAGGTGGTAGGGAAAATTTAACAATTTAACTCTGGAGAACGCTGAGAGGAAAGGAAGGCCGCGAACGTCAGTAACAGGGGAAAAAAATGCTTGTTGAAGACCGGAGAGTGACATACCAACAGATAGAAGAGACTTACACCTTCATGCACCAGCAATTCGTTCAATTTTGCATGAGCATTTACAAGTAAGGAAACTTTGCTCTCTCTGGGTACCGCATAGCCTAACGGAAGAGCAGAAGACTCGTCCTTCGACTTGGTGCCGAAAGATGCTGAACATGTTTGATAAGGGGCAATCTCGGTATGTGCACAGCATCGTAACAGTTGACAAGACTTGGCTCTATCATTACGATATGCCGACCAAGGCTCAAAACAAAGTCTGGATCTTTGATGATGGGGACATACCCGGAGCTGTCAGAAAATCCCGATCTATTGAGAAAAAAATGAGAGCTGTATTTTTCTAATCGAGCGGGATTATGGAGCGTGTCGTTTTGGATTTTGGCTAAGTGGTACATGGAACAGTGCCGGCCTAAAGTCATAGAGTATATGAAAAACCTGCGGCCACAATCAAGAATAGATACTTGGTGTCTCCACCATGACAACACTACATCTCACCTTGCCAAAGCCTGAATCCGAGTATTTGACCACTACTGGGCTGAAACTTACTGAGCACCTTCCTTACAGTCCAGACCTTGCTCCATGCTCCTTTGCATTGTTTCTGTATTTAAAAATGAAGCTAAAAGTTAAACGGTTTTTCTAGCGATCAGGACCTTTTAAGGGCTTGGGACAACGCACTCCCAGGTGAAACTTGGCAGAGCTGGCTTGGGGTTTTGGTATATGGAGGAGTGTATTGAATGTCAATTGAAGTCAATAAATAATGCTGTAAGAGTACTTTGTATATGAGGTTTCACACCTTTTTGTGAATGCAACTGTTTTAGTTGGTGTCAGAGCTACCATTCTATTTCGCTGTTTCTTCACTAGTATAACTGGAAAATTCTTCGTAAAGTAAGCAGCCAGTCGTATCAGGTCACTGGTTTCAGCCGCACGTTTTGTCAGTATATCAACTGCGATGTACCGCTCATCTTTTGGTACTCCAATCAAATGCTTACCATAGTTTAGTAAACAACCTTGTGTCATATAGGTACCTGAAAATTATAGTGACAATCTGGCAACGTGGACACTATCACCGGCCGCAAAGATTCGAACGGGTGAATTTCTGTAATTCGGCTCAGATAGGATGAAAAACGGGAACAAAAATTACGTAATCACTGGGAATGTTTATTCCCGTTTCTTTTTGAGGCGGAGAACAACACGTGCAGAAAATTAGATCATCTGCCATTTTTATGCTGCCTTTGTTTGATAGCAAGTCGTTTATCTCTGATTGACACAACTGATTACATAACGGAGTTCTTAATCTTATTATTGTGGTAATAGAAAAGGCAATACATGTGGACAGTTGGAATCAGTTGCGCATAAAGTTGATCGACACTTTTTGCTTCCGACGCTGACTGGCGAGCAAGTATTGTAATTGCGAAAGTCATAATATATGTTATTTGGTTGTAATATCGCATGTACATATGTGCATCACAAAAAAACTATGTTCCTCATTTCCGTTGGTCTGTCTGTCTGCCTTCGGTTCTATCTGTGGGGCTTGACGCTAATCCTTGGCCCGTCTATAACTTGTAAGTACCCGTCTGATTTAAACACGAGTTTCACGCAAGACTACTTATATACCAAGGACGAAAAAGCTTAGTAGCTTTTGAAAATCGGCCAAGTGGTGGAGTGGAATAACGCCTAAAAAGGAAAAATAAAAGTTGCTCAAATTTCATTCTTTGACGTTTAAGAGGCGAGTATACTGTATCTACTATAGCACCAGAATCGACGGCGTCTAACGGCCACAGTGGTGACCCAGCTGACACTGCGAACTAGGATATGATTCCAATAGACAGCTTGCTGTTTTCACTTTCGCACTGGTCGATTCTTTTAATAGATGGCACTTTGTGCTATCTTATTTCGATAGATTTGATAGTTTGGATAGAGGATTGTTGCTCAGCTTTCGTTACTTATCCTATCTGATACCCAGCCTAGACCATATGAAGGAGTTGCCAAACACCACAAAACAGATGTCAATAGTTGGCTGTCTATGGTCGGTAATGAAATATATATTACCAGTGATAATATCTCATATCTCTCTCATCTTCGACAGATTGGCGGTGAAGCTTCTCATCTGATACCCCCAACATTTTTTTTGGAAATATACGGTAATTCGAACAATAGTTGATACCTTCAATATCACAACCCATTACACTACTAAAACAGAGACAGCTTCAACAGAACTGTGCAAACTATCTATATGGGACATGTAACACTCTGAAGAGTCTTTCCATGTATCTCCGTACCGTTTCTCTGGGAGCTTCCGTTGACGTCAAGGTTTGTCTACAGTACAATGGAAGTAACTCTACTTCGCTGACGTGACATAAACGTATCACTTAAAAGCATACATCCCGACAACTAAACGAGGCCGCCGCAGACGAGTGAATGAGTTATAGAAGGCTGCAGTGCAAATTTAATCCGTTGTATGATATTCATTCCGTACATTAAGAAGCGCCTAGCGCCAGATAGAGTTTGTACTCGGTTTCGGCAGCCGATCCTTAGATTACACAGGTCGAAAAACGAGAGCTGACCCTCTTATCCGTATCCTTATCCGCAGGATTTTGATACAGTGAGTAAGAATCCGTTGTCCAAATCTCTCAATTGGCTCTAGATCTTGTAAAGGTGCAAAAATAAGGATTTTTACCTATATGGCATGGCCAAATATTTTTCAGAAAACGATCAAAAAAATCTGAAAGTTGCCTTTTCAAATGCCGATGAGTTTGCCTAAATATTTTTTTCTTTGGCTGAGATATAGCACTTTGAAGTTTTGATTTTTATGATATAGATCGGTTTAGCTTTCATCAGAAGGATGTGATTTTTTATTTTAGAAAAAGTATGTAATCGAAAGTGAAAATATTAAACTCGGCCCTGATTTGGTAGGATGGGTTGTGGTTTGGGTATGTTTTAGATACTTTAAGGATTTAGTGCATTTGGATTTAGCGTACTTTTCAGGGGATTTATGGATTACATAGATGGCAGGTCTTATCTTACAAATTTACATTAGCTCGTTATACAATTTTGAGTGTACTATAATCCACACCACAACTTTGATAAACACCCCAAATATAGGCAATCATTGCTATTTTTGCACTTTCAGGTTAGGATATCTCGATAACTAGAGCCAAGTGGCATATTTCGGCCATGAATTTAGATTCAGCGCATTAATGACCTTTTGGGATATTTTCTGGGTGAAAATCTTGCCGGCTTCATCTGGCTTCCGCTTTACCGCCAATGTGGTTTTCCATCCTAAAACGTTCCTATTTATCTCTCAGTGCTACTATCTTTGAATGGCTGAACAGATTTTACTCTGTCATCGCTTAGAATAGTCTTTATGTAGGATTAAGAGGAAACACTCAAAATCTAACCTCTTACAGAAAAGACTGTGACTTATGGTGTAACGCAACGGACAATTTTAGGGCCGTTAATTTTTAGTGTACGTCTATAGCCTACTTAGCTTGAAGTCACAAGGCACAATACTATGCTCTGCAGATGGACCAGCGACACTTTATTCTGACAACGATTCCTGGGATAGCCTTAAAGAAACTGTTGAAAATGATATTATTTTAATTTCAGATTGGTTGGACACAAATATTTAGAAAACTATCTATATGCCCTTTACAAACCTTAAAAATATTTGAATATTTGGATTCTCATTTGAAGTGGAATTTTTATGTTGATCATATAGTAACTAATTCGAGACGATTATTATTTCAATCCAAGTATCTCACTAAATATTTAGATAATGAAACAATGAAGATGTTATATCATGCACTTACTGAAAATTGCCACAATTATGCCATGCTAGCTTGGGGTGGTGCGTTTATAAATCAAATTAAGCAGCTAGGGATAATACAAAAGCAATTTTTTTAATTATTTTCAAACCGACACTACATCCGTATGATATGTTATATTCCGAAGCGAGGATGCCCGATTCTAGGCAACTATTTTTTTACAATGTTGCTATCAATCTATTCTAAAATAAGACTAAACAAGTATGAAATAAGAAGTAAAGTTGATGATATTAAAAGAACACCATTTAAGCACAAAATGCTGGTCAAGGATTCTTCAGTTACCTTTCCATTGAATTTTATAACTTTCTGCGTATGTTCTATGCTTTTTGTGTGTTTTCGATCTCTACGGCCAGTTTCAGTAAGCTGCATATGAAAACCTTCTGCATCTCCTATTTTTTCAAGCCTTCCATAGCTACTGATGTAGTTAACTTTGATCTTTTTCAATAAATTGACAAATTATATCAAAAGTTTTATTTTGGACTTCTATTGTCTATACAATTTTTGAGAACACGACGTTTCGATTGATAAATTAGTTCCAATCTTCTTTCAGTTTTCAGTCCAACTGAAGTCGATTGAAGATAACTTATCAATCGGAACGTTGTGATCTCAAAAGTTGTATAGACAATAGAAGTCCGAATTAAAGCTTTTTAAACATCCACATTACAAATTTTCAATTACCAATTTATATGTCAGTTACTGAATGTTTGGCGTTTCGTTAAGCTATAATTCTGATCTCAATACATTAAAATAAGTGACGCTACTTTGTTCTAAAAACTTTGATACTGTACCGCAAAATGCAACATGTGTATAAAAGAAACCTGTATGCTTTTCAATCCGCTCATATATATATATAATTTGGAGCATACCGGTGGATGCCCAGTAATCTTCCGCGAATCCTGGAAATTCGCATTTCCTTCTTACTGTACTCGTATATCAAAACGTTAAACCTGTAAGCTAGTAATTTGATCAAACTGAAACCCAGCAGCAACTATCAGATTACCTGTTTTTGGTCGCGTTCGCCAATGACTACGTCTGCCGACAGCTACAGCTAGATTTGCTCTGGCCGCACACATAAATCTGAATATTTGCCTTGTCTGCCCTCATAGCTAGTGGTATATGAAAAACGGTGACGTGTACATCGCGGTGAACCCTAAATAAATAAATGTGTGTTCCCTTGGAGCCAAAAAAGGGATCTAGTCAATTTAGGTTGGGTTCAAGGCTGCCAAATCTGTTTCTATATACCTTTCATGCTTCTAAAAAATTATCCTTGTAAAAATGCGGCGGGTTGATTGATACTAGAGAGTCGTTCCTTTGAGGTCACAAACTTTCTGAAACGCTCCTCTAAGCATTTTGGCTACAATACATTATACCTATGTTATAACGTTTTTCAGAATTGTGGCCTATTTTCCTACATCCATCGTCCATTCGGCTACAAAAAGAACTGGAGTATATTCTTGTTCCAGTAGTAGGTCAAAAAGTATGATAATTAGTCATTTATTGACTTAGCAGCATATTGTACGCAAGTAGGTAGAACATTTGACGATTGACATCTACCAATGATTCGCCAAAGTGGATTTTTCGTCATTATGAAGTAAGATGAAGACGATAGGAAGACCCTTTGTAGCTCATACTGCCCGATGTTCTACGCTAAGAGCAGAGATGTCACACCACACCATCACGGTCAACTGCCAAGTCGTCGAAATTCTAGGTATTCACAGAGCAAACCAGCATTGGCTTTACCGTGTCCTGTAAGCGTGACCAACCGCATACAGGGCCGTTTCGTACTCATTAGCAAGACTCAGAGAGGAGCAAGTGAAGTGTAGGTTTCCATTCTTCACTGTTATACAACTGTGCAATAATCATATCCAGTACTATGGCTGGGATTATGTCAATATTCTTGATATCACAAAGTAGCATGCCGCCCTCTTCTAACTTCCATTTTATGATCGAAAAATGTCCGTCGTAATTTTCAGAATCTCCTCATTCTCCCACAAGGTCAACGCGGTTGTTTCCTAGGGATCGGTTTTGGCTAATTTTCTATTGCATACCAACTAAAGCATGACGTTTTGTTGGGTTCTATTTGGATCTCCTTAAAACTGCTCCAGGTTAATATACAGGGTGTTTCAGAACTTTGGGATCAAACTCCAGTGTAACAGTAGGAAACATTTGAGTATAGGGACCCATATCCGGAAAACTGTCACTGCGGCACTACGGCCCTAAGACGCGTTAAAATTTAGAAAGGCGATGGATTGCCTAAATAGTATTTAATGGATATGGGTCACTATACTCAAATCTTTTCTACTGTTACACTGAATAACTCCTAGAAGTTTGATCCCTTAGTTCTGAATCACCCTGTACTACAACTTTTTGTATATGTGAAACCCGATACCGACAGCGTTCAAATATTTAGAGGAAAGAATGTTAACATTAATTCTAAATTAGTTGAGCGATCATTTCCAGCGCTACTATAGTGTGCCTCACTTAGGAAGCACGTAAAATTAATAGCGGTTTTGTGCTTCCCAATTAGCTCTTGTTAATCATTTACGGGATCTATTAACTAGATTGGACAACAATGAAAATTTAACTACATGGAACAAAGCCCTACTGCCTGCTAACGAAAGGTATCAAAGCACACACCATTAAAAACGTGTGAAAAATATTATGACTACGGCAATTTCAGTTACTTATTTAACTCTTTTCAAAAGTTATAGTATTGTAAAGTTATTTGATTTGGAATAAGTTTCGCTGATTATTTGAAACTTGCTAGTACATAATGAAAAAATAAAATCACTGAAATGCAATTCAAGGACAGCAATTCATTTTTAGCATTATCTAAAATAAAACTCCGAGGAAAAAACATTTTTGAGGATTCCAAAGAAATTTTAATAATCCGATTTTTTGACCGCCTAAGGTCAGTAGAAGTGGGAGAAGGATTTTCCTACAATCTCGACACCCTCGCGACAAAGGAGCGGTCGTATCGGCTAGTTCTGTATGTACGAAGATCGACATGGTTAGGGTGGGAGGCCAGAGCCAGGCGGGCATCATGGAGGAGAGCTCTGATTAGCACACCTCGTTGGAGTAGCGGTAGAAGAGAGCTAGATCGCTGTCGGCCCGCCGGTGCGAAAGTGTCCCGAGACTGTCTGCGCGAGAAAAATCATCGATCATTCGGACAGCCCTCTTCTGGACAGCATCGAGCATGAAATAAAGTAGTCGGGGCGACTAAGTGTTACCTGGACCTTGTATGGAGCGAGGAGGTGATGCGAAGAAAAGTACTTCTCAGCCCCAAATAAATAGCCTAGCTTTTCCCAGCAGCTACCGCGGTTGACGACATATGATCATGCCAGATTAGCCGACTTGCCGAAATTAACGCTTCTTTGGCAATACTCCATCGAAACCGGATGAGCGCTAGGATGCTTTTTGTTCGTCAAGAAGGTACAGTACTGTGTTTTGGATGCATTAAGCTTTACAAGATTGTTGCATACTAAAGCAGTGTTAACCTCCAGGTATCTCGTCAGAGAGGAAGTCTCTGCTACTTCTCTTTTTTCTAGCTCACCAGCTTGTCGCTATAAATTCCCTCATGTACAAGCAGAGTGCAGTCATCTGCAAAGCTGTGGATTGGGTTGATCGTACAGGGAGCCTCCACGGATTGTCGGAGCCAAGACCGATCCCTGGAGAGCACCTGCGTTGACGTTGTGGGATGAAGAGGAGAACCTGTCAATCAAGACGGATATCCACATGATGGAAGTTTGCCTAAGATTGACTGAACGCTTTCGTGATATCAAGAGTAACGACATGGGCCTCACCATAAGACTGGATGAATTTACTCCACAATTGCGTGACGTAAGGTAGGAGGTCTCCTGTGGATCTCCTTTGAGATGGATTGGTTGAGCTGGTCCCAATCGTACATATAGGCAGTGAAAGCAATTGACTTGCTGGTTGAGGAGAGACGCGTACTCTGTAAAATGGGCATCGGAGCCAGAGACAATAAAAGAGAGGTGCTTCTTGTTAGATGGTAAGAGAGGTAGAATGCATTTTGTCATTGTGCATTGACCAGGAGGCTGATTCTATTTATTGAAACCTGGGTTGACAAGAAAGCGGTACTGGTAGATTACCATATTGCACAGACGTGGATGTTATGACAAGTACATAAAGACTATTCTTTTATACCTATTGTTGCTTGACCGACATAGCTTAACTCACAGATTCAGGATATCTAGATATCTATCTAAAAAGGGTAGGAAAGAGAGGGTACGCGAACTACATGTATTGCAATCACCTTCTCCTGAATACCTCGAGTGTGGTAGATGGATTAAGTACCAGAGACTGCTAGAATTGACCTGCGTCGAGAGGCTCACTAGTTACAATGTTGCTCAGGCAAATGGGTAGACATTCAAACAAAAGTGTGGCGTATGGTGCTGAGCAAGGTAGAGATTGACAAAGCAACGCTACCGACCATGAAGAAATGCATTACCGTGGTGGGACGTGTAGTGAATAACTGAGGGCATTTAGTGAATATGACGCTTCCGGAGAATCTCGCGCTTCGGACAAGAAAAGCAGACAGGGCGGTACAACTGAGATTTGCTATGAAAGCTGTTTTGTGTCACAAAAATACATTTCTTAAAGTTGTAGAGACCATTTGTGGATAGCAAAAAAACCTCATAAAGGCTTACACTTAACTGTATTTAGGATACCTCATAATGCTAGTTAGGACTCAGTTTACCGTTTCAGATTCCAAAAGAAGCTGTTCCTACTCTAAAATAAAAATAAATACATGATGGCATTCGTACCACCTTACCCTGGATACTCTACTTAGCGTTTGCAATTTATATCTAGCTCCTGCAAATGCATTTAAAAGGGAGAGTGTATCTTAGAATGTAGCAATTACTCAGCATAATACGATTACCAGGCTAGCCCGAGAAAATTAAACTCGGTAAATACAAATTATGTGCTTTGATTATTGTTGTTATTAGATTGCGAACAAGGAAATTGAGTTAAGCAGCTCAACTCCAATGGTGTTACTTCTTACCTCATCTACGCACTATACAGATGGAAAGGACTATCTCATGGGAGCGGAGCTAGAGTGATGCACTAAAAGGCAAGGACTAATACTGCTTCGTAGTAGGAAACTTCTTCGCCGCATCGAGAGATAAGCATTGTAAAGCATGACAACATGTGATTAGGAGCTCCAAAAATGGAAAAAATCGGAAATTCTCCGCTTTTCACTCATACCTTCCTGATGATTACTCACTCGTTACTGCAATGATTGTCATAAGTTCAAGGATATACTCTGAAGTTAAAGATCATTCATTTTTTAGGATCAAAAGAACCATGAGATGATACTACATCTTCCCCACAAAACAAACTACCTTGTTTATGATACATTGTTTCATCAAGAATAACCATACTTCTCGTTGCGCACTATTAGATTGCATTTTGGTATAAAAAATATAATAATATACGAGGGCGGCTCAGTAAGTGTTTCACGACAGAGGGCGTTCCTGAAGGAAGTTGTTTTGATCATCGTGTGCTGCCATCTATCAAACTACTACACAACAAATTTCCGTATGATTGATAGGTTAGTTTGGATTTGGCAGCCATTCGAGTAATACGTGTTTCGTGATTTTCGCTAAGATGGAAAAAGAGCAGTATCGTTCGGTAATTCGCTTTCTGCTTTTAGATGGGAAAAAATGTGAGGAGATAAAAGCAAAGATGGATGCTGTTTATGGGGACACTTCGCCATCCATGACCACAGTTAGATATTGGTTCAACGAATTTAAATGTGGACGAAGCTCCGTTTTTGATGAGGATTGACCGGGATGCTCGGCAGATGCGGTTACTGAGGAAATCATTCAAAAAGTCTACGTCATGATTCTTGCTGATTGACGAACGAAAGTGCGTGACGTAGCAGAGGCCGTAGGTGTGTCGACCGGATTGTTTGGAGCAATTTAAGCGAAATCCGAAGGCGTTTTTTAGACGAGTTGTCACCGTCGATGAAACCTGGATTCACCATTACACACCAGAAACTAAGCAACAATCAAAATAATGGTTTTCTCCCGGTAAATCCGCTCTAAAGAAGGCAAAGACGGTCCCATCAGCCGGAAAGGGCACGGCGATGACTTTTTGGGATGCGAACGGCGTCATCCTCGTGGATTTTTTAGAAAAAGGTAGAACGATCACTGGACACTGAGTTATTGGACCGCTTCGACAAAAAATTGAAGGAGACACGGCCAAATTTGACGAAAAAGAAGGTGCTGTTTCACCACGATAACGCACCAGCACAGGCATCCAGAGTTGTTGCCGCCAAATTGCATGAATTGCCCCCCTGGCCCCTTGCGACTTTTTCTATCTTTCTAAAAGGGGGTTATGTTGAAAAATAAAAAGAATTTTTTTGGATAAAATGGTGTTTTAATTTCTAACACGGGTACTTATTGAACCGCCCTCGTATAATACAGTATGCTATATGATAACGAGTGCGATCCATAGCAGCCATTCCATTTATATCCAGTATACAGTGACTTTGTAAAATTAGGGAGCGATTGTGGGCCAAAGTGAAGCTAGAAATAGCTAGAATGAAAATTTATTTATCCGACATAGATCAATAGTCGCATTGTCCCATTAATTATGTACAACCCGTTCCCAAAATAACAAAATTCAGTTCAATACTCCACTGAATCATTTATTTTGTTTCGTTCCCAATGTATTGTCATGGACCCAAATCCTGTACTGCTAAGCCGTAAACCGATATCAATTTATACGCATGAGGCTGGATGAATGAAAAAAAAAGTTTATTCGAAAGCTGAAACTATCATAGAAAGATACCAGGAAAACTCAAATGCAAATTCAGCACGTAAGATCATTAAAAGTTAAAGGTATCATCCACACATTGGGGATCCGGAAAATCCGTATAGGGGAAGAGTAGGTAATACGCCCCACTTTTTTTCAAGGGCCTATTGAAAGAAAACATTTGAAGATATCGGCAAGATCTTAATCAGGGGCATAGCTTGGCTCTTTTACAACGTAAAGACAGATGTTACATTGATCTAAATCGTTTAGACAGATATTGATTGCATATTTTCCAGAACCTTGAGTGGGGCGTTTTGTCAACTGACCCTCAGGTAATACGCCTCGCACGAGTTGCAAAATGCCCCACTACCTTCAATAGTATATTAATTTGAAGATATAAGCAATAATTGAAAAAATGAACATTCAAATAACTTTAATGAATATCAGAGTAAGATACAGCACTTCTGATGAAATATAACTAGAATATTACTTTTGTACAAACAAAAATGAAATGATAATTCGACACTATTAGTGTTTGATGAAGTGATAAAATGAATCTTTGAAATATAATACATAGGTATATAATGTTTATACGCATGAATGGAACTCATTTCTGGATAGATGCCCTTTTAGCTTTTCGTCCACAACGATTACACATAGGAGCATACATTGTACAAAATTCATGCAGCCATGCTGAACAAGTGGGACATTGGATCCAATCCTCTGTAGATTGTGTTTGGTAATAGTTTACAGTACATTCGGCACATCTGTTTGGATCCTCATCAGATAGCTCTTCTTCCGACTCCTCAAACGTCTCCATATTTTCATCATTGCTATCTGAAGACGATGAATCCCACGCATTCTTCTTTGGCTTCTTCTTTAACACCTTTTTACCTTTTACTCTACTAAGGTCATCCCTTTTCTTCGTATTAGTCACTTTTGTTTTAGCCTTCTTGAGTTTATTACTCTCAGCTTCAGCTTTAATATTTCTTTTATTTGCCAGTAATGTTCTTTTCTCAATATTTTCCGGCGAAGTGAGAATGATTGCTGTTTGTTTCCTTTTGGACAGATTTTTTGGTAGTTTGGGCACTGGATGTATTTCACTTAGAACTTTGGAAGGCGTTTCTTTGTCTTTTACATCAGAAGATGGAATGGCTTCTTCAGGCGTTTTATCACAAATGCCTACTTGTTGGGATGCATCATTTTTTGGGTGCTTTTGCGGCGTATTCACAGATTCGTCATCATGTAGGGAGACTGGAGTGCTGTGGAGACCTGACGTTCCTGGCTGTGACAGAATCTCAGTTGCTGGTGCAGTATTTCCTGTAAGACTCTCATCAGTACTTCTTGTACTTTGATTGTTGACTTCGTCAATGTCAACTAAATTTTGCTCTTGTAGCGAATCTGATAATGAGAAATGATAGTCTGCAACAGCATGGGGATCAAATGGATAGATACCGCAGCACTTCAACGCTGAAACACCATTGGATACAGTGGCGGCCTTACCCCAAGCCTTGCCAATCAGTTTTGAGACATCATAGCGCGTCAACTTCTTTTCTCTATTTTGTACCATCCAAGATTTAGCTTCTTGTGCAAAAACATTTTGAGTGGCCTAAAAAAGGCCTTGTCAAGAGGCTGAAGTACATGCGTTGTGTGGCTTGGTAGGCATAACAGTATCACATTATTTTCTTTGGCTACTTCTAGTACCCGAATATTGTTACTATGCGAACTGTGACCATCTAATATTAATAAAGTCGTTCGAGGACCTTTGTGTCGTAAAAATACTTCTTAAAACCACTGCATGAACAAGTCCGAGTTAATATAGGATGATTTTTTATTCATAAGGACTCGTGATCCTGGTGGAAGCCCTTCAGAAAACTGGGGCTTAGTGTAAGTTCCCTTATATGGCCCATAAGTCCTTTGAGCTGGAAAAAAAGGAATAAAACCAAACTAGTTACATTATGAAGAATTATTATATTTTGTTATCATCTTTATTGAATGGGAATTATGTTTTAAAAATCACATCATCTAAATGCAATCCATTACGATCACGGCACTTATATAAACGACGTCTAAAATTGTCGATGACTGCGCGGCAAGTCAACACTGTAATGCTTGCCATTTCTCTTCGGATATTTTCTTTCAGGACATCAACTGATCGCGGAGTGGTGTCGTACACTTTACTCTTGAGGTAGCCCCATAAAAAGAAGTCCATTGGGGTCAAGTCTGGACTATGTGGTGGCCAGGAAATGTCTCCTCTTCGAGAAATTACTTTGCTGGGAAAAAGTTGACAGACGACGGGCATAGAAGTGTTGGAGGTGTGGGCAGTTGCTCCGTCCTGTTGAAACCAGGTCTGCGTATTATAGCCTGGAAAATTTTGCAACGGTGTTGTCAAAAACTCCTCTATCATTGCTACATACCGCTCCGAAGTAACAGTTAATGCGCGACCTCTGTCGTCCTCAAAAAAATAAGGGCCTACGATGCCATGCGCTGACATAGCAGCCCAAACTGTAACTTTAGGGCTGTGCAAGGGCTTCTGATGCTTACGCCTTGGATTTTCGGGGCTCCAATAACGGCAATTTTGTTTATTTACATGCCCGTTTAAATGGAAGTGAGCCTCGTCCGAGAACAATACATTATTGAGCGAAGAAAATCGATTCAACATTTCATTCGCAAAGTTTAGTCTCTGAATAGCGTCATTATCTTTTAATTCCTGCACTAACTGAATTTTGTAAGCGTGCAGACGTAAATCTTTCCTTAAAATCAGCTGTAAAGATGTTCTGGGTACGTTTAGTGCACTGGAACGCTTACGAGTAGACTGGGTAGGATTTTGACGAACAGACTGTGCCACAATGTTGATGTTTTCTTCAATACGAGTTGTCCTTGGTCGACCCCACCGCTGTTAATCTAACGTCGAACCAGTCTCTTCGAACTTAGCAACCCAGTTCTTAATCGTTTGAGCTGTTGGACACTTTGTAAAATTGTGTAAATTGTGGTATTCTCGATATTTACGCCGAGCAATGGTTGCCGAAACATTATTTTGATAAAACGCGCGCACACAAAAAGCACGATCCGCTCCAGTGAAACACTCCATGGCGACTGAATTCCCAGACACTGAAAATACTGCCCCCACCTCGCCCGCGCCGCTCACGCTCACCCGTTAAATTTTATTCAAATTTGAAATTTCAAAGGACTTATGGACCACCCTGTATATTAATGTAGGAGGCATGAAATTACCTCCAGCATTGCAACATGCTATAACTGTCACATTTTCACCTTTTTCACAACTTGTGAGAGTATATACATCTTTGACCCCTTTTGTTGCCACTACTTTTCCTGGCTTGTTATTAACCTGAATCCCTGTCTCATCCATGTTATATATATCTTCAGGATGAGATGCAAAGTCATTTTCTTCGTAAATTTTGGCCAAAAGGTCATAAAAATATTGAATGTCTTTTCTGTTTACTCCATATGCTCGTGCAAGTGATAAGCCTTCTGATTTTCTTTGAGTTAGTTCTGGATTTCTTTTCATAAATCCAGTAAACCACACCCTACCAGCTGATCTTGACCTTTCAGAAAATGTATGTTTGATGTCAAGTTTTTTTGCTAACTGGAAAGCCATTTCCCTCACATCACTTCTGTCTGGTGCAAAACCAACTTTTTCCAATTTTTGTATATGTGCTACAAGTTTTCTTTCATATTCAACTGAAAATACAGGGTTGCGGCCAAGGGGGACCTTTGATTTTCCCGTTATAAGGTGTCTTCTCAATGTTCTGGATGGTATTCCAAAACGTCTGGAAGCCTCATTAATGCCCATAATTTTTCCCCGGACTTGCTGCATCGCCTCTTCCAAATCTTCAGCTGCCCATGACGCTCGTAGTGACTTCCGTTCATATTTTCGTGACATATTCTGGAAAACATAAGAACCATGAATAATATTTGCGGTTTTAATGGTGGGGCGAATTATAAACCATACAATGGGGCATATTGTAAAATATGGTGTCTAAAACGCCCCACTCTGATGCAAGAAAGGAATTTTAGGTTATGTTGTTTGACACACACAGAGCATGAAGCCAATTTTATATGTTTTAACATGGTGCATATAAGTTTGGAATAAAACAAATAGTATTAACGATATATAAATTTGTTTGGAACTTACCACAAATTGTCCGACCACTGAAAAACTATCCTTTGCAATATTTTTTTAACAAGCTACAGCACGCGTGTAGGAACATAAACCATGTTGCCGGCAGACTTTCATCGATGCGCGGATGCCGCATTGTGCCGAAAAAGTGTGCTTGTTTCAGTGAAACGCTAGTGGGGCATTTTGTCAACTGGGCCATATTACCTACTTTTCCCCTATGCTTTAGTCACCGGTTGTTGCAAAAAATAATAATAAAATAGTAATGATGTTTTTCGCTATGATTATTTGAAAGTATGTGGGCAATTGCTACTGATAATCACGATAAACAGGTAGCTACATTGATTGATGGAATAGTTTCTGCTTCAAAAGCGATCTGAAAGGAAAAGAGAAAAAGTGACGGTTTTTAAGGATAATCATACTAGCTTTTGCAAAGTTTTGTTATGTTAGTATGACCTTTAAACTACATGTACCAATACTTAGCCCAATATCGGGTTGTTTTCAGAAAATGTGAAGTGGACTGGTCAAAGACAGACAAGTTTAAACGTCTCGTAATATGGAATCGAAGCATTTGTATAAACTCCTTTTCATATCTTAACGTGTTCTAGCAGCCTCCTGAAAATAATCTGTAACATCCTGTATAAAAAATGAAAAGCATCACTGATGCTTAGGGTCTTGTCACAGATTTTATTGAAAGTATGAATGCAGCAAATATTGAACCGGTTCGAATACAATAGGGACAATAAATGGTAAGAATACAGAGATACAAGGTTTCGTATAAATCAATGTTATACCAGATATAGGTGGATGACAGGCGGAGGATTATAAATATTAAAAAGCTCATAAAATGACGATTATATTTTTCATATGGAGGCATTGAAAAATTCAAGAAAATTGACATTCTCTGATTTGTAATATCACGATTTTATAATGTGCTACATACTAATCAGAACATGTTAAAACATGTGCCACAATAAGTTTTGCAGAGAAGGATTAGCCTCAATGGCTTGTAATTGTGAATAATGTAAACAATTTTCGAATAACCCAATTTTGAAATTGAAGAATAAAGTAGCTGGACTTAAAAACACAAGCAACGCTCCATACGCTATAACCTTGCTCCAGAACAAAGCTGTGTTACTTTTTGCTTATCTGAAAGTCCAGCAGGTCAAGTATTATATTAATGCCAAACATGCGTTATTTCGACTTGGATGCCAAATTCTCGGAAGTTATTTGCGTACTTGTTTTATAAGGATTCATAAGTGTCTTATATAAATCTGACATCCTGGATCATGTTTTGAATTACAAAATGAGGGTGATATCTGCTGAACCAACTATGTGAGTAATACATGTTTAAGCTAGTATATGTACAGATTCATTCAATGATATTTTTAGGTTGTTTCTTGAACACAGAACAGGAACTTAAGCGACTATTCTAAAATTATTTTGTTGATTGATAATTTTTCAAAAATCTGCGTTTTGACAAAGTTTTCAGTCTCCTCCTTGCCGTCTAATGCCGGACTAGGGTAATTTTTTGTCGAGTTACATACGGAGTTTTTTCAATAGGTCATTACTCTATATTATTTTAGTGGAACAACATTCCTATATCAAAGAACCTGTCATCTAGCTAATATAAAACTTTATCTCCAAAAATTTTGTAAGCTCTTTATATCAGAAATGACACGGAACTTGTCAAAGGTCAAAATACACCAAAGGACCCTTTAATATCCGCTCCATGTTTTGAAACCACCCTGTGTACTATATATACGAGCCCAAGAATTTGCCTGCATAAGCATAACCTGGAATACTCTGCATATCTAACGTACATATAGGGTGTCATTCCATAATGATATATCCTGTTTCTCGTTTAGTGGCTCTGGATACTGGAGACACACATCGCAATAGCCATTACTTGAACTAATGAACCGTTTTCAATGGTATTAAAGCCACTGAGGTGAAAAATCACCATCGCGCGCGATATTGCCAGTTTCCGACAATCATATTGCGAGAGAAAATGATACAGTACCACATATTATTCGGTTCATGTTATTTAGAGAACATTCTTGATTCATTTAAGTTTTTGCGATGATAATAATAAGCACTGTTGTGAATTTGCGATCATTTAAAAATGTTAGTTCTGTCGACTCATTATTATTGAAATAGAGATGAGCGGGTGTATTTTCTGGCAGCGCGTACCTGAGCAAGTTTGAGCGTACTGGGTGGCGCAGACCATCTGTTACAAGGAGGTATCGAAACGTGATAGTATGTCAATCTTGTTCTCTTGGAAGGATCTATCCGAATATATAATAAAATGCCCATCCACTTTAAAAAAATGCCAAAATCTGTCACTGTTCTGAAACCGTATGTCTCATGTTTTATTGCGCAGTCAGATAGAGATTGATATGACGTACCATAAGGATTTAATGATTGGTTGTCGAATTATAAGGAAGTCAATCTACAAAAACGCTTAACTTTGACAGCCCACCATTCCGCGATTTTGCAGAATAGTGATTTTAAATTCTAAGGTTATAAACTACTAATGAGGAGGTTCAAGGTGAGGTATCACACGATCACCTATTCCACTTAAAATATGTTCAAATATGGCACCTAGTCGATATCTTGAAATTGTTAACTGCTAAAGCATGGACGAATTTTATTTTAAAAAGATGGCATTGATGTCAGTCAAAAATTTCAATTTGGTTTCAACGTCACTAAAATAAGACCTGCTCCCAGTTTACTTGATGTAAGTCTAGGTTGATGTTATCTAAATTGAAGTGTTTATAGTCTCTGAAAGTCACATACTTATGCTATTTATGGAAACTACAAAGTACGTCACAGAAAACCATTTGATGGCCACTAATGATATCAGCGTTGATGGTACCATTTTCACCGCAAACCTCAACAACAGACAGAAATATGGGATCCAAGAGAGTGCTACTTGTCTCAGTAATACATAGTGGCATCTTCGATAATTTGTGTAAAGCCATATGACTGAAAGCATTCACTGATATTATTATTTTTTATCAATAAGTTAACGTTTAGATCACCTAATATGATTAAATTGTCGTATTCAGTTACTAGGCAAATTATCGAGACATTCGATAGCATTCAAAACATTTTCACTCGGAGGTCTTATACATTACTCCCAGGTAGTAACTACAGTTACCAACTTTAAATTTAATGAACATATGCTCCAAGCAAGCATCTGTGCAGGAAGTGAGTACTTCGTACTTGATGTTGCTTCTAATATAAATAGCGACCCCACCACCACGGGATGGCCTATCATTTTTACAACAGCTGAAGCCAAGGATATTGTCAGTTTCAGAGCTAGTACATTCGGACAACCAAGTTTCCGATACAGCAACTATATCTAATTTTTTTTCAAAAACTAACTCTACAAAATCGGCAAAATTGTTAAGTAACGACCTTACATTTATGTGAGCTATTCTAATATATTTTTTATTGATTGTAATGATTACCATTTTTATAAAATTTTGAGTCAATATATTTACTCGCTTGATAGATTTTTTGAAAATAACTTTAGCACAACTGTATTCTTTTTGAACGTCCTTTGCCAGTTTGTTCTTTAAATTTCATTAGAAATCTGTACGCTCCTGCCTTCTCCCTGACCATCGCCTGCAGGATATGCGATCGCGATAGACGAGCAACGGGGGTTCTATCGACCCGTTCACGGCTCCCAACGTTAGCTCTCTCAGCTGATTGGCCGTTGCTCCGAGCCGCATTGGGGAGCATGCCATGCTCCCTTTTTGACATGGGAGCATACGCTCCCCAGCAAAGTTGTTGCATGTCTGGTGTTCAGAGGGCGATCACGAGCTTATATAGGGTCACAGAATGCTCACTGCGCAGTGCGCATGGTAACCGGTAAGCAACGCGATATGTACATGGGTGTACCCCGGAAAGGGATGCATGGATTAAAGGACAAACAAAATACGGCATTCAAAACCACAATGTTAACTATCGTAGTCGGGCATGCTGATTTGCCGTTTGAACTTTCGATGAACGCCATTTCAGTTTCAAAAGCTTTTGTCAAAATATACATGGATATACAATAATATAATTTTTAAAACTTTCATGTTGATCAATATTTTAATTTGTGATGTGTATGTTGTTCATGTTGTTCACCAATTAAAATAGTTTTTCACCGTTTTTGGATTGCATGTCTAGAAATGTTGTAAGTATCCTATGAATGACATTGTAATGGATTTTAATTTTCATACTATATCCACTCTAGTGCTTCTTGATGAAGGAAATTAACATTTCTGGAAGCTAGGTATAAACAAGGCCAAACTTTCAATCTGGCCTGAATTCTTTCCATTTTAACTGCTAACATCTAGATATTTGTAGTTGTATTAAAGCACCAATGGTATTGTTTACGAATTTGTGATTACAGCTGAAGTACAGAGTAATTCCAGCTTAATGCACTTGGTATGGTACCAGTATCCAAAAACAATTTTAAAGAACGGAAGGTGTTTATTAACGTATTGCTGGCCACACGACTAGCAGTATCGAATTGTAAGTCTCTGGCCTTTTAGCCCAAAATTGACAAAATCGGTATCTCCAGCTCATCGAAAATCGTCTGCACAAATAACGAAAGTGGACGTTAGAATGAAATTTATGTGCCCTTTAAAACATGTAAACGAGGTTCAATAATTACAATATACAAGGTATCGTTTTTGGGTAAGACGGTTTTGTCAAATTGTGACTAGCCCGGTGTTTTCCAATCGAATCCTAGACGAGTCGATAGCATAAGCTGAGTATGCATACCAAGTTTCAGAAAACGAGCTTAACTATCGGATATTTATATATATATATATATATATATATTTATAATCACCTCAGTAGCCACTGGTTAAAATATCTCCTTGTTCCAAAGAAACACCCTGTCTAAGCTTCCAAAATCACTGCAACAGTTTTTGTCTTCTATAATAAAGGGATGGGCAACAAAAAATATACCTAAAATTCTCACCACACGCACTTCTTGAGAGAAACCTTTAACTTTAATTAAGAAAAGTCTTACTGCTCACGCCGAAGAAAACAGAGGAAGAGTAATTGGGTCAGGTTGTAAAGTTTTAATTCTTTTAATTTTGCTAGGTCATCGAACCCTAAACAGTTTTTATGCGAGTTTTTAATTAGCTTACTCAGCACAGGGCTTTGAGATGTTCAGCTTGTGGAATTTGGTAATTAGTGGCCTACAGATAGGTACAACGTAATTAAACAGAAAATTGCTTAGATCGGATTAGCTTCCGGACTTTGTTCCATTTTGTTTCACTTTTCTTTGAACGCTGCCTGCTTCATTATTTGGTTATGCTGAGTAGCGCGATTTGCTAGATAATCGAGATCTCAAGATCGATGACCTTTTTATTACCCCAGGAACGATCAGCGACAATATACATTTCTTCAGTCCCTATATTCAACTACTATTATTTCGCAAATTCTTCACGCACATACATATAAATATATGTACTTCTGATAGAGTCAGGTTGTTCAAGCAAACTCTGGTGTAGGGCTTAGAGCTAATACCCTCAGATTGCCATGTCCTAGTGGTCGATTTTGGCAACAGCTGGCCTACGTGCATCACTCATAATGATCAGAAACATACCTCTGATAAAGGGGAATACTATCTGTTTTTGTTCGTTGTCCGATGTGACCTATACCGGAATGATGATCCCTAAAAAGGGTGAAATAGCGCATATGTGGTTGGACATCATCCTTTGCGATTTGGATATGCTCATAAACTGAGTAATAAGGAGATCTTCATTTTCGACAAGAGTCGAGAGATTTTAAAATCTGTTGATTCTTAAGTGAATATACAAATTAATCAGACAGGGTATTGCATCTTCATTGTATAACCAAAAGAGAAACACAATACAGTATTGTTGGTACGAGAGCATAGGATCTTCAAAACGAATCTACCTATTTGTTTTACAAAAAATCTTTTTTTTAATATAAAAAATCTTATTTTGTTACTTTAATCATCTCCAGTCAAGGTCATAATTGTGGGATAGTTTTTACTGCCCACCGACGAGGTCCCTTTTGAGTGTGAGGCCCATAGTAAAAGGCGAATTTTTTGTAATAATCATCCATCAAAACATCGAATCACTTTAATGCATAAAAGCTCTCGAGTCTACCGGACTCCACTTTCACCAATTATGAATCAAACGGAAATAATATACATACGATTACATTTGAGACATACCAAACGTATATGGTTCTGATGTCGTCTGGATGCTTCTGAACCAGTCTCGATTAAAGTAGTAAATTTAATAAGAAAGTTACCAAGTCGATAAAATCCTTCGTACCTCCCTGACAATATCATTACAAACAAACCACGCATATAATTTATAGCGTATGCACTAACTGTCCTGTATTATATCAGCCGCCGTCCGTTCATTTGACGCCAAAGCGCTGATGAGGGTGGGACAGCTGAAGCTGAATCAGCTAGGCTACGATCGGAAGCTTCGCGTATCGTTCAAGAGGTGGCAGCACATTGATGATCTTCCGCGGAGTTACGAGTAGTTGAGAGTTATGGAGGCTGGATAATTTATAGGCAATGAAGATTAGAGTGAGAATTGCATGCCAAGCGACGTGCATAAAAGTGACATAAATAAAGGTTCATACATAATATTTTATTATGGAGGAGCCTTGTTAAGCAGACGTATGGGAAAATATGTAAAATACGATTTTAGATAAAATGTTGTCGCTTCGAACAGGATGTCATGGTCTGAAAATACTTATTTTCAGCAGAAACAATCCAATATCAAAACATTTTTTTTACAACCGTACAAGAGAGCAATACATCGTCGTAAAGCTTGTGAAGGACAAAATTAGACCAGAACACGAAACAGCGTATATCACGATATGAGGTACCTATCTGACAGAATTTTTTGTGCTTAAGGCCGGAACTGAAAGCAAAGCAAGGCAGTACTCGAATATGAAGTTGGTATACTTCAAACTATGTGTGGAGTTTCTAGCACGCACACCTTCTTTTTGCGAGGACTTTCGAAAATGAGATATTATGGTTCTCGGATGTTATATGACATGTATGTCAGGAAGAACCATGTCACTCGTTTCCATTCGTTTGCCTGCCTGTATGTCTGCCTGTCTGTCTATCTGCCAGCCTATCTGTCTGTCTGTGTGTCTGCCTGTCTATCTGTCTGCGCGTTTGGATGTCTCCCTGTGTACCCGTTCGCTGATCCTTGGAACGCCTATAACTTGAGACGTACAACTCGGATTTGGATAACATTTTCGCATAAGGTCACTACTATGCCAAGGAAGAAAAAGCTCTGTAGGTTTTAAAAATTGAAGCAGTGCTAGGAGCAAAAACATGAAAAATAGAACTCGGCCAAACTCATTCTTTTGACGTTTCACGAGCTACTGATCATTGTCAGGATATTTTTCAGGAGTTGTAGAGGGTGTCAGCGAGTATATGAAATTTTTTTTGATGTTAATTTATCTACATGCTCCAAACCCAATCCTATGCACATATTAGCCATATTTCACACATCATAGATGTCCCCGTTCCTTTGTCTTTAAAACTTAGAATGATAGAGGAACGTTTTCATTTCGCGTACTTCTGCTATCTAAGCTCACCGCCTGGCATACTGCAGCGCACAAGACATATACACGTCATCAACGATAACTCGCTGCAGCGTTGCCGCGTTACCAGATGGTCAGTAACTACCGGAAGAGCGGGGAAATAATGTCTACGGACTAATTGAATGTGACTGATGAACTCCATCCGTTTTATTTTATGTTGTACATGTTCGTAACTTTCTTGTCAGAGGATTTAAATTGCGCTAAGCTTGTGAACTGATGGCGGCGTTTCGTAGAACGTGTAGAGTCAACTTATTTGACGCCATTTTTTTCTCTACAAAAAATTCAACGCTAACAATGTAGAACGTGTTTCCAAAGACGGCAAATATCCAAAAGGTACTTGTTCTATTTAAAAAACTATTAAAGTGCAACAAAATTGATAACGATATTTGTTTCCTATCAAAAATGTTTCTGAATTTATATAAACTATTCACTACAACCACAATGATTTCAAAAGGTAAGAAACCCAAAGTACATACACCTTTGCCATTTTTTAGGAGGATTTCTCGCAACTGAGACCGAGGCCCCACGTGTGATTTTTGTTATAAGAAAACGTAATTTTTTTATACCCGCCAAAAGAGAGTAGCATTAGGAATAGTAGTCTAACGGACCATCCGTTAGATTTTTGTTTCGTGTTTCGCCCATCGCTTTTCTTAACTCTGAAAATGGAAAAATATAGTACGGTAAATAAAGTTTTTTTTCTAGACGAAGTTCCAAATTACTAGCTCACTAGCCACTTATTTTGATGCGCAGTGTATAATAATTATGCAGCTCCGAAGTAGAATGTCCAGCTTGCCCCAGATTCTAGTTAATATTAGTCTTATGTTAGCATGGTAGATGCAATATGTCAATTTAAACTGTATTGTTATTTGTACCTGTTTTACTCATTTCCCGAAACCACTGTTCACCCTTCAAGTACAGACTTCTGTTGGTTATTCAAATACGTACCTGATTACTTAATTAACCCTAAATGTCCTAGTAACTGGTAGCCGATTGATTTGACGTTTATTTATAGAGAAATCGAAGATATCCAAGGCTAGCTACCCTTATAGGAAAACATGTATCTACTAAGTATCAAGCTGCGTAAAAACCATGAGAAGCAATGGCTATATCTATACAAAATTATTGTGATATCATATACCACTTTAGTAAGCGGTAAGTACTTTTCGGTCCGAATTATTAAAGAACAAAGAGGAGGGAAAATGGGAGAGATCAGACTATAATTCTTTAACCCGGAATATATATATATATATATATATATATATATATATATATATATAGGTGAAAAATTAAAGCTTCCGCCTTTTGTTGGGTACTTCGACAAAATTTAAGCAAAGAGGACTCTTTATACTTTTTTAATTCTCTCTAGCTTTCAATGGACTTTGCCATCATCATCAGGAGAGTAGTATGTGAGGATGTTGCTAATTGTTGTTTACGTATAGGATGAGGGAAACGTCCAGTAACATGGTGAGAGCTGGATAGATGGTACAATGGTCAAAATTATATAAAATATGACAAGAACAAGTTAAAAACAGATTAAAAATTATTTAAAAAACACACAAAATGATTTTGTGCAATCATCAAGTGGCTTCACGATGTAATGCTCTAATGTTTTTTAAATAATTTTTAATCTGTTTTTAACTTGTTCTTGTCATATTTTATATAATTTTGACCATTGTACCATCTATCCAGCTCTCACCATGTTACTGGACGTTTCCCTCATCCTATACGTAAACAACAATTAGCAACATCCTCACATACTACTCTCCTGATGATGACGGCAAAGTCCATTGAAAGCTAGAGAGAATTAAAAAAGTATAAAGTGTCCTCTTTGCTTAAATTTTGTCGAAGTACCCAACAAAAGGCGGAAGCTTTAATTTTTCACCTAACTGGTCTAGACGATAATGACCACGTCTCAAGTTATATATATATATCAAAAAATAGGAAAATAATGGGCAAAATTCGCAAAAAGAAGGAAATTGGATACGAGCAGAACATAGGTTAAGTAACCCGAGCGATACGTATTTCTGCTGGTTGGCTTAATCAGTCCCGAAATGAATGCACATATGCAACTGCAAAAGTAGATACACGTGCCCATACATCCGGATACGGATGTAACCTGAGGAAACGAAGATGGAGAGGGAAATAAATGGCTAGAAGATCTCGAATTTTAAAGGCAACAACTAACAACAACCACGCGTCCGGTTATAGCCTCTTGCTGGATTCAATTTTTTTATAACCTTTTTTTTGGAATGAGGTTTGATTCAGATAGAATCACTAGATTTTGAGTTACTAAGCTTTTAATAGAACAACACATCAAAATTAAGGAAAAAAATCACATCATCCATGGAACCAAAAGACGTAAAAACTAATAAAAATCAGATCAGTATGAATCAGCTTCAAGCGTAACAGATAAAAACAGCTATAACAACATAAACAAACAACTATCACTACTCAAGACCTAATCTACAAAAAATGCTCGAAAATACCTCCACCATGTTGAATACACAGCCATAGACTTTGAATAAATGACCGTTGCACATCCCTCAGCATTTGTTCCCTTATGTTTAGAAAAGCATCCTTAATCCTTTCCTTCATACTTTCCAGGGTAGATGGTGGATACCTATAAACCTCTTGCTTAACGTAGCCCCATAGAAAGAAGTATATCGGTGTCATATCTGGTGATCTAGGTGGCCAAGATATAGGCCCATCACGACCGATCCAACGATTGTTACTCCAGGTGTCCAAATAGTTACGCACACGATTATGATAATGCGCAGATACGCCGTCATGTTGGAAGTACATATGCATCCGAGTTTGCAGGTTGACATCCTCCAAAAGCAAAGGCAAATGCTCGATTAGAAAAATCAAATATTCTGTACCTGTTAATCTGTTGTCGAAAAAGAAGGGCCCGATAAATTGTCTGCCAATATCTCCTCCCCAAACACTCAAGCTCCATTTATTTTGGAAATCTATTCTCCTAACCCAGTAAGCGTTTTCCGTCGCATAACAGGGCATGTTATGCCTGTTAAGAACACCTAGGCTGTTAAAAGTTGCCTCATCGTTAAAAAGAACCTTATCCAGGAAAGCAGTGTCTTCACTCACTTTACTTTACTTGGATTATTTATACATTTGTTACTATATTCCACTGCTCCACTTAATTCAAAACGTTTTTGTTGTGTAGAAAATGTTTCCGGCCATGGATGTCGCATATAAGGGTACCGTTGCCTATAAATGCGAGATGATAGGAAACTATTTCTTCGCCCAAAACGAATACCATATTCCCCATTTCTTCTTTAGAAAAATTCATTTTCATACACGTTTTTATAACAATGCTCACAAAGCTAATTTTGACAGTTTGTAACTAATCAACAATTTATTTGTTTCCAAGGATTTTTGGGAATTAAGTCGTTCCATAAAAGACGTGCTAATAACCAAAAAAATAGTCGTAAAAACCCTTATGTGTCTAGTATCAAAAACAGCTTATAAAAAATTGAATCCAAACCTGCACAAATATACAGGGTGATACATTTGAAATTTTTGAGAAAAACTACAATTTGCGTTTTTGACCAAAAATTAAAATTCTAAAAAGTAATATTTGAGATAAAAGCTGAGGTGTGTAAGTTTTTTTATACAAAATTCAGCACTCCAAATTTTAAAATGGCCGACTGAGGAGTTGCCGAAAAGTGGGGGGTTTCTCTGGACAAAACACCTTATATCTCAGTAGCTAATCACTAGAACCCCATAGTATGTTATATCAATTTCCTTCTTTTGAATTAGTTTATCCAAATAAGCAATGAAATTTGAGGCATTCCATTTAAAAAATCACATCTTTGATATGTAGGTCATAAGTATTTTAGAAATGTGCCCTTAAATGTCATGGACCCATAACTAGATTTTACCAAAATGCATTTGTTTATGAGTAATATTCCATCCACACATGGATGGGCCACCCATATACAGGGTGTCTGCGAAAGGTTGGGAAATCTCGAAACTAGAGATACTACAGACCAAAATATGTCAATTGACCTAAACATACATCAGTCCAAAAGTTGATAGTTTGCGAGATACAGGGTGTCAAAGTAACAATATTATTTCCTAATTTATATATATATATATATAAAGATGCGCTCTAGCATCTCATGTTAACACAACACACTCTATGAATTACACAAGTATCAAAGTTCTTGATAAATAAAAACACCTATCCAAACGTTTATTCCTGGAAATGTCCCACATTTTCATGAATAACAACTGTATCAACAAAAAGACAGATGTTAAGCAACTGAGTGTCATTTACTCATATTTGCTAAACTGCGAAAAATTGGAGAACTTACATATCTCCCCAAATTTTGACTCTTCACAACCATAAATGGAATCTGTTTCTTGGTCGATTCCATCAATAAACTTCATTCCACTCAAATTCTAATAATTTTCTCCTCACGATTTAATAATAATTGTTAATTTAATTTCCCATTAATTAAAATATAGTTAATTCAACTGCCTCTGGTCGGTTTAACAATTTCTTACATAACATTCTGAAAATCACATCACATGAAGTGATTTGGCAACGTGGCACACGCCCACAATTCGTTCCATCTTTCTACACAGACATTGACAACCTTCGGCCTTCTGTCAAAGGGTTCATCTCACTCACTATTCCATGACTACCATTTTGTGCAATCATCAAGTGGCTTCAGGATGTAATGCTTTCATGTTCTAAAAAAAAATTTTTAATCTGTTTTTAACTTATTCTTGTCACACATTTGTGTGTATTTTATATAATTTTGACCATTGTACCATCTATCCAGCTTTCACCATGTTACTGGGTGTTTCCCTTATCCTGAACGTAAATAACAATTAGCAACATCCTCACATACTACTGTAAGTTAAGTCAATTTAAATTCATTTTACACTAGTGTTGCTACTGTTATCAATATAATTGCAGCTCCTGATGATGATGGCAAATTCCATTGAAAGCTAGAGAGAATTAAAAAAAGTATAAAAAGCCCTCTTTGCTTAAATTTTGTCGAAGTACCCAACAAAAGGCGGAAGCTTTAATTTTTCACCTAACTGGTCTAGACGACAATGACCACGTCTCAAGTTATATATATATATATAGACCCACGGTACCGAATGGGTGCTTAGGCCTTAGGCCTTAGGCCTTCGTGGTAGTTGGAGTATACAAAAAAATATATGTATGAAGAATTTATTATATGATCAATCGTGGATGACCACATCGGTAATCGGTAAACGTTTAAGGTGTTGCCAAATTTAGTTGGCCATGTCATTCAATGGCCACAACATATCCATTTTGCGCTTTTAAAAATTTAAATCTGTATATTTCGTATTCTTAATCCAAATATTATACGGAGTACGTTATTCTATGAAAGTAGATGTAAGACTATTCGCTGAATAGTCAAAACGTATATTTCTTAGGACTTAGAATGCATGCACGATATTTGATACGAGAGGCTGAGCTTCGAGCTACGCCACTGATATTGATCACCCTCTACCTATGAAGAACACCTACACACCTAGTTTGATATTATTTTTGGAAATGACCGTTTGTCTCCCATCCTCCTAGATGTACCTGACATTCCGTAAAGTGAAAACAAGTCGACATTTCCTAAGCGCTATTTATACTTTGACATGTTTACCGGATGCTGGATAATGCTGGAGAGGTGCCAATTCGGAAGAAATTTCCACGGGAAATTTAAAGATGAACCAACCACGAAACCGATCTAGCGGAAATATGATGAGGGAAGGCAAGCTGAGCTGATGTGCTGTGAAAATCCCACCTAAATCAGTTATTTATGGGCGTGATAAGCACTACGTGTCGTTTTATCGGCGTATCCATTTAAATTGAAAAAAATCCCAAATGGTAGCTAATAAGAGGTGTTTTAGAGGACTTTCCAAACGCGGATGGTTCCTTTTTCTTTTGTAAATTCGTTTATTCAAGAAGCGTTCCTTGAAAAGTGTAAGACTGTAAGTCCATTTGGCTCGTCACTCTTTCGAAATTTTCACTTCGTCATACCTTTTCCGCTTGTGCATATTAAAAAACAAAACAGTATTTGATAATATATGGAGAACAACTAGTTTGAATATTTAAGATCCAATCCATCGAAAAGCTCACATTCGTTCTAATTTGAAAAGATACAGAATTAAAAAGGTTGGACATCGAAAATTGTATGTAGTATATTATCCTACCTAACTACAACGATATCTGAATAATTTTAATGTATTACCTTTGATGAGTCTCAAAAGTGGCACAAACACTTTTTTTAACATACTGTAGCTTGCTCATGGTAAATTTTAGGACCTACGCTCACACTAACTTTTTATATTTTTTTTTGCGCTTTATTTTCCGCTGTAAGGATATTGTGATTGCTTTCTGAGTCACCCCGTACAGAAATGCTGATACTGATGCGCACACGCAGTGTCAAATTCTATCGCGATCACCGTATCAGGTTCCATCCAGAGCTGAAGAACTTCTCTATGTGAGTCTGAGACCTGTTGTGTTCTCGTAAACATGGATGCGGGAACTTTGCATGCTTACCTTATGCTACAGTGAGACACCAATGCTAAGCTTTTCTTAAAACGGCGATTTCATCGAGCTGAAGTCCGATTGAACCCAAATTGGAACCGACTTGCTCGAACTATTTTTTACATTAAGTACGGCGGTGAATCTGTAACGTGCCAGAGTCTAAGTCCTCTTCTCAAAGATACCACAAAAAGAGTGTGGACCCATCAAGCTACCCGCAAGTGTGACATCTCAGGATCTCAATGAGAACTTGCTGTAAATTGTGAATTAGTTACAGATATCCAATCAATAAAACTAAGACCATACATACGAGATTTACGTTATTTAGAAAATTTTCACCGCTAATAACTCCCCATAATTCACATCTTCCCAAAAAGCCAGCATAGATTCCTTGAACTCAATGAAGTATTCATCTGCAACTGGATGGAAGAGTGAATAGCTTTTTGGAGGATTTCCATTCCCATGGCGGTAAAGTATGTAAACACTGGAACTGTCCTTATTTATTCTTTGCTTGGCGACGGTACAGCTACCCCTGACAATAATACAGCCGATCATATTTATTTTCAATTCTACTTAAATGACGACTTTTTTCTTATTTCAGCCGGTCGCAGATAATAGTACATTACATACCTTGGTGGAGTAGCATGCTAGTATGCTACTAACGGCACTCTCCACTGAGATATGTAGAGATCTGTTTTACTACGATAATATAGTATATGTAAGAACCTTCTGAATCTCCTAAGTTTCAGAACGATTTGTAGAAAAAATACTTTGTCGCTACGTAATAGAGTCCCACATAGAAGATAATAAGCGTTTCTCGCCCTTACGCTCTGCGCCTTTGGCTCTAATTTCACGCCGCGGACGAATACTGCCTTCTGAACATTTTAGATACATAAAAAGGAAGTAAAGAAACACAATCCGCGCGTGAGGATCGTGGGGTTGTCCGATAATATCGATAACGACAGATTAGTCACAATGTTGAAATCCCAAAATCATATTCTTGATAAATCAAGGGACTTTAGGGTTCTTAAGGTGTGGCCGACAAAAAAAAAAAAACGTGAGGATGTTCACCAGGCTCTTTTGGAATTGGATGCTGTCGCGTATTCGGGCCTGTTAGATCAAGGTAGTGTGCTAGTGAATGTTGATAACTGTATTGTGTATGATGCATTGAATTTGAAAATCTGCTATAAGTGTTGTGGACTAGGCCATTGTGTAAAAGACTGTAGGAAATCTGATCAAGTTTGTATTATGTGTGCCGGTGGTCATAAGGTTTCTGAATGTAGCTCTAATCAGCTCAAATGTGTGAATTGTGATGAAGGGGGGGCAAGTAGATGTTGCTGACGTTGAGTTTTCAAAGGCTTTTGATATGCTAGATCACGGTATTTTGTTAAAGAAATTAGCTACGCGAGGGTTGACCCATCAATTCTTGAATATTTTCAAATCTTATCTTACAAACAGATGCTTGAAAGTCGATTTCCGGGGCTTCACCTGCACTCAGATTATACCTTCTTCCGGTGTACCTCAAGGGTCTGCTCTTGGCCCTTTGCTTTTCCAAATTTTCATTGATGACGTCGCTGGGGAGCTACACAGTAGCTGTTTTCTATATGCAGATGACTTGAAGATTTTTTGTAAAATTGAAACCGTGGACGACTGTTTGCAAACTAAACAAGTGGTGTCACCGTAATAAGCTGTACCTTAATGTTGATCATTTATCAACACTATGGGCCGATTTCACCAACATTAATATTATGGACCAATGGGAAAATACCTTATCGAAATGCAATTTGACAGAAGCTGTCAAAGGTCTCTGAATATTAGTGATTTCCATTGAAATATTGATTAAAATCATGAAAATTCGACTGTATTATAAACAAGACCACTTTTTGATTCCAACATGATGCTTTTGTACAGAAAAAACAGGACAGCTTTTCTTAAAACGGTGATTTCATCGAGCTGAAGTCCGATTGAACCCAAATTGGAACCGACTTGCTCGAACTATTTTTTACATTAAGTACGGCGGTGAATCTGTAACGTGCCAGAGTCTAAGTCCTCTTCTCAAAGATACCACAAAAAGAGTGTGGACCCATCAAGCTACCCGCAAGTGTGACATCTCAGGATCTCAATGAGAACTTGCTGTAAATTGTGAATTAGTTACAGATATCCAATCAATAAAACTAAGACCATACATACGAGATTTACGTTATTTAGAAAATTTTCACCGCTAATAACTCCCCATAATTCACATCTTCCCAAAAAGCCAGCATAGATTCCTTGAACTCAATGAAGTATTCATCTGCAACTGGATGGAAGAGTGAATAGCTTTTTGGAGGATTTCCATTCCCATGGCGGTAAAGTATGTAAACACTGGAACTGTCCTTATTTATTCTTTGCTTGGCGACGGTACAGCTACCCCTGACAATAATACAGCCGATCATATTTATTTTCAATTCTACTTAAATGACGACTTTTTTCTTATTTCAGCCGGTCGCAGATAATAGTACATTACATACCTTGGTGGAGTAGCATGCTAGTATGCTACTAACGGCACTCTCCACTGAGATATGTAGAGATCTGTTTTACTACGATAATATAGTATATGTAAGAACCTTCTGAATCTCCTAAGTTTCAGAACGATTTGTAGAAAAAATACTTTGTCGCTACGTAATAGAGTCCCACATAGAAGATAATAAGCGTTTCTCGCCCTTACGCTCTGCGCCTTTGGCTCTAATTTCACGCCGCGGACGAATACTGCCTTCTGAACATTTTAGATACATAAAAAGGAAGTAAAGAAACACAATCCGCGCGTGAGGATCGTGGGGTTGTCCGATAATATCGATAACGACAGATTAGTCACAATGTTGAAATCCCAAAATCATATTCTTGATAAATCAAGGGACTTTAGGGTTCTTAAGGTGTGGCCGACAAAAAAAAAAAACGTGAGGATGTTCACCAGGCTCTTTTGGAATTGGATGCTGTCGCGTATTCGGGCCTGTTAGATCAAGGTAGTGTGCTAGTGAATGTTGATAACTGTATTGTGTATGATGCATTGAATTTGAAAATCTGCTATAAGTGTTGTGGACTAGGCCATTGTGTAAAAGACTGTAGGAAATCTGATCAAGTTTGTATTATGTGTGCCGGTGGTCATAAGGTTTCTGAATGTAGCTCTAATCAGCTCAAATGTGTGAATTGTGATGAAGGGGGGGCAAGTAGATGTTGCTGACGTTGAGTTTTCAAAGGCTTTTGATATGCTAGATCACGGTATTTTGTTAAAGAAATTAGCTACGCGAGGGTTGACCCATCAATTCTTGAATATTTTCAAATCTTATCTTACAAACAGATGCTTGAAAGTCGATTTCCGGGGCTTCACCTGCACTCAGATTATACCTTCTTCCGGTGTACCTCAAGGGTCTGCTCTTGGCCCTTTGCTTTTCCAAATTTTCATTGATGACGTCGCTGGGGAGCTACACAGTAGCTGTTTTCTATATGCAGATGACTTGAAGATTTTTTGTAAAATTGAAACCGTGGACGACTGTTTGCAAACTAAACAAGTGGTGTCACCGTAATAAGCTGTACCTTAATGTTGATCATTTATCAACACTATGGGCCGATTTCACCAACATTAATATTATGGACCAATGGGAAAATACCTTATCGAAATGCAATTTGACAGAAGCTGTCAAAGGTCTCTGAATATTAGTGATTTCCATTGAAATATTGATTAAAATCATGAAAATTCGACTTTTGTACAGAAAAAACAGGACAACTTTCATGTATTTTGATACATGTCATAGGTTTACACTTAATCCGTTATCCCCCTCAGCGAATGGGAATGCGGCAAATAATAGGTCGATTTTCTAGCTGTCAAATTTGGCAGCAGATTTGGACGTTTATTAATGCATGGCACTCTCGAATTTACCAACTTCAATATACTGAAAGTTATCATTACATACCTGTTGAATAGTGTGGATTTGTTTGTATTTTGCAAGAAAATAGAATATAAAATACATTCCATCAAATTCCTCATCTTCCTTTACGTCATAATAGTAATCATTTATTAATTTATGGGTTAATGAATTTCTTCAAAGCAATAAAAACATTACGTCCTCTCCATCCTAAAACACAGATAATATGTGTAATACGTGTCAATCCCTTCATCTCCGTGATGCATAATGCAATTACTATGGACATAGACAAAAAATTATGAAAAATGTCTCACAGATAATGTCTTTTAAGTCCAAAAATCAAAAAACTAGTAATGTTTGTCTTTTTGACTGGCGGGGATATACATCTGTCACTCGCAGGGTTGCCAAGTCTAACGACGATCACGTCCCGTGGTGGAGGGTGCGAAATTAATCTTTTACATTTGCTGATTTTGAATTTTTTTCGTGAAAATTTACTAGGTATCATGATTATAAGCATCTTTGGTAGATTGTTCGATCCGGAATGGGAAAGATCTCCTATTTATGAAAATATTTTTGGTATCATCTAACCGTTGCAATCAGTGTACCAACACTCTGACATGATTTATAGCATAACCCGCTGCCCTATCAATACAAATTTAACATACAGGTCACCTAGCCGTGGGGATGCAGTGGTCGGGATGAATATCATGGCAGCAACTGATGATTTGGGCATGTCTGGTAACAACCTATGAAGTGAAACTCGCTAACTTCACAAATTTGAAGATTTTGTACAATTTCTTTGAAAATGATGAAAGATATGTCTGATTTGGCAGGGCAATGTCGCAGCCAAATGGCAGTCACTCTTTCTGACACAGTCCGGATCGAAAGATGACGATACTTGTGAAATGTAATGATACTTCTAAATATAGAATCGTATCGAACATCCCTACTGTCAAGGTGTATAACCCAAGGTACCGACGGAGCTATTTTGCGGCGTCATGGAAATAATTTTAAATTTTCATTTGCATTTTTTCAAGTGTTGTGCAATGATTTTGGGAAAAATGTCACGAATAGTCTTATAAAGCATAGTAGAGTATATTTCAATAGTTGGCGGAACTTACTCCACTGGGACCAGGAGGGTGAAACGGGATATTAATGCACAATCTGGCAACCCTGTCGCACCCTCACAAAATGTCTGCTGACAACCACACAAGTCACCGTGTTGACATTGAATAGCATGGAATTAAACCTTCAGAGTATATGTATTGTGACTGGTACAAGAGTTGACAGATCCCACATATGTGTCACTCCTTGAAATGCAATAATCAGCTGTATTCAAATAATGTCTAATATAAATATAACCTAGAATGTGTACTCGTGAGAAGAGAAAGTTATGTTAAATTTGTAGTTTTTTTTGCAGGTTTTAGGTTTGCTGGTAGTTTTATGGCATATATTTGGGAATGTATTAATCGCTAGAATATAGTGTGGATGTTTGTTCAGTTTCTGAACAACGAAAAATATTCAACTTTTTGGATGTATGGATATCAAAAAACCTGAATGGTTTTATGGGAGTATCAATCTAAGGTGCCATAATGGCTCCGATGAACGGCAAGTAAATGAATGAATGTTTGGAAACGAGCAATATCTTTTGGTAGAGCCTGTCATCAAGTAGGTGCCTAATGGCTATCTGCACGAGGTTTATAGTAAAGAACACCCAGTATCACATATAAATTGAAGAAAATAATATAAACATGAATAAAAAATCAATCAATAGTAATTAAAACATGAAGTTAATTCAAAAATCAAACATTTCTTAAAATTTTGACTGAATTATATGTAATTTCTTAATATTCAATAAGCTGGTAATGTTTCAATGACAAGTTGTCATCTCATACTTTGACAGTATTTTGTTTTCAACATTTCATAGCTATTGGTTGCTAAAATTTGTCGATTGGAACTTGAAGCTAATTCGCTGTATCTGACGGTCTGTTACCCTATAGGCGGAGAATAACAGACTGTTGTTGGTGAAATTGGCCCTTTGTCTATTACGCGCAAACTTGTTCCAATCAGATTCATATACTATATAACACTGATAATTCGCAACTTAACATGTGTGGAGAGTTTCATGACTAAGGTATATTCTTTATTGTTTGATACCAAACTTACATTTGTTTCACATATTGATGCTGTTGTTAGCAAAGCTTATAAAAGTTTGGGCTTCATTATCAGGAATTGTAGGGATTTCAATAATGTGTATACCATGATTTCGATATATAATTCATTTGTTCGATCCAAAATTGAATACTGCTCTATAATATGGTATCCTGTTCATGAAGTTCACTCGAATAAAATTGAACGTATTCAGAGGCGGTTTCTGAAATATATGTGGCACAAAGAAGATGGTACGTATCCAAAAGTTGGCATCAGGCATGATATATTACCTAGCAGATATAACCTATGTAACTTGGAGAAGCGCAGAAACTACGCTGCTTGTGTATTTTTGCATAAAATGCTTAATAATACCATAGATTGTGAATACTTACTCGGTAAGATTCTTATTCATGTACCTAATGCTAAGACGCGATTCAATTTCAAACACTTTTACTTAAACGTAGCTAGAACCAATGCGTTGCTTTCCTCTCCGATATATGTAGTATGTAACAACTATGAACGTGCAAGAAACGCTGTAGATTTGTAACTTGCGTAGCTTAAGAAGATTTTTCATAACAGTAGGTTAAGTCATTTGGCAATTTTAAGTTATTTTAGAACAACTTTGTCTTAAAATTGATTCCTGTGTCCCTATCCGTTAAATGGTGTAATAAACTGTTCGGATAGTGTATATACTAGTAAATAAATAAATAAAAGGTATATAATTATTGCTTGGCTATTAATCTGTAACGAGTATTGAACTCGTTTTTTGCGCTAGACCTGAAACGGAATAGCACCTTAAGTCTGCGCCCATGGAAAAGGCATATCCATCCATCACTGAGAGCCACAAACACGCATAGGGTTTGCTTTTATCGTGACTGGAGCAGACTTTAGACTGCCCGTCTATTCACCATTTGATGTGTTATTTTGTGTTGTATAGATTACGCAAGCCCTGCATATTATGCGATAGCTAGAATATTACGTTGTATAGAGAACGCCTGTGGATAAGCTGGTGCATTGGTTCTAATGGAAATTAATTCATCAGTGTCACAGTTGAAGCTCCTCATGAATCTTTATTCATCTTCGCCAGGAAAGGCGTACTTATATAAAGTGATATCTTAGAAAAGGAAGATAGATATTGAGAAATGGCATCTTCTGGGCTATCTAAATTGCTCTCATCTAAACTGACCATATATGTCTTACGTTTCTAAGATTCCCATCGATCCCTGCCATCTACCTGACTTATCGACAGTAACAACCATCTGGCAATGTTGTTAGTTAGCCATCCAGCCAGCTGATGCGCCGGACAGATGTCAGTTCCGTCACAAAGTTTTGCGCACACAGATATACGTTCATTGCATTGCCGTGTTGAAAATATTTTTCTATCGTATTAAGTTTTCATGGCAAATATACGGGGATGTCAGCGTTGTCTGAAACATGTCTAATAGGTGCGTGAAGGAGCAATTCCAGAGTAATGTCAACCTGAGTCAAAAACTAAAACTTACGGTACATGATTATTTGTGTAGCTATCTTACTCAACATGGTCTAAGTACATATTATGTCTTCATTCGAAGCAGATCTCGCCAATATGGTGCTATGTCCTGGAAAGCTCATAGCCATAATTCCGTACATTGACTTATACTGAACTATCTTGAATAGACCTGAATTTTCTTATTCGTTAATGACATTATGAACGAAATCGGATATTTTAGAGAACTTCTAATTCCTATGTCAGTCGGTGACGATAAACATATATTTTAGTCACAGATTATCAGATACTTTGCATATAGTATACGAGCCCCTTCCCACTTCAGTTGGCCCACTTCAAGATTTGTACCAAAATATGCCTTTATAAACTAAACATGACGAATCTATTTACTTCTAAAACAATTTATTTTCTCAAAAACATTTTAGATACACTCTAGTCGTAAAAACACATATCTGAAATCACTTAGACCTATAACTAATAGAACATCTGAGCAAATGAACGATGCGCGAAGTTAACGAAGCAACAATTAAAAGATTACCATTAGGTAACATCACCTTTATTTTTTATTACGGCTGAAATTCTTTGGGGCATAGTGTTAACCGACTTTTGGTAAAAATTTGGAGTAAAACAATCCCATATTTCTTGAAGCTTTTGTCTCGGTTCGGTGATTGTACGAGCAGGATGTTGTCGTAGAACCTTTTTCATCTCGTGCCACAAAGCTTCAATAGGTGACAGATCTGGACTGCTAGAAACCCATTTCAAAAGTGGTACATTATTTTCTTCCATCCATTTTATAGCCTCTTTTGAGGTATGGCGCGCTGCACCATCTTGCTGACACACAAAATCTTGGCCGGATGTCAAGCATTCTTCCATCACTGGTAAAAGCGATTCTTCTAAAATTGCCAAATATTTGTTTGTATCCACATTTCCATCACTAAAATTAAGTTTCCCTACTCCTTTTGATGACATACTGCCCCAGACCAAATGGATGCTGGAAATTTCACTTTTCTCTTCAGACAGTCAACATGGAATGCTTCATTTTTTTGCGAATAGCTCTACTGCGACTGTCTCCAACACAAACTTCGAATCGGGCCTCATCACTCCATTGTATTGCACACTATTGTTGAGGTGTCCATTGTCTATGCTCTTTAGCCCATCTAAGCCGATTTTTCTTTTGCAGTGGTGTTAATAGTGGCTTTTATTTGGCCTATAAACAAGTTGTGCAACTTTAGGGTTTTTACTTCACTTTTTTTTATAAGAAAACTTACCTTGCAAGTGCTAAATCCCAGTTTGTGGGCCTCTCTATGAGTTGTGGATCTCGAAATTCTCCTTCCAACAGCGTCACTCCACAGAGCACTTAATTGTAAATAATTGGCACGCCTGTTTTTCACGATTATTACGATATTACTTTTTTCACATATCGTGGCTTAATATTAACTGAACCAGTTACGTTATAACGTATAACAATATTTCTCACACTGTACCACGATAAGTCTAACAAAGTTGCAATTTCTGAGTTTGATTTCCCAGAATTAAAAAATTTAATTATCAGTAACCGAATTTTCTCACTAATAACCTTTCCTCTACCCATTTTGAAAACCTTAACTACCCAAAACTATTTTAAACGTATTCTGACAGCTGTGATTAATAAAAACAATTGTCATGGCTTTTATTTTTCAGAGCCACCTATGCGTTATAGACTTATTTTGCATTGAAATGAAAATAGGTTGATATGCTGTAATTGCAACATGTGTTATTTTTATGCTGCAAATTTGATTAGGGAGCGATAAAGTTGGTGTTTTCTACTATATATTATCAAAATATTTATTGTTAATAATCTAAACCTATAACACCCTGCTATATTTTTATTATTTGTGTTTGATAAGAAAAAAACTAAGATTTCAGTAGTTGGGCCAACTGAAGTGGGAAGGGGCTCGTACTACATCTGAAATGTGGATGAATCTGGTTCTCCTCACCCCGAATCCAATTACTATGCATCACAAGCAACAATAAATTAATACTGAAGAAAGTATTGGCTCTGAACCTGTTCTCAACTGGTTCTAACAGTTTTTGGTTTCGAGAGAGAACTAGTAGTTGAAATTTGCTAGCACCTGCCTTCTTACAGAATAAATGGAGTCGATCAACCGTTCATAGCTGGGAAGCTGGGTTTTGAGACTGCCATACTATACATCTAACTAATAACTTTTTAATCTCTCTACATCAAACCTAAGTCTTAACCGTTTATTATGACGTCTATTACACATATACGAAAAAAAGGACGACGATGAAGATTACATTGTAACAGATTCAAGTGAGGAGATCTTGAACTGAGTATACGAGTTCCATGAATCAGAAAGGAAACTTACATAATCAAGTGGTAATAATTTTAGAGAATTTGTTTTAAACATGTTACTACTAATATAAATTCTATAGAGTCCATCAATTCTAAGTCAAATAATAACTTAGTGTTCTTAACGTTTTACTGAATTTCCATCTCTGCGGCTGAAACGTAGTGTGCTTTCTCTAAAGGAAGGAAAAATCCTTCCAGCTCTAAGAAAGACAAAACATCGTAATAATTTATTTCAACTACTTATCTTTAGTTAGATCTACCATTTCGTTTTCACAAATTTTTACGTCAAATTATCTCAGATTCCACGTCAATCATATGGAAACTTGATAAACTTAAATTTCATTTCAATTAAGGTTCACAGAAAGCCATGTAATTGTCTGGTCTAACAAAATAATTTGGAACTTGTTCTGAAATGTATTTACCCCGGGCATGCGCAGAATTATAATTCGGAATTAGTGCTGATTTGGTTCGGTACTCCTTGTTGGAACAACCCTATAGAAAGTTTGTGCTTGTACCATTTTGAAGAATGATCTCTCATTTAGGAAAGACACTGAACTTCACATTTCCCCTCTATCCAGAGAATTATGTGGAAGATTACAAAGGTCTGTTCTTCAGGTTTCCAACACACAATTTATTTCTTGCCATGCTTAATCAGCATAAGAGGAAATCCCGAAGAATTATCGTGCTCAGAATTACCACAGTCGGAACCATATAAATATACTAACGCCAAGCAAATACACTCTCACATCCCATATAACACGTACACCTAGAGCCCAATTTTTACTCAAATGAATTTCTTTCAAAAACAAAAGCTTGAGTGATTTATTTTTTTATTTTTTGCATTTAGCTCTGCCGCCACTGGACCGGTTTTCAAAGGTTACAAAGGTTTTTTTGTTTTTGTCAAAATATTCATCTTGTTTCGAAATTTCATAAATATCCGAGCAGTACTTCCAAGTTATAGCTAGCTGAGGATTAGCGGACAAACTTTGAGTCGGAAAAGTATACAGAAACGAGTAATATAGTTTTCGAAACATATTTTTCATTAGGTGGACGATAGTCGATGATTTTATGTAATTTGATTAAAGCAATATTGAATCTCATTGACATATTTATATCAACAATGTATTGCTCATCACGAAGTGCGACATCACTAGATAATTGACTTATCTGTTTTCATTATTTAACTCAACGAAAGAAGTATTGTGATTGCAAATATCTTCGAAATTGAGATAATAACTCGTTTGACGTCTTATCTATATTGCGTTACTGGCGCTAATTCGTGGACTCTAGCAAACTTGGTTTCGAGTTTGTTCATGTTAAAATTCAAAATTAAAGTGCATCAACTTTTTGAACATTTTATTCAAATACTTTCCAAAAATAACATCTTCGCATCTTCCCTATAGTGATAGCGAACGCGAAAATCGGAAGGTTGCGCCCCTGCATACGATGCTAGGTTCTAGGTCAAATCAATTAGGGCGTCTGAAACATGCAAATAGTAGACGGTGCATTTACGCCACCAGTCATGGCCCCTTTTAGCAACGAAGTGCCACTCACGGCTAAATAAAATGTTTTGAGGTAAATTCCAACTTCTCTGCAAAATGATTTATCCCTTTCATGGTGATCTAACGTCGATAGAAAATAACTGAGGGCCATGGAGACGGTATTGGAAATTTTCTATAAACCTTTTTAACGAACCTCTGTCGCTAGTAAAGTGATCAACTAGTAAGTAGTATTATTAATACTTAGACTTTTTGTTTGCCCAGAGTGAGATGTCAATCTTTTGTATGCTTGCAACCAAAGAAATGCAACAAGTAGTTTTTGCAGATGCATCGTTTTGAATGTTCCCGCCTTAGACGTGGGCGCTCGCAGGTGTTTTTCTCAGGGTGGAGTCAAATCTTGAACCTCTTGAATATAGTGCACAAAAGTATGACAAATATGCAAATTGAATGACGCAGTCAGATTATTGCGGGTGGGGAAGAGTCAACACGTGTGGCTGGAGAATAATTATTGCATATAGTTGTTCATAGTTTTGATATGCCCTACATGGTATTTCATGAACTGAAGACGGCACTGCGAAGTCAAGAGTCATTAGCTATAAGTGAACTAAATGTTGGCTTCATAGTAACTTGTTGGACCACAGATGGTAATGGACATAGAAGACAATTAACTTATATGAATGCAACGTGATTTTCTCAACTTTATCAACACATTGGAGACTGATGGATTCCAAACGACATTTTCGAAGATTCTCAGGAATTGGGATAAAAGGCGCCGTCGTTTCTTTGAAAACAGTTATCCAGATATTATTTCTATCACCGTATACTGCAGTTCTTGCAGTTTTGGGTTACTTATGAAGAATCTTTTATCAGAAATACTATAATTTGAAAATAGTGGAATGACTACATTTTATCGATGTGATATACTTTAAGCTAATCGTTTTTTTTTTTGGCACTAGGACATTGCGTTCCATTAGCCAGATCCAATCTTGTATATGTAAATATATCTCTAATTATGGACAAACATACGACGTCACAACATCCATGGCTTCGAAATGTGATTTCCGAAGGCGAGAATCGAACTCGCGGCCCGGACGGCCGGCTGACCAGTAGCACGACACTCTGACCCACGCGGCCAACCGAGGTCCCCAGCTAATCGTTAAACTTGGTTTTTTACTATAAAACCACGATAACGTGTTCATCTTGAACAACTAAAGCTCAAAGTCTTGGGAATAGAGCATGTAGTATATGATCCATTTAATCATAATAATGTAGTTTGCTGGCTTAGTGACGTACGCGTGGTATCAATATTTAGATCACACATACATATCTTGCCGTATGTTCTTCGTTCGTGATATCATATGGTATGGTCGTCTTTGATGTTGTGACAGTTTAAGGATTTGTTCAAACCTGCTGCGTACAGGGTTGCTTTCTAATTTGTCTTGACCAAAACTTTGGTGCGTGTTATTTCCAGGGTATGCTAGATGCCAGGATAACCTCTTAAAAATCTGCGTCCATTGATGTGAAAATACGTTTCCTATGTTCATTTGGCTGGGTGGACAGTAGATTTTAGCATTGTTTCTACTATTGTAAATGAGTTCTGCATAGTTACTTGGTGGCAAAGTTTTGATTTAGCCTTTTTTGTGAAGCCTACGGGTACACCACTTGTATAATTCACAGAACAGAGACGCGATATGATCTATCAGGCTTCCAGATAACTGGTAGCCAGATAGAATAGCGTGGATAGTCAATAAATCCACAAAAAGTATCCTTAGCAGGATGCTGATAAAACTCAGCCCTAACAAACCCTCAATAAACATGCTCGTTTGGAGCTCGTATTACATTGATTTTCCTTTGTGCTCAAGTTCAGACGATACAAAAATGGATGCGAATGAGGACAGTCGAAAATTTTGGTTGGGTGGCAATTTCTCGGTGAAAATGTTATCAGCTATTGTTTAGTATTATAGGGTCGAAGGAATGAAAGAAGCAAATTGTCCGTATGTATGTTCGCTGATACAAATTCATCAGTTTATATTCGCTAACACTCGTACTTGTGATCATCATAGAACAGTGTGTATAGACCGTAGCAGTAACATCACTCTCGCTGATGTTTGTCAGGCGAGTGGATTTCATGCACATACCACGGCAGCGCATTCTCAACACAGCGAGCATGAGAATTGACAACGCTTAAGCTTCAGCCAGCGGGACATGGTCGGACTGTGCTTTTAGCACTGATTGCTGCGGTGGCTTGTGCCCTGCCCGGCATTCAATTGTTTCATTTATAATGGATCCGATTTAGTATAGTAAAAATTTACGAAATCAGTATTTATGTAGTTTGTAAGTTATCAAGTTACTACTCGGATTTTAATGAAACGTTGATATAAAACTACTACCATGTTAATGAGTGTAATGAATACACCGTTTTTACTGTTTAAAATCTACTTTATTACCCTTTCACTAATTTATCACCACACTTGCAATGAATTTATGAAAAGCTTATAACCATTTAATAAAATATCTTTGGGATTCTCACAACATCCGCAGTGCCCTGGCATTTAGGCTTCTGCCTACGAGTCTGCTTCAGTAAAAAAAACATATCGATTGGACTATATCTTGTAATTCATCGGATGCTGTCCGTTGAATGACTGCTTCCGCCATCTGGTTGGGTATATAACTTCATTACACGGATACTAGAAGCCTTTCGCGCATCCTCGAAGTTATCGAGATTGAGGTAGATTCTTCCCCAACGTGAATTAGATCACTCACATATTCTGGGTGCAAGCTATAGCGCTTTTGATTCACGGCGGCGTAACTGGTTGCTTCAGCGATGGTTCTAGACGCCTGACGAACCTCATGGTTGATGCACGAGGGTGTCTAGCTGGTACCCAGAGTGTCACTGATATGAGCGAGTTACAATAATAGCTGAGGAATAAGCAATGAATGAATTTTTGAGCGTATTACAAAGGTTAAGGGGTTAAAACCTAAAAAATCCCAATCGTTTTCCGCGTTTTTCTACTTTCAGGATTCCTTAGAGAATAGTAAAAGTATTTGGGCTGCTCTAAAAGTCTGAAATCAGGCCTCTTAAATCTATAACTTTGAAAAACGGTTTCTAAAAAAACTTTATTCGGGTCTGTATGCACAGACCATTAGTCACAAATTACTAGTTACAATTGATATGACTATTACGGAGTCTAACTGGGTATTGAACATACTTCAAATGTCGGGAAGAGAGTATTTATACAATTTTAGATACTGACTAAGGGTCAGCAGAAAATAGAAAATATACAATGAACAATGAACAAACAATATCCTATTGGACAATAGAGACACTAAGTTAACAACTGAATAGCGAGAAGTTGTTATCTTATGCTACCTGAGCGTGTGGTGCAACATTTTATGCATAACATAATAACTGCGTAGTTACCAAGGGCATACAACAAGTCTGACTTCCATAGTTACAGCTACAAACGCTCAGAATTCTTGTGTACCTGTAATCGCCTGAACCGTATTTCATGAATTTTAGCACAAATAAATTCGCAAAATTCGATTCTGTGAAGAGCTATTTAACTATTTAACGGCAAATTGTACTTGTAAATATACTATTGATACTAGTGTGTGGGCAGTACAGGGTCAACATTGAGTGGCTGTAAGCAAATTTCATGCATTTAGCATTAACGAAGAGTTCTCGTCGATCTGATATTTATTCTTGTTTACGATTGGACTAGTACTAGGCAGCGGCGGTAGACGTTATGGGTCTACTAATTTTTCTTTTGACTGTGGATGTTTTAAGTGTCCGTAGGTGGTAGACGGTCTCTGACTGTCGATCGCGGGGGTACCACCCGGCGGAAGAGGGCCAGAACATGTTCATGTTGCATGCACACGTGTTCCCTCGCCAGGGTCCATGTGGCGTCTCCCCCATTCCCATTTATCCCCTATAGCTCCACGGTACCCCAAGGGTCTTTAGGCCTTCGTGGTGGTTGGAGTATAAAAAAATAATAAAATAACTATCACGGACCTTTTGCGGGAGCGAAACCTCTATGAATGGCTGTTCTGTGATGGAACGTCCTTTAAGGAAAACATTGTTCTTATTACTTATAACCATGTCGATTCGACTATGGGATGCTGAATCATAGGTCGCTGTCCGTTGACTCTGGTGGAGGCGTCTAGGTATTAATTTTGAAGTTAACGAATTCCAGAGCTTTCGCAAGCTTTATCGAATTTCTAGTCGATGCCGATCAATACTTCCCGAACGCTCCCGATTTCGGTAGATCCTTTTCGATGATGACACAAACCCTAACTGTCTTGATGCACGGTGGCGGAACTCTGGTTGCCTAAGCTTCAATATTGCGAGGGTCTCTCATCGTTGCTCAAGCTCCCAGTTACGATGGCGTTACAATTCGTTATGAAAATGTGACACTCCGTACAGCGCTGCGGTATTTGCCGAACTTTTATGAAAGTCAAGTTATTCATTACTATCTTTTATGAAAATGCAATTATTTTAGTGATTCCTCTATTTGTAATTTAGCATAAATGTCAGTTTTATTTTTTTTTATTTTTTTATTTTATACATAATTGCCGAACAGAACTATTCCAATTAGAGGACAATATAATGGTATCTTTACACACATACATATAATGTTTACATAAAACTAACTTGAAAAACAGAATTAACTATTATGATAGTACCTGAAATTCGACAAGACCTTACTCATAGAATCAAAATTAATGTCAGAACTGTCTGCTCTAGCGGAGGATAAAATAATACACTGGTACGCGAGGTACTGAAGTAGAAAGTTAGAGTTCTTCTCGTATTTAACCGTGGTATACAGAAATTTAGCCTCTGGAGAAGTTCTGGTGCATCCACTCTGTCGTTCAATTGCTTATGAAGGAATGACAGGCCAGCAGTAGAACGTCTTAACTGTAGAGACTCTAGTTCAAAACGACGCAGCAGAACAAATTGAGAGACCCCCCTTTTCTGGAAATGTGCTATCGATTTTATAAACATAGTATTTAAGAAATTTATTTTTGTACATTTTATAAGATGTTTATATAATACGCATAGAAAGGGTTCCATATCAAAGACGCATACTCAAGTTTTGGTCGCACCAGTGAAATAAAAAGAGTTTTTAGCGCCGCTTCGTTGAAAAAAGATCGGCCGTTACGCATTATGAAACCCAGAATTCGTGTCGCTTCGGAAGGGACGCGTGCTACATGGACAGAAAAGTCCAATCTACAAGAAAATGTTACACCAAAATTTTTACTCTCCGTTGTTCTCTCCTAAACCGCATTATTTATGGAGTAATCAAACATAATCGGGTTCATTTTACGACAATATGAACATACTTTGCATTTGGAAATATTTAAGAAGAGAATATTATTGTCGCACCACTGTGTGATGGTATGCAGATCGTCATGAAGAGAAATACAGCTCTCCAAATTTGTAATTTTGGTGTAGATTTTCAGATCATCAGCAAATAGTAGAGATTCACATTTTAGTGAAGCGGCTAGGTTATTTATGAAGAATAAAAACAGCAAGGGACCTAGGTTTGAACCTTGCGGTACTCCAGAGGGAAAAGTATAATTAGCTGTTGCGTCCTATTAAAAAGATATGAGCTTAGAAGACCGATTAACGAGTCACTAAGGCCGAAACAATGAAGGCTATCCACAATAAGATGATGTTTAATTTGTCGAAAGCCTTGCTGAAATCCATGTAAACAACATCGACTTGTTGTTTATTGTCTAATTATTCAGTATTGCTCCCTTTCCTGCAGACGTGACCCTGGTCCTAAATGCAAACCAGACTTCAAACCACTATGGTTAATTTGTGACTAACAAAAAATAATACACGATACATATAAGTCTCTTATTACCTCGTGTTGCCATGATATTTAGAAAGGCAATCCAAATAGCCGATTTAGTCGAGTTGAGAGTTGAACCATAAGTTGAAGAAAAACTGTGTCAGCATATTTCCGCTTAGCGTTCCGCAAAAAATCTTAATGTCATCGTTTATACCGATAAAACAAGGGTTTTTGAAAAGGGGGTTCCCTGGTTAATTTATCTTTATGTTATACTGGCTGTTGTTCTTTAAGAGGCTACCAAAGTAGCCGAAATGTTGGCCAATCTTTTTTCTACATCATTGGTTTTACTCAACAGCCAGTACAACATCGAGGTCGATAAAAAACTGCCGCATAGTTGTAAGACCAAATTACGGCAGAAAAAGTACTTAAACAAGATCGTTTCTCAAAATACAAATACTATCAAATATTTACACATTAACATATTATCGCGGATAATACTGTTGCTCTCGGTGACCTAAATGAGCAAAAATTGTTTTCTGTGGATACTGTCATCTAGGATTCCAACGGGCTACTTACTCTGCTGTCAAAAATTCTTGTCACTATATTTTTTCTTCGCAATCTTCTGTATCACTTTCATCTTACTAATTTATTGATAACATTTGCTTAGATTATAGCAAAAGATGTGTGCTTAATCTACATTCCTTATATCTAGTAATTCCCATGATAATTCAGTTAGCTCCGAAAAACAAACCAACCACACAAAGTCCGGGACAAGTAATTTCCGGAGCAAAACTTTTAATTCTAGTTTAAAAATGGAACAAACTGGCACAGTCACCCTCCCATTTTCATTAAAACTGCAATCTCAACGTAACAGTTCGTTACACATTTAACGTAAACACATTTTTTGCGATACGGTTCTCTGGTAAATAATGCCAGCTGAAACAAAAAGATGAGCTAAGTAAACAAGATATGAGCTATATTCTCTTTGTTGACGTCCTCCATTACTCTGCAATAGAATAAAAGCTTCTGGAGAGCTCGGATAAGCTGTACGTTCAAACTCTTGACGGCGCCAGTCTGACCATGGTCGCTCAGCCGTTCACCTATAAATGTTGCAAGGACGGCAGGGAATGTAGAGAACATTTCAACGCTTGTCGAGGTTGGAATGCATTTGAATATAGTCCAGTCGAACTAGCTAGACATTTGCATATACTATTGTTTTGACATTCTAGAATTTTGCTTTATGAGCCTTTTCTTAAATCTAGACTCATCATTATAATATAAAGTCAGCGTTTTACTCGTTCAAGGTCAGATATCACAATATCATTAAAATCGATTTTTCTTACCCTTTTTATTGAATGTCATTTAGACTTATAAAGAAAGACAAGTAGTCTTGCGGAAACTTAGATGAACAACAAAAGGCAATCGAACAGGAACAAAAATAGAAGGATTGGTATCCCGAGAGACGTACACTGCCGGTCAAAAAAACTTGACAGACGATGAAAAACCAAATTTCTCGAATTTCCAGTTGCAGTTTATTTACATACATTATACAATTCTTTATGATTGCACCAATTTTGAAAAAACATAGTTGTTTAAAGATTGAGAATCGGCAACGATCGGGTGTGGTCGACCATTTTCGTCTCAGCTTGGAGGACATGGCAGAACGTATCCATATTTTTAGGAATATAATCATAAGTGACAATTTTCATATTTAGAGTTAATAGTGACCTGACTGTCAACGAGCCTGTGGGAATATTGGTAAATTGTTGAGTGTGTGATGTGAAATTTGATCGTAATCTTAATTAAATGTCATTTTGCAGGTTTTTTGGCAGTTATGTAAAATTATTAATAAAATATGGCGAAAAAACAATTAGCAGTTTTTTTTTTCGAAACTGGATTAAACTCTAATCGAAAAGGTTTTGAAAGGCCCAGAAAAACATCGACAGCAACTGACGATAGAATCGTCATCCTCAGCAAGACAAACCGCTTCAATACAGCTCCTGATATTTTGGCTGAAATCAACCCAACTCAAAATGGTTCCATTTCGATTTCAACAGTTCAAAGACGACTGCGGGAAGAAGGCTTGTTGGGTCGCGTTGCTGTAAGAAAACCACACATACGAGAAGTGAATCGCAAAAAAGGTCAGCTTATGCTCAAAAGTATAAAAGTTAGATCGTTAATAAGTGGAAATCAGTTGTCTGGCCTGACGAATCGAAGTTCGGATTTTTTGGTTCAAAACGTCGTCAGTACGTTCGCCGGAAGGTTAATGAACGTTGTGATTCCGCTTGCATCACCCCCACGGTTAAACATGGGGGTGGTTCAGTCATGGAGTGGGGTTGTTTTGCTTATAATGGTGTTTGGTCACTGATCAAAATTGATGGAATCATGCGAAAAGAACATTATCATCGCATATTGCAACGCCAAGCAATTCCATCCGGTGTCCGTTTGATTGGTCGTGGCTTTACATTGCAACAAGATCACGATCACAAGCACACTTCAAACCTTTGTATGAGTTATTTGGAGAAGAAAAAAGAAGAAGGGGTTCTGAAAATGCAGGATCATCTTTCTCAATCACCCGATTTGAATCCGATAGAAATGCTCTGAGAGGAACTCGATCGAGAAGTTAGAAAACGTCGACCAATAAGTCAAACAGATCACTGAAATTGTCTGCAATTAGCTTGGGAAAGTATCGAACAGGAGACGTTGCAGAAACTGCTTAAAAGAATGCCGAGATTGTGTGCATCCGTTATCAAAGCTAACTTCGGTGAAAAACGCGTTCAAGTGTATTTCAAGATTTGTTTCTGCTTTTCTCATTTATATCGCTCTAATATATTTTCAACGCATTTGGTTACTTTAAAACATTGTATTCTGCATTAAAATGTTTAAATATAATTGAATAAAATCATTTTAACCCATTGAATGAAGCTAAATTTCGAGTAAATTACGATTTCTGCATTGGTCAAGTTTTTGTGACCCGCAGTGTATGTTTCTGCTTACTGGGTTCACCAGGCCCAAATGGATGTGTACCGAAGTGAAAACATATCACCCACAAAATCTAAATGCGAATATAGCGTGAAAGACAACTACTAGAAGCCACCAACAAGAGCCAGCAGGTACATCTTTCGGACTTTGTCTAGCTGACTGACGTGGTACTTGAGACCATGAGTGAATACAAAGACAGATAAGTAGCCTTGCGGAAACTTAGATGAAAACACAGGACAATCGTGGGCATGTCCGCAATAAAGGAACAGGAGCAGAAATAGAAGGATCGGTAATCAACAGGGGTATTTCGTATTTCGAAAGGTGACATTATGTCGGTTTTTTAACATTATCTATGTTTTTTGTGACATTATGTAGGTTTTTATACAAGATATGAACTTAGAGCTAGCTGTTGTTCACTTGACGTGTACTCGTTCTGTAGCTGCACGTGAGGTCTAAACGTCATGGTGCTTCAGCTATCAATGTTTGGTTCGGGTCCAGATATGGCATTATTTGAGGTCTAAGCTGTAAGCTGTATACTATAGCTAGAAGGATACGGCAGTGCAAAGGTGCATATAGAGGATTTGTGTTGTTAATAATCTGTGTTGATGATAATTCCTTTGCTTTCTTGTCTCAAATAAACTTACTTAAGATGTAAGTAAATCTAGAAATCAGTTGCGCATCCACTTTTCCTTATTAGTCCTGGAAACTGCATATGCAAATTTGCTGAATTTCAAGAATGGGAGAGATAAGTAAGGGATTCCCGGGTTGGTGAAATATATTACAGCCAATAGGTGAGGAAATGTCACAGACAGGAATACTAATCAAATATGACATCCCTGAAATAAAAATGTCTGATCATAAAAACTACCTCATAATCCGTATACAGCGACACTGGCAAATTACATGGGGTAACAGTGATACCCACTTAAGATAGATAAAACCTAGTGTAGGATCATGGCCACATCCTATCAGACTGCCACGAGAGGAATGGGTGCGCATACATCGCTTACGCTTTGGCCACACACGTCTTTTGCTCGGAACAGATCCGCCCTTGTGCACTGGATGTAACTCTTCACTCACTGTACGCCACATTATCTGCACCTGTCCGATATTGTCCCAATATCGAGTGATCTATGGACCATTTGATAACCTGACAAAGAGTCTCACACAACCAGAAAAACTGAAAAACGTCATATCATTCTTAAAAGTATCTGGTTTCTATTGGAAGATCTGACCTAATGAACTTTTTGGAAATGAACCATTCTAATTTTTGTGTATCTTATTCTCAACTGAGATTAAATGAATCTTATGTAACGATGACTTTGCATCATACCTAGCTTAGCTTAGTGTTGTCATCTGGAACTAAAAGAAATATGTAGCTATAGAATTTGTATAAATCGAAATACTTACGTGAACGCAAACAAGATCGTGAAATGCAGATAATGACCACAAAAAAAAATAATATTAATGAATATATGCCTGACAAACTTAGTCGTGTAACATTTCCCAGAGATTATCTTTTGTTGCTAATAGAATCTGAAAGTAAATGACAATAGTATATATCCTTTTCGATTAATATCTGGAATATTTAGTTTCTTAAAAATGCGACATTTACCACTTAGACATGTAAGAGATATATTTTATACTATAGATTTATATATTATATTTATATATTATTGAATACGGCTAATAACCATAGAAGTTGACGCCGTCAAAAAAAAAAAATATATATATATATATATATATATATGAAAAAGATATTACATTAACTTTTTATTTCCAGTCACTCCAATTTTATAGAAATTTATTTTGCGGTGATGTGGCTCAATTACACACAACGCGGGCGCAGAGGCGGTTTCCCGTAATACAAGAGTTCAAAGTTATTGAAAACGCAAGAAAACGGGTAAGATCGTAATTTATAACTTTGGAAAATAACTAACTAAAGAAAGGACAACAGCTAATAGGGCAGCCAGTAATGATTCTCTCTCATAGCAAATATACTGATTTTATACACACGCAGACCAATAAACGTGATCACCACTTTCAGATGCGATCTGAGAGATGTATATACTATAAAGATTATCTCGGCTTTCTGCAACCAACAAAGCCAGCGTCGAGTCGTCCCTCCACAGCTGACGCTTCTGGTGACCCTCACTGCGCTCACAGCTCACAATTGCGGAATTAACTATTTGCACACGAGGAACTATGTACTACACCTTGTCTTTTGCATACTATTTCAACTTTACCGTTATGCGTTTTTCGATATAGGTAAACAAAATTGGCAAGGAAGTATTGAAAACGCGAAAAATTTCGAAATTGAGATATTACGCTTTTTGGATGTTATATAACAAGTTCATCACGAAAACCCATATCACTCATATCTGTTGATCTGTCTGTCTGTTTGTCCGCTAATTCTATAGCAGCCTATAACTAGATAAGTATCGCTCGGATTTTGATGAACTTTTCACACAAGGTTACTACTATGTCAATGAAGAAAAAGTTTTATAGTTTTTGGAAATCGATTTAGTGGTGGCGGAGAAAAAGACTGAAAATATCGCTCAAACTTCGTTTTTTGACGTTTTAGGGCGTCCTGATCATTTTCTGATACAATTTTGTATGGGTTTAAATTAATTTGGAAGTTAGGGGTTGCATGGGTGGGGGAGATTTTTTTAAAATTAGTTTATTTATACGCTTCCAAGCCTGATAATCCTAAGATAACTAACTCCCTGCAGAGATGCCGCGCAGTTGTGGAAAGCGGCAATGTTGCCATATGGTCCGTAACTACCAGAAGGACAGCGAAAGGATGCCTATGGACTACTTGTGCATGTTTGAATTAATACGTTTAATTTTTTCTTCTTTACCAACTTGAAGAGATATTTTCTTGGATACTGATCCCTGATGTCATTATCACACGGTTCCTTAATTACATGCTGACCACTAATTTTTTGTCTTGTGTAAAAGCAGCCCATCAAGTTTTTTTGAATATCTAGATACAATCCTTTCCATTTTCTCCCAACGATGTAATTTTATCATAGAATCTGTCCATGCATTATCGACTCGGATTCTAAATATCCTGATCTATAAAGGTCACAAGGACGACATGGAATGCAGAGAATATTCCATTACTTGTCGGAGATTGGAAAGCATTTGAATGCTGATTTGAAAGTCCGACAATGATAGTACGTCAGGTTTCAAATAGAGTGCCATGCATTTTGTTTTTAACCCAGACCGCTGTAAAAACAGATCCATTCTAGCGTTCAGCAGTGAAACTTTGTTATCAATGTCATTCAAGCATTCGCCATTTCGAATCAGAATTTAAGGTCAATATGGGTACCTTATCCCGCATCTATTGTAAACAAATAACTTTATGAAATCAATCAGGGACCCATCATCACGGATGCACCTAGAACCAGACAGAACACTGACTTACGATTTATAAAAGCATCACTTTGGTCCTGCAACTGTTATCTTAGTCTTTTGATGTAATTTTAGCATGCAATTACCACAGTGCCAAAGTCGGAAAGAATTATGACTTTTGAAAATCGGTGTCCCTGTGGATCTACAAGATAGAAATGTACAATATCCAGAGCGTCCCCAAACTTCTTTTCCTGATAATTGAGGGAGCCAGGATTTTCAAGAGATGAACAACTACATTTGCCGACATTATTCAACAATCTGATCACTTTGTAGAAGAATAGTAGTAGATATAGTAAATAGTAGTGAGTAGATAAATTAGTGGCCACAAGAATTTTAAAATCAAGAATTCATCATTTCACTTGTCACTGGTGCTTAAAATTTTCAATACCTTAACTTCCAAATAGATTTTTAGCACTTCCACGGAAGTATTTAGTAAATCAACTTAACACAATTTTTTGTACATGAAAAATTACGAATGCTGTATGCCACAATCCTTGGAGTTTATATTTTAGCGAAATCAAGACAAATTTATTTCATATGTGCTTTAACCGCCAAGCTTTCTCTCAGGTTACCTCAAAGTTTCAATGCACTAGGGCAACTGAAGTTACCTTTACCGCACTACTTAAAGCTACTATAGCAAGGGCACAGTGGACAGGATCGTTGGTGTGGACACAATGAGGTGAATTAGCTAGCGTTAATACCATATAGGGCTTGTCAAACTTTAAGACCATCGCACTCCACTCCACGGAATCTTTTCTTTGTATAGAAACGTATGCATTTTTTTGGATACTGAAGTTCCATGAAAATAGCTATGGCACTGATTTCTTAAGAGCAAGATATGTGAGGTAAGGTTCTCCTCTGGCTTGCATCCGCTGTTATTAGGTTTACGATTGAAAGCTGACCTTTTGCAACCTTCTAAGCCCGATCTGGTTTCAAGGTCTACGTTTTTAATAACGGAAAAGTAAGATACAATCGTCCAGGACTAGGCTATTCAGTACTGATGAGTTCTATAAAGCACGAAACAACAGTGAAAAAATTGTTGTAGTCTCTCAAACAACTTGATATAAATTTTCGTGGTAAACCAACCCTTCCAGCAAGTTTTAATGACCCTACCAAAATTAATGATTATTTTATGTCTGTTTATAGCTACAAACCTGTTGATTCACTAGTTTGCGAGAACTATTTCAAGAATAAATTAAGCTCTGAATGTATTTTTTTAATTGAATAAGATTAGTTCAAATGACGTATTACAGGCAATAGGGAGCCTAAAATCTGATGCGAAGGGAATTGATGGTATATCCCTGTCAATGATCCAGCTTTGCCTGCCAGTTATTCTCTGTCACATCGTCCACATCTTTAACGACTGTTTGGAAAAAGGCTACTTTCCAAACACATGGAAACAAGTTCTAATTATTACAATTCCTAAAAAAATGAAACCCACTGAGTATAATGATCTCAGACCTATCAGTTTATTACCAATTTTATCCAAAATTTTGGAAAAAATATATAAGTTCTTTAGATCACAATCTACTTATTAATCCACAAAAATCTAAAATGTTATTATTTTGCGCACAAAGAAAAACATACAATGTAAAACAGCTCTTGAGCATTCAGATAAATAACCAAATCTTGCAATTTTCTGATACTGCAAAAATTCTTGGTGTTGTTTTTGATACAAAATTAAAGTTTATTGAACATGTTAAAAGTCTATCCCAGAAAACCTACCTACGGCTGCGTACTCTTATAGCAATCAGGTATTTACTAAATTTTAAGTTGCGTAAAAAATTATGTGAAGCATTGGTCATATCTATACTAAATTATTGTAATATCGTCTACTATACTTGTTTAGACAATTTCACTAAAAACGTTATTCAAGTTATTCAAAACAATTTTATACGTTTCATCTTTGGCTTACGTAAATTTGATCATGTATCAGCCAAATATCCCGTTCTAAACTAGTTAAAAATTAATGACATGGTCAAATATCACTATTCAGATTTTGTTCACAAGTTGCTACTCACGTCTAAACCTTATTATTTGAGGGAAAAAATTTTATTTAATAATGATGTTCACTGTAGAACTCTCAGAGAAAATAATACTAGAATGCCCCTGCATACGACTACACCTTCGACAAAAAGTTAAAACATTATTACTCAACCATCCAAACACATAATTTACGTAATCATTCATTTCTTTTTTATTCCATCTTTAATTCAGATTAATAATTTTTTGGTGTACTTGGGTTTGGAAAGTATGCCTTTTTCTCTTTTTTTGAATTTTACTTTCGATGTAATGAACCAAATCTGTTTGTGGATAGTGTATTCTTTTGAACATCTGCTAGAGACTATATGTGTAAGAGTAGCAGCATGCTAAACTTCGCCATGTAAGTCTGACATTTGGCTATACTACAATGTAATTGTGGATAAATAAAGACGTCTATTATTATTATTATTATTATTACCTAAACTACTTCCCATGATCTCCAAAATTTCAGCAATTGCATGGCCATCGTTGACAAAAAGTATGAAGAATGTAGCATTTCTCCTTATGTATTATTATGAGATGCAGTATGCCCTTTATTAGGAATATAAAACTGTTAGAAACAAAGTATATAAACATTTTAGCTCATTTTGAGCTGTATTGCGAACCGGTATGCATTTATTTAAATAGTATTCCCGGGAATGACAGACAAACGAATATCAACGTTATCATTAAATAGTTTTAAGGCTTTTGTATCGAGAAACTGAAAAGCAATCTCTCTCCAATTATAGAACTGTATTCCGGTTTCTTTAAGTGCAATTTTATATCAGTTTCAGGCAGTTATCATTGATAGCATAAATATTAACACTCTATCTGATTGGCAAATTATTGCTGTAGTAGGGTAGTTACAAAAAGAGTTTTTTGAAATTTTGCTCTGTATTATTGGGCTGAGTTCAAATGCCCTTCTAAATGAAAAACGCACGAATTTGACTTTTTCAGAAAAGAATGATCAACTTTTCCCCCTAAATGAATTGAATTTTGTACTCGGGCCTTTAAATTGGTCTATACGGCCTTTGGATCCATTTTTTGATATATTGAAACGAGATTGGCCATTCTCATTATTCTGGAGGTGGTGAAAATCAATTACGATGATCGACAGCGCCTGTTTCGGAGGTACAAGAAGTCTCGATTTCCCTAATGGGAAACGTAACTTCCATGAAAGAAACTGTCGACTGGGACAAACTGATAAATCAGCGGTGGCCGAACACGTACTCCAAGATGGCCACAATGTTCTGTTCGACCAAATTGAAATCCTATCAACATCCACCCACTACTCAGCCCGAATGTACAGAGAAGCGATTGAAATCTACAAACACAATGATAATTTCAATAGAAAAGAAGAAGGCCTTGCTTTATACAAAGCGTGGTTCTCAATTCTAAAAAACACAGCGCAAACGCCACGTCAGTCAAGAGTACCCCCACCAGACAACTCAGTGCTCAGTCCGCCGATCGTCTATAAAACCGCACGCTCATCCAGTTAACCGATCAGTTTCAGTCGACCCGCCAAGTCGAGCACTTCGCTCTCGCCGACAGCGCCACTGAAGATCCAACCCGACGATGACTCAACAGCCCGAAAAACCTAAATTACATCATAACAGCTATTTAGACAAACTGAGCCAAGTTCAAGCAAGGTGGCCCTGCTATTTCCAAAATCAGTCATTCCGCCATTGCCACTGTTTGACGAAGACAATTTTTCACATTTCAGCCATCCAAAGTTACGAATTAAGCAGGAATATTGTTCAGATGTTATAACCATACTAATTTTATTTATGTTGGCTCCATCACCTTCATCATAGATGATACTAGCCCTGCTATACGAGAGCACAACTGGCTACTAAAATGTCTTTTCAAAAAAGAAGAATGTATTCCGAAGTTTGAGATGTGGGTACGCAAATGTACATAAAAATATGCTCAACGAGGTTCGTTCTTGACTCTTTAAGTAAGAACCGTTTTGTAATGGAGTCAGGTAAACTTTATTTATGAATGTAAATTGTATCACAACATAAAATATGATTTTTTTTTCATTTTTAAAACATAACCATAAATATTTATCATATCGTGGCACCAGCTTTTGGACCCGTTGTCAAAGAACGCTGCCGTTTGATCGTTAAACCAGTTAGTAACTTCTTTCAAAATGCTATTATTTTCCAAGCGCCTTTCGTCAAATAATTCCTTAGGATTTGGAGAAAGATAAAGTCTGACGGCGCTAAATGGTGGATGAATAGTTCTCAACGAAACTTGTCCAGCTGGGTCTATGTTGCCGCCGCAACGTGCGGTCGAGCGTTGTCGTGAATTAGAACGGCGATGATAGAGAGCAGGCAATGCCGGCGGTTTTGAATAGCGCGCCTAATTTAACAAACTGCCGGTGAATTTTAGCAGGGGAACTTTTTATCCGTTTACATACTGAATAACAGAGCCTAGTTCATGCGCAATCGGCTCTTTTTTACCTATTCGAATTCGTTGCGTCACTCCATATACATTTTCTCTCCTCCTTGCTACGTCCTGCTCCTTGCTTCCAAAGTGCACAGACTAGTTATTATAGAGGCTTCCCGCTCGTGGTGTAAACTTTGTCCAGTTCGGGTAAACCAATTACAACTACAGAAGGGCCCAATAGTACTCTACCGCTGAGACCATAATTTCGACTTGCATGTCACACAAGTTTGCCTGAGGGTAGCGTTGATCGTTATACTAACGATACTATCAATTTTAGGGGTTGTTCGAAACTGTAACATACTGATAGTGTTATACGTGGGTCAGTCACCTGAGAAACTTGAAACGCATAAGGCATCTGTTCTTTGTCAAAATCTGGAACGCTTGGGAAAATTTTAGTGTCATAGATGTGATTCGGTAAAACTAGGATGGATGGCATCTATTGGGTAGCTTTATCTGGAAAGTTTTGGGTAGGCCTTTAGGTTTTTCACGACATCTCAGTTCCGTCTCCTACGATGAAAACAGCAATATGACAAGCTATACTATAGAAAGTGTGTTACAACTTGTATTTGTTATTTTTTGAGGATGGACAACTTTGGACATACAGGGTGAGTTTTTAGTGGGGGCCATGTCGACATCTCCCATCTCCCTTATCAAACACAACAAAACAGTTATGTCTGTTCTATTTTGGGACAAGCCATTGGTGCACTTCATACATTCCAACTTATAGAAAAATCAGCTCTGTTGCGTTGAACTATTTCAAAGTTTAAAAATGTATTCAAGAATATTACCAATTCGTGCTGAATTTCTCAAATTTTCTTCCTGGATATAAAATGTCTCCGATGGAATTACATCGCATTAATAACGGGAAGTGTAATATGAAACTTTTTTCATTTAATAAGGATTTCCTGTACATAATAACGATTTAAATCCAGTGGCTTAACCGTGCGAGTGGCTCAAGGAAAGTCAAAGTAAACTTCACGAAGCATAAGCAGCAGACTTTTTCAATCATAGTTTGAAAGAGACTACATATCTGTTGTTCTAAGAAATATTATATTACAAGGGATATGGATACATTTGAGAAGTATTCACAACTTGTGACTTGAAGTATAGCCTTCTGCTCAGCGCATAAATTCTCTACCCATGCCCATTTCTAGTAAAATAGCTGACCTTGACAGCCTGTACCTGCAAATATTTCCGGTCAAAATTCTTCCGTTTTTTTATCCAGCATATAGATATCACGCTTATTGGTTCTTTCTTCACCTGACCATGTGAAGTTACATGTATCAAGTGCTATATTTACTTATGTGTATTTAATAGGCAAAATTGCTTGGGAGCCATGCCCTTGCCATTTCAGATGATTCTCAGCCTTGGCCCAACCTTAAAATTTATTTTGACATTTATTTGACGTTTCAGAACATGCTGGTCATTTTTGAAATTTATTTGAGGAGTAAGAAATTGATTTTTGAAGGAGGTAGGCTAATTTTTTTTGGGGTGAGTGAATTAATACGCTAAGATGGAAATCAAACCTGTCGCGAACTGGACCATGCCGCTGGCAAGGTCGTGACTCCGTAATACACGCATCCTGGGTCTTTAACGTTGCAGCCATTGCTAGCCAACGGTCGTAGCTAACATGTTGAGAAATGAATAACGATACGCCTTGGTGAACACTAGTTAGCTTACAAGCTGAAATTACAGAATCGCAACTTACTTTTTTCTAAGAGAGAATACCGTGTGCCGGACATAATCTGTCATGCGCTGTGGACAGTGTCATGGAAAGTGCAGAGTCATGACTTGTCACCATTTTTATTATACTGAATTAGCCGCGAACGCAAAAATATACCGAGGTACCGCAACTGCAAACAGCAATATCAGAAATATTTAAGTGCTCGATTTTTGAACTGCCTAGGGTTAGTAGAGCTGGGAAAACATTCCGGGGCAGAGTCATCTATAATGTCGAGAATCTACTTCACTGGTCAGTTCTCGATGTAAGGAGTTCTAATGTGCAGCACAAGTCTGGCAGGTCTAGCATATGGTGGCATCATGTAAGAAAGGCCAGGGGAGAGAGTCCGTTTTAGTACCTTTTGAATACCCTCGTAAAAATATACTACAAGTGTTGGTGACGTCTAGCACAGATAATCTGAAAATCAATACTAAACAATAGGAGCGACAAAACTTTATATTCTATAATGGTGTCTCGAATGGTGATGCATAAATAATTTTTATATCCCGGTCGATTTACTTCAATTCTAGTAACGCTACTGCCATGGGAGGGTACTTTCGAAGACCTGGAATGTGATAAATGATAGGACATTCTTCGAAGCTGGAAATATAATTTTCATTAGCATCGCGACGAACATTCATGGATGTCAGTTTTCGGAACGTTTATCATCCTAATTGGGATATTTAATGGAAGGATTTAAAATGATGATAAATCCAAACTTTCCTGCTGATGATATGTCTGGCAATCTACCAAGTAACAGCTAGTAAGAAAGTACAGTAGAGACTAGTATGATCATACAGATAACATTTTTTCGATAAAACTTATTTAAAACAGCTAAATGTAGAAGTTTAGATCAAAGGAACATTCACAAGAATAAAGTCGCAGATCAATTTACATTATCATAGCTCTGAACAAGGTAAATACAGTGGATATTAAATCTGCTTTGTGAGAGATAATTTCAAAGAGATTTATTTAATAAAAGCATTGTGTGGCTTCTCTAGACCTACTTGCAGCAGTATCAGGAATAAATTGGATATATTGGAAAGGAGCAGGTTTTCGTTCAACATTACATCTTTAGAAACACAGGGTCAACATACTAGGTACATACAATACATGTTTTTGTATAGAAAAGTTTTCTTTATTGAACGAAACGTTCTTCCCTTCTTCCAAATACTTCCTGAAACGAATTATTTTGAAGAAAATACATTCATATAACTCAACATAGGTAATCAAAGACAGTTTTTAGAACGGTTAAATAAATACAGGTAAACGAAGTAAAAGGGAATAAAAACATTTAACATACACTTTCTGCTGTTCCAAAATCTAAGCCAATACTAAAGTCATTTGACGTCCAAAGCAATCCAAGAATATTAGATATATTATACATATACTTACGTTTAGCCAGATTTTGTCAATGCATGATGGGAACTTACCTGAAACATGAAACAAAACCAATTAATTACAATCAAGTTGGAAGCTCAGTGTTAGGGCATTTTCTTAACAATGTGACACGTATAACAGCTAGAGGACAGTAAGTAGCAAAATGTATGGTATATACAATTAGTTTAAGCAAGTAAGTAGAAATTTTAGTGGTTGAATAAGCCACTGTTTTATGTTTCACCGTCACTTCACAGATTTGTACTCTCTTCATAAGTTAAGAATGACTCAGAGTTATCTCTTTGAAAAGAGGAAATTAAAAACGGGTTTTCAAGTCTGGGAGCTACGACACCACAAGCAATTATGACGCAACTACTAACACTCGTTAACTTAACGCCAACCCTATAATGCCTCACGTGGTAGACGATTAAAATAGAAATACGATATAAAAAAAAATGTTAAATTTGCATGACGTGATTTTAGAAAGGGGATAAGACTTTGTTGAGAACGTATTTGCTAAAGTTAAGGACATGGACTATCAGTCAATGTAGAAGTTTTCACATCTTAATTTGGAAATCCAGTGAAACAAGAAAACTCCGTCAACTCTTTTCTCTGTAGGTGTTACTTCAGTAATAATTTGTGCAGGGAAATGGAGAGCATATTAAGGCAAGGATAGCGTTGAATCGTAATTCACCGGAATACAAGAAATCTTTACAGAAAACGGCCTTGAACCGGACCACTCCCCGAAAGTGGATACCTGGCTTCATTTTTGTTACTCCCTTATTGGCAAGTATAGGAAGTGGATTAGGTATCTAACAAACAACTTAATGTTGCGCATGCGCAGTTCGCGTGGCATACTGCTTGTTCGTCCATAATTATGTGTTTTGGTAGTGGAAACAGTATTTTCGCAATGCTGCTGTTTCTATTAGTATTCCTAGACATTTGCCTATATATTTTCTTGGATAGTAAGATTCTAGTTCCGTCCTCGTTATGAAACTGATTTATTAAGGTGTTTGAAAATTTGTGAAGCAAGTTTTGATCTTAGGCGGTTGCCTGATCCGAAAAAACAATGGAAAACACTAGTAAAACTAAATGGATTACTTTTAGAGTAGAATACGGATATGTGACTGAAGAAAGCAGGAACCAGAAAAAGAGGTATCCGCCTGTGACTTTTATCTCTTGATATGAATATGAATGGATCAAGGGTACGTGTTTTTTTAGAAATTACCTATTTTAATAGTTATTTCTAAATGCAATTCTACAATTTGTGACCATAAGTGATGCTGAATCTTCTCTTCTTCTCAGCCTTAAAAATATACTTTTATCTGTATTTCACATTTTCTCATATAAATGTCAAGAAAGGCCATCGCCTCGTTTGTGAAGTATGTCACTAGAAATTTAATCACGCCGCGCCGAGGTTTCCTTTGTGTTGATAATTTCCCATTTCATTTCACATATAGAGATCAACAACAAAATATTTGAAAACTGATCATATGAAACATGAACAGCATTTGAACTATAGTCCAACACGTTGAGGTAATTGATTATTTGTTTAATTTTCAGAATATTGAGCAAGAAAACTGAAAAATGCATTGTTTTAGTAATATTCGACCGTTTGCACGAAGTGCGGTCTACAAGAAGTCCAATTTCATAGCTGCCAAGCTTGCTCTATGTGGTTGTGTGCTTGACAATTTGGGAGAAGTTCCTTTTTCAACTGTCGTGCTACTCCCACGTTAAACAAAATTTAACTCTAAATATATGGAGATCCTTCACCAAATTTCACTCCATTATTTACACCGACATTTTCTACCATGCAAAAGGTTCGGTTTTTATTTCCTCTCGAGCTCCATTCACTCCATTTCAGATGGAGCTCGTAAATTTCTTAAATAAATATTTACTCTTCTGTCAATACTCAGTTTCCCGCCTCTTGTGTCTTTTGCGTAGATAGGGCTAATAAATTGGATTAGTCTGAGAGTTGTTTTATAAATATGACGGTAAGAAACAAACTGCATAACTATTGCGGAAGGATCTGAAAGGGAAATTAAATTTCTCTAAGAAGGTCAGAAAAGCGATTTAATTCCAAGAATTATAGGATAAACTTGTTCTCAGATTCGGTGAAGTCTTTTGGCTGAATAGGATTTCTTTGATTTCCATGTCTGCAACCATACCCAAGTCTATAAAACGTTATTTCGTGCATTTTACGCCTAAAAAGCTGACATGTTTAAACAGTATCTTGATACAGATTTTGCTGTTTATAATTATATAGAAATTTCCTAAAATATATTTTTTTAATTCACTTCGCTAACCTCCATGTCGTATTCCACAAGGGTAATTATTTATTTTTATGATACGAAGCTCAAGGCTTTGTCTTTTGTGGCTTATTCATTCATCTGATGTTATATATTTTCGACAGTGTGTTATATTTTTTCTATAAAGGTGAATGCATATTTGAATTTCACCTTCATTTTTCGCACACTACAGTGCTGAGTTTTTGGTAGTAGTTTGAGACGTCCGTGAAATACTGAACTTAATATTGTAATAAGTCTTACATTATTGAACGAGCTATAGCGCTACTTGGTCGTAGAAATACGTTTGATCCGCAGCTTTGAGAGCGGCGCAAGTAGTTGGCGTATAAGTGGCACATCAGATATAATCACATCAATTCACCCTTTCTCATATTAAAGTTGCAAAAATTAGTAAGAAGTAAGCTACTTATGCTACAGTAAAACTATGATCAATAATACGTACTTTTCCGTCGAGTGTAAAAAAAGGAAGTTTTGTGCCTCGCCTTAATCAACAGAAGCACTTTAAGAAATACTTTGTATATCTTTAAGTGCTCTAGCCGCTAGTCAAGAAAGTCAAGTCAATAACTTCCTTATAATTAAGACATCGCATTTGCTTTAATTGATGGAAATGTTGGTTTTTTTTGCCACAGCATCGATTTACTCAAAAAATGCTTTTTCCGGATATTCGTGAAAAGAATTCAATTGCAAAGAAGATTACCTTCTACCTGAGCTCGAGTCTCCAAAAGGGCCTCTATTCTTAAAGGAGGTCAAGGTTAAAAATGTCGTTTTTTACTGTATTGCGTAGGAAAGCATGATTACGGCTGTTTTCAGAAGCGAGAAGGCAGTTACTGTTAGCAACTGGATTATTCTGAATTGTAAAGTTTTCAGAAAAAGTAACATGTATTTCCATAAAGTGGAAAAAAATTCTCAATACTGCGCTTCATCCTTCTTCGAATGCATTATTACGATACAGATCAAAGAACTACAAGACATTGCTATTAAAGATATCAAATTGATGAAAGTAGCACATTAGTCATTGAAACTACCTAAAAATAAAGTGTTTCAGCCAAGTTGCAACCACACTTGCCGTTAATGTCCGCATCTGGCGTAACTGCCATCTAACGTGAACCTGTTGTTGAAATAATGTTGCTACTGAAAGTTGTGATAGAAAACTACCCTCTATTTATAGGCTTGATACTCAATAATGGGGTGTTTCAAAAACAAAAAAATACAAATGTTTTGCCCCCAGGATACAATTTTGCGCCAAATTTGTGGTGCAATAGATCCTAACGTGGGACTAGAAGTTACGACTTAGCTTGTCCTTGGAACGTGACCTGCGTTTGCCAATGATATTGGACATCCATCACGAGTGAGGAAGACAACTTATATTCTGTGAAGTTGAGAGTTTGACACGAAACGTTTAGTTCCGTTTAAGGTTCGACCAACGAATTCAGGCTAGGTAGAAGGAGCAAGTATACGACTTAAGTTAAACCAAACTTACGTAGTTAGTAGTCAGGAGGCAAGTTCATACTAAAAGTCAATTAGGTTTCGCCGCCAGTTTGACAGTTGTTGATATTTCACATTAAACTCGCACTTTTCTGTGAAAACATATAAAGGTGTATAGGTTCCATACAACCATAGTGTTCCAAATAATTGCCGAACATGTTAAGGTTTCTGTGAGATGTAAGGACTTTAAACTGAATTAGACCATTGTATCGATAGGTGTTAATATTTTGTAGACATCGCCGTTGTGACAGGCTATGCACCGCGACTTTGGGCTTTTACTTGGATAGTTGTGAGGTAATTATGATTCATTTTATTCCATTTCTTATTAATTTGAGTGCTCAGTCCCAATTTGAGGTTTGTTAACAGAAATGTATATCTAGCATTGAAAAATGAAAAATATTGGAGATTCATCATTTTTTTGATAGTTAATAAAAGGACCTAACCGAAATATGAACTTTCAGTGTTATCTACTATAATTTTGAATGTAACAGTTCTAAGGAAAAGCCTTGACTCTCTTGTTATAGATAGTAATTTCTCGTTTCTATTTTAGTGCCGCGAGGATATATTAATTTGTAATCGTGATTAAACCACCTCAAAATTCTTTTATGCCATGAATATGGTGACAATGAATAGAAGTGAATTCCGTGTTTGCTCGTACTCAAGGTTCTGCTCTGATCACAACAACTCCTTAGAAAACCCAGTATATTCTGCCATTGCTGCTGTTTGATATAGACAGTCTTCCGTATTTTTCACCCTTCAGAATCATGAATTGAGCAGAATTCTTCATATTATGCTGTACCGTTGATAAGTATTAACCTCTGTTTCTTTGCCTTATTTGATCAATCCCTGTGTCTTAGCAATAATAGGCGATTCACATCGCAACACAGATACTATCTACTTCATAGCTTTTGCCCTGCTGTACGTGTGTACACCCAGTACGATTGGCTACTCCATTATCCTCTTTAGAGAAAGAAATGTATGCCGATGTATTGGTTTGTCACTTTGGTAGGCAGATTAGCCAGAAGTATGCATTAACTACACAATTTGGCGACAAATATTGCAATGGAAGTATGTAGGCTTGGCTTCTAATCTTTTCAAATTCATTGGGATCGACCGATACATATACAGGTATATCTGCATATCGGCAAAATCGGCATATTCTGTTGATATGTGTATAGACCGATATGACCACCAGTATGCCGATATAGGCCGGCTGATATAAATTAAGTTGAATAGGGCATAATATTCTCCAATTAAAAAATGTAATACCCTGAAATACAGTTATGTTTTCTAATTCCATTGAAGCAACATTTTTTATTACATATATGAATGAGAAAATTTCAGTTTTCAACAAGATGACAAAAGCAAATGAATAAAAAACTGAGCATGGAAACCACTAAAGAACAGGAGCTATCAAAAACGCTACGTGTAAAACATTTAAAACTTAATTTAGGCAGATTATGGTCTGAGAGTGATAAAGTTCCAGCCTTGTCAGAAGTTACCCAACTGATAGTACCAATAGGTATCAGTAGTAAAAAAATTAAATGGTTGGTTGTCGTCTGCTATCATCTTGTCGATAAGGGAATTAATTATCTCTTTCTGTGGCGCTCAAAGTAATGTTTTTCTTGCATTGAACACAAATTGAACTATCAAATTTGTAAGTGGTTTAATTGGAAAGTTTGACGAAATATGTCCACAGATCTACATTCTCTTACTTTTTACATTGGTGTAAAGTACTAAACTGGGTTAACCAAAGCCGATATATCGGTATCCGCCAATTATTTATCGCTATCGGCGAAAATCTTGTATTGACCGATTTCTAGTCACGTTCTACCGGCATGCAGAGTTAAAATCGAATTGTACTGGATGATTTCAGGACCAAAATACAGAGGTTTATACGAGTTTTCTTTCAGCATAGGTTTATTTCCTACACATGAGCGAAAAAAAAGGATATAAAGTGCATCATTGTAGAAAAAATGAAGTATTGAAAATGCAACTTGTTTCAGGTAGTAAATATACCGTAATCTGGTCACTAGTGATAGAATTGAATGCATTCACTTAAAAGGATACACCTATTCATACCCTTCGACCAAAAACTGTTTTCCATAAAGTCTTCGTAGAAAAAGGTATGCAAAAACTTCCTTCTTTTAAGGAATTGCATCCCACAAAAGCGCTCCCTTTTTCCACTTTCGTGCAATCGCTCCTCTGTTGAACAAAGAAGCGACGACCACCGATTAAAGCAGAACCAACGAGTTATAGACTGGAAGGAGCAAGGTTTTATTTGTCAAGATTCCAAAAGATGGAGATGTGGATGCTAAGTGTCTAGATGAGCTTTACATCTCTTTGGAAGCATTATGACATGCGATATAACCTGAACCTTACAGTCTTTGCGCTTGTCTCTCACTTTTCGAGAAACGAAATGGACTCCAATATTAACGTTTTTTGTTCCTATCTTTACGAAAATGTCTTACAAAATATTTTGTAAAACTTATTAGCACACTAATTCAATAGGTACATCTACTACAAACATTGTAAAAGATGGTGGATGCGTGCCATGTTCCGTATATTACAAAAACGGTGCATGTGCCAAGTGTTTTACCATTTTCGAATTTACCGCCAATTAATTTCTATCCTTCCATTTTTAAATATTACTGAAGTTGCGTGGGTAGAAGGGGACATATAGTACGGATTTTAATTATTTCATACGAAAAAGCAGTATATAGAGTCTTTGGATATTTGTCTTATCATGAAAATTCACGTCATCCTCTTCCCATATTCGGTTTACGAACACAAATAATATGCCCCTCGATAAGTCGTCATCTATACTTCTATTCTACTACTTCTTATTGTTGATGTACAGGACATAAAAACAAATCACCAGTATAATAATAATAATAATAATAATAAACGTCTTTATTTCCAAATAGACTGAGTATATAAAAACACAAGCTCAAATCAGTCATGGTCACATGGTGTTTCTCAAGTTGCAAATCAAAGCACATGCTTATTTGCACCTGTTATAATTATCTTCAAAATCTAGTTTTTGTATTACCTGGAACGCAGACATACGAAACCCTGTGTTGCAGTTTCTCGAGTAATATGAAGCGTTTGGGCAAATAATAACTGATAGCATCGGAAAACGCTCTCAAAAATTCCGAATTGATATGTATTTCTATTATATTATAAAAGCTGTTGCGCTTTTAAAAATATTTCACGTATCGGGTTTCACAACAGATTGCTCACAGCAAAGGGGTATCAGAAGCATATAATGGAATCGCGAGGAGGCGCCAGCAGTCTTAATTTGTTTTCTGTTAATGCGTCTAAATCGTGATGGATAGCTCAACTCTGCCATCCTTGGTATTTACATTTCTCCGTATTTTTAGTTTGATAATGGCTAGAAGGTAAAATGGCAACTTGTTTTATGATTTCTCCATTAACGAGTCTTTAGTATTTCAGCCATTTTGCTGACTATACTGTTTTAGTTTATTCGCTCTGACAGCAGTAGTTCTCTATGCTTATTTCATGATGTTTGTTGCCATGTTCAGGGAATTTACCACTTACAAAGAATCATTTTTTTTGAAGCATTTATACTTTTGGTACCAAATATTTTTCTCACAGTATTTGTTCAGAGAGACACTCAGTATTTAAGGATCTACTTCCTACATCTATCTGCTATTGTTTCCTTTCCTTTAGTATTGGCTAACAAATCTTAGGGCCACTGTAAGCGTCAAACATATTTTGATGCATCATTTTAAGGCGTATACAAACATGTTTTCAAAACTTTTCAAATCTCAGTTTCTACTAAGTTGCTGTGTAAAATTATTTTTTGTCGTAGGAGAAAGGTACCATAACTTTACGAAGTTATATGCTCCTAACTTGGACACAAATGTGTGAAAACAACAGTTTCACCTTACGTGACTGATTTCTTACACTACACATCTAAGGTAGAGCTCGCGCGTATATTCGCTTTTATGAACGCACTCTTGACCTTTATATCTTAACTTTAGATTTCTTCTTTAGCTTTCGGATATCTTGTTCCTAATATACAACTATGTGTTGATCTAGGTTCTAAAAATTCGTTGGTGCAAGCAGCAGCTTCTATATCGATCATAGTGGTGGCGCGGCTCTAGGCTCTAGTTCCTGAATAGGACCGCCTCGTCTTGCGGGAAAGGTGAATAATGAACTAGACAAACACAAGATCCTAATGACAAACTTGTTTCGCGAGGAGGGGAAAGTCTTCCCTATTCAGATGAATTTCCATTGTTTGAATCACTTGTTCTGTTTGTTCACTATTAAAGTACATGTTGATATATAGCTGGGAGTTATGTAATCAAGTACACTAGTGTCACATACTGGTTGAAATTATAAGTAGCAAATATCTCGTTTCTGCTTTGCTTAGTTGTTTGCTCATTCGAGTATGAATATATTAAGCTCAACTGTCAAATTGGATGTTTCAAAGCCAGGGAATACCTCAAACTCCCAAGCATATAATGTAAGTTACTAGGACACTAGTAGATGAGTGGTGTTGGAATCCATACCGCATGTCAGTAGACAGGTAGAAAGATATATTGTATTTCATAAATTCTTTGGCGAAAAACGTGCCTTAGATCGAACCCTCATTTCTGTTATTCATTTAAAACGGTATGAAAAATAGATGCAGTATGTTTTAAAAGTGTGTGGAATTTATCTTGTAATCAATTATTTTACAGCTTTATAGATTATAGTTGAACATTTTTATAAGAAATCTATGCCGCTGTAATTAAGTAAAAAGTAGTACATTTACTTCCTTGATTAAAGTTTGACGTTAGTGCATTTCTTTTATGATTTCAATTACAAAAATAGATATTTTTTCGCTTTCATAGATATTAATCACATTTCCTAAGCAGTGGATCAATTCAAAAGCAGTAGTTTTCAAACTACACTGCTTTTATTCTCTGTATGATACAATTAATTTGGACATGTTTGGTCAGTACCTTGAAGCTTTGGAAGTATTTAACAATGCATTCAGTAATTGTAAAATAATTGTTGCTGGTGACTTTAATGTCGCATCATTCAACAGTGACGTTAATGATCAGAAGTCTCAATTGATGAGCAACTTTATTTCGTTTTTAGATTTAACTTTTAATAATATTCCAAATATAAAGGGTCGAATACTGGATTTAATTTTAGGAAATATCGAAATAGAAGTCCTCAGAGATAATACACCTTCTGTTAAAGAGGACGTTCATCATTCTGTACTGATCATGGAATTCATTACATCCGGATCTCCAACAAAATTCCCATTTGCTAATTCTCCACGGTTTAAATTTCGCAAAGCTAACTTTCCTGAAATGTACACAGCCTTGCAAGATGTTAATTGGACGGAGGTGATCAGTGCAGTTAATGTTGATGTCGCTTGTACCGCCTTGTATTCAGTTATCAATAAGGTCCATGTCCCTAAATGTAAAAATAAAATGTTTTCGTATCCCCCATGGTTCACACGTGAAATTATACTTAATATCAAGAAGAAGGACATAGCAAGAAGGAACTGGAAAGGTGACGGTACTAAGTTTTCTTATGATCAGTTCAGTAATTTTAGGAAGCTCATTAAGTACCAGATCAGTGTTGCCTACTCCGCTTACGTCCAATCGGTTGAGGATGCCATTGTCAATGATCCTAGCAAATTGGTCATTTGCCCAGATCAAAAAACAGCAATCTAGAATCGCCCCAAGGATGACGCTTAACGGCAATGTCTGCGATACGCCTCAGGATATAGTGGACAGTTTTGCTACCTTCTTTTCAACAGTTTTTATCCCGTCTAGTCTACTAGGGTTATCTCCTCCAACAAGTAATTCTACCGATATCATTTCTTTAAAAAATATAAGTGAAGAAAACGTAATTAGGGCTTCGAAAAGATTAAAGAACAAAATGACGTCTGGATGTGATGGTATTCCAAGTTTTTTCGTTAAAGATTGCATTCATATACAAGCGAAACCGCTGGCTTCCATATTCAACCTAATTCTAAAATCAGAGACATCCAAATATCTGGAAGACCTCTAAAATATGTCCTATTCATAAAAGTGGAGATATCTCTGATATTTCCAACTATCGCCAAATAGCAATCCTGTGCAATTTCAGCAAGTTGTTTGAGATCATCGCTTATGAAACGGTTTACTGCTCGGTCAGGGGTGCAGTCTCTATTAATCAGTATGGGTTTATAAGAGGCAGATCAACAGTCACCAACTTGGCTCTGATTACTCAGTACATTTCTGAAGTACTGGACGGTCAGGGACAAGTTGATGTCATCTACACAGATATTCAAAAGGCGTTTGATCAAGTTGATCATTATGCACTTCTGGATAAGCTTAAAACAGTGGGAATATCTGATGCAATTATGTCGCTCATGAATTCATATTTGAGGGATAGAAGGTTATTCGTCGAATATGGTGGTCATGGGTCGAGTTACTATCGGGCCACGTCCGGGGTACCTCAAGAGTCAAATCTAGGTCCATTATTGTTTTTGATATTTATTAATGACTTGTCTTTTGAACTGAAGTGTTTCCATTTGTTTTTCGCTGATGACCTTAAAATCTGCAAGACAGTCGAGGATTGCGTCATGTTGCAAGATGACTTAGCTCTAGTTTCGTAATGGTGTTCACGAAACAGTCTCAGTCTTAATGTTTTGAAATGTAAAGTTATGACTTATACAAGAAAGGTTAACTATTTAATTTATGATAATTATAACATCAATGGTCAGGTTATAGACAGATGCACCTCTTATAATAACCTTGGAGTCACTTTTGATACCAAGCTAACGTTTACTGAGCATATACTCAATATCTCGTCGGCTGCCACTCGACTACTTGGTTTCTGTATCAGAAACTGGAAGGGTTTCTCCAATGTTGATACATTAATGACTTTATTTTTTACTTTGTCAGGAGCAAATTGGAGTATGCGACTCTGATCTGGTCTCCTATATACCAAAATTCTGTCTTGACCCTTGAGGCCATTCAACGTAAAGCTTTAAAGTATTTTCACCTTAAATGCACAGGTTCTTATCCAGAAAGAGGTTGTGACCATAGTGCCCTATTAGAGCTTTTCAATTTGGATTCACTGTCAACAAGACGAAACATATTTGCTTTGTCGTTTTTGTATGGCCTCATTCACAATAAAATTGACTGTCAAAATTTACTTGAAAAAATATGTTTCCGCGTTCCAAGGCTAGGGAGTCGACAACAAACGGCATTCTATTGTCAAGCTGGCCGTACAAATGTTATGACAAAATCGCCAATTAATCTCATGTGCTGCGTCATGAACAGTGTTACTGAATCGTGTGATATTTACAGTGACAGTTGTGCATCCATTATTAACTGCTATAGATCATCCAATTTTATTCAGAATGTGTGATACTATAGATTTAAGTCCAAGAACCATGTCTCTTTAATTGTTATTTTTTTCAGCATTTCCTGTAATTGGGTTTCACCTGTTGGAAATAAATAAATAAATATATAAATAAATAAGTACTGCCTTTTTACCGTTTATAACCTATTATGATGTGTATTTATTTAGTTTTTTTTTGTCATAATTGTATTATATACGAATACGTATTTATCGGTATAAATAGTGACATACTAAAAGAATGATTTTAAGAGTATCCTTTGTTTAACTTAACATAAAGAAACATAGTCTTTTTAGTTCATTTTTATAAATATTTCTACTATACGTAAATATTAAATGTGAAAATATGATTACTAAATTGAAGTATTAGATGTTGAAAAGATGTACGTTTGTGCCATTTATGTAAATTTCAATATGAATGAGCTATATTGAAATAAAATAAAATTCTGCATTACTGCGTTTTTCCTTTGAAAAAATACTGTAAATAGATTACAAAAAGGCAGTTAATTTGCTTTTGTATAGTATAAAAGCAGTGAATCACTTGTTACTGATTTTTGATTTACGACAATTAAACATGGAATGTAATCTATTTTCAGCCTCAACAAAAATTGTGACCTGAAATAACAATTGAATGACTCTCCATACGGTCATATAACCTTTCAATATTCATTAACTTTTAAATACCTTGCAGACCAGAACAAACAACCTAGCTTCATTGCTGCTTATGCTTGCTAATTATGGAGTCTCAAAGAATCCAGAGCCGTTGAGATCATGGGTCTGCTATAAGGAAGGAGTCCGGTCTAGGGCGGACCTTTTTGCCGCTGGACTAGTCTGGTTTACCATATTTGACTAGTATGGGTGCTTGATTTCTACAGAGTTAAGGTTCAAGTTACTCTTACTTAAATGAGACTTAATAGCAATACTAAGAGAAGGAACGGTGAGAAAGGTATCCATAGATTATTCTTGTTAAGCAATACGAGGAGTAGTGTAGAGTAGTGTCATAGTGGATGAGAGAGTCAGCAAATTGGATCTCTAGAGGGTCTGCTGTCAAAAACTATAACTATTACCGCATTTGTTCTTGATGTCATCCGCATCTCATAGTCCGAGAACATCCACTGAATAAGAGTCCGCGAAGCAGTGGCCAGACTACAATTGATCAAAGAAATACTATGGCAGTTAATACTCCGTTTATTGGTAAAATAATTTCTTCCGATGTTTCGTTCACCCGAACGTTCCAGACGGAACGATTGTTTACGCCCGAAAATCTTTGTGGGTCAAGGATACGTCTCCATTCTTTATGTTTATTTGCTTGCAGAAAGAAAAATAAACTGCTTAGCTGAGGAAACCTGCGAATATTGTCAACTTCCTTTGAAGTAGGCTTCGGCTTCGGCTTTGGCTTTGACGGACCCTACATAAAAGTACGCCTACTACCTCCAAACATATCTCCAAGAAGAAATAACTCCTCTATCATTGTATCATCTATGCACTGTTTGTCAAAAAAAATAAATCTACAATTTTTTTAATAGATAAAGCAAGCTGGGAGAGATTTGAGGAGATGAAGTTGATTTATCAATATACGACGGCAATTTCAAACATAAGCTTGTCAGATTATTTATTTGTATAAAACGAATTCATCATTGGAAACGTTGATCTTTAAGATATTTTTCACTGCCTCTTCAAATAAGTCCGCCGCCTGCCCGTTCAGAAACTTCTAACTGCTTCTTGCAAATACTCGTCCATCTCGAATCATTGACGGGGTGCTACTTCAATTTCAGAAACAGATGGAAATCGCTGGGTGCTATGTCAGTCCTGTCAGTGGTATGGGCAATGACTTTTCAGTCAAATCGCTCGTTTAAGTCCTTCGTTTGTAGCGATACAAGCGGAAGCACATTGTCGTGGTTCAGTCTTACTTGTTTGGTGAGTTTCTCCTATACGACGATACGAACTTTTTCAAGAACTTGCAATAAAATGTCGAGTTTATTGTGGTCCCTCTAGGAATAAGCTCGAACCATGCCGGTCCCAGAACGCCATTGCCATGATTTTTCCTGCTGACAGCGTCTGCTTAAACTTCTTTGGCTTGGACGAGTCTGTCGTGTGTGTCTGTTTTGTCTCTGGAGTGACGTAATGACACCACGTTTCATCCCCCGTAACAACGGAGTCCAAGAAAACTTTCCTATTCTCTTCGTATTCACTCAGAAACTCCCGAGCACAGTGGGCGTGTTGCTGTTTGTAGATTTCTGAAAGCACACACCGCGCACACACCTTGTAGTTTAACTTTTCTTTCAAAATCCTGTCAAGTGAAGCTTCAGAGGCCCCAAGAACTTCAACAGCCAGTTCCAGGGTCGTGATTCGCGGGTATTCGAGCAGGACTCTCAATCTTAGCTACAACTTCCTCCTGAGCGTCGCAGATAGGGGCTTCTTGTTGGGATCGGGATCAATGGTGGGGGAACTGGCAAACACGACGGTGTTGTCAGATTTTGACTAACATCACGCGCGGAAAGTGACAGCTTTAGAAAATTCATTTTTGAAACAACTATCGTATATTTTAACCTAAAAATAACATGAATCTTTCAAACAGAATAATGACTGGGTACCTCTGCTTCAAGGTCCCATCAATAACTGATAAGTCCAGAATATATACAATCTTTCAAAGTGGCGGACTGGCGGACTGTTAAGTTTGAGCATGTTTGTACGTTGGAACGCTTATCACTTTTTTAATGTACTGCTTCATACTTTATTGCATATTCGGATAGATCTCTCCAAGAATATCGATATAATAATCGTTAAATGATCTGATCGTTGGATTTATGATTTAACTCCACCAACCAGAATCCCAGCTTGTTAACCAGGCTCATTCAAAAAATAAGTAGTTGGGAGGGTCTTTATGAAAAACACTCTATACGGAATATATGCTACTAAATTTGGGGCTTGTGGGTACTTCTGCTTGGTATATTATATGTCCTGCTGAAGAAAATGAGACACGTCACAGAACATCTTGTATTTAATTGTGGAACTTTGCACAACAAATTAAAAAGTGTTCAATTATTTGGTCTTACAACCATCGTACTGGATTTAAGGGATAACGTAACCAGTGGCCTAGATTTTGGACACAGTGTACTTTATTACACGTTTGATTGTTAATAAATGAAATACATTGTATGAGCTGCAACACAACGAATCATTTTAAACAAGATAAATGAATGACATAAAGCCTCGTTCCGTAAAATATTTATCGTTTGTATTGCTAACGAAGCACAATGAATATAGAAATTCTGTTTTTTTTTTGTTATAACGAACCAGAGGGCATAACTGGAAATTCTCCTTCTCTGTTCAAATACATACAAATACCTAGTAGCACATGAACATATTAACGTAACATCTGAAACTCATTCCGTGGTTTCAGACTGATAAATCCCCATGTTCGACTGGCCTAATCAAATAACACTTATGTTTAAAATTCTTCTTTATTGTACGACGTTTCAGTACCAACGGTGACTTTTTTCAAGTACAATGAACGTATATGTGGTTTGATTCGACGAAACAGTTATTTTATACCACATACACAGGAGAAACTTTAGAACATCCTCAACATATTTCATATTTCCAGAGAAAGTTACATATCGTTACCCAGTATCATTACGATGTAGGCATCAGTTATTCATGAAATAAGAGCTTAACCAATATGCACGGCGAACATGCTTTCCCATTTGGTTGAAAGTTCGTGGTCATAATCATCGTAACTCAATGTTTTCATGAATTTTACAGAAACCCCGCAAACACTATGAGGAATATTTTCCCTTTCCTGAAAATTCAGACTTTCCATATTTAAGAGATTTTCAGAGCAAAATGATTCTGAGCTAAAAAATAATTAGTAACCTCATAAACACAAATAATCAGAATTCATTATTTGAAAATGATGGCTACCCTTCCATGTTCGAGTTACATTAAAAAATACATATGTAGAGGAAATCTAAGAAAGCGAAATTTGTTGGATAAATGGCACCCTGGTCAAATGTTGCACGCTTCTTGCGTTTCTCTCTCGTAAACATTACGACATTACTGGTATTTGGTTTTCAGTCTATGTACCAATTTTTCAATTAGCTGCATGTCTGCTAAAAACAGTGACAGAAATTTTCTCTGTGTCAACGCTGCAAACTGAATTTTTCAGAGATCAATTGTTCGAGTTTTCCGCTACACGCGAAATCAAATGGGAATGGGCAGAAATACGGAATTGAAGCATTTTAAAAGTTGTATGGGGAAACTCTTGTATGGCGTTATTGTCAATTTCCATCCGGGAATCACAATTTCTCGCACCTTCGATTGCGTCAGTACAGTTGTGAAAGGGGAATCAGCATCAGGGGCGCTTCTATGAGGTAGAGGTACCTACAGGAGGAGACTAGAAAGATAGACAGAGCCTAAATACTGAGGTAGTGCGATATACATCAAAAAGTAAAAGACATCTTCTTGCTCCGTCTTTACTTCCTACGGGAGTATAAGGCATCCTCTAGCAACAAATTTCTGAAACTTGAGAAGAGAACTTAACCAATTCAGTTTGACAGGTTAAGATAAGCGTCGCTTTTTGACAATTTTGGTCAACTGACATGCTAGTTGTGGACCGCTTGGGAATAATTTCTAAAATATGGAAATTGGTTATGTAGAAAATTTCGAAATGACGATATTATATTTTTAGGTGTTACATGACATGTACACCATGAAAGGGTCACCCATTTCCGTTAGCCTGTCGGTCTGTCTGTCTCTAGTTCTTGGCCCCTCCATAACCTGGATAGTCTGCACGAATTCGGATGAAATTTTTGTCACAAGGCTACTATTAAAAATGACAGTGCTTTGTATTTTTTTCATATCGATCCAGGGACCTGCGCAGCTACAAGTAAAAAATGAAAAAGAAAAACCATCCAAACTCCAGACTGTTAGCCAGAAATGGAAAAAATTAAAGTCGTTCAGACTCCGTTTTTGCAAGTTTCAGGGACTCTTGCTCATTGCTGAAATTTTTTATGGGTAAAACGTTACATATTCTGAATACCATCTCCCTTGATCTTGGGAGTCTTCTGCATTATAGTTAGAAAGCCGATGCAAACTCTTTGTTACATCATCGCGTACTGATGACTGTTCACTTCTTTGCTTTTAGCGGTGAGGTTCAAAAGTCATAAGAAATAAGTATTAAACATATGGTCTTGAGGCCAGGCTGCACAGACAACTGGCAATCATGTCAAGTAGACCACCGATTGGAAAAACAAGCAATAATTTGTGGTTAGAACACTTTCAAGCTGACGTTGGTCTTTTGTTACTAAACTAAATCGTGCAATATTCCACGTAAGGCTGTAAAAGTTAAATAGCTTGCTTACAGCTAGCTTTGAAAATAACTTCTCTGACGTAAAGTTTAAGTCGTAACTTTATTGAATTAAAATGATATTTAATAGGCTGCAAACGGATGGCAACACCGTCTTTATCATCAACAAAATAAGAACAGTACGGGTTTACACATCATCAGCTGTTTTGTGGATGCCATCTATATGGAGTCATATTTCATTTCTCTTTCTCCACTTTTATTCGCATTGTCGAACTGTATTTTTATTATATAATTACTTTTTGGTCTTCCGACCGGATTAGACTCAGAGTTTAGACGTTACTATAAGAAAACCAAATTGTTGATGTGAGAGAGGTTGTTGAGAAGTACGGAAATCTCTACGATCAATGACAAATCCCTTCCATGATGCGCTTCAAGCATGGAACTGGTATGCACTTAACTACAGAATGAGGATGTTAGATGGCAAAAAATTGTTGATCATACGGCATTATATTTGAAAATTGGTGCAGGGGAGATTTAATCACAAACAAAAATGTTTTTGATTATCACCAAGCTTTATTTTTACTTTGTTGACATCTTTCTGGTGTAGTTACACGAATCCGTTTAGAAGAGGATAAGCACTACTTTTTATGGGACATTCTCAATTTCAGTGCACGACCCACACATCAAATTCCATTTGCCATGTCATATACCTATATAATACTTATATAATAATGATACTCAAAGATATTTATATGTATTGTTTCTTTAAGTATTACTTCACTTTTCAGAAGTTTATCATTTGTAAGTGTGGAAAAAGGAGAAATAGAATGTGAATGGACCAGTAGAGCTTATTTAGTCCACTTAACACCGTAGCGTAAATAGGCTAGATACATTTTACAATCATGAATTTTCACTATGCCTTTATCTTGGTGTGCTAGGGAATTTATTTTTTGACGTTCGAGGTTAAAATTCATACAGATTGAAATTGACACTGAAAAGCATAGCCACCCTACAGGCATGATAGAACATCGGTTTTCGCATTTTGGGAATCAGTGGTAGTAAATTCTTTTTGGGCCTCTTAAGTGAGTTTTCAAAAAAGCTTGTCTAAATTTAAAGTTTTGTGATTTTCCACCTTCGCTTCACTTACAGTTACTGTAAAGATCAACAACTTTAAGTGCATACATATTATATGTAATAATAATAATAATAATAAACCGTCTTTTATTAGAAAAAACAAATTACAGATAATGCATATATTATTATCTATAATTAGATTAGTGAGCAGCTTAATGGCGAAGTTTAGTTATGACAGCTATTCTTACACTTAATCATTTACTGCATAAAAATAATAGATGGTAAAAAAGTACAGCTGTAAAGAAAATAAAAAAGGAGGAAAACGCCCATGTAACTGATGACAACCTAAACAAAAATTAGCTTAAAAATATAATGCTGGACACCTTTAAGAAGCACCATTGAACAGAAGAGCTTTTAAGTGTTTTTTAAAACTATACAGCGGCAGGCTTTTTGTTCTGTAATCTAAGCTATTGTACAACATGCCTGCATTATATGAGAAGGTCCTGTTAAAAACAGATGGACTATAAAGTGGCATTGTTAAAGCGAATGTGTTACGGATATGTCGCTGATGAACATTATACCTAAAAAATAGTTTTTCACGTAAATAAATTGGAGTTCCAGAGACAAGTAACTTATGTATAAAGGTTAGATAGAGCAAAGCACTACATCTTATGTGTAATCTTGCATAGAACATAAAAATATTATAAAGAGTGAGGTTGACCCATTATTTGTAAGAACGTTAAGCTATACAATAGCAAATAAGTTGCTTATGACCAATTTGTGACCTCATTAGTTTGTTACTGGTAAAGCACCTTCTCAAATTCCTTTCTAAAATTAGGACTAGTCATTATTTGAAAAAATGTCAATGTTATTTCGATATAACTTGCATCTTGGATAGATATTAGTTGCTCAGCTTCCGGTCACTGTCCTGTGAGCAGACTTAGACTATGCTAAGGAGTTGCCAAATAGCACGAAACAGCGGAGCATATTTGGCCGTCCTTAGTCGGGCTTACGAAAGCTATATTATATATTCTTATGTAACACTTGGCCGTCTGTACTCGGGCGAACGAAAGCTATACCATATGTGAAAGCTATACTTATGTGAAAGTTTAGAACACATATAACGGTTCGTATCTTAGAGGTTCCAGGTTCACAACTGGTGTCCTAATAATCGAATTACAGACTTTTGTTGCATATTAAGCTCTCTAATAAGTCCTGGTCATCGTCTTAGCCCACCGCTTTTCATAGAACAATGACTTCACCTTGAATACAGTTTACCGGTTTTGCCGAAAGTTCGTAGAGAGTTGTTTTGTACTATTTAAAAGTAACTGCTTGCCAACTCTCATCTTCACATAGAAATTCTATTTAGATATCTATTGAAGAATAGGTTTTTTGCTGCATTGCACAAGATTTAGACCACTGTGCGACGCCCATGCATATCATTTTGCTCTAATGGAAATTCAATGCGCGATAGCCATATTGAAATTTGATTGCAATATACTTTGCTTGTTGTTGGAGGTAAAACTTTGATGTGCTTCTTAAAGTTCAAATTCTTTATCGATAACAAGATCAACTTTGCGGAAGCTCCTCATCAAAAGTGATTTTAAGGCGCCATGCAATTGAGAATCAGTAACTAAAATTGCCGCATCGAATAATTTCGAAGGAGCATCCATTTGCTTAGGCACCTGAAAAAGGGAGTGACGACAAGCAGTTTTTGGAGTCACTGTGTATGTCGGCCTTTGCTGTCGGTACATATGAGCGATTAATTTTCGCGCTCCAAAAAAAAAAAAAAATGCGCGTGCAGCATATGAAACAGACCACACTCTTGAGAACTTATCGACGCTCGTCGAAATGCATCCCGTGTGAACTACAAGAAGTTTCAAGTTTCAACGTACGCTTCTACTTCCTACGGTACTCGGCGAGGAAGTATAGTAATCGCGATTAATTTCTAAAATGAGATATGGTTTTTGAATGTTATATGACATATACATTAATATCTATATTTTAAAGTTTAGTATCAATAGTTTGGTAGCAAGAAAATGTACGTAATTAAGATGTGTATAATCGAATCATGTGAACTGGACTTAAGATCCATTCTTATTCGCCCTTCTGAAAAGAGTAATAGTTGTCACGGAAACTTTTAGTGAGCTTGGCATCATGTACTATAAAGATTCCATTATATTCAGCAAGTCAAACGTCGACAAAAAAAAGACACATGGGATGTGAAGAGGATATCCTCCAAATGATTAATGGCACACATTGTATCACTTGAAAAAAGTTTGATTTAGCGTCTAACATATGTGTAGGGTCATTTGAGGGCAACAGTCTTCCTATAACCTTTGCTAGGAGTTGTTTATGAGATGGACAGCTGCTAACGAAAGAAACTTTCCAGCAATTCTATCCAAGTGAAAATAATACATAGAACATGGGTAACTCGACGTCAATCAACGTGTAAGCGACACTATTTGAAAAAAAGGATGTCTGTGTCTATCAAAATGTGATGGCAACCCAAATTCACTCAATCCAAAAACCACCAATAGAAGCCTTTGTTAAGTTATCAACCTGAAATGTTATGTATACGCCACTGCTCTCACTAAAAGCAATCCAACGCATAGTGGTGCCATAATATTTAGTACAGCAATGTTTTTGGATCGCCTGTTTCAAGTCCGGGGTTAGTTTGTTCCTAAGAGGGAATTTAGGGCGCTTCAAGGTCATATTGAGGGCACTTTCAGAAGAAGCCGAGCAGTTGTGCCAAACACATTCCATTTAAGTTCTTGGTGATCAAGTCCAAATTAGAGGTCAATTAGTCAATGAAAGCATTCGAAGGTCATTTCAAGGTCACTTTTGGGTAACATTTCAAATAGGTGCAGCAATCGAGTATCAAGCATGTGTTATACGTGGGGGTACCCAAAAAACAGGAATTATTTTTTAAATGCTATTTATTTTCAACTTTTTCACAAAGTAACCTTATCTCCTTCAAAATACTGTCCACTACGACTAATGCACTTGTCCCACCGGTGCTCAAAGCATTTTTTGAAGTCTTCCTTAGAAATATCTGACAGCTCCTTCCTCATTTTTTTCTTGACTTCCTTAATGTTGTCACAGCGACGACATTTCATGCCCCTTTTTATCAGTGGAGATGAGAAAAAGTCACATGGAGCCAGGTCAAGCGAATAAGGTGCGTGAGACAGCGGAACCATGCCACTTTTAGCCAGGAACTGTCGAACAAAGATGGCTGTGTACGAAGATGCATTATCGTGGTGGAAGAACCAGTCTCCTGACTGCCAGAAATCGGGTCTTTTTTGCCAAACACTGTTTGGCAATGGTCTTAAAACCTACAGATAGAAGGTCTGATTAACAGTGTGACCTAGGGGAAAAAACTCGGAATGGACTACGCCTTTGACATCAAAAAAACAGCATTGTTTTGATGTTTGATTTGACTTGACGGCATTTTTTTTTGGACGGGGTGACGATGGCGTCTTCCCTTGACTTGACTGTAGCTTCGTTTCTGGGTCATAGCCGTTGCACCAAGTGTCATCACCAGTGATGATCTGTGACAGAAAATGGACGTCCAGAGCGAGGTCTGTCATCAATTGACATGTCGCCATTTTTAAATCGAGCAAACCACTCGTACATGTGAGTTTTTCCTATAGCATCATATTTGTAAGTTATTTTCAACATTAAAACAGCATCAGCAGCATTTTTACACTCAAGCTTGCTATCGGTAAAAAGGAAACAAACACGAAATAGCTCTAACAAAAATAATGACTGGATAGGAAGGAAACAAGCCAGATCGACAACTCAGGTGCCATTGAACTGGTAATGAGTTGTGCTGTACGTCTTTAGGGGTAGAAATGTGTACTACACAAACTCCGCCCACTACAATGCTTTTCCGGCTATTTTTGGGTACCTCCTCGTATATGTATGCCATATGTGTTTTTGCAGTCATTCAGCCCAAATCAGAGATCAGTTGGTTTTTGGGAAGAGGCATTTGAAATTTATTTCAAGGTCACTCAAAGGACACATTCCAAATAAATTTGAGTAATCGATTCAGACCGCCTACCATAATATTGCAGTATAAGTCTATGTTTCTCAATATATTGTAAGTTGGCAAGAACCGGCTCTTAATTTTACCTTGCAGTACCTCAAGGTCTACAAAAACTATTAATCTAGACGGCCGAATGGTGGAACCTTATTGAAAAGTTTTCTGAGTAATACTAACATATAAAAGTGAAGGTAAATCTAGTCATCCGGTCAATACACACATGAAAGCAACAATAATGACAGATTTCTATTACATCAAGTGGTGGGCTGTTTTTCATGATACATATATTCAGATATTCAAAAATGTTCAACACACAATACATTACCTGCAGATGACACACAATTTCTTCAATTTTGACATAGTGTCGAATGATATACTGCAAACATCAAGTTTGATAGACTACCATGGTACAGGTAGCGCTCTCAAAGTTCTAATTTCAATGGACCATTTATCAGGTAAGGTATCCATTACAGAAGGTTCTAATTTTCATTGAATTTCGTTACTTTATTTCATTAAGTTCTTTCAGGTTTCCGCATGAACTGGTTAGTCTGAAGGCGCCCCACTGAACCAACTGGGATCCTCTTCTCGAAGTTGTGCATGAAGAACTGAATACGTACTTATAAGAAGGCGGAATAAAAGTGCACTGTTCTCTAGAATCCATTTATTTATTTGGCAAAATTGTGTCCACCAATGTACAGGGTGTTTCACAACTTGCACTGTTACGAAAGAAGTTGATTTCTCAAAAAAAATGTAATAAAACGCCTACAGAAATCGAGATAATAAAATAATACAGTTTAACAGTTCACCTACTTATAAAGGCTGTTCAAAATTGTTTCCGTTGACAGCAATGCAAGCTTGGGCGCGTCTAATCCAACTTCGGCGCACTAATTCAAATACACCTCTTTCCTGATGTGCCTGAAGGCTCAAGTTACCAACTGCCACTGTGATTCGGTCACGCAATTCTTCAATATTTTGAACTGGAGTACGGTATACCTCATTTTTTAAGTATTTTCATAAAAAGAAATTCAGAGGATTTAGATCGGGAGACCGTGGAGGCAATGCTATTGATCCACCCCTTCTGAACCAGCGGTTCTGGTATTCCCGATTAAAAAAATCACGAACTTATTAACGAAAATGCGGATGTGACCCATCGTGCAGAAACCACATCCGTGCTCGGACCTCCAATAGCACTTCTTCAAGAAGGACCGGCAAATCACTCCGAAGAAACTCCAAATACTGGTGGCCATCCATCCGATCTGGCAATATGTATGGTCCAATTAGACGTTCATCGACAAAACCTGCCCACACGATTAAGAAAAAAGATGTTGGAAGTGTGTTTGGACCACAGCGTGAGGATTCTCAAAGGACCAAACGTGCATTGTGAAGATTGGTTATACAATTACGAGTTAAAATAGCTTCATCGGTAGCCAAAATATCACCGGCAAAACGGACATTTCGAGCATTTTCTTGCAACATCCACTGACAAAATCTTACTCTTAGGGGGTAGTCTGTAGGTAGCAATGCCTGGACTCTCTGGACGTGATAAGGGTTCAGTTGTGCCTCATGTAATATGCGCCATCAAATTGCTTGTTGCCCATCTCACATTGTGGATCTTATGATTTTCAATAGTGCTTCAATAACACAAAATCGTGATGTAGTGGTAACTGCAAGTCGACCAGGGATAACAGTCAGTAACCGTTGTACAACTTGTCACGTCGCCATCGTTTGGGTGAGGGTCACTATCGAGTTGCCGTTGCCATTTTCTTCCAGTCAATCTGAGCTTCAGATCAATGGATTTAGGAATATTGATCAATTTTTATTTTACAATATAGCAGACATAAAAAATGGTTTTTGTTTTCTAATAACGTTTTACTTCAACATATTAAGATCTTATACTTGAAAGTTACTTTGTTGCCTAGATAAATAACAACACGTAATAGTCTTGAAATTAAACGGAACCCTTGATACAAAAATAATCTGGTGTGCCTGCTCCTGCAGACTCTGATGTCTGAAAATAAAGACATATAAATTAAACGATTTTTTACAATTAGATCTACTAGTGAACACGCAACCTTTTTAGTTGCATCTCTTTACCACAATTTTTTAGGGAGGCAGACTAGCTAAAAACCTTGCTAGGGCTCTGGAACAATAGTAGGCCCACCGCGTAGATGTATGATACCATTTGAATTTGCGCGGAACAAAGGAAGAACGCAGCGAGATTAATGGATCGTCGTCACAGAAATCCAACTGGAGAACAAGCATTTGGAAGCGAAGTAAAACTGGATGTTTAAATAGAGGCGGTTTTGTACGGAACGCTGGGATTTTCCTGTTGCTTTATCAGCAGACCGAAACTGAAGAGGCTTTTTAAATGAACTGCATTCATTCTGGAATACTACACACTCTATAATTACTTCCGTAATGCTAGCTGCAACATGCATTTAGGCTCTTTTATGCGGCTGCACAATTCAAAGTCGGAAGCAAGAACAACGACGAATGTGAAAATGCCTGCAAAACTGCTATTTTTATATGTCGACATGAAATCTGAGAAGCACATTTGGAGCGTTATGTGGTGAGAGTGATATACGAAATAGAAGTAATTTCTAGGTAGTTTGTATTAGTTATACAAATTTTTATATTAATATATCCTGACCAAAGTTTGTAGGAGTGAGTAAATCTTAATGTTATTGCTGAAACTTATTCTGCGACTTTCATGTTTTCAGGACTCTGGCCGAACGAAACCGCATATACCTTAGATCCCCTGCTATCATTGTAAAGTGAAAGAATTTCCTTTGTATTTGAAAAAGGCCACTGTGGTGGTCGAATCGATTTACAATCAACAGGAATTTGAACAAATGTGTGGTTCGGTTCAGCAAGATAATGAAGTCAGTTGGGTAAATCCTGTTACGACAGATTATGCTATATCTTATGTTAGATACGCCAAAAATAGGTCAGATCCAGATCGCAGTTATTACGTGGAAAATACCTTAAAAGGAATAAATTCCTTTGAAGTCGTCAGTAAAACAAAGGTTGCTGTTATATTGAGGTCTAGACTCATAGTCCAATTATTTGGTAGTTTTACGCGGGGATCTTTTGAAAAGCTCATTTTGATAAAAGGGTCACGAAAATACCTGTAGTTTGTTTATAAATTCTTCGTGTTGACTCTGTCTACGTGTAAAATGGTTGTACCGGAAAATGCTGTCAGTCTGATGTCAAAACAAGGGTAAGTTTTTTTGTACATTGGATAAGCTATAATGAATAAATATTTTATTTTCATAAAACTCGGCCAAGCTCTACGTTTTTTATGGGTATCCACATCAGTATGTATAGTCGTAGTCACCATTCTTGGCGGGTCCAAGTTAGACTACCACCATCCTCTTATATATATGTCGGTCTCCCTCATACATACACAGGCAGCCTAACCATGCGTGTGGACGTTTGTTCGATAAGCTCAAAGACATACGTTTTTTAGTTGTGTGTCTCCGTCTCGAAAACTTGGTCGTTACGTATGGGTACCCTTCAATCATATTTATCAGACAACTTGACATCGGCCTGCAAATTGAGTTGTCCTGGTATCAATCTTCAATATAAAATTGTACAATGCCCGGAAATACGATCAATGGAGAAGCAAGACAGCTATCAAACTCGAGTCAATGAAACATCTGCACTAATTATTATTATTATTATTATTATTATTATTATTATAATTGAGATGAGCAGAGTACACAGTACTATAAGCTCATGCAGTAAATATAGTGTACGGACACGTAACACAAATACATCAAATAGAAAAAAATAAAAAAGTTTGTACACTCCTCCAGCTATCATACTGCACTTTGAAGCTATTAACTGAAGTAGCACCAACCACACTTTCAGGTAAACTATTCCAGGTGTTGAATATGCGGTTGGGAAGAAACCACTGTCGGACTGTTGTTTTAAATGGCTCCTTATGCAGTTTGAAGCTGTGTCCGCGTAGATTGCTGCGCGACAGACAATATAGATGCATGAGGTTGGTGCCCATCAAACCATGAAGTATCCTGAACGTAACTATAAGATCGCCACGAAGTCTTCGCTCAGAGAATGAGGTCAGGTTGAATAATTCAAGGCGATCTTCATAGTTTGGTCTTTGTGCTCCAAAAGGGATACGAGTAGCCCGACGCTGTACTGATTCGACGAGATTTCTATCGCGCAGAAGCACAGTGTCCCATACCGGGCCAGCGAATTCATGAATTAGCTTCACGAACGCCTTGTAAATGTAGGCGCAAGTGTTGACATCGGATCCTTTGAAAGACCTCTCCAGCATGTATAGAAGTTTCTTGGCTTTTGATGTAACGTGGTGAATATGCTCTGACCAGGAAAGACGATCGTTGACTACAACGCACAGATCAGTGTGGCTGGAAACTGCTTCGATGTTGTGGTCAGAGATCTTGTATGTAAATCGCAGATTTGTCTTTCCGAGGTGAAGGACACAACACTTAGTTTGATTTAAGGGTAGAAGCCAACTGACTGGCCATTGACAAACAATATCAAGATCTCGTTGAAGCATAGCAGAATTTACGACAGTATTGTAAATCTTGGTGTCGTCGGCATAAGCTGAACATGTGGAGGAAATCAATACGGGCAGGTCACTTGTATACAGAAGGAACAGCACTGGCCCCAAGACAGAGCCTTGAGGAACTCCACTTGCTACATGATGAAGGTGAGACTGGCTATCACTGACGCGCACAGAGAAAGTCCTCCCGGTGAGAAAAGCCTTAATCCACAGTAACAACACTCCAACTTAAACAGAAGCCTTCTATGTGGTACGAGATCGAAAGCCCTAGAAAAATCTAAGTATATTATATCAATAAGGTCATTTTCGAAAGCAAATGACAGGAGCTTATCTAATATGATTCTTTCAGCTATTTTGGCGGCGATAGGAACGAGACTTACTGGTCGATAATTTTTAGCGGAGGATTTGTGGCCCTTTTTGAATACAGGGGTAACAGAAGCACTAAGCCAGCATGAGGGTAGGGTATGAGATCTAAAAGACGATAAGACGATATGAATATCAAGCTTAATGGTAGGGCCAGTGCTGAAGCGCAGTTTTTAAGTACAGCAGCCGTCATCCCATCTTTACCAGGGGAGGAAGAGGTCTTCAGATTTCGCAGGTGCATTAATACATCTTCAGGCAGGAACTCAACTTCGCAAAGGCTGTTGGGACACCTATGGCAGATAGTGGTCGGTAGAAGGTGTCCATTAGGCTCATCGATGAAGTCATCACTAAAGGACTCTGCCAGTAAGTTGGCAGATTCGGTGGCATCCATGTGGAGATGACCGTCAGCGTCGGGGATCTGAGGTGATGAAACTTTGGAATTCAGGTTTGTTCTTAGATACCGAAACAGCTTCTTCTTATTTTTGGAGGTAACGAGTTTTTGTTCATAAGCATGTTTGGCATTATGTAACGTTCTAGATAGGAGGTTAGAAAAGGATCGATGAGACACGTAATCTTGTGAATGGCCACTCCTCCTAAACCGTTGTTAAAGATCTCTTGTGACGAAGCATCCTCTATATGTTAGAGTTGATCCAGGGCTTTGAGAGGTTACAGTATATCTTCTTTTCAACAGTATTGTCAGCCGTTTCGCTTAGGACTCGTTGAGCGAAAGTGTCCCACATATCTTGGGTGGTACGATTGTTAAGCAAAGCAGGCCAGTTGACTTCAGACAGGGCTTGGTTAAGAGCATCGTGGATTACAATTTTGAAGGTTTTAAACTTATCGGTTGTAGAACGACTATTTATATTGAACTAGAGAGAAGATAAAAGTGAACAGTGGTCAGACTTGCCAAAAGGTGGCAAACAATCTAAATTAGAAACAAAGTCGGCGTCGTTAACGAATATCAAATCCAGAGCCCTAGGCGTCTGTCCTTCCCTGAATCTCGTTGGACGATCAACAAGTTGAGATACGCTAGAGTTGCGTAGCAAGTCGATGTAAGCAGCAGAAGAAGAATTGCATTCAGGAATGGTTGACATAGGCCAGCTAATGTCACGTAGATTGAAGTCACCAGCTATGAAAAGATTGGTGTTTTTATTTAAGAGATCTGAAACGAGACTGCACAGGTGTGTGTCTCCCAAACAGGGCCGTGATTAGATATAGATTGTCAATGCCATCGAAAGTACTGAAAGAAGGAGATACCGAGAAAGCCGACACGATTTCCGTGCGAACATAAATGCATACTCCACCAAAACCAGGAGTGCGTGGTGGATCCATTCTGTATAAATAGTATCCAGGCAAATTGATGGAAGAGTCGGACACGTTGGAATGGAGCCATGTTTCAGTAAGGCAAACGAACGTTGGATTATTGTCTCGAACAAATGCTTGGAGTTCAAGTAGCGTAGAAAAGAGAGATTGTATATTAGTGTAACAAACCGTCCAGTTTGCCACAGAATTTATCAGTTTTTTGAAGGTGTGATCTCCTGGGTAGCTGTGTGTACTATAGAAGGTTTACCACGAACGTATTTTATAGTAATATTACTTTCGCCTGTTGTTTGACGACGTCTAAGCTCTTCGCGAAGGTGTTGTAGTTCTTGCATTTGACCTCTGGTTTTGTCGTCAGAGATTTTTACGTGACGAAGCGTGGGGTGGCTAAGGATGGAGTTTTTCTTCCGCAAAATATTGCTGACGATAATAGGTAAGGAAAACACAACTCTAATTAAACGATTGCTTGAAGTTGTTCTGCCAAGGCGAGTGATGCTGAGTCGGTGATTTTCGGCAGATGGTTCAATATGCCTAATTATCTCTGATACTATGTTTATGTCATCATTCCCTTCAGCTATGCCCCTCAGAATGATATTGTGGGAACGTCTAAATAACTCCATTGTCTCAGCTTGGGAGCTTGGGGCAATAGGGGTAGAAGAAGCGCCGTTGCCTGAGTGCATCGTCTCCATAGATCTTGCAAGTCTCGATTCAATATTAGCAATGTTGGAAGACAGCTCTGTTTGAGTAACCTGGATATTTTGTATGTTGGTTTCGCAGGCTGCTATTAAGTCATCATGCCGAGAGATCGAGTCCGAATGTTGCTGTAGCAAGTTTCTACAATAAGCAACATCAGTTCTGAGTTGAGATTGAGAGTTCTTAATATCCTTTATGTCACTGGCCATAGTTGATAATTGGTTAAGTATAAGGGTGAGAGTGTCGGTAGGGGTAGACTGATCTGATTGTAAAGGAGCAGTGGTTTCTGAACGAGCACCGCATGTGGAAGAGGTGGATCCGCTTCGGGTAACTCGTCCCTGTTTACAACAGGCTGGGCAAGACCGTCGTTCTTTTCCGTCCGACAGTTCTTCGTTGTTATCACTGTATTTTTCTACATTATCCCCATCTTCAGGATCTTTCATGTTTTTATTCTTCTTTCGTACAGTCTGACTCATGTTCCCTTATTCCAGCTGCTATTTCCGGATTACCCTACAAACTCTGTAGACTAGTTTCTTAATTTGATTTGACACTATTGACGAAATGTCCAAATGACAAAATGGAATATATGGTAAATGGCTGAAGATTACTCCCACGGCTCTGGAAACTATCGCCAACAGGTCCACGGACGTACCTCTTCCTGCTCTTAACTTGAACACCTCTGGTTTTATATATTTTTAGCTTTTCTCCGATATTTTGAGGTATTTACAGTGAATACTAATTTAGTAGTCTGCTATGTATGAACTGATATGCTAGACTAAATAAGCCTATCTGCCAAAGTTCATTGTATTTACTGTGCTCAAAATTTTATAATGTTATTCCTCCAAACTTCAAGCATATAAAATGTGAAAAACGTTTAAAAATTGAATTAAAGTCATGGATCCTAAATAATCCAGGGCTACAAAGTTTGTTGACATGTAAAACCTATATGTTATTATTTGATAATAAAATGATGTCCATTTCATACATCTGTTGTATTAATATAATTCAACTTCTTTTAAAACCCAAGCACAAGTGTACACTTGTTTGGATATACAGGGTGTCAACGTTATGATAGTCATTATTTAAATGGGTGATAGAGGGGGTTAAAAGAAGCAAAAAGTTTCATATAACATGGGGGTCAAAACGGCATTTTTTTAGAGAAAAGCGACTTTAAAGTAAAATAAAATCTGACAACGCCGCAATACCAGACGCAAATTACGACGGAACGCTGTGTAAATAAAGATGGAGTTTGTTATTTTTGGCTCTTAGGTATTATTTCATTATTTGATAATGTACTCGTAAAATGCAAACAAATAAAAAAAATGGACTTACCACTAACTGTCTCAGCGCCTCACCTGGTGTTATTGAACGTATTAAAAAAATCCACTTATAAATAGGGAACACAATTTTGATACATACCTACATTGTTTTTCTTTTTAAAACCCACACTGCACCTTTTTTGTATTCAAAGAAGGTGTTCAAAATGTCGTCCTCCACTTTCCACACAAGCTTCATTACGACGAACCCAGTTTCTTCTTACTCTAGGTCCTCGAAGTTGTCCATTTATTATTTCAGCCGCATTAAATTCTTTTTCGCTAAGTTGTGCTTCAGTTGTTAATGGACCAGCCCCATAAACCATCCCTTTAAGTTCTCCCCAATACCAGAAATCCATCGGATGAAGGTCAGGAGATCCTGCTGGCCATTTTCGAGGATCAGGAGCATTTCGACCGATCCAGCGATTTGGATAATGTTCATTCAAATACTGAATGACGCCTCTAAAAATGTGTGGTGGTGCCCCGTCACGAATAAACCACAAATTCTGTCTCCGTTGTAATGGTATGTTGTCAAAGGTCTGTTCCAAAAGTTCTGGTAGGTTATTGGCTAGAAAGCTAAGGTATCCTTCTCCTGACAACTTTGAGAGTAACTCGAAAGGGCCAATACCTGATCGTCAAGAATACCCGCCCAAATACTTATTCTAAAACGTTGTTGGGAATGACGTTCACGAATGGTTTGAGGATGTTCTTGGGCCCACGTGTGAGTGGAAATTTAGTACCCCGTCTCGCGTAAAAGTACATTCGTCTGTCACTAGAATGTTTTTAGAAAAATCCGGATTTTCAATGTTTTTGTACAAAAACCACTGACAGAATGTTAGTCTGCGAGGATAGTCCTCTTGTAACAAGGCCTGTAGTCGATGTACATGGTAGGGATAAAGCAAATTTCCCCGTAGGATTCTATGGACTATGGTATGCGATAGTCCTACGCGGCGGCCTAATTCCCGAGTGCTGATATCTGCATTGATTTCCACGATATTTAAAATTTGTTCCTCCTGCTCTACAGTAACCTATCTTTCACGACTGCGAATATTAGTGGGCTGAACACTTCCTGTATCTGGAAGTCTTTGGTACAATTGAATAAATGTCCTTCGGTGTACTTGTTGGCGAAATCTGATGCGATAAATTTGAGCTGCAAGATTTGAATTCTGACGAGCTTCAGCGTGAACTAACAACATGTAGGCGAACTCTTGATTCGAGAACATTGTAAACAACACGTCCGATGCCCGATATCTAACCACTGTTACCGTTCGTGATCGATTGCCGGTTCGATAAGAGTGATGATGACCAACCCGCTGTTGTCATGTGTGCTTTAAATATTCAATTTACTGAAACTTACCTACTGACCACAAATTTTGGCCTAGCTTAGAAAAACTTAATGCCATTTATTTGTTAATTACCAAATTTAAAAACTTTTTAGATTAGATTATAAAAATTAGTAAGATTGTGGTCGATATAAAGCACTTAAAGTCATTTAGACAAAAATCTCTTGACTTTTGGACCATGGGTCTTATGAACTTTTTGACTTGTTTTATCCATTTCATTTACATCCTGTATTATGTTTATTGGACACTGCCGTCATTATTTATACGAAACCTTTGTAATTTGACCAATAAACATGATTATAATATTTTCCAGGAAGGGAATGAAAACTACGGTCCCCTGTTACCCACTTTATGGGTACTGGAGAGAGCAGGAGATGCGCTTAAGATTAAGATCCGCCCATGGTACGGAGACTCGACCTGTTTACTTATTTCATATAGCGCTGATGATGTAACCGCCGAGAACGGTGACTACAACTATAGTCTGGCATTTTGATGGAGTAGTATAATTGTTCTTTTGAGCACCACGATCAACTATGGCTTTGTGAAAGCGGATGTCAAACACAATACAAAGAAAAGGTGTAAATTAACTACATTCGTGCGCTAGATACCGCGCACTTTGATATACTTCAAAGGTAAAATTCAGTTTCTTTCCCCGCCGCAAACATCCGACGCACCATCGTTGCTGCTTTACTTAAAGCTAGCGCAAACAATGAAATCAGGTTCGAAATATTCCTCTTATTGATTCACAATCCCAGTTCCTGTTCTGCGTATCACCTCAAGAAGCTACTTTGAGACTTATTGTCCAGCTTTTAGAGCTGCCATGAAATTATGACAGGGGGAGCAGTGAACGAGGCTTTAAGGAGTGGTGACAAACCGCTTTACTGCATAATTCAGACAGAAGACTCGAGCGAGGGATCATCAACTTTGAGAAGATGAATGGTATTTTTACGTTGAATCTTAAACCTTCGTTTTTTATTACCGAGGTAATGTTCGACACAGAGCAAGAAGCTCTATCTTCAAATAAGTCCATGACATTGACTATGACATTCAAGGTCATTTGAAGATAAAATGGATTTTCCAGTAAACTTCTTTTTGTGGATATGAAAAAACGAAACGCTAAAATTAATTTATTGTTGCATTAAAATGTTGGATAAAAAATGTTTACTAACTAAAGTATCTTTTGTAGTACTGTGAATATTGCATTTCTTTTTCCGAAACCAATCTCCTGCACACTATCTGGAAAAATGCATTACTTCCACGCGAGCGGAGCTGCGAGTTTACCCTAGTGCCAACTAGAAATATATGAGTAGTTCCATTAGAAAAAATTAAACGTTATTCGACAGCTGAAGACTGAGACATCTTGTACACAAAAAAGACATTGCATGCACTTTATACTAGGTCCTATAACTTTTGTTGGGAACCTTTTTTCTAAGTCAGAAGGGCGCCAACTTATAACGGGGTACTCCGTATAATACAAGTGGAGCAAACTGTACTAAATTGTTAAAGGTTTCACGACTGCCAGATTGACAGATGACGATGATCGAGCAAAGCAAATCAAAGTGTAACGAGCCGAAACCCGAAGACAATGGATTCCTTTATCCAAATACGCATTTCGGAACCAGACATGACCACACCAGATGTTTTCCAGGTTGTTATCAATTCAAAGTGTGTCTCCATGGTGCCACAGTTTGGCGTGATACATATTTTATTTTGTAGGTTCGGAATGGTGGAGATATTAACCCTTAACGATGCAGGTATTCGCCACCATTTAATAGCTGATCGCAGAAATATGATCTTATCTTGCAGTTGTGGTGAGAAATATAAATGAAACAAAATAAATCTTTCAAAAAACCTTGTTTACGGCCGCTTTATATTACCTCTAAGCCCTCAGCATCCTTGCTTATGAGATATTCCTATCTTATAAAGGAAGATTGGCAGTAGGCAAGCGAGACTTACTTTGATTCTGCCAGTGAGTTGTGCGAAGTAGTTCATCCCTGCGTTACATTTATTTTTATTCAAATCATTTTGGCTTACAAGTGGGATCATATTTAGAGTGTAGTTCGCGTCTTATTTTACAATCTGTCCGTCTAACTTTAATTAACAAACTTTTAACAGACTGCTGTATCAGTAACATAATTTTGTTACAATTTAATCATTACAAGTCTGATGACATGTTTATGTTTAACCGTTAATACTTCTTTGGCAATTCGATGACTTTCAACTTAGAAATATAATTCTATGTTTTACTATTAGACTAAAATTGTTTTAAGTGATAATTGTAAGATGATTGACTCAATAGATGCTTTAGAAAAACTTTACTGTTTGATTTACTGTATGATGGCATATGCGAGAATTACACGAGACATAAGAGTTCCTCTTCCAACAACTGCTCGCCTTTTTTTGAGAAACCACTTGTTGAATGCTCTCTTTCTGGACGGCATTGTGGATCGCTGTCTGGAACGACGCAGTGTTGTTAAAAATATGTAGTATAAAAGTTAGAAAATTAGAGTGACTTCGCCTATGAATCATAATCGATGTTTGTGTATTATTGGATAAAGTGGGAAGTACCAGTCCCTTCTTAATAATGGAGACTTCAGTTTTCCATAGGTACAAAAGATAGCTTTTCTGAACCTATCACAACCCGCACAAACTATTAATCAAACTGAAACATATAAAGCGTTGCCGGCCACTATCAACAATGAACGAAATATGCATTCCATCTTACGATGAAAGGTTCCTAGACGCTTGGTTGTTCAGCATAAATTAATTAATCTACAACCAGTGGTAATTAGTCAGAAACAAAATACGAAACTTAATGTTTTCATCATCAACAGGGTAGGTAGCGTAAACATGGACCTAGCGAAATAGGCTAAAGGTGATTGAACCTCCGGTGCTTCAGCGGATGCTCTAACGCTCTCTATTTTCCGATTGAGGTACAGGTTATTAAACGTCAGAGATTGAGTAAATTACAGAAAATTTCTGTACAGTATACATGGCGTCCCAACGAACATGGAAGCTTTGAAAGATATTCGAAAACGGTGTTCGCAGTCATACTGATATCTAGTAGGCGTACCTTTTTAAGTTGATTGTAAGTATATAGCCTGTGGCACAACAAACATATGCTTTTCAAATGGAACACCTTATATTTTATGAGATATTGATGAAATAGACTATAGGGCTCTGATCGTCATTTGTGTAGTTATTTTGTCATTTGTCTGAAAAAAAATGCACATTTTGGTAGGCTTTGACAGCCATTTTGTATAATTTTTCATTAAACTTCAGAGAGAAGATAACGATAATAATTTATCCACATTAATATACAACATGGTGAATAAATTTCAATCCAAAAAAGGATATCCTTGTGCATGGCAGAAAATAAATACAATAAGTACATTAAATAAAAATGAATGTTGGTTACCAAAATAAATTACTAATTAATGTTATACGTTGAGTCGCGCGTTGTGTGTAAGTTTCAATTCTATTATTAGAATGAAAAGATGAAGAATTATGAGAACTTTAAGCTAAACTACGGAAAGTGTCGACAATGCGATCTCTTTACATAGACTGGTGCAAGACGCAGAACCTTGTTTTTCTCAAATATTTCAAATGGAACACCCCCTCATTATTACAGAGACTCGCCTTCTTAAAAGCTTACTTTCAAAATAAGGGTTATACTACTTTATTTGAGTAGTTATCTGGCTATTTTTAGAAATTTTAGGAAGTCGTTGGATTATCTATTTAGCCACTACAGTGAAAACAATAACTTCTTATCTCAATTATGTGCTACTACATTCCACAAATATTCAATTTGTTTATGAAAGAGCCCCTGTTGGAACCATTATTTAGTTTTTCTTTGTTTATCTGTAACCGTTTCCACAGAGACAACGATGTTCTATATAAATCGAATTATGTAGATTGTAGAGAATACTAAGCTTCTTCTTACTATTTTCTGAGTCCTACAAAGTGACACTATTGAATGGTTTTTTAGTTAATGGCTCTCCTGAATAACTTATTTTACTGACAATGTGTCTGGAGATTCAATCACAATTCTTATATTCAGATACATTTTACTTTAACCACTGCTTATTTGATTTCCTGGTATGATTTATTGATTTTTTCATTTAGTTAATTAAATTAGGTAGAACTTTGGCGTCCCAGAGTAAGCGACCACGTTTTAATTGAGAGAAACAAGGTAAGGAACTAGGTAATGGGAGTGAAATTTTCATGTATGAACAATACATGTAGCCTGATCTGATTAAAGAATTCTGGAAGCAAGTTATTGATTCTAGGGATGGATACGATGCGGCAGCTAAGAAGATAATAATACGATCTTCTAGAGTTTTCAGAAATAAGCAGTTTACCGTTTAAGTAAACTATTATAAACCTCATATCGAAAGGAAGCATATTAGAAAGGCCAAGCCGACGAGAACAAACATACAGGAAGTTTCTCCTGAAATTTTTGAGAAAAATAACTATGACTTTGAAGTTGAGTCATTAATTTTCAGGTAATGATTGTAGAAGGAAGATAAACCAAAATATGTGTGTAAAAATAAAAAAAATAAAAAAAAAAAATTTTACCTTGTTTTATAAAGTATCCTCCCGACAAGTATTTCAGTACGGACCTGTATTTGATCGTGAGGTCCCCTGTGAGGTCTTAAGTCACCTGATTCACGAGCCCGTTGTACTACATTAACAAAGGCACGAGGGGTTGGTTGCACTCGATTGGGAAACCGATCCGCATAAACATGTGCCATTTTTTATTTCGTTTGAGCCACGCAACAGATACCACTATTCATTGACACTGACTGTATATAAATGAATGAAATAATTGTAAAAAGCATCGTTCCAAATTCTTTCGCTTTTTTGTTTCCGATGCGATGAACCGATACGGCGGATTATATCCGTTGTCGCCAAACACGACCACATAATATTATTATTGAGACAGGGCGGTACTCAAACTTCCAAAGGGCTATAACTTTGTTACTTTAATTTTACCAGGAAAATGGTAAAGGAAAAAAACATTTCTTTTGATCAGATCTACTCACTGTTAAAATAAATGACTCAACTTCGAAGTCACCCTGTATATATAGCTTGTATTTTGTAACACCCTACAATGAAAAACTACGTAAAATGATGGAGTCTCCAAAGATACAGATAAATAATAAAATAGCTAAAGAAATGACAATCAAAACCGTATGGTGTATTGAATCAATCTTCTTGTTTTGAAAATTTCTTTCCAAATATGCTGTTCCACGAAATTGAACAACATTCAGTATATTTCCGAACAATGTAGAAATACACACCTATGAGATATCAATCTTGCTACGAAAACTGTTTGGGAATATTTTTTATTATCTTTCTATAAAACTGCTTTCTATTTTTGTTGAGACATTCTGCATAAGTTTAAATGCTCATTTCAGCTTGGGTCTGTTTATGCGTTTATGCATGATTTGCTTTGTGAATACTTGGTTTCCGACTCATTTACGGGCCATAATTTTATCGCTACATCTATCTCTACAAAGAGTAGAATGTCGAGGAGCTATGAACCAGGCACTTAGCGCTCTTCTGTCATCTCTATCGTATGGAATGATGAATGAAAGTCAGCTTCGGAGGTAGCGATAGTCAGACACTTTCTTGCGCACAATGTTATGAGTTTTTCAAAAGAACATACCATGTTTGCTTTCCGTTCATCTGTCTCCAAGACTATACCTGAGACCTATACTACACTGATGAAGTTGCTAATGAACACGAAATAGCGCTTTTTGCGGTTGGTCATTGTTACAGAGACGGAAAACTTGTATAGAAAGCAATTGCTGATCAGCTTCGTCAATACGTAATCTTGCGACCCCTTGGTGGGGCAACCGTAATGGTGGTGCAACACCTATCTGTGCAAAGCCCAAAACGTCGAAGATTTATCAGCCAGAGTCGTAGCGTTTTTGTGTAATCTTTATCGTATGGAAGGATAAATGAAAATATCTGCTTGGCAAACCATTGGTAGTAGGTGGCGATCACCAGATTCACATCTACTTGCACACCGCGCCCTGTTTAATTTAACTGTACAAAACGTACTCAGACCAGTCAAGGATTTGTTTGTTTGAATCAAACTACACTCATCATAAGTCAACACAGTTCTGTCATTAAATTCATGACATGGTACTTCTTAGATAATTTGCAAAGAGGACCACAAGCCTAATGGAAGTAGATGTTCCCAACTCTAAGTATTATTATTATTAATGTCCTGTTTTCACACAGCTATGCTATACTGTGGTGCATTTGGTAAAAACACCGAGCGCACACCGTGCGCCTAGGGTGCTTCCACATACTATATTACTCTTCTCACTATATGGGCGGTGCTCAACACAACTGTTTTCTGTAACACGAGAAGGTTATGTTTTCCTGGGATTTGTTCAATGGCTTCACACGTTTTGTGAGATAAAAGTCAAGTGGCTTCTATCACTACTGGTATTATGAACGTCTTCATATTCCACAATCTTTGCGTCTCAATTTGGGGGTCTTTGTACTTTAGCCGTTTTTCAGCCTCCTTCTTTGTGATATTGTAGTCCAATGGGATAGCTACATCAATCAGTAGACACCTTTTGAGTTTCTTGTCTTTGACTATAATATCAGGTTTGTTAGCGTTGATGGACCTATCTGTATGCACCTGCGTGTCCCATATAATTGTAACGTCGGAATTGTCTACAACTGGGCTTGGACGATGTTCATACCACCTGGGCGCGACTGATATATTAGAGTCATTACATATATTCCAGTGTAGATGTGCTGCAACTAGATTATGCCGATTTAAGTATTCTCTTTCTGCCAAGATAGGACAGCCCGAGACTACGTGATGGATGGTTTCTTGATGTATCCGGCAAAGTCTACATATTGGAATCTTAATACCATCGCTTTCATGTAGTTTGTTGCTATCGCTTGTTCCTGACAGGCTGTTATAAGGGCTTCAGTTTCCGCTTTCAGACCGGCGTCAGTGAGCCACTTCCAAAATTGGTGTACATTTAGAGGCTCTTTTCCTGCTTCCCTAGCTATTTGGCCATGCATTGACTTTGCAGCCCACTTCTTTCTTCGTTCATCTTTTATTTCCTGTTTCAGCCTTATTTTGATGTCTCTTACTTTTTTTGTTGCCGGTTCATAGTTGTTGCCGTCCTCACCATCATCATCATCATATTATTATTATTATTATTGTTATTATTATTATTATTATTATTATTACTCTGTATTTCACTCCTAGAGGAAGGGATGAGCTTGATCGGAACTCTGCCTGAGTTCTAAAGTCTTTAGTCGGAAAGGGTTTTCCGCAAGATGTGGGCTGTTCCTAGCAGTGCTATCTTTTGAATTTGTGTTGCAAAAACATCTCCGTGGAGTTCTTTTATGTTGTTCCTGAATGACATAGTGGCAGTCGTCCCCAAAGCTCCGATGATCACGGGTACCGTTCTTGTCTTTGTCTTCCACATGCGCGATATTTCGATTTCGGGGTCTTTGTATTTTCTGGCCTTTTCCGCTTCTTTGGTGTTGACGTTGTTGTCGTCTGGTACAGATACCTCAATTAGCAGGCATGTGTTCTGTGTTTTATTATGGTAAATAATATCAGGTCGGTTGGCGGAAATCGTACGGTCGGTAATGACTCCTTTGTCGTACATAATTGATGCTTCGTCTGTCTCTACTGCTGCTTCAGGAGAATGATCATACCAGTTGTTGCTAACTGGTACTTGGTGCTGCTTGAGGATAGCCCAGTGTATGTATTTAGCGACGTTGTTGTGCCTTTCGGTGTATTCTGTTGGTGCCAGTGTTGAGCATCCTGAAATAATGTGGCTTATATGTTCCTCACATTGATGGCATATTCTGCATTTGTTGTCGACATTCTGTTTCATGACCATTCTTCTATGGTAGCGCGTGTTAAGTGCCTGGTCCTGTGCAGCAATCAGTAGACTTTCAGTCTCCGCCTACAATCCTGTACTTTTCTATTATTATTATTATTATTATTATTATTATTATTATTATTATTTTTTTTAAGCCCACAGCGGCATCGGCTACTATGGCCATTAGCCGCTTCCCTCCTGCCCATACGGTCAATTGTCACTTTCACCACAGGGGTAGATCTGGGTGACTCAGATGTCATGTAAGTAGCTCAGATTTCAATACACAAAAAAAGACAAGAACAAAAAAATATGTACACATGTATACACACACACATATTATATCATATAAACAGACATATAATTAACTTAGTCCAGACAAGGACACTAATAAAATAAGCATACATGATCGTGGATACACAAGCATTTAATTACATATCCGACGCTAGTACTTCTTAATCAATCATAGATAATCAGTTTACGTATATGTATTTAGTAGGATCCTACGTAATTGCACTATATTTTACTAAAAAGTTTGGTAGATTTAAGAAAATCAAGTGTAGAACCTATGGTGGCAGTAGTGAGAAAGCAACTTTCTAAGTCCACAGCTAGGTTGTGTGCTGTTCTAGCAGCTAGGTATAAAGGACACTCAAACAGTATATGCTTCCATGAGAGCAATTTATTACATGTTTCACATCTTGGTGGTGGATTACCTAATAGCATGTGGGAGTGAGTAAGAAATGTGTGTGCCCTATTCTCATTCTCGTAACTACTACCTGTTCTCTACGTGTCATATGTGGAAGGCTCCATTTTTTTATGCTTGGCTTGCACGTCTTCAATAATTTATTCGAGAGGTTCCATTCTTCCTGCCATGAGTGGAGGACATTTTCCTTCATAGCTTCTTTAGCATCTTCTAGCCGAAGTGGTACACCTGTTACATCCAATAAAATTGCTTGGCGTGCTGTTTGATCGGCCAGTTCATTTCCATGAATTCCAGCGTGCCCTGGGCTCCAGATGAAAGTAACGTGGTTATTTTCTTGATACAACTGATGGCGGACCCTCAACGTCTTTATGAGGAGAGGATCTGTTGAGTACTTGTGTTTGATAGCCAATATAGCATTGAGAGAGTCGCTGCAGATAAGGTACTTACCTCCTGCTAAACCTTTTATAATAGTTGAGAGCCTGAAAGATGGCGAAAAGTTCGGCGAAGTATAGAACATGACGAGTTTAAACTCCATCCACAGCAGTCTTCGATCCATCAGTATAAATAATCTTGCATGGTTGGTATTTTGCAATAATGTTCAAAAAAGCTCGATTTATAGCCTCATTACAAATTGTCCCTTTTTTGTATCGAGTCTTTTCGGTATCAGTCAAAGGTGTTGTTAATGTCCATGGTGCTAGATCAGGTAACATCAAGTTATCCACATCTGGCAGATCGATACCTAGGGCTGCTAGTATTTCATTGACGACCCGGATTCCAAAGGGGCGGGTGGCGGTTGGTCTGTCATGGAAGAGTTCTTCCATTTCCTGATTAAAAATGATAGAGTTATTGAGATGCTGAGGCTGTGCTGCAATTTTTATTGCATAGTTGAGGCTAAGTTGCTGTATTCTGTATTTCAAAGGTGCTATTCCAGCTTCACAGTATATTTAATCTGAAGGGTTTGTCCTAAAGGCACCAATACATCGTCTTAGACCATCTCTATGAAGTATTTCCAGTTTCTCAATATGAGACTTACGCGCTGATGCAAACACAATTAGACCATACTCAATTTTCAAAAGGACCAAAGACTGATATAATTTCAGAAGGACTTCCTGACTGGCTCCCCACTGGATGCTAGAGATACATTTGATAATGTTCATGGACTTCTTGCACCTAACAAGGATTTTTTCAATCTGAGGACCCCAGTGAAGTTTTTGGTCGAATGTTAGCCCCAGAAGATCTAGAGTATCTTTACACTGTATCAGATGTCCATTTAGTGACAGTCGAGGATTAGTGTGTGGAGTTCTCAGCCTACAAAAGTCTATACAGGCCGTTTTTACGGGGGAGAATTGAAAACCGAGACTCTCAGCTGTAGTCGTAAGATGATTTATTGCTGCTTGTAGAGTTTCCTCGATTTCTATTAGCTCCTTTGCAGAGAAGAATATAGTGAGGTCGTCCACATATAGACATTTGCCTATATGAGGTTCAATCGACTCAACAAGGGGATTCACAGCTATTATAAAGAGTGTCACACTTAGCGTTGATCCTTCAGGCATGCCGTTTTCGAGTGTATAGGCATGTGAGAGCTCATTTCCTATGCGGACTTTGAACAAACGGTCCTCCATGAAATTTGATATGAGAGTTAATAGGTTGCCTCTAAGTCCTCAAGAGTATAGGGTCTTCAGAATTCCGTGCCTCCATGTTCGATCATATGCCCTTTCTAAATCGAAAGAGACTGCCACCATGTGATTTCGGTTAGCAAAACTTGTCTGAATAGCTGATTCAAAGTAGATTAACTGGTCAATAGTGGATCGGTGACGCCGAAAGCCCATTTGATGATTTGAAAGTAAATTCCGTGCTTCTAGGAACCATACTTAATCTCCTATTTGCCATTTTTTCAAATGTTTTGCTTGGGCAACATGTCAAAGATATAGGGCGATAGCTGCCAGGGTTCTTTGGATCTTTATTAGGTTTTAATACAGGAATGACCACAGCCTCGTGCCATTGTTGGGGGTATATACCCTCCGCCCAAATTTTGTTATAAAGGGTTAGCAAATTCATCTTTCCTGTTGCAGGTAAGTGTCTAATCATTTCATAGTGTATTGAATCTGGCCCTAGAGCAGAGTTGTGGACCTCACTTAGTGCACTTTCCATTTCTTCCAACGTGAAAGGCAAGTTATATGCAGATACCCTGTCTTCAGTAGAATCAAGGTGTGTGGTTTCCTCTTCAACTTTCTTGGTTAAAAATTTAGGTGAATAGTTGGAAGAATTTGAGTTATTTTGGAATTCAAGTGCCAAAACATTAACGATCTCTTGATTGTCTGTTATTTCTTTATCATTGATCAGCAGGACAGGTGATGGAATAGCGAAGCGTTTTCCCGATAATAATCCAATCTTCTTCCAAATCTCAGAATCAGGAGTAGTTCTAGATATAGTAGATACAAATTCCCTCCAGGACGAGTTCTTACTCATCAGAATCAGTTGTCGGGCTTTCGCTCTACATTTTTTAATCTTGATAAGATTAGATAGTGTTGGGCATCTTTTGAATTGGGTAAAAGTTTGTTTTTTCTTCTGTATTGCATGATCAAGTTCGCGGTTCCACCCTATTGGGACCACGGACTGTACTGGCTGTTTTGGGGATACTACCCTCCGCTGCCTCAATGATGCCATTTGTGATCTCTATTACTGATTCATGTACAGTGCCGTTCATATTGAAAGGATGAATTACGTGTTGGTACAAAGACCAATCTGCTTTTTTAATGTTCCATTTACTGTGTCGAACGGGAGGATGACACTTCACAAAGGTTCTAATTAAAATAGGTAAGTGATCAGAGAAGTTATCCTCCAATACCTGCCATTGGAAAAGGTGTGCTATTTGTGGGGAACAGATGGTCAAATCAATGGCGCTTAAATTGCAAGAACGGGTATTTAGATATGTGCCTTCTCCAGTATTCAGTATGACTAGGTTATGTTCTTCAACAAGTTCCTCGATTATTCTGCCTCGGAGATCAATTTTATTGGAACCCCATAGATGATTATGGGAATTGAAGTCGCCCACGAGAAGAAACGGAGAGGGTAATTGGGATAATAAATTTCTTATTTGGTTCCTATCCCAACTAAAGTCGGGTAAGTAGATGTTACATATCGTGAACTTAAAGGGCAACTGACTGCAAGGCTGTTTGTAAGGTAACTTCACTAAAAGGTACGTTATCCTTTATAAATATTGCCACACCTCCCTTATCCCGAGATTGTGAGGCGGCATTCTTTCGTATATAGTTGTAGTTATGCAGGTTGAACACATCTGTATCACGGAGGTGGGTCTCTTGTAGGCACAAACAGAAAGGAGCTTTATCAACCATTATCGTTTTCAATTCGGGGCAATGTGTCTTACATCCATCTATATTCCACTGGATTATAGAGTCCATTTAGGGGATATTGGTTAAAAGTATATATTGTAGTGTGTCTTGTATCAGCTCCTGACTGTATAAGACGGTTGTGTCATTATAAATAAAATGCGTATTTATCTAAGGACGAATAACAATTTTCAAATACAATGTATAAACAGATAATAACAACAAAAAATGCATATATATATATATATACAAATATTTTAGAACGTTGTATCACAGCTTATGTTGGATATGATATTTGCTCTAATGATGATTCTATCTGAGAATTCGCAGTTGAGCTTTCACCAGATTTGGGTGGCTTACGGCGCTTACCCTTTGGCCAACCCTTTTTCCTTTTAGTTTGACTCAGCTCATCTAGGTGAGATTCAGAAGTATCGGTAAGGCAGACTAGCTCTTCAGTCCGAATATATTGTGTCCTTTTTCTTTTATCTGAAAGTTGTGATGGAGTATCAGAGACAATTGAGGCTGCATCGAGGTCATACTGATCCCATCGCATAGGCCTTCTTTCTGATGAGGTAGAGGCAAGTATATTGATAAACTGGTTTAATTACCTGATCTATTGCTTTTTTGACCTGTTGGTCTATAATCTGAGCAATATCTGGGATGAGCTCCTGAATGAATTTCTTAGCCGTAGTATTGTCTGACCCAGAGGCAACTTGGGCATACGTTGTATTAGCAGGCATTGCGGCGTAATACTTTCTTTTAGCTTCAATATAGGAAATTTTATCTGTTCTTCTAATATTCTGTATGCTGACTTCTTCCTTCATTTTCGAACAGTTCTTTGAATTAGACAAGTGGTCATTCCCACAGTTAACACACTTAAATGGTTCGATGCATTCACTAGGTTGATGTAAATCTTTACCACATAGGCACACTTGTTCATACTTGCATGTTGAGCATCCTGAAATAATGTGGCTTATATGTTCCTCACATTGATGGCATATTCTGCATTTGTTGTCGACATTCTGTTTCATGACCATTCTTCTATGGTAGCGCGTGTTAAGTGCCTGGTCCTGTGCAGCAATCAGTAGACTTTCAGTCTCCGCCTACAATCCTGTACTTTTCTATTATTATTATTATTATTATTATTATTATTTTTTTTAAGCCCACAGCGGCATCGGCTACTATGGCCATTAGCCGCTTCCCTCCTGCCCATACGGTCAATTGTCACTTTCACCACAGGGGTAGATCTGGGTGACTCAGATGTCATGTAAGTAGCTCAGATTTCAATACACAAAAAAAGACAAGAACAAAAAAATATGTACAATTTTCAAATACAATGTATAAACAGATAATAACAACAAAAAATGCATATATATATATACAAATATTTTAGAACGTTGTATCACAGGTTATGTTGGATATGATATTTGCTCTAATGATGATTCTATCTGAGAATTCGCAGTTGAGCTTTCACCAGATTTGGGTGGCTTACGGCGCTTACCCTTTGGCCAACCCTTTTTCCTTTTAGTTTGACTCAGCTCATCTAGGTGAGATTCAGAAGTATCGGTAAGGCAGACTAGCTCTTCAGTCCGAATATATTGTATCCTTTTTCTTTTATCTGAAAGTTGTGATGGAGTATCAGAGACAATTGAGGCTGCATCGAGGTCATACTGATCCCATCGCATAGGCCTTCTTTCTGATGAGGTAGAGGCAGGTATATTGATAAACTGGTTTAATTACCTGATCTATTGCTTTTTTGACCTGTTGGTCTATAATCTGAGCAATATCTGGGATGAGCTCCTGAATGAATTTCTTAGCCGTAGTATTGTCTGACCCAGAGGCAACTTGGGCATACGTTGTATTAGCAGGCATTGCGGCGTAATACTTTCTTTTAGCTTCAATATAGGAAATTTTATCTGTTCTTCTAATATTCTGTATGCTGACTTCTTCCTTCATTTTCGAACAGTTCTTTGAATTAGACAAGTGGTCATTCCCACAGTTAACACACTTAAATGGTTCGATGCATTCACTAGGTTGATGTAAATCTTTACCACATAGGCACACTTGTTCATACTTGCATGTTGAGGACATATGTCCAAATTTGTGACATCTGAAGCACCTTACAGGGCTTGGAATAAAGGGGCGTACTGGTAGACAGTAAATTGCAGCTTTCACTGACTTAGGTAACTTGGGTCTGTTAAACGTTAGAATATGATGACGTGTTTCAACCAATAAGCCATTTCTTTTTTGAACTATCCTTGAAACTTCAACAACTCCTTCAGATCGAAGTTCGTCTAGAATTTCCTCAACTGGTACATTCAATAAATCAGGGCAACTAACGACTCCTTTTGAAAAATTTAATGTTCTGTGAGGTGAGACTTTTACATCGAATTCACCAAATTTTTCAAGACGTAACAATTTTCTTCCTTGTGCTGGGGATGATGTTTCGACTACAAGGCCCTGCTTTGTCTTTCTGATACTCTTTAACTCTCCTACTAATCCAAATAATGTTTTATTTATAAGAAAGCGGTTCATTTTATCAAAATTTCCCCCATCTCCTCTTCCCAACACCAAGAGCCGGGGAACAATTTCCGCCTTTTCATGGCTGAAGGGGTCGTCGCATTTTGCGGTTGGTCTGCCTATTGCCACTCCTGTAGCGCCCAAATTTAAGGAGGTGAGCACACCTGTTGAATTTTGTGTAGTTCCCATATGCTCAAAATAAGTATTCGCCTCCCCGGCTCCCCACCCTCCACGGAGCCTCATTGGGAGGTTGTGTCCGTTATCGCCTTCCGCTAGAACACAACCCCAGGGATACCGTTAATGTTAAAAACAAAAGGAGGTATAGACCTCACAGATACCTCCACCATACGTCGAGAGCAGCGAGCTACCCCATCTGGCTTCTACTAACTGTGAGGACTCGCCCAGCCAGCCCTCTGACGGGATGGCGTAGCCGATTGACCGACGCTGGGCTAGACGCGGCCGCCCTTCTAGACTGACCGCCGGACCAAAGTGGGGTGTTGCCCCCCTGACTGGTAGGCCTCAACCACCAGGATTCCATTGGCCAGCTTACGGGTCGCCGGGCACGGCACAAACACCCGGGAGCCTAAGAGGAAGCCCCACGCGCCGCCTCAACGCATGGAGTAAGGAAAGGATAAGGAAAGTCGGGAGGGCAGCGGACAGCTGCACAGGATATAATAAAAGGAGAAGGATGGGAGAAAGGGGGAAGGAAAAGCCCAGGGTTTGGCAGAATAAATAATAATAATAATATTAATATTTATTCGCCAAAATACAAAAAATGGGCAAATAAATATGAAAAAACCACAGAAGGCATCGCCTGTGTGTGGTTTATATCTTAATAACTAACAATCAATTATATATGTGTATAACAATTATTGTTAAATCTAAAAGGTATTAATGTAATTGGAATTTTGTAGTTTTAGTTTTCTATATAATTATGTATAGTCATTCGATGCCCATTACTAACCCAGTCTTTCAATTTCCTTCTAATTTTTTTTCCAAAATTAAGTATCTTTATTTCGTTTGGTACTACATTATATAATTTAGCTGCTATGAATTTAAATGATTTTTAGAATAATGTTTTGTGTGGTCTTTGGATATTAGATGAGCCTATTCGAAATCGTGTGTTATGCTCGTGTTTATAGGATTTTTTCTTTTTATTACAATACTTATGGTATAAGGTGGTGGCATGTAAGAAATAAAGTTGTCTTGTATCAAGTATCCCTGTTTCTTGATATAAGTTGTTCGTTGGATATAATCTTGGCTTATGGAAAATGGCTTTCAAAACAGTGTTTTGTGCTATATTCAGGTCAGAAATATATGTCTTGTAGGCGGCACCCCAGGCTGTGATGCCGTATATTATATGGGTTTCAACTAAGGCATGGTATAGGATTCGCAGATAACTTTCTGTAAGAATGTTAGCAAGCATTTTGAGTTTATAGGCAACATTTCTAATTTTTTTGATAACATATTTAATATGGTTATCCCACCTTCGATGTGAGTCTATAAATATTCCAAGATATTTCAAAGTGTTAACTCTATCGATTTTGGTCTTTTGGCCATGATAATTAACGGAAATTTGTTCGAAGGTAGGTAAACAATTTGAATAGGATGTAAATGCAATAAATTTTGTTTTTTTGAAGTTAACTGATAAAATTTTAGTATCAAACCAGTCAATTATCCTTATAAAATCCTTTTCAGCTATTTGCTTCAGTGTGCTCCAGTCATTAACTTTATATAATACGAGGGTGTCATCTGCAAAACATATAATCTTTCCAGAACTGTTAATTTTGAATGAGTCATTTAAGTAGAGACTAAATAATAGTGGGCCTAGTACTGTTCCTTGAGGCACACCATAAGACTACCAAATGCCGAACTCCCTGCCTGGGGCCGTGGGGGCGACGCTCCCCATGTATCTTCCCTTGAAACCGGATCAAACATCTGGCTTCAAAAGTAGATACCCTCTGCGGGGATTATTATTATTATTATTATTATTATTGTTGTTATTATTATTAATTATTATTATTATTATTATTATTATTATTACTATTATTATTATCATCATTATTGTGTTGTTACTTTCTTAGGCATTGGTAGACAAATGAGTCAAATTTATGCACTAAAACTACACAGTGTTAGCGCCAAATAGTGCAATGTGTCCTATTCGAATTTGTTTGGATTCGTGTACATATACCACTACTAATATAATTCCACCATGCTATTTTGTCCTTGTAGTACACGCGTTTAGCTACATTGTATAGACATATGTACAAACATATTTTATATGAAAATATTGTCGGCGATGATTGATGAACATGGAAAATCGAAAATGTTTTTACTTAGTTTGGACGGATTTTAACCATTTGCTGCTAAGAAAATGCCCATGACACTTACAGGCACCCATGAGAAACTTGATATTTTCTCGAAGATCGTATGATTATTATATGGCGGATGTTGTTGACAATAAAACGATTGGTTCTGTTGGCTATGTTAACATGTTATGTGGTCTTTGGTTCATATGGCTTTAAACGCGGAAAGACATCTTGTGAAAACCAAAATGGCTGTGATCCACTTGCAACGGTATCGACTGACCAAAACACTAAAAAGTTACATGACATGGTATTACAAAATGGACGTGTAGAATGGCAAGGTCCTATTATGCAAACTCAAACTAAAAACTTGGAGGGAAGTTAACGGGAGGCTTATTGTTTAATCAGGACAATGCTTCCAGCCGTATCCCCTGCACTACAATGGACAAACAGGCTTTGAACAGGTACAATAAAAAAAATGTACCCTCGTATAACATTACCTTAACGTTGCGACAATTCAATTCGATATTATTTCATTTATTTATAAACTTCGAAACAACTGAGTCTTCAAAATGTAAGACGGATCAAAACCTTACTACAAGATTGGAAGATTAGCTTAACCACTTGGTACTGAAAATGGGGGTTGCATGGGCAGCTTTGTGAATTTTTTTAAAGTTAACGACCTTTCAGATTTCAAAATATCTTTTCTGACCTTTCGCTAAGTGGTACTTCCTCTCGGACCATATTGTGAAATTGGTGTCTAGGAACAGTTTTTTGGCAATATGTATTTTCTGGGGGAAAATCCATCCGACTCCATCAACAGTCAATACAAACGGACAAATATAATAATTTGTGTGATTTTAATTTTTGTTTAGAGAAGACGATAGTTAAAACATTTCTTTCCGAGAAAATTATACCAGAAAAAAATGAATGAATGAAATCTGGCACTGATTAAAAGTAACGTATGTACTTACTTTGTTAGATTAACATTGTCTATCAGAAGATTTTAAATATCCAACTGGATCAATTAGGTCTATCTCAAATAATGTTGAATATATATTCCACAAATTGATTTACTACTATTTTAATTTCAATTTTTAATCCTAGATATGGCGATGACAGTCGACCTATTATAGCATAAATTCAAAAGGCATACTTGTTAAGATCAAAAATACCGTTGTAATAATGAACATTAGTATGCAAAGGGTGAAGTTCCTGGAACTGCTGCCGGACTCAAATGAACCTTCATGAGTTACGTAGAGAACAGAGAGCAATGGAGTTTAATATTCCAACTGTCTTTTCCGTAGAGTTCTATGGTAAAATTAATAAAAGAAGTACGTGTATCTCCGTAAGGGATTTGTGGAAAATAATAATGCATTTGTATTTCCATAAGAAATGGAGGACTGTTGTAAGGCTTGCTAGTTTTATCGTCAGCGCACACTTTATACTTCTGCGTCTGGGATGTACCCTAAAGCTGCGGTAGCAGTTGCCCGCCTGAAATATTTTATTGCGGAAGTAAACTTGCCGGATTGACAGTTTTTCAAAAGAAAAAGGATAAGTTGAAGGACTGAAGGTGTGTTTTGGAATCATTATGTTTCTATAGTTCAATCCGAAATTCCCAACTTCCATAACTACGAGTATAGAATTGTTCAAGCTGCGAAGAAAATACTTTGGGAAGCTGAGAATTTGAAACTTGAACTCCGACTTGATTCATCCCATTAACCGTAATTGTAAGAGCGGAAAAAAGGTACCATCAAAAAAAGTGTGAAATCCTATTGTAGATAAAGGGTGAACATCTATTTTTGCATTAATTTTTCATCAATATTTCATCATTTCTACAGTCATCGTCATGATACATATTGTCCACTTCTTATGATCTGGTGTACCACTTTCCTCTATACGAATTTGCACATTTTACTAACAATGTCTGCTTAAATAGTATTATCTTAATGAGCCTAATCTACGGTTACTTTCGCGGACCACCTTGTCATTGAGATGCTGCCAGAGATGTGACTTATTTAAGATAGAGGTATATGAAATACAAACAAAAGATATAAAATACGTATTTTCATCCTATACCTATCTATAATACTTATCAAAACTTCATTCGGTATCTTCTATCCTTCTTTTGGTATCTTAGTATTTTGTAAGCATGACTGCTAAGATACTTGAGGCGAAGTTGAATCAAAAAAGTATGTAAAGGAACTTATCCTGACTGAGACACGAAAAATTGGAGGCTTTAGATAATATTGGAAGTGATATAAAAAGAGCCAAGAGAAGAAGAAAAATTAGTGATAAAATATTCGAAGAACTGGCTTACTGGCTCAATTGGAACCTTGACAGTATTATATTTTATCACATTTGTGTGATGAACGCGATCTATCCATAAGCAGAAAGTACTTAACCCATACGTATTTTGTATCATGTATTTCACGTACTATTCCAGAAAGTACTTTGTGTCTGGTATCGGGAACGCTTATTTTGAAAGTATCTTGTATTTTGTGTTCCAGATACTATAGGATGCTGATCCGTGCTCTAACAAGTCTAAGCCGAGCACCCTCTGCTGTATGCGGTCTCCCTAATTGGAAATACCATAACTCAATCAAGAGTGTATACGTTTTGAATCAAAATACAACCGTGGCATTTCACAAGACCAGCGCAAATATAATAAGATCTAGTCTTGTTATCTGGTCTACGGTCTAGTAGATTGCGAATCGTGTAGTTTACGTAATCCTCGTTACTGCCGAACTTTGGGACAATATGTAAAGTCACGATTAACTGGGAATAGGGACTGTGTAAGACCAACAATGACTATTATGGACAGAAATGGAGCTCTGTCGAGAGAGGTATGCAAATGTAAATTCCAGAGGTTTGAAGTTAACACTACAATTGATGTTAGATGAGATTCTAGTAGTTCAGTTCTCATAATCATCCCATGCACCAGTCTCTCAACATTGTGCACAAAGTGTTCTAAAAGTACACTCGTTACAGGGAAAACAATATTATATGTACTTAAAAACTTGACAGATGTCTAGGCCAACTTGTTTTATGTACTTCACAACCGCCTAAAATGTAAGCAGCTTACTTATGATACTTATTACTGATATCAAATATCGGCTCTAAAAAAATATCTTCGTCATTAGATATGAGCGCAAAGTGTCAACAAGCCATCTTCTAGAGCTTGAGCATACAATTTATTGCCAACATTCTAACGTAATAAGTTCTACCGCGATTTCATAGATGATATGTCATTAGAATGTACTCTAATATTGCCAAAGAAGTCGAGGTTCTGTCAGATATGAGAAAAATATCATTAAAAGTTTGATTCGGGAAGCTTACGTTCTACCTGAATCCGAAATTATAATTAATTCCTATTGGATGATTCCTCTAACGGGAAGTATGGAGCACATCAATGAATCGATGTTAAAATTCTGAATATGTTTCTTTCAACACGTAAGCCAAAAAATCGATAAATACCATCAATCTTGAAATAAGGATGCAAATACTTATATTAGCTATTAAAAATGCAATTTTGTCATATTAAAAAATACCCTCTTAAAGATATAAGCTTTGGAACATTGAAAAGTACAACATGTTTTTAAATAATATAATAATAAAGATAATACAAAAGTTCTGCTGGGGGGTGTAGACGTGGGACTACAGCGGTGAGTTAAGTATGTATTGCCAGGAAGATACACAAAATAGAAGTTTGATCCTCAAAAAAAGCTTTCAAGAATATGCACAAGGAAAAGCAGGGCACAAACAAACATACCAACAGATCTGTGTAGCATTTTGAGTTAGAGGCTTTAAGCCATACTTATGGAATCTCGTGGGTTATAATATTATGGTACCTTGGCTGTGCTATTTCCACTTTTTGAAAATTAAAACTATAGTTGGGTGCTGAAACAGAAGAGAGTAGCAAAACTTATCGCGCACCGACTCTGCCGATACAAAGGCACGTCGCGCTAGCAGTAGGGTACGATGCATTTAACCCCAAAAATATTGTTCGTTTAAGAAAGCGTCTGGTGAAATACTAGTGCGTGTATTAGTTTTTCCATTCACTTGGTTTCCTTGAAGACAGTGTCTGTTTGAATGCACAACAGGACCTCTGCATATAGATGCAAGAGGACGTTCATAGCCTTTGTACAGCTATTCTATTGAATTTATGAGCAATGGTAATCCTCTATCGGTTATTCTCTTGAGTAACTACGTTTGAAACCTACCATTTAAGTAGACAAGGCATTGTGTTAAACACAGATTGCATTAAGTTTGATTCATTGTCAAAGGGTGATTAGACCATATCGTTTTCATAGCCTGTATCACTTGTTGTTGAATGTATACAGTATGTCGTCGGCAATATTATGCAGAGAAATGATTAAGTACCTGTTCAAATTTTGGCAGGTGATACCTTGGATAATTTAAAAACAGGTTGTCAATTTTTTTCCAGAATGTTCGTTTTCTTCTTCGTAAGGAAATACTTTGCTTGTTAGGATTTGTTGAAATTCAACAGATATAGCCGTATGTCAGAAATTTTACTAAAAATCATTTAAGTTGAAAGATTCATGAAAACCGGATGTTACGTGACATACCTGTACATCACGATAAGCCGTGTCATTATTTTCCTTCCGTGTGCCTGCTCGCGAATCGTCGGTCACTCTATAGCTACGAAAATGCCGCTGGAATTTTGATAAGACAAGGTCGTTACTATGCCAAGAATGGAAACGCTTTGTATTTTCAGAAACTCCATTCAATGGGGGAAAAGACGAAAAAAAAGTTTTAAAACAGTTAGACCCCGTTTTCGACATTCCAGAGGCTCCAGATCATGTTCAGAAATCTTTTAGTATCGATTGAAAATAGGCTTACTTGTGGCGAACTAATCTTTTGAACTGATGACAGTCTTGCGTGTAAAGTACAAAGTCAACCTACCTGTCAGCATTTCTTTCTTCTGTGGGCTCGGGTCTTTTCTTGTTCAATCAGCCTGAATTCCAGGCCAGACGAAAATACAACAAATTTCAATAGAACTGGCTGAAGAATTATTGAGATTTTTATCAGAACTTTATCGGACATATACTTATTTGCTCTATCAACACACTGTATATCTAAGGGAACATAGGAAGTGTATGTTAGTGGAAACGGAAGCACTGACATGTTACCCTTTCATCGATGTGGGCTTTGGTAAAGCGAAGGGAAGGGGCGCATCTCAAGCACTTAATTATCATATGGTGTCACAGATATTTATTTCAAGGCTTCAATATGTTAAAAAATAACGAATTGCGAAAAACAAATACTTAATAGAGTCACAAACAGGTAACTTCTGAATGACAGAAATAAAAAATTGCTTCGAAACTAAAAAGAAATCTTTGTGGTTACCACCACACGTCCTAAGATGACTTCCACTACATGATCTAAAGTATGTCTCGCCGCTCAATAGTCGCACATGGACGAATGCATACCGGACTTGCTCAAGAAATCTGCGTAATTGCCTAGGTTTGTGGAAGCTCTGTTAAGATGTGTCCATGCAATTTGGATCTATGGAGATACCTTGCCTCAATTCCATCTACCAGGAACTCATAAGATCAAATGTATCATACAGTTTTTGGCGGTAGCTAGGGATATATGTCTGGATTTCAGTTTTTGCAGCCCAAGGTCTCTTAGGTGTTTATACACCGGGAGTTAGGAGTTACTGGTAATATTTTCATATTCCTTCGTAAGAGTATTTCTTGGGGTAGGCAGCCAGTAAGTTGGTGCAGAACTCAAAGTGCCGCTGATGATTCGCATTCTGTTGTTTGATAGTATTTAACCACTACACCAAATCCCCAATAGCGGCTAGAAGGTTGTGACATTCTAGTGATAACATAATATACTCGCATATCCAGTTCATAGGTTATCGGTCGTAATTCAGACAGCATTTTCATTCTTTAGTGCCTTTAATATTTCGTGCAGGTAGATGACGACGTTCTTGGAGACGTTTTCTTTTTTTGTGTGGTCGTAAATCGTGAATGGTTATGGTAAGTTGAGATTGACGTATGAAAACATTTTTTCTAACATGTTTCCTTCCAGCATCAGTATATACAGAGTGAGATGTCGAGCACATAGCATGTAGGTGGTTCCAACAGAATCTAGAAGTGGCTTCACAACAAAACGATGGTAAACACACATAAAAAAATTTTACATAGAAATATCTGCTAGAAAAATTATTAGGTGTCATGAGTTGAGAAGACTCACTTATGTGTTGTTAGATATAGGCTTATGCGTATCTAACAGCCACTTTTCTTTGCATTTTGTCACACACTGTAACAACGGCAATGTGCATCTCCTATCACAGGTAGTTCCGATTTATACATGAACTTGTCAACTGTTTGGACTATACTTTTTTCTGCTCTTCGTCTTGCTTTTGGGTCTTGACGCTTCTGATACATAAGACATGCTTTGCCGTTTTTCGTCCGATTCACCACGCTTGATGAATCCAACCTTATTCCATGTAGGTGTACTCAGACTGACTTGGTGCCAAACAAAAATACACTTTTTTCTTATCCCTTTTCTAAGCAGTACAAATATTCGAAGGTCTTCTACATGTTGAGGCCTGGATGCACCATCAACATTCTTTGGGAGCGACGTTTCTTACTGCAAGTTGGATATTAATGCTTGATTTTTCAAAGTGAACTTATGAACGATTAAAAGTGAGGTATGTATTAATTTATCTTGCTTTCATGAACGTAACAATGTATAGACACAAAAAAGGTACAGAGTCACAGCAACAATTAAAAAATTCCTACGCAGTATTTTTATTGATAACGCCTTGGGTGGCAAGTAATAGAGGAAATGGCCTTCGGATACATTATTGTCCGTAAGGGTTCGAACAAATTACGCATCACTTAGCTAACTAGCTCTACATACACGCCCATTGCTTTTACGATGCCATCGCAGCTAGAATAACGGTTATTGCTTTGCCCTATATGTGTATATTTTCTACTTTAATTACTAAAATATTAAAAGATCGATTTATATCTTGGTCGATAAAGCTTCTACTTGCCTGCGAGTATAAGCTTAAGAGCAAAATTGTAAAGATGCGTACCTATGCTAGTAAAATTGCAACATTACTATTAGGCATTGTTCATCAGAGCGGTCCGATGGACGTCTGCTTTTAGTTAAAAGTCTCGTCGGTCTGATAGTCTGTCAGGTCGGGCTACCTGGATACCAAACATATTCAAGGGAAAAAGGAAAAAAAAGGAAGGAATAGCGCAAAGAAAACAGGTAAATCATTTGACGTAGAAAACACTTAAGCATTATTGGTTTGACTATTCGAATAATTTTGTAACTCCAAAAATAGTTATGATTGGCTTTGCATACTGAAATAATTTTTGTTAGTCTAAAATTCACAATTTAATTTGCGTAGGTGATTGCCGGTCGTATGATAAGGGATGAAGCTGCCAAAACATAATTTGGAATGTGCAGTTTGTCGTGAACCAGGTTACCAGAACACTACTAGTGCAGTGTCGTCAGCATAGAGATGGACTTCACAGTCACTGAGGCAAGAGAAGTCATGTATATAAAGTGAATAAAGAATTGGTTCTAAGACCGAACCCTGAAGAACATCGGCTTTTACGAGTTGTGCTGTTGACAGAACATTGTTTATTTTGATCCAGAAGTTCCCTCATTCTAGAAAAGATTTCAATAATTTAAGTAGCTAGAATGGAAAGCTCTTTTGGATGAGCTTATATCATACAAGAGGCCCATGTGCCACACCCTGTCAATTGCCTTCGATATATCTAAAAGCAAGATACCGGTACTTTTGTTGAGGGTGAGCCGCTGGTCATATATGCTCTACCAGTCTAACTGCCTGCAGTTCGGTAATAGGCTCAGACTGACAGCCAAACTGCACGTCAGGAATTACATGCTGATCTGACGAGAAATGTTCAAGGTGGCCTTAACAGCGAGCTTAAAAGGCGCTAACAGCAGACTAATGGGACGGCAATCCTGGGAGAATATCGAACTACCTACTTTGGGATCATGATGACTTCAGCAATCTTCCACGCCTTAGAGTTCTGAGCATTTCATCGATTATCGCCACCAGATAAGTCGAAGCTTTTAGCAAACGCGACTCCAGTACCTTGTTAGTAATTTACACCATTCCGGATGCCTTACGTACCTTTAGGTTCTTAATGTGGCCTTGGAGCTCTGCCGGCACGCAAAACGGAATCACAGACGATGTCGCTGATGTACTAGCAGAGATTCATCTGAAGTCTCCCGTAGAATAATTTTCCGAGAAATAGTCACCGATCTTACTGTCACCATTTTCTCTGAAATATCTAATGACATATCTGACAGTTTGTCGTTCTTCGTCAAGGTCATTGTTCAGAAGATAATTGGGAGATAACTGTCGTCAGCAAAAACCTCCACTTTAACCTCAGTCTAGCATTCCAGAGCGGAATACTAGAGTCAAGCATCCCCGCTACTGCTTATTGCGGAATTCGAGTGCATTTCTTACTTTATGGACAAGATTAGGATGACAAGACCTTTTTGGTCGCGTAACCGCATCCCTCTTTTCAGAAATTTGCTGATGGATGTCAGCAGGGAGAAACGTAACGTTTTCATAACAGCGGTTTTCTAATCCTTCTATTAGACTCGTGTGTCAGAACTGTCAGTAGACCGCGTGATCAAAGTCTCTGTGGGTCAGCAGGTCTGTCAGGTCTGGTTGCCAAGATATCAGACAAAGTCAGGAATAAGTAAAGGAATTAGAGAGGAAGGCAGGAATAAGGAGGAAGTGCGTCATTTTGAGGACTGTATTCGCATTGTTAACTTGAATTCGAGAGATCTAGAATCAATCTAAAACTTTAATTGCCGATTTACCCGCATTTATGCGCGTTAGTTATGACTTGCAACTCGACAATGTGGTTTTCGTTTTCAGGCCCCCTTGTTGGGCATTCTTGTGTGACATTGTCGCGTGACAGATGTTGCGTGCATAAATAGAAGGTTGCTGTACAATTATGCTTGAGTATAAGGACGTTGCACCTGTTGTTTAATATAGCCCTTTGGGAAAGGGATGCCAAGGTGTCTGTGAGGGCCTCATGGAGTGCATCAATTTTCAGTAAAACGATGAGTATTTACGTTTTTCATGTCATAAAGTGTTCTACCACAATGTTAACTCAGTCTTTAGGAACTTCTGCACTTTTTCTCCAAAGAATAGTTTGGAGAGCGGCTATACTATTAGCGTCTATGATTACAGTTTTTCTGAAAGATGAGAGAACCACGCTCACTGTTTCTGTTACCATATTTACTTGGTTCTTGGGTACCAGGATATCCATTTTTGAAAACAGGGGAATATAATCAGAGAAAAAGTGGGCGCGCTTTTTGAGGAGCTGTGTCTCTGAATACTGACGGAATAGTCGATTTAGGAGCCATTATCTAGAGAAAAAGCATAGAAGTCTCGCGGTCGTCCATCAGTATCAACTTTAAAGACGAAGTTAACCTTGAGTAGAGCGGTTAATGATTTGAAATACCTCAAAGCACTATTTCACCGAGAACTGTGCATTCTCGAATTTATTTGATAAACATCAAAACGCATGTCAAAAGATCTTATACTTTTCTAAGAACGTTAACAGAACAGTCTCTACTACTTGTTTTGTTCCCTAGTTTTGTAGAATTGGGTTTTTGGGTCACGTTGGTCCTGTGCAATGAGGGATCTCAGGAGATTCCGCAGATGTGTCAGTTTCCTGATCCCTCACTCATTTTTTTCTGGAAAATGTGTGATTTACAATTTTATTTCACGTCCGTCAGTACTTCAGATAGCCTGACCTGCAGCTTTGGTCATGCATGGTAGCCGGACGCAGTATACGAGTATGGAGCGCAACCTTCATCAATTTCTAGTTAACAATGGTAACTGCCGTTCCTATTCATCTAGGTCATATTTACGGTCATAAAATAATCATTATCTTTTAATCTCCTGGAGCTTTTGCATAAATCATCTCAAAAGGGAACACGTGGCTGGCGTCCGGATGTTTTAATCTAACATGGCAATGACATGGTGGACCTTTTGCTACGTTGAGAACAGTGTCCTCCAAATCATCATGAATCATTCAGCGTTTTTAGATCCATTATGCTAGTGACCATAAATAAATTATTATCGTTCATTGTCACAGCGATATACTGCAACCACGCGCTATACACCAAATTTCTCCAAAATAGTTCACTATCAAAGCAAATCAAAATAGGCATATTATTATTAAGATCTTCAACAGTCCGAGGTGAGAACGTACCGTTTGCAACAGAGGCGAATTATCTAGGAATAATCTTAATTAAAATAAAACGGTAAACTTGAATCCGCATCTGGAGGCAGTCCTTAAGAAGGCAAGAGTCTCGATGTGGAACTGTCGATGGGTCTATGGAAGGAACTAGTGAATCTTCATTCACATTCACTTCATTCAGCAAACGTTTTGATTTGATACCATGGTCATTAGACATGATAATCTATGGGCATGTAGCTTGTTGGGGCTTGGCAGCACAATGCACTGTCCAGGCTAAACTAAGATTGGATGTTGATTATTGGAGCTTTTCGCACCACACCAACTGCGACTATGGAGGTTTTTTTAACTTACACTCCTTGGATATATATATATATATATATATATATATTGGCTCATCATAGTTTAATAGAAAATAACTTTAAGCAAACGTTACAAGGTTTAACTTCAACAGTTATCTTTGAACATATGTATATGCCTTTTACGCGAGGCAAGAAGGACACCCTGTAGGCTATATCAAGTGGCGAATGATATTATAGACAATATCTCTATGGATGAAACGGACATGTTGGTGAACATACAAAACTACCACAGTCTAGGAGTGACTTTTGATTTAGTGCAAGAAATAACAAGAATGTGAATCAACAGATTGGGGGCTGAGAAAATTCAACAATTATACTATAAGGATAATGCTTCAAAATACCCGTCGCAGATTCTCAGATGTTTAGCGAGAGCGCTGAAAAGGAAGATACTTCACGGTTGTGCTGTTTCGCGCCAAGCTGCGCTGCAATCAAAAATGATCAGAGCGGAAAATTAAAATATAAAAATAAACCTCATAAATCCCTAATCTGTTTCCCGCAGATATCAGTCTGGGTAGTCTTAGAATAATACATACTATTTACATATATAGCGCTGTATAGACCATTTATAGTTAATATGACACGTATTAGCTTTGATGTCTTTTACAATACCATACACATTGTTTTTGAACTAAGGTGCAGCGAAAGAATATTTAAAAAATTGACTGCGGTCAGCGCAATATAGCAACACTTCCATTTTGATACGTAGAGTCGGGAAATTGAATGATAATCCTGCAACTGGAAATAGATCAAATCATGACCTACTGTTTGGAAAATTTTGCTTGGTCAAAAGTATCACGGGTTTCGAGATATACTGCAGCAATTTCTTTTTAGCAAAACACATCTAGTTGAATTATTGCCATTTCTACAAATATCAATGTTTTCAGTCAGGTTTGTTTCAAAATATTCACAATTGATTTTTTTTATCCAAATCAGTCCTTTTTTTATTATAGCGTGAGAACTATTCTAATACAACATTTCGATGAAAACCAATTAATGCATCTAATTTTGAATCCTTGCAGTAACAAAGAATTATAGCAATTTTAAGTTATGATGTCAAAAAACTGTTTTTATGGCGAAAGAAGTAATGATGGATTGACTACGTATATATGACGTCATGCGGCGAAAGAAAAACTTTACGCAAATCCAATAGAAAATTCAGCTGAGGTGAGAAAAAATGCATTTTTTACAAAAATGAACCTGTTCTCCTGACAGGTTGTTGAAAAAAATGGACATGCGACGTTAAGAGAAATCGATTCAGATTGAACATTCTTAAACAAAATTTTGTGGAGTGCCGTGTCTTCGTTCAGAAAAAACAGTTGAATATAAACAGTTTCCATAGTTGGCAGGTCATGATGTGAACTATTTCCAGTTATCAATTTTTGCACACACTGTATATGTTTTGTGTGCTTTATCAGATCTCTGAGGTGAACCATGTGTTCATGTAAAGATAGAAAAGTTGAATATCAGAGAATGAACGCATTTTGGACCAAAATGCTAAAATTGCCAACTTTGAGATTCTAAACAACCAATTACTAAAATACAAACAGAAATGTCGATGAAAGTTCAAAATAAACATATTCTAAAATAAATGGATGCAAAAATTTCATAGATGCGATCAACTCTACTTGACGGCATTTTTTAGGTCGTGACTGTCAAAAAACCCATTCTAGTTGGACTGCAAAAGAAAGCATTTTGCTGCCGGCAGTACTTCACTTTACTGATTATTGCAAGCTCAAACAGAATTCCAGCAAGTCCTATTTTTTATTAAATTTTGCTAGTTCTTGTCCATTTTGTAACGAGACGATTCAAGACAGCAAAAAGAGTTGGCTTTATCGCGATCAGCGCGATAATCTAGTTATCGAGTGGTGGATGAATTTAGCCTCACCTACTGACCTTTTGTTATCCGAAGGCGTTGCCGTTTCACTGCGCCGGGTGCCTGAAGGCTCCTATGATTGATTTCATTTTCATCAGATTTTTAAAAGCCTTCGTTGCGTTCCGTTTATATTTTGCGATTTTCCTTTTTCCGTAATCGAGAAAGATTAATAGCAGTTTTCACTCAAGACAACTTTATTGTTATGTACAGGGGCGGCGGTACTTTAACGTCCGTATTCCAACTATTTGTCTACAAGTTAAGCGATAAGTAAGCCATCCTTTGCGTAGTATCTCTTTGATATAGCAAACTTGAAAATATTTAGCCAATACGCGAAATGGTATTCTGTCTAACACCATTGTTTCTTTGACTCCTACCAAATTCTCAATAGCATAACATTTTGATAAAAAAAATCTAATTTATTTGCGAATCTTGACCTTATCTAAAAATGCAACTTTGGAATGATGGAATGATTCAATAATAGAGTATTCTGAGCGCTATAATGCAAATACGAGTACATAGTCTGGAAGTAAAAAATTGTTCATACATGGTTGGGGCGTCGTGTATAACTTCAATAGTCAAGTACTGACATGAACACGCACTAAACAGTTTATAAGAAATTGGATCAAGAAAAAGTGCCTAGAATGGTGGAACAGCCAATTGGGGAAAATGCAAAAGTTTATCAAAGAACGAAGGCTTGCATTTACAGAGGACTTACTAAGATTCAACAGGAAGGCCATAAGGGCAATAGCGGGTCTCCTGACAGGACACTGACGTCTAAATCGACATATGAGGCTCTTGCGTCTGGTAGAAGAGGCACATGCCGTTTCAGCAGAGAGCACGAGAAAATCTCAGTGCATCTCCTGTGTCATTGTAAACGCCTGTCAAGGCTACGGTTTCAGATAGTAGGAACCACAGGTTCAACAGCGGAAAGCTAAGTGCAAGGCCCTGCAAGGATATGACGTCTGATTAAAGGATCAAGGCTAAGCACAGTACTTTAGAAAGTATATATGGGGGACACAATAAACCCATTTGGGTCGCACTGATGTTTAGGCTGTCAAGACAACCCCTTTCTTCTGTAATCTGTAATCTGAAAGTACTGAAAATCGAGTTAAAAAGAATAATACCGTTCAATATGTTACTAAATAAGTAGGACGTTGATACATCTTTAAATTCGTATATTCATGCAATTCTGATGTAATGATTAAACATGTAAAAAAATATTCAACATTTCTTGACAGTACTACGTATCTTTTGAACGGATCAAGCTGACATTCCGTGGCAATGAAATTGATGCATGAATACCATATCTTAGCATAAAAGTGGCAGTAGAATGTTACGGGTTAATAGCTGGCCACCATTTTGGAACATTTTAAATGGAACGGTGGATTATGCAATACATCATTTTATAGCTGCTTAAACTTTATAGCATATAAAATTATCATTTTTGAAAATGTCGAATTTGCTGGATGGCACCTTTTAGCGTTTTTGCAGATTGAGTTGCTTATAACTCAACTACCAAGCATCAACATTGTATGTTTAGTATATATAAGGATTCTTTTCTTAGAAAGTATATCGAAGCATATAATAAAATACAAAAACCATTCAAAAAATGTCAGGGTCTGTCAGTTCTTTTTAACCCTTAATAGCTACCCACGGGTCAAAATGACCCATCGATATGAGGTCCCCCCCACTTCGTATCTTTATATTAAACGTGAACAGCTGGCGGTGGTTCAGTATTCGTTCAGCCGCTGTTGAAGTAAATGTGCATCGTAGTTTTAATCTAGTGACGTAGTTCATTCGACTGTAATGGCAGCCACTGGGTCAAAATGACCCGTGGATAGTATAAACGTTATTATTTTGTTCCGAATTACTTGAATATTTTATGAACTATTGGTAGTATTTTTTATATGAAAAGGTAAGTTTTAACCACCATTTTTAGTTTTTTTTTATGAAGTATTTTTTTTTTTATGTTTTCAGGTTATAATGGCTAAAGGACTTACTGATAAAGAGCTGGAACAAATTATTGAGTCTGATGAGTTCTGGGAGGATTTCGACGTGAATAATACTGCATCATCGTCATCTTCCACTTACGATTACAATGAAAATACTATTGAAAAGGAGGATAAACGTGATGCATGCGAAAAACTTTTTACGTTTGGGGACCAGAGCGATCAAGAAGAGGAAGACGAAGAGGAACTAAGTACCCACGATACGGACAGTGAGCAGGAATGGCAGCCTTCCGACGAACAAAATGAAGACGAAGAACATTCAGCTAGTACCAGTAATGAAGATGTGAATTTAAACAGAAAGGAAGTTCCAAAAGCTTTGTATGGAAAAGATAGAACAAAATGGTCTACTACTGCTCCAGTAAGAGGAAAGACTCTTGCAAAAAACATCATAAAAGTTTTGCCCGGTTTGAAAGGAAATGCAGCACAACACAAACCTCAATCTGCCTTACAAGCCTGGAAGTTGCTTCTGACAGATGAAATATTTGGACAAATTATAACTCATACTAATACAAAAATCAGATCAGTTCAAAGTCATTATGGAAAGTTCAAGAAGAAGAGCAATAGCAGGTCGGAATTTCGGCCTTCATTTATTGGTGAAACTGACAAAACAGAAATTGAGGCATTTGTTGGTCTTCTATACTTCCTTGGGTTATACAAGTCAGGCCATGAAGATTTAAGGTCCCTTTGGGCTACTGATGGAACGGGACGTGACATATTTAGATGCACGATGTCACTTGCTAGGTTCTCCTTTCTCTTATGCTGCCTTCGATTTGACGACGAACTAACACGAAAAGAAAGAATGAAAAATACCAAACTAGCCGCTTTAGGAAATCTTTTTGAAGAATTTATCCAAAACTGTAAAGGAAACTACTCACCCGGGGAATACTTGACCGTAGATGAGATGTTGGTACCGTTTCGCGGACGCTGCAGTTTTAAGATGTTTATTCCAAGCAAGCCCGCTAAATACGGTCTTAAAGTACAAGTTCTTGCAGACTCAAAAACTCATTATTTGCTAAATGCAGAAATTTATGCGGGAAAGTCGCTGGAGAAAAGTAAATGCAAATTATCTCAACCAACACAAGTTGTTCTTCGCTTGGTGGAATCGGTAATTGGAAGTAATAGAAATATCACAGGTGACAATTGGTATTCTTCTGTAGAGTTGGTAGATGAGTTAAGTAAAGTAAATGTAACCTACGTGGGCACTCTGAAAAAAAATAAAAGGTGTATTCCTAAAGAATTTTTGCCGTCTAGATTGCGTCAAGAATTTTCAACAGAGTTCGGCTTTACTTCTGGAAAAACTCTCGTTTCATATGTACCGAAGAAAAACAAGTCAGTGATTTTGATTTCCAGTATGCATAATGATTCATCTGTTGATAATGAAACAAAAAAACCGGAAATCATTTTGTTTTACAACGACACAAAAGCTGGAGTAGATGCCCTCGATCAAAAATGTTCCAATTATTCAACTTCCAGGAAAACTCGCCGTTGGCCCATGGCATTATTCCACATGATGCTAAATGTTGCAGGAATCAATTCTAGAGTATTACTTCAATTTTCTAAAAATGGAGAAGAAATAACAAGAAGGAATTTCTTGTTTAATTTAGCTCGTAGTTTATGTCAACGCCATATTATGGTTCGTATGTACAATAATAAGATTCCCCGTAAACTCAGAAGTTTGATGGCGAATATACTGGGAATTTCTCTTGATGTTGAAGCAGTCTACTGAACGCATTCCTCCTTCCAAAAGAAAGCGGTGTGCTACTTGCCCATCTAAAAAGGGCCAAAAAACTAGTACCTTCTGTGACAGCTGTAAAAATCCAGTATGTCGTAATTGTGCCAAAAACATATGCCCAAATTGTTTTTGATTTGCTTTTCAACACTTACATGTTATATTACAATATAAACGTTTGTTTACTTTTGTCAATAAAATTATTTTGATGTTGTTTTTCTTTTAAATTTAATTTTTTTTATCTGGGTCATATTGACCCTTGGGTAGTTCAAAAGTGATTGTTTTGGAAGAGTAGCTATTAAGGGTTAAACTGATGTCTCATATTTTTGAATTGATCATCAATTGTTGAGTTAGAAGGATTCCCAACTTTAATAGCTCCCCAGTTCAGCACTTTGGAAGATAATGATTTTATATCCTAGGGTTATAAAGTACTCTCTTCGTATCTTCAAAATAAGGTATTATGCGACCCATCATTCTATTTGAAAAATATTACAAGTCGGAGTAAAGCTGCCATCTTAAAAGTTCCAAACTTTTCAAGTGACATTTTTAGGTAAAAGTATGGTATTAATGGCTTAAATGAATCATCCTAAATTTCAGCCTGCTATCTCGATCCATTAAAAAAATAAAAAGAGGAGAAACTTTTTCAAAATGCACTGTATATGTCTACACAATACCAGAAAAAATCCTATTCGCTTTCGTTACCTAAGTGTAGATGTAACACAGGACATGTAAAGCAGAACCAGTTACTCAAATCGTGCCCAGACTAGATTATGTCAGAAGGCATGTTCGCCAAAATCTGCTACCTTATTTTCCTAAACACCCTTCCATATCTTAAACTTTATAAACGCAACGTGTGTGAAGAACTCTTGAGGCCAAACACCCTAATAAATAACGTTGATCTTAAGGCAGCTCACTAGACGCGACTGGGGATTTTATAGGATTAATATCTCGAAGTTGTATCTCCGAGAGTTTCTAGACACTCATTAAATGGCCGGCCGAGCTTCCAGCAAAGTTTTATGATACTTGAACAGTTGGTGGACCGAAATCCAGTTAAATTTGCTGTATTTATACATGATTCCTTTTGTTCAGGGCGCATTTGGATGATCTGAAACCCCGCAGAAGTTTTGCAGTGGTCATTATAGTTCTATATACCGCTATAATTTATTGAAACTCAATAAGTACGAGTCCAGTCACACACCTGCTTTCTTCTTGATAGGGGAAATCTTTTATAGCCACTCTCAGGCCCGACAGCGTTCCCCTAATGGCCTTTTCTTTCCAAAGTGTGCCTCTCACTACACGGGCTCCATTAGATGGCATCAGCCGTATCAAGGATAAAGCGACATTATCAGTGGTACGCCTTATGTGTTCACACATGTGTAGATCTTTGTCGAGTCACACACCCAGGTACTTAATTGCAGTTTGGCTTCAAGTCTAGGCCTTCTTAACTTCAACAGCTAGTGAAGTTGGCTTTTACCTACCATAAAGTATAACAACTACTCAGGAGCTAATTTCTAGCCGTTTTCTTCCATGCAGATAGTAATTCTCATCATTCCGTATGTCGTCAGCAGACCTAGAAAAGGGGTAATCCACCTGATCGGTGATCGGAGCCAAATTATTGAAACTTATCTTGAAGATGTCATATTATCCTTTTAGTGAGGGGTGAAAAAGAAAATAACTGACCTATAAGCTACCGAGGCTCTTCTACAGGGTGACTTTGAAGTTGAGTCATTAATTTTCAGATAATGATTGTAGAAGGAAGATAAACCAAAATATGAGTGTAAAAATAAAAAAATAAATAAAAAAAATGTTACCTTGTTTAATAAAGTATCGCCCCGACAAGTATTTCAGTGCGGACCTGTATTTGATCGTGCGGTCTTGGAGCAGCATGCCCTGACCTGTGAGGTCTTAAGTCACCTGATTCACGAGCCCTTTGTACTACATTAACAAAGGCACGAGGAGTTGGTTGCACTCGATTGGGAAACCAATTCGCATAAATCCGTGATGCATCCGGGAGCATTTTGTAAAGACCCCCCCCGTAAATAAGAATCATGTCCACAAGTTCAGCATTTTCGTAAACATGTGCCATTTTTGATTTCGTTTGAGCCACGCAACAAACACTACTATTCACTAACGCGTTATCGACTGACGAAAAACATCGTGATAAACGTTTCAAATTCTTTCGCTTTTTTGTTTCCGATGCGATGAACCGGTCAGGCGGATTATATCCGTTGTCGCCAAACACGAACATATAATATTATTATTGAGACAGGGCGGTACTCAAACTTCCAAAGGGCTATAACTTTGTTACTTTAATTTTACCAGAAAAATGGTAAAGGAAAAAAACATTTCTTTTGATCAGATCTACTCACTGTTAAAATAAATGACTCAACTTCGAAGTCACCCTGTACATCTGTGATTTTATTGAACGACGAGATGAGATGAATCTCAATCCTCCAGATTATTGAGTAACAGTCGGTGGTCTGGACGCTTCTTGCTTTTGTGAAATGAAACATGTTCCAAGTTCCATGTACAAGGATTTTGAGTATGGAGCCACAACGCAAACAAACTCAATTCAGAAAGTAAGTTTGTCCTTTGTAGAACAGGATAGTTATTTTCTTCATCAGTATGCACTTGAAAGATAATAATTGTATGAAAACTTCGATCAATGTCAATATCAGTGGAAAACTGCTTATAACATTGAAGCCTTCTTTAGAGACAAGCAATCCAAAAATGGAAAGAGCCAGCAATTGCCAACAACATTGATAACGTAAATATCACACATTAAAATATTGATCAATAGGAAACACTCACGTTACATCCATAAAGCAACGAAAACACCGTTCTTACTGCTTAAAGTCTGATTTATAAATCTTGCACTAATTTATTTAACCGTCTTCCTTCCGCCACCTTTGCCTATATTATTTCCCTATCGACGAGTTGAGAAATGCTTTAGCGCTTTCCAGGCCGAGCTGTTGGAAGTGGTCTAGATGGCAGTAGATTCATCTTGATTACGCTCCCAGAAGTAAACTCGATTGTCCCCGACACACGGTCGTATAATTGGTTGCCTAAGCGTTGATGTCTTTAGACACCTGTCGAATCTTCTGGTCGATGTATGAGGGTGTCTCGCTGGTACCAAGAGTTCCAGTTATACGAGGGCATTACAATAAGTATCCAGAGATAAAATTTTGAATGCTAAAATAGCGGTCCAAGCTAGGTAAACGGCTACAGCATGCTAAAAAGTAATAGCGAAGTTGAGGACAAGGAGGCCGAAAAACTGCTCTCCTCCATGGTACAGATATACTCCAAGCATTCGAGGAAGGCCCCTTATTTGATCAAACACGTGGACCACCCTACTAGAACACATCTTCTTTCCAGTTCTACTTACCTTAGCCGGTTTAACGCTTGCATCAGAAGGAGATTTAACTTTTACTTAGCAGCTGCTGTGGTGTGAGATTTCAGTGCAACCTTTCGCAACTACTTCAGTATAATTACAAATACATAACTTTAAGGCTGTACAATGCAGCCGGATTGTAAAATGCAAAAATTTATAAAAGTGGCAGTGGAACTATTGTTGAAAAAATCTTGACAACATTGCATGAGTAAACTTTTCGCCCAAAGCGACCACTTGTTTTTTTTTCACCTATATTTCAAAGGCAAGGTGATAATGATCCTCAAGTACCATAAAGTTGATTTTTTCCAGAAGGTGGTAACACCGAAATACGTGTCGGATATTAGGAAACTGGTTTGGCGAGCGTCAAAAGTTTGTTGCAATTATGAGATCATTTCCAATAAAAACCACATATTATATGACTCTTATTGTTGTGTCTCAAATGACACTATTGTCAGTATACATACATGGAAGGATGAATAAGTAGAAGTAAAAATTTAAAAAAGCTGGCAGTTCTCCCAGTTCTGTGACAAGGCGTCAGCGTCAGCCTTTCTTATACCAATAAAAAAACACAGTCTGATTCAATCAAACCTCCGCGTCCCTGTGCTGAACCAATCCGACCATATAACTCAGTGAGTCCGTCGTAAAAAAATATGTTGTGCAGCCAAGTCCTTCCTTCTTTTCCAGGATTCTGGTAGTATTTTTATCGAACATAAATACCGCCTACCGAAGCCCGATATTTCACCTCCTTTTTATATCCTCAAAGGCCCTGGCACAGTTTTCATGAACTAAGGTTCTGAGAAGTCTTTCAAAACCTCGCCAAAGTTGGTAAAAAAGCGGATATTACTGTTTTGCTTGCGATGTGTATCACGAGTGATTCGCTTCAGGTTAGGAATCTCAATATGTTACTTTCACCTGGAAGCTTCAGGATAAAGAGCAGCAATGAGCTTGGAGAGAAGTATATACCAAGTGACATAGAAAAAATGATACTCAGTAAAATTGAATTTATCACAAAATAATTTCTATTTATATGTTTGTGTAGATTATGAGAAAAAAGGTAATTATCCATATCGATTAAGTGGTTTTTGTTATACCATCTGTCCTTACAAAGAAAGTAAGTAACCGACGTTTTTTGTACCTCTAATTGGCATTTGATCATCCCATAATACGTTGTGAAGAGATGACTTGAAAATTTTCAACAGCTTAGCAAGTTTGATAGGGGCGAATAGTGGGCTTGTGTCACAATGGCTGGTTCTCCGGCCCAACAAAAAGATCGGAGTCTCAGGTTCTTCGCCCTAGGGGACCGCTTCTCATCCACAAGTTCAATTGCGAATCAGTGGCTTGGAAAGCATGGAAACTCTACCACAATGCGAATTCTTCTTCACCTGATCAACAGTTTTGGACTTGTTCCCTCACCAACACAATTTTCCAAAAAGATAAAACGAGATCACAAACAGCCAGAGTTACGTTGGCCCATTTTGAACACAATCAAGTCAATTTGTGACATTGTCCCTAGATCTCCCAATCTTCAACCAGTTCACACGTTTGGAACACTATGGGAAGAATATTACTCTATTTACCCCTTCCTCAACAGACTCCAGCGAAACTTCGGCACGAGGTACAAGTCGTCTCGGACATGATACCTTAAGAGTAACTCGGTCATCATATTAGAAGTATGCCCAGGCCTGTACATACGACATCCTGGGGGCCCTACGAATTATTATTTTTTCAACGGTTAGGATTTTGATCAATTACTTACCTAATCCTACGTGACATGTATACAAAATTGTTGTAATCGATTCACTGACTATTACTGGTTTCCTTTGTCGCTCAGTATAGTTAGGTTCCAGATTGACGGTTATTCCCTTTCTTTGCCATTGATATAGCTGTTATCGCGATAAGTACCTGTGCGTAAACCTCACGATGCATGTTCCCAAAGCGACAACAACTGAGCTAGCGACATAGGATTCGTCAAGCTAACACCTTCAAATCCTGACTATTGATGACATATATATAGAGTAGACAATCGAATGCTGAATGAATGAAGTATATTCCATTCCAGAGCCGATTACTCAAATGTCTGCCTCCCTTCTTTGGACCTTAGTCCTCCTCCAACAACTGTAATCTCGTTCGGTACCAAAACACATCGTACCCCATTACTAACTCGGCGTGCCTTTGTATCGACAAAGCCGGTGCGCACGGACCCTGCTATATTCAAAGACATGCCGCACTAGCAGTCGTGTGCTCTGTTATGTTGTCGTTTTGACACTAATATTTAGGCCCGTACCTTCTTGTCGTCCCTACAAATGTAGGGCGCGTTTATGGCCTCCTTGATTGTCATAGTCCTTTCTCTCCTTCAAAAATTTCTAGATTGTAGATGTCCCGTGTCAGCGTCAGCACTCTCCTATTGTGAAGATATGTTTTCTTTTTAAATTGCCGGAAATTTCAGGCTGTTAAAACATGATATAACTCAAAAGCAAGCACAATTTGATGCAAATAGATATTTTTGACATAACCTCAAAACCGAGCGCTGACACGGAAAAGTAGAAAACTATGACAATCAAGGCGGCCATAGAGGCGCCCTACAATTGTAGGGACGACTGACGATACGGGCCGTAACCATACAATACAAATTAGATATCTACATATATGCCACTACTTCAATCGATCACCGCGATAGTGAACGGAAGCTGTTTTACCTAGAGACCTAGATCGAGCTGATAGTTGTCAAAAAGATGAAGCAAGGACGGGTGGAAGCGGTATTATTAGTTTTCAATAACGAATTGGCCAGTGATGTCGCCAGAATTGGCGACATCAAGCGGTCGCAGTGATGATTTGGCTGTCGACACGAACTTAGTTACTTTTACAGTTCCAATCGACAGATGCCATATGCCTTTGTACTGATTGCTCCCGGTAACAGATGGCACATGTGCCGTCGCATTTCTATAGATTTTATATATTCGACCAAGGATGCTTTTCTCCTAATTTCGTTCGTTGTCATATCTAGATATCTATACCGTAATGATGATTGCCTAAGTATGAAATAGCGCTGTACAGGAGATAACGAATTATTGGTATAAACTAAACACAATGCATTCGTTCGCCCGACCAAAAAGACAGCCAACTATGGAAAGCTGTTTCGTGCTTCTTGGCTACTTCTAGACATGGTCTAGGCGTGTTTTGTGGTGACTGGGCTATTAAGCGCGAGCTGAGATCCTACTAGCAGCAGGTATGCGATTTCCGCAGTGATCGATTCTGGTGTGATAGATGGCGCTTTGCGCAGTCTTATTTCAATTATTAGTAAACTTATCTATGTATAGACTCTTTTTTGTTTTCTATGGCTTAAAATAGAGTAAATCGCCGTATAATTCAGGATACATCTATACTCAGGCCATATGTTATATCTTGAACTGACAAGATTGTTTAGGAGATCTGTGGAAAATGTAGGATGTCGTGCGGAAATATTAATTCATGAGCCAATAATTCACGTATTGAGTTTAAAAGAAAAAACTTCCAATGTGACTAACTCATGAGATATTTGCTGTTACTTTTTGTTTCAAGACTTACTTAAAGTTCTTTCGTACAGATACTTATTATTTCAAACGAAGATAATGCCACCGAATACCATTTTATTCGTAGAAGGAAATGTGTTTACAATGTTCTGTAAGTGGAAAAGTTGTCGACCCTAAAAGAGCCTAACATATAAAACTGAACTTTTGCCTCACGACATGACCTCGTTTTTGTGATATACCACTAAGATTCGAACCGCAAGCCATTAGTAGTGGTGGGGAGGCAAAGCTTGGCAACTAGGCCACCTCTGACCCTTTTTGCCGATTCCGTGGTATCATAAGTCACTAACTACATTCACTTTTTATATGCTGAAGCAACTGCACAGCATAAGTACAGATGTACCGTGACTGCTACAAATATTAAATATAGCGGTTTTTCTTAATGGCGTATACAGCAAAAATAACCAAGGTATTAGTCTCCACAAAATCAATCAAACCCAAACCAAACCTAATCCGCACGGGTATCATGTAAGAAACCTACAAAACGTCAAAAAAAACCTATAAGATGTCATCTTGCAGACTAGGTAGTTTTTAGGGCGCAAGCAGTCATTCCACGTTTGCTTTCTAGGATCGTTGTGAATGTCCATCTATGGAGGAATAACTCTTAAGCTAAATGCATTATTGGTTGCATAGTTTTGTGAGGCTGAGTGATCAGTGTCTGTAGTTTTTATCTCTGAGAAGAAAGTTGATTGAATAGCAAGATCGCATCTGGATGATTATGTGTATTGGTCTGCATGTGTATAAAATCAGTGATATTTGCTGTGTGAGAAAATCATTACTGAATATGCTGAATATGATGCGTTATTTATAAGTTGTGCTTTTTGAAGAGAGGTTATCTTCAAAGTTATAAATTACGAAAAACTGAGGAGAATTACGGGAAATCAACACGGCGCCCGCGTTGTGGGTAATTACTGTTAGCACGTATATATTATGGCTTGTACTTCGACAGTGACAGTGAATATAATTATTTATAATCTCTCTCATTTTTAAAATTCATCAAATTTGCATATGTAATTTCCGGAATATATAAGAAAAAGTGGCTGGGGAACTAATTTCTAGCTTTGAATCTCGATTAAGTGTATTTGAGACAAGAATTCAGTGGAATTATCATCAACATATACAACTTACAGCTTAGGCATCTAGTAATGCCATCTCTGCAGCAGATTTTACATAAAATCAGAGCCAGATATTGATAACTAAAGCCTCATAACGTTTAGGCAACACGTACAACTAAGTGCTAAGTTAACATCTTGTAGAAAAACCAACATAATGTCAAAAAAAAAACAGTATAATGCCGAAAAAAATCGGCATAATGTCACTTTTCAAGATACGTGATACTAGCGACAACTTCGAACAGTACTTATAAGTAACAGGGCCGTACTTGCAACTTCTATGCATATTCACGGTGAGTAGGTACTTTTTTCTACCAGCGTGCGAAAAGTACTCACTTTCAATGCGCATCTGCGTGCATAAAGTAGCACTTTTTCGCACGCATAACTTTTCATAATCCAAATAACTGTCGGTCTACTTTTAATACTGTTAAGAGTTGTTATACATGAATTATTGATGTTGTTGTTGTGAATGATGTTGATTTTACTATTATTAAATTTCTAATAAAACATAGGACGTATTTTAAATTCTGGGTTTATTACTTCCTCGCGCTGCGCTGCTAGAAAAAAATCTTATATAACTATTTCATGATTTTTTTTCGCTTTTCCGGTAGTGTTTCACCACACGTTAGCTTTGTTATTTCAACCATTGTTGTTTCTGAAAAGGAAAACTTTCGTGACACTCGGTATACTTGTCAAGTATACAGCTACGTGCAGGCACCATACTCTTTGAGTGTATTTTATAAAATGTTATACATGCCTATTTGTCAGCTATACGTTGTGTGTGAAGTCTTCAAGACACTTGGTTGTATCCCACGTACTCACCCAAACCAACATTCCCCGGATTATGTACGGAAAGAAGAGTTCGGCCAATCAGTCCAATAACTCAAATATGTCGGCCTCAGATATTTGGATATGGGCTGATTATCTGGGTCGGCGAAACTCCAATATCGGTTAATCTGCAGCTGCAATATCGGCTTCTTAAATTGTGCCTTATACATGTATATTTTGCACCATATTTATAAAAAAGTTGAACCTATAGCACCATGTCTGTCTCAATGACCTGGCGCCAGGTTTCTTAACATTCTTCAATGCCCGTTTGACATACAACTTAGCAAAATAATGACAGCGAAAATGTGAAACTGCCTGTCTAGGAGATGACCTGTCTAGCAATAATTATTAGATTTAACTTTTGCGGAACTATCTGTTTGAATAATGTGTTAATGTCCTCTTACGACAATTTTTGTTCACCTTCAGCTGCTCTCACTTCGTTAGATGACGGTTATTGTCTCATTAATTTGCAGCATAGGAAGACTGAGAGAGTTGTCAAGATCTGCACTTCTATATGTGTATGTTTCAACTATGCATAGGGGCACTGGACTGTACAGGGTGATTCACAAAATCGTGGTCGTATTTCTGTTATGGAATAAATACTGCGAAAAGTTTCAATAAACATGGATCTGAAAATGCATTTTCAAAAGAAGGGAAAACATATTTTTTTCTACACCGCTGACCCAAATGAAGCACCCATTGCATTTTAGAATTACATTATCTTTTGTCAGACTATTAGTTTTGCAAAAACTGGTTTGAATGTTTCAGGTAAAATCCGCATAAAAAAGGTTAAATCGTCCGTGTAATATCAAATAATGGATATGATAGTTATCTAACCATTACAGTGAACGGTGAACGCCACAACTCTGGGAAGAAAAATACGCCAAAGTGAAATTCATTGTATCACCATGTTTCTATAGATTTATATAAATAGACAGAACCTCATCAATAATTCATATTTGGTAGGGGTATTGCAAATGGATACAGAATTATTTTATTTATAGTGTACTTATCTGGGATTTTGGGATTAGGTTATATATTTATACACGCGCAATAAATTGAATTCCACTTCATTGAAATTTCGCGTCAAATATATGTCCATAATATGGTATATGATATGATGTCAGCCTGCTATCAGTTAAATAAATTTAGGCGCAGTGTTTATCGGTTTCATCTCTGACTAGATAGCAACAAACATTTTATATTTTGTATGAGCATACCACATATAGTGGTAGTGTTGTCATTTTTTCTTCACACACGTACTTCCAGCTATTTAGTTACAACTCGTAATATAAAGACGCCATGTGGCTGAATCGCCAGTATATACAATATCAAAAAGATGCGTGAAATATGTCTAATGGTTGCGTAAAATTGCCGAGGTTGGAAGTGTACTGATATATCAACAGAAAAAAATTATTATTTATCTAGGACATGCCAATAAAACAATGCGACCAATTTCTCCGGTCAGTCGTAAAGAAAAAACAATATTTCTACAACTAGAATTATCAGCGAGTTAACTGTCCATATTGTCAGTTGGTGTCAGTATTGACTACAGATACATGAGCAAGTATTTGTACTAGACAGCATTCAGTTGAAAAATTCCTAGTACGAACTTGATTACACTAGTGCAGGACTAACAAATGTTTTGTCTTTCCACCTGGCTGCCGAATTCAATATAGCAGCAGGCTTATTTGCTGTGTTACGTTCATATGTAAACACTAAAACATACAGCGGATGACAACCCGCAAGTAAACTGCGTCAACGCTTCAATTAGAGATCTTTAATAGGGATTTTCGTGAGCACCAGGGACAGCTTATACGCACATTGAGGGAGGAGAACGCAGGGCATCAAGTTGATCCTGTTTGCTCCTGTTGTTAGACATAATTACGGTACTGTTACTTCTTTAGGCGGAAGATAATTACCTATTACACAACTGTATTAAGGACTTAACCAGATTGCTGGCCATTAAAACTCTATTTAAACTGTCTTTATCTTCTCCTCACAACATACAGGTGTTTAAAAATGTTTATTGTCTTTATTCACAAAGATAATTAAAAGAAGGAAAACGGACATCAGTGCTGGGCACAGGGACGCAATTTTGCCTTCTTCGGTTATTCCCAATTTTGCCATCGGTTTTCAGACATGCCGTTAAATGGTTATGGATATAATTTTGTTGTTGTACTTACAAAGTACTTCCTAGTGCATTTTTAATGTTGTTCATTAAATCCGCGTAACACTGAACATTTTTCAAGTTCTATAATAGCTAATTACGAAGCATTTTGTTCGACTAAACACGAAAACTATCATAAAAAGATTCTTCTTCTTGTCAAGATGTAGGAACTATTTGGGTAACAAAATCTCACTTCGCACCGTGATCCGAAAGTCGTATTCACGGCGACAAAAATAGAAAATTCGGAGATCTAGAAATGCCAAATAAGCCCATTTAGTCGGACTCAGGAAAACGTAGCTGTATCATAGAAGCTTTAGCGATTAATAAATAATATGGAGATTGCATCCCAGTAAATGAGACTTTTAATGCACTTCAAATGTACTTTAATGCTTTAATGTGTTCTGGAGCATTTCAGCGATTGGGATTATATAAGGCATGGAATAACCATAAAGGCAGTTCATGTAAAAACGGGAATCCACGATCCCGTTAAATCCTATTAAATACCCTGTCATGATTGAAAGTTATTATTGGTTAACATACCTTTATAATGTATTTGCTTAAGAATATGAGGTGCATTAGGTGCAAAAACTAGGTCTTGAAAACCAGTGGCGGCAGAGAAAAATGAAAAAAATAAAAACAAAAATCGCGTAAACTTCGGTTTTTGACGTTTTACGGGAACCTGATAAATATTGCAAAAATGTTTAGGGATCAAAAAGTTAGGGGGTAAGTTGTAATTCTACGTATCTATTAGCCATATTTCACACACTATAGGCTTATCCATTAAAAACTTAGAATGATAGAGAAATGCTTTTCGGTACGCGTCTCCGTCTGCTATTTGGGCTCAATATGGTCTGCTTGATTGTTCTTCTCGTACCGGCAGTGCTACGGTGGACACTGCCGGGTCTGACGATATGGGAGGGGGCAACGTTGCCAGAGGAACGGCAACTACCGGTAGGGCAGAGAAAGAATGTTTAAGGGCTAATTGTATCTGCGTGTTTGACTAGATTGATCGGTTTAATTTCTTTATTATACCTGTTTGTAACTGATTTTTTTCTCAGAGTGATGAACTTGTGCTGGACTTAATCATTTATGAACCAATGACGGCGTTGTGTAGGAAATGCACAGTCAACTCACTCGACGCCATGTTTTTCGCTGCACTGCACTTTAATTTCATCCAAATACACTCTGTGAGTAATACTAACTTCGTTAGTAGACTAGATCAGGCTATACTTTCCTCATTGTAATAAAAAAATATTTCCTTTTATACACCATCCATTTTTTCTAGCTCATCTACTATTATTAGTTTTGTTGAGATGTTTTTCATTCCGACAGCTTTCCTAGTTTATTGCAAATGACTTGAGGAATTTATTCCAAACGACCGACCTAGTTTTGGGAACAACATCTAAGTAAGTTTATGCAAGTTGGCTGACGTAGTTCATAAAGAATAATTAATGATCCTTGTACTGTTCATTGTTACGCAAGCTTCTGGCTCACTCAGGATTTTTATTAACAAGAGCATTCATGCCTCATATAACTATATCTAAGCCGAAATAGAATGGGTGGTCCATAAGTAGATACATACTCTGTATCCGGGATCCTAACTCAACATACGTTAAGGGGTGAGACCTCGCAAAGAAGCTACATTTTTAACCAATACGTTTTATATTTATTTTTAAAGCAATGACCAATATTCATAAAACAAAATCTAGTAATATACAGGGTGACTTCGAAGTTGAGTCATTTATTTTAACAGTGAGTATATCTGATCAAAAGAAATGTTTTTTTCCTTTACCATTTTTCTGGTAAAATTAAAGTAACAAAGTTATAGCCCTTTGGAAGTTTGAGTACCGCCCTGTCACAATAATAATATCATGTGCTCGTGTTTGGCAACAACGGATATAATCCGCCTTATCGGTTCATCGCATCGGAAACAAAAAAGCGAAAGAATTTGGAACGATGTTTTTACAATTATTTTATTCAGTTCAGTTATACATACAGTAAGTGTCAGTCGGTATGGCGTGTGAATAGTGTCTGTTGCGTGGCTCAAACGAAATAAAAAATGGCACATGTTTATGCGGATCGGTTTCCCAATCGAGTGCAACCAACCCCTCGTGCCTCTCTTAATGTAGTACAACGGGCTCGTGAATCAGATGACTTAAGACCTCACAGGGGACCTCACGATCAAATACAGGTCCGCACTGAAATACTTGTCGGGAGGATACTTTATAAAACAAGGTAAACATTTTTTTTTAATTTTTTTTTTATTTTTACACACATATTTTGGTTTATCTTCCTTCTACAATCATTATCTGAAAATTAATGACTCAACTTCAAAGTCACCCTGTATATGTATATATGTAGATTTGTGCTTATCATACTTACGGTGCAAGTTCCTAGTAAGCTATGGTTACTCACCTGAAAATAAGAAATAGCAGTTAGAATACTGCGTATACATTGCATAAAGAGTAAAGCATGGCTTATCGAGGACGCACACAAAACTGGCTTTTGGAGACATATTGATATCATAGAAACCTATCTTCTGTAACGATTTTATCCGTATCTATGTTAGAAGCCCGTCAAGTATTTGAGTCCAAGTTCGGACTCCTCGATCGTTTGGATTGTTAAGCTGGTTTAGCTTATGTACTTGATATCCCAATCAAAGTCCATGAATTAAATACTGAACCTTATATTGATATTTGATAGCTCAGAAAAAGTTTCATCTAGGTTTGCCTATAGGTGTCCTCTGCAAATTCGGTTAATTTTAGTTCTAATGGACTTTTCTAATTGATCGTCCTTAATAAGCCTGCCTAGTCTCCTCCAAAAGCAATTGACCCTTCAGCTTACATTTCTTTTGCTTATATCTCTGAAGAAAACTAATAACCCCTCATTTTATTTCCAAGAACGAAATAGTCCTTCGTAGCCCTTTGGAGACATTTTTTAAGTGGGCAAGGTTATCAGAGTCTAAGCTAAATTGATCTAACACTGACTCAAAATTTGTAATTACGTACTTTGTATTTCTCTTACAAGCCACAATATCAACTCTCCCAAAAAGGCTATTTATTAAGTGCTGTTTTAGCTACTTCAATTGGACTATTAGCTTTTAGAAGAAACCGCTTTTCTGACAGAAACCTTAGAAGAGAAAGACGTGGAAGAAAGATCTACTAATGACTGGTCACGAATTTACAGTGCCAAGGTTGTTGATTAATTGCGTGGTAGAATGTTGCGCACCTTGCTTATAATTATGTTTTGTTTCCTTAGAAGTGGCGTCGCCTTTCAGTAACCGAAAAAATAAGTCACAGGAGAGAGGGAGAAAGATAGAGAGGAAAATATAGCAGAGTCCAATTTTATAATTGTACAGATGTTCTGTGACAGAGTTTTCAATGAATGAAGCTAATGTTTCACTTGTTGACTTACACTTCTACAACAGATACTTCGCTTTTATCAAAATAATAACCGGCCATCACCATGTGGTCAGGTGAGGCTGATAGCGAAAACGAGAATATAGACTGAATACCAGGCGTGACTTGGTATCTGAGCGACCTTGAGTCTACCGAAGTTCTGATTAAGCAGACACCTAACAAAAGAGATTCACGCTGCCCCAGAAGAAGTAACTTGCCCTGAACTGGCAGTATAATGGTGTGTGCAATATGCGAAAAATTCCGAAATAGATTTGTCTATTTTCTTTTTATAGTTCAAAAGTAACATTCTACACCCTAAAACAAGCTGATTTAATGCAATTCGACTTTGATACTTGTTAGTTACGGCACATAGTATACCTAAGATGTTGTGAAAATGTATGGTCGCAAAATCACAAAATCTATGAAAAAATATGCTATGACAAGTTTTTGTCGGTGGTGATAGTGTTTTTACAAAGGCTTCACATTTATGTAGCTTTAATCATTCTCATCAACTACCAGTGTAGTTATTAGCGTTGTGATATGGTATTAAATTAGACTTGTAGGTACTAGGTACGGTAAATCGCTTTGAAGCTGTAGACTTTTGCCTACAAGTTACAACCAATTCGGTGTACCTACAAGTCTTTCTTGTTCCAGAAATCCAGTACAGCTTCAATTGATCAGTGGTATCCCTACATATAAAACACTTCTTCCATAGTTACTCGTGTCGCACAGGTGATTGCAGAATATGAGGTTACAATTGTACCTGTAGTGTTTCAGTTCTAGTCTTTTGGTCAAGATATGAAGCCTAGAGTGTAGACACTGTGGTTAGGTGTTGTCAGGCATGGCTTCGAGAAGGCCGTACGCAAAGAGCAAGGGGCACTGGACGCTGCCGTAGAACAACAGACCGTGAAGATCGCCGCCTAAGATTATTGGCCTTAAGGGACCGTTTCTCCACTACCAGGTCCATTGCAAATGAATGGTTTGCAGAACACGGAAGACCTATTGGCATGCGAAGTGTTTACCGACGAATGAGAAGTTTTGGCTTGTTTTCATACCGGCCACACTGGGTCCTCCCTTTAACTCGAGAACACCGACGTAATCGCCTTGAGTGGTGCAGACAACGGTCACTCTGGGATCAGGAATGGAACAGTATTGTCTTTAGTGACGAGTCTCGATTTTATTTAGGCATGCACGATGGTCGTGCCAGGGTTAGAAGGCGACGTGGTGAAAGGAGAAATCCACAGTTTTTTGTTGAAAGACATGTTCATCACACTGTTGGAGTTATGGTTTGGGGTGCTATAGCTTATGGTGCCAGGTCACCTTTAATCTTCATCAGAGGTAACATGAACGCGCAGCGTTATATCCACGAAGTTCTAGAACCCCATCTTTTACCCTATCTTGACACCCTGGCAGATCCAACTTTCCAACAAGATAATGCCCGACCACATGTTGCAAGAGTCACAATAGACTTCTTTCTACATAATGATGTCACATTGTTACCATGGCCACCAAGATCTCCCGACTTGTCCCCAATTGAGCACGTGTGGGATATGATGGGTAGGAGATTGCTCAATTTGCAACGTCCTCCTCAGACTCTAGAAGCACTTCGAGAGGAGTTGGTGGTTGCCTGGAATGAGATACCACAGGAGGACATTGACCACCTGATCAGAAGCATACCTAGGCGCGTTGGAGAATTCGTAGCACATCAGGGTGCATCCACACATTCTTAAAGGTCAAAGGGCTTTAAAGCAGTGCAATCATTTTGAAATTCTTATCATTTGCTTATTATGCTTCATTAGGTACTTATACAAAATTTTATTAAAATAAAACCATTTAAACTGGGTGTTCGGATTTATATGTCACTTAGTATACATATTCGCTGAGCAAGTGTCCCTCTGCTAGTTGTTATATAATAATAATAATAATAATATTAATAATAATAATAGCCTTTATTTAACCTGGCGGGTGTCAGCTAAAAGCTGTTTTTCATACCAACCAGGGCCAAACAAAATTATAATACAAAATCTGGGAGACATTGTTGACATTGTTGAGTAACAATAATGAAAAATCTATTATGCCAAGAATAGGCATTTTTTTAATTTAAAGAAAAAATCATATATAGTCACAGTTAACAGTTACACCATTACATAAGTTAAAAGCTAAATAATATAAGGAATTATGACATATTTTCAAAAACAATTTTTTTTACTTTTGACCTAAAAAGTGGAACAGATAAAACTTTAAAGCTGACAGGGAGCATATTATAGCGATTGGGTGCAACAAAAGAGAAACTCTTAGTAAATAGGGTAGTTCTATGATGGGGCGTGTTTAGGGTGTAAACAACGAAACGGAGGTTGGCTGCATGATGCTGACTTCTCAAGGATAACTTATTATTTAAGTATATAGGGTATTTGGTCAATAAAATGCTATGAACTAAACATAAAATGTGAACCAACCACCTCTGCCTCATCGTCAACCAATTCACTTCTTGAATAAATGGAGACACTCGCTCCCTTCTTCGGATTCCAACAGAATATCTAATACAGTTGTTCTGCACTTTCTGAAGTCTGTAAGCTTCGGCTTCAGTCAAACAAGGACCAAACACGGAACTTCCATATTCTAACTTACTTAAAATGCAAAGCTTAATTTTAGTATCTTGAGCCAACACGTGCTTAAAGCTGCAGATGCTTTTTAGTTTAGCAAAAGAGCTCTGTACAACCTTAGAAATATGATCATGAAAAGTTAAGTACTCATCAAAGACTATTCCTAAGTTTAATACCGATATTTTGTGTGTGAGCTCTTAACTATTGAGGCATAGCTTTATAGCATATCCACTGAACTCGTTCTTCTTAGAGCGGAAGGTAATTATGGCCGATTTGCTACAGTTTATGTGTAACCCGTGGTATCTAAACCAATCACAAACGCCGCTTAAATCTACTGCTAGTTTTTCATTAGCATCAACACATGAGGAGGGATCATAGGATAGATAAAGCTGGGTATCATCAGCATAAGAATGTAAGGCGCAATGTTTGACCGACCGATCCAAGTCCGACACGTATAAAGTAGATAACATTGGTCCTAAAATGGAACCTTGCGGCATCCCCTTTACAATGACCCGATTGTCAGAATAGTCACTGCCTATTTTAACTTGTTGATGTCGATCTGATAGGTAATTGTCAAACCATGTAATCGAATTCTCTGAAAAACCAAGAAAGTGCAGCTTAGCCAATAACATTTTGTGGTTTAAACAGTCAAATGCCTTTCTTAAATCCAACAGAACAGTTGTAGTTACGCAGGAATTATCTATAGCTCTCAAGTAGTCATCACAAATGTCAACTAATGCAGTCACAGTACTATGATTTTTTGTAAATCCCGACTGTGTATTTGGAATTAAGCTGTATTTATATTCGTACGTCATCCTACCCCTGCTCGTTTCATTGGAATCAGCTTTAAACTAGGGATGAAAATAAATAATTCTGTTCGCTGAAGACATTTCGTTCGTAACCCTCATTTTTATGAGTCCCTTTGGTTGGAAAGAAACATAGTAAATTCAAATTCAGACGTGATTATGTTATACTCAGTGACACTACAAGTGTTACACCCACAAAACATAATTTCATCAACTTGTTTGTCAACAATGACTATATTTAAAGCATGCTGTGGCAACAATGTTAACGTTTTATCTCCGTTTTTGTTTACCTTTGTAGAAATCTTATCTCTCAGTTTTTGTGAAGGAAGCAGTTTCTGAGAGCTGAGTAGTACAGATATTTTTAGTTATTGCCCTTACATTTACTGGTCTTAAGCGTGGATATAAGAAGGTAGAAGAACACGAAGAAGGCCAACTGGTCCACCGAGGCGTTCTACAGAGCGTCAAGAGAGGCGCTTCAGACAACTAGCACTACGAGACCGTTTTGCTACTACGCGTCAGCACGTTGACCAATAGTTTGAAGAAGAAGGTAGATGATCTGTTACTATGCGTACACTCTATCGCCGCATTTGAGCGTTCGGACTTTTTTCATACCGTCCACGGTTAGTGCTTCCTCTGACTGCGGACCACTGCCGTCAACGTTTGAACTGGAGCAGAGAACGGAAACATTGGGAGGCAGAATGGCATAATGTCATCTTCACTGACGAATCGCGATTCTGTCTAGGTACGCACGATAGTCGTAGAAGGGTAAAACGCCACTATGGAGAACGGCTTGGCATTGGATTTACTGTTGAGGAATGTTAAAGTAATGGCTTGGGGGCTGTTGCCTATGTCAGCCGATAACCCCTTCTCTTTGTTCAATGCAATATGACGGCTGAGCATTATGTTGATCATTTCCTACAAACCACTTTACTGCCATATCTAGAGGGCCGTCCACATATCCTTTTTCAGCAAGAAAATGCACGTCCCCATATTGCTCGCGTATTTCGGACTTTCTTCAAGAAGCAGGCGTTAATGTTTTGCCATGGCCACTCCGTTCACCGGAATTAAATCCCATCGGACATGTGTTTGATATGATGGGGATGAGTCTACATTGCACCATCCGCCCCAGACTGTGCCACAGCTAATCCACGAAATTCGAGTTGCTTGAAATGAGGTCTCACAACCAGATATCGATCATCTCATTTTGTCGGTGTTTAGAATTTTTTTCTTATTACTTGTCAATAAAATTTCGTGAGAATATTATCGTTTCATTCTTGATGTAAGACTACCTCATTACCAAATAATTAAGTTGAAGGAATTATTTTTTCTGGGTGTTACACTTCTAATTTCACTGAATATATATATTAGAATAAAAAACCAGATGTGTAGGTTTTCACACTAATCTTTGTAGCTTCATTGTATTCCAATTAAGACTGGAAATGCTCCTTGGTTAAAGTTACCGTTTTTATAAAGAACGTCCACTTTTGGTTAGAAAATAGGTCTGTATAAAGGTCTTGTGAACAGAGTAAGTTGGGTTAATATTTACCGAGGACTACAGCTTTCACTAAACTCTTCTCAAGGAGTATCTGAAACTGTAGCAATGGAGAAAGTCACATGTTAAAATACTTGCTTTGTCCAAATATGACTATTAGGTATCTAGATTAAGAACAACAGTTGTTGTGAAGTAGCAAGGTAAGAAAGAGCGAACATTTAAGTACAGGTTTTGACAACGTATCGTCTTGCCTGAGAATATACAATGAATTAACCGCCGTCATATTCAATAGGGTATGGTGGAAGCTACAACACGGCGATTTATCGTTTAAACTATGATACGTGTATCGAACGAAGGGGCTTGTTTACTGAGGCACAACAAGAAAAGCGACGTCGTTCTAAGTATAATATGATGGACGTCTGGTATGATAATGCGATATTATTATGTCATGTAGTTGATACGATGATGGAGACGGGACGTGGCTGCGGTAACTCTGTTATAAGTCAACGCAAATCCATTGAATTTAAACTCATTTCATTCTGCTTAATAAGTACTCTGGTCCTAGTGTATGATGATTGTGTTAGTCGTCTATTATGTAAAATAAATGTCCACTTAGCTATATGATAACTGTATCAAATTTTAGCTTAGTAGTAAGGATAAAGTAAGAAGCTTTATAGATTCCTATTACTAAAATACATACATGTAAATGATTAAAAACTAAACTAAATATTTTACATATAATAATACTAAAACGTAAAAATTAAATAAAGAAAAAACATTTTCCAAAACAAGCTTTTATTCAAGTGTTGATAAAAAAACTGGGAATTAAACGAAATTTTATTGGATATATGCCATTTTATAATTCTTAACCCTTAAATAATAACGAACCTCCTTCGTCTCAGATTTTTAAAGAACAGCATGTTACACTTTGGTGGAAAGAGGGATTAAGGGTGTAATACCTCTGGATAAAATCCTTCTTAGGAAACAGATCGCAGTATGTGACAATAACTCATAACTGCTCAGGACAACTAATACAATGGATGTTGGCGTTCCACAAAGATCTGTGTTGGGGCCTGTTCTGTTTGCACTAATATGTAAATACTCTTGAGCAGTCCTTCCCCAGAGCACACTTTACTTTATACGCGGACGACACATCGATTATTTTATCGAATAAAGATGACGTTATCCTAATTAACGACTGTAACAGCTTGTTACATAGCATCAATAGCTGGTTCGTGGAGAACCAGCTGCATCTAAACTATGAAAAAAACTCCCCTGCAGCTTACATTGGATAATACTGCCCTGCCCATCAGAGATAGCTCAACATTCTTGAGACTGCACCTGGATGAGTGCCTCAATTTTAAAGGACATTGTGACTACCTGTCTGCGAAGCTTAGCTCGCAGGCCTACCTATTTAAAAATCTGAGAACAGTTTTTACACGCGACCAGTTATTGATGTTATGTCACAGTCATATCGAGTCGCGAATGCGGTATGCATTGTGTTTCTGGGGTTCCTCGGTGAATGCTTCAAAGATATTTCGAAGCCAAACGAGAATAATAAGGTGCATAGCAGGTGTTGACAGTATATACAGTTGAAGAGACTTGTTCCCGAAATTAAAAATTCTAACACTGCCCTCGTTATTTCTTTATGAAATGGTAATATATACATATATTGGCAGAGATAATTTTACCTTGAATAGTAATATACATACATTCAATACTCCTAGGCAGCACGACATTCATCTACCCTTTGCTCGATGTAAGCTGGGTAGTAGATCTACCTCTATTTTAGGACCAAATATATTCAATAAGGCGCATGAGTACTCGTATATTAAGACAATTAGCTCGTTAAATAACTTTAAAGCTGAACCTATTTTATTAATAAGACTTGTTACGCCATCAGCGACGTTGTGTATATTTAGATGTTCCTTTTTTGTATTGTTATTACTTATTGTTTCTTCTTTTATATATTTTTATATTGCATTTCTGTTGATTTGTTAATTTAGCTGCTGGAAACCTAATATATCTCATCTGCTGTTGTTTGCCTATGGTGTCCATTTTAAAATATCTAATTTAAGCTATTGTTTGTTGTTGCTTTTCATTTTATTGTTTATTTTTTTTATGTATATATATATACTGTAAATTGTTTGTTGACGAATCCTATACATGTTTTATACATGTCTAATGGGTAATAAATATTATTATCATTAATACGCCTTTGAGTACCTGAGGCGAATGAGCTTCATTATCGTGTAAAAGTAGAAAAACATATGACGGCATATTTCCAACCAGAAAAAAGTATTTTAAAATGTTTAGTTCCTTTCAGCAAACAGCTAAATAAAATCTTGTTTTTAAAAGATGTTCAGCATTTCAATTTATTTCATAAATGTTTCCTTTGAAGTCAGATAAAGTTTTACTAACGGAAGGCATATTAGATTACCTAAAGCAAGCTTATCGTATTTGTCTCATACAGGAGTCGTTGCTCCGAACTTTGTGATACGGCAATTGTTACAGAAAAAGGAGATTAATTGTGAAGGTACCTACACGATGAGGAAATGAGTCACAAATGCTTCCGAAGCCTCTTTACTGACGGCCGATACGGGAGGGTATATTCCTCAAATTTGAATAAGCCTGCCAAATTTAGCTAATCAATACCGTATAAGGGGATTTTAGCGTGACCTCTTTCAGCTGGTAAAATGCACATCAATTCAAGGTATAGGAATAATTTACTATGCGCTTTCACAGCATCGCATTAAACATATATGTCTCTCGTCTGGGATTTTCTCGAGGGAAACGAGAAAGCAACTTTATTTTCCTCAGAGCTGTCTGTCTGTTATTGCCGACAACTATTAAGGAAAAAATATAAGTTATGTGACTGGCAAAATCTACGGGAGAACGCGATGGTTGTCTTCTATAGAACTCTGAGAAGCTCATAAATTAATCAGAAAACGGTATTCGGAACCGCTCTAGGCCAATTTCTGATTTACAGACCGTCAAATACGGTAATTCAAATAAATTAACGATGTTCTGTTGCGTAACTATGAGCTGACAGACAGAAACCGGCTACCACCTACGGACAATCACAACATACATAGCCAAGAGAAAAATTTCTCCTGGGACGGGATTCGAACCCGCACAGCGCACAGAGACTGATCAGGAGACCAAGGAGTCTACTACTCAAATATATGGTTATTGGTGCAATTATTGACAGTTTGAAATTATGCATAGTTCATCAACCCCAAGGCCTGATTTTACAACCAGAAGATAACTATCAAAAATATTTTTTCAATATCAAGTTTGTCCTAAAGTGGTAGTCAACTTCAACCAGAGGACCATGATTTAATAACTGTGAATTGTGCTCAAACCTCAATGTTCAACCTAATGTGCTTGAAGTGAAATAGGTTGTTATAGATGGCATGAGGGACGAATACCGAACATCACGAAACGCATAGAAGAAGATAATTCAGGCATAAAAGCAGTGTCGCTGCATGAACAGGTTATTGATTGCCAAACATAACTTGAAAAACGAATTGACAAACAACTGATAAATCAAATTCAAGCGAATAACCAAATGAAAATGGTATTTACCATTTCGGATTGGTATTTACCGATCCGTTCAAGCGAGTCTGGTTATCAGTTTGGTTACAAGATCCGTGACGTCATGAATCAGCTGTTATATGTCATAGTTATCACCGCAAAATTGTGGTATTTACCCAACTCAGGAGTAGTTTCATATTTCTGGTTATTATTTGAATGTGACAAGTTAGAATTTTGGCGGATATTAGATATTTTTGTTGTACTTCAGCTTCATATTTGGGAAACTTGATCCAGTTGTAGCATAAAGTAGAGCACCTTATTAGTTATATTCATTACTGTTGTTGGGGACACTTTAAATCTAGTCCTTGTGCTTGAAAAAGTATCCTGTGTAGCCATATACTAGAAGAATATTAAAATATGGCCTTATAAACTCAGTGGATAATGTCCACCTGTATACGGTTTTGCCAATATCTTTTTTATTGCTTTTTCCTATCATTTCTGCTAAATCAATAAATGTTGTCTTTGACATGCGGAAAAGTTTAGACAATTGAAAGTTATCATAGCTACAAAGCCATGGTTCCATCATTAAAAATGATATTTTCTGAAAAAAAAAATATTTCTTTCGTTAATATTATGAAAGATTTCTTTTTCAAACTTGCCTACACTATTCTAGACGAAAAAGCACTGATTATTAAGTGATCATAAAAATAATTAGAAATTATATACGCGCTTATATAAAATAAACAACCTGCAACAAAACCGCGGTTAAAACCAATGCGTTCAAGCGATTCGAGTAACTGACGTTATCAACTCGTTTGTCATCTTAAACCATATTATAACCGCGGTACATAACACAGAAACTTTGGTTATTCGCTTGGATTTGATTATAGTTAGCTTCCTAGTCATAGTTACCTCACTTGAAAGATAACGAAAGATTGAAAAACCTTAGTATTATCGATTACGAATGACTGAAGAGTTTAAGAACTTTCTAAAAACATATTTATTGACAGCATCTTTGAATTCATACGAGTATAATGCAGATAAAGATCATGTAATACAATAGCTGCTGTAAAATGTGAAGCGGTAGAGATATATTTTCATCTGGTTCCTTCATTTCTTCCATATAAATATATCAAACAAAAGTAAATTATTTATCAATCTAATTAGCCCTATCTGTCGATCGGTATATCCAACCACCTATATTACGCGTGCTTCTTGAGTCATCTGCCCATACAGCTTTTGCTCTTCCTCTGCTTCACTTATCTTCCCAGGGTTTCCAATTTATTATAACTTTGTTCCGTCAACTTTTGTATTATATTGTGGCCAGAAATTTTTGTTCTCGCTCTCTCTCTCTATTCCACTCATTTCTTTGTACATCCATTAACCTTATGGACAACATTCATCTTTCCATTGTACTTAATGTTCGTATGCTTTAATTCATATTTGCTCCTGTTCCACGTTCGACATCAAGTCCGTAAGTACATATCTGAACAAAGATAACCAAGCGGCAGAGATTGAGAGGCAAGTTACACTGACTTAGGCGGCATTAGTTGTTGGATTGGTCAGATAAACTTTTATGTGGCTCTAAACTATACTCCTCCTACTATAACTAATGACGTGTTTGAACAGTTTGCGGAGGGACTAGAACAAATGATATGTTTCCAATCAGGTAGTGTCATACTGATAGGTGACTTCAATGTTCCAAATTTTCAATTAGTGGGTAATTTTGACTGTAAGAAAAATGCTGTAATAAGTATGCTCAATGTGTTGAACCTTAAGCAATGTAATAATGTTTTGAGTGATAATGGAAAGCTGTTAGATTTAATATTATCAGATGAAACTCGTTCTGTTTCTCGTGATACTTTGCCATTGGTACTTCAAGATATCATTCAGCTATTAATATATGTTTTGAAAGTATTAATGTTAATCCCGACGCATTTCCCTTATTTAGCGATAACATGTATAATTTCCGAAAAGCAAATTTGACAGAGCTGTATAATGCTCTCCTCATTGGAGAGTTTTTTAGATAATTCTTAGATGTTAAGTTCGCTATTGTTGAACTTTATAAACTGTTAAACTCTATCTTTGATATTTATATACCCAAATATAAATATTTTTGTCATAAGTACCCTTCGTGGTACACCAGTGAAATTATTAGGAACGCCAAGAATAGAGCAAAGTTATATAAGAAGTACAAAAAGGGTCCCAATAACCATCTAAATGAACAGTACACACGTCTTAGATCTGAAGGTAAAGCGTCAAATATCTGTGGCATATAAAAATTATACACATAATGTTGAGATTTCAATCATTCAGAATCCTAGTCATTTTTGGAGTTTTATGCATACAAAAAATCGAACTACTTGGATTCCTGGTAAAATGAAGTTCAGCGACGTCTCACTGAGCGACACCTATTTTCAAATCAGGAGATAATACTGGTATTAAAAATTAGAGAGCGGTGGCAATTTTGTCTAATTTCTCCAAATTATTGCTGGGGATAATATTGCATAATAGAATTTACCCCGCATTTAATTAATATTTGTCCTATTTACAGTAACTAATTTAACAATCTTGACTCAGTTCGTTATTGATTGTGTCAATTGGCAAGGTCAACTAGATGTAGTATATATAAATTTTGCTACAGCGTGAACCATCGCATACTTTTAACTGAAGTTTTTTATTATGAATTCCATTCAATAGCTTCAGCTCTCATCCAAAGTTATCTTTATGAAAGGAAGCAATATGTTATTTTCAAGGCCTTCTAGTCTTACCAGTATATAACTAAATCGGGAGCGCCTCAGGGTTCAAATCTTGGCCCTTTACTGTTTACCTTATTTATTGATGATGTTGTGCAATATTTAAGTTGTAGTGAACTCCTCTTTGCTGATGACTCAAAATTATTCAGAGTTATTGAGTCTGAGGCTGATTGCATTGCACTTCAGCGGGATATTGATTCTTTAGTGGCTTGGTGTGACGAGAACATTTATTTCCTAATGCATCTGAGTGTAGTGTAGTCAGCTTTTCCAGGAAAACTTCCTGTTTGTAAATTTATTGATAAGATTGAAGATGTTTACATAAATCGTTATAACTAGATTAACTGTTGGGCAATAAACGCTATTTATTATATTATTATATTATTATAATTTGGAAAATGAGCCTATATTCTCAAAAACAGAACAGTCTCGCAATATGTCTAGAGTATATAATCAATACATACTCCCTGTTCTTACTTTTGGAAAAAATGAAACAACACAACGTGAATTTAAAACTAACACTAGGGCAAACTGCGCGAGTCCTACAGTCCATATTTCAAACGCAAAAGACAAGCTTCTGGTATCAGGGAAAAATAAAACCGAAATGGGGCCAACGCCTCCGTATTTATTTTCTGTTGATGTATTTTTGGTCGAATTTAGGACATCGGTCTCGAGATTATCGTTAAAAGTTCTGATAGGATGAAAACAGAAAATATGGTCACGTATCCGGGATAGCTACGTGCCTTCCAGCACGAAGATGCTCCCTATAGCGAATATTGTGATGTTAGTGGACATTGATATCTGCGCAGAAATCGCATAAACCCATCGTCAGATCTGTTCGTGATATGGATATAAATAAGTGTAGTATGCTAGTGTAGTAGTAAGATACTTTTGAAGTCAGTCACGCCGTCAAAGTATTCTTTACTTCGTCTTTTCACTTTGGTCAATGAATCAAATGTTATTTTCTGGACTAGAGATAACGATGACAAGACATTAACCCAGCCGGAGAAAATGGACGTACAACTGAACAAGGCTGAAACTGCACTAAAAATGTATAGAGGCAGCGATATGCTTCATAGAACTCTGATCACAGTTGCCGAAGCTAGAACGACATGCCTCAGTGAAAATATATTCAGAACAACTCAGAGGATCGTAGCTATAGATGGTAAGTGTTGGTGCTGAATAACCAAAAGGCGGCCTTGCTGGGGTCAACGTTTAGTTCACAGGTGGACCATTATTGTCATGAAGACTTATATTCTCGTACCTTTCAGTTTTGTGGTAAAGCTTAAGTTCCAGTTGCTATACACACAGTCAAAGTTTACCATATTTCGTAGACACAGTGAACTAACAGGGCCATCTTGGGCCGATACTGTATCCACTTAAGTCATACAACTTAGACCACTGAGAAGTAGAGACATATTATAAGAAGTCCTAAAATATAAAATTCCAGAAACTGGGTGAAGGATGTCATAAAGGCCAACATCACGAAATGGAAAAAATAAAATGAGTAAGCGAAATAATTCGAAGCAAGTAAAAATATTTCAAAAGGGAGATCAGGCTCCAAGTAATATAAATTATGGTTATTTATTTGGAAAACGTAAGCATCTGTGAAATTTCGATCCAGTGCCTTCTGCCCGACATACATTCTACTAACTCACAACTAACTTGAGCTAAGCACATTTCTGTTTTATTCCGAGCATATACATAATATATTAGGCCCGATCCCTCCTTTACCAAAGTTACTAATCCGCAGTTATCTCTTTGATGAACAAACTCTTGTCATCATACATTATAAGTGCTTCTCAAATCTATGACAGTTTTTGATTTATTACAAAGAATGTTTGATATTCTATTAGATCTATTACTCTACTGAACAATATCAAACGTACTTTTGGATGTAGCATAAACTTCATATGTTTGCGTAAAGTTGAAATATTCTACCATGAACTACGTGTATAAACAACACTTTCGGTTCTCCAGGTAGAAATGCTATATGATACGCAGAAAGTTTCATGAATACAGCAATATCCTTGTAATCTATCTGATTTTTTGTAAATACACTTTCGCATATTCCTTATAATCCCTACATATTTTAGAGCCTCTCAAGAATTATGTAAGTATATTTATCTTTTGGAATGTACACAAAAATTCCTAAGCGACCTATCCCTGGTTCAAATTCCAATAATCACGAATCAGATTAATGACACGATGTACGAAGTTTAGAAATCATAATACGATATATTAACTCCGAATTTGATTGAATATAAATCCCGATTCGTATTGAATTACGTATTCATTATTACATATTCGACTCCAGTTTGAAATGCGAATGCAACGTCCATTAATTAATCATACAAAAAGCTTGGTTCTACGTTAGTATAGGTACTGAAATTCCTAACCAGTACAAAATCGAGCAAAGTCATATACAGTGTGATTCACAAGCAGTGTCCTTGTGTTTTTTCCTAGAGTGCACTGTTTTCGTAAAAATAAAAATAAAACAAATTAGATCATTCATGAAGAGCCGAGGTACATATAGTTTCAAAATCAAATAGGCGGCCTTGATACCAACTTGATGTTTCTTGGGAGAAGATTGTCAAGGTTATGTGTTGTACAGTTATCGCTATTACTACCATTTTTTTTTGTAAAGGTCAAGTCAAAAGTTTCTTTTTGTCCATTTTTGAGTGTTGTGAAATGGAATTTAGCAATGATGAGTATGTCGATATTATTTTTGGGTTCTGTAACGAAAATGCTTGAGCGGCTTCTCGGGAGTATCAACGTAGATTTCCTAATAGACGCCAACCTACTCAAAGGTTCTTACGGGTTCATTTCTAAGACTTCAATAATATGGAATTGCCAAGTTTCCTGGAATTACAGGCCATGGTGTCCAAGAGGAACTGGAAGTGATTAATATGACAACTGTAATACAAGTGTAGAAATCATGTTTATTCGTTTATACTAAATTTGTCACTACAACTATTGAAGTGTCGAGAGGGTAAAATTTTGAAAGAAGACATGGTGATCACAAACGTCAATATTAAAGCAATATTATATCGAATATCATTTCACCAAATTTTAAAAACCAATCTCTCACAGTTAGCTACTGCCTAGCACTGCTCATCCTTCCTCCGGAGCGATAACGTTTATGCAACAGTTAAGTTTGAATGAATCTTAAATGACGTTCTAAATCAAGAAATTCAACCAAGTCTTTAGCATCACATTCACATTAACTTGCATACCGTTTAGAGTTTTACAGCAAAAGAAAATCGATTGAAAAATGCAAAGCATGTGTCGGTAACTGTGATGTCTACTTCACGCCTTCAAAGAGCAGATTTGGAGTAAATCTAGCTGATTTCAACAAGTGAAGTATCGTTCGTACTTTGAATCAGTATATTCGAGGGTATGATAAGACAGTTTATTTTACTTTCTCTGTTTAGGAACTTGCACTACTTGCAGACAAATCACAATTTCTCTTGGTTTTCGTGGATTCGAAGTGGGGTACTTGCATTGACACCTTGGATTTTCACTATTTTATAATATTCTTAACTATTTTTCTCAGTTATAGAGTTTCTGAAAAATGCTACAAGTATTCCTAACGCTACGTTGTTCAATGACAGCCAACTTGATATGCCTCAAGATATTGTCAATGCTTTCGCACATATTTCTCAATCAACTTACATTACCTCAACAAACTTTCAACCTGCAATCTCAGCTAACAACACTTCTTTACCATGGAATTTGCCAGTAATTACGCACAAACAGGTTATTGAAGCTGTGAAAAAAATTAAGCCTGAATTATCTGCCACTCCAGATGGAATACCTGCATTTTTGTTAAAGGACTGTGCTGTCATTATAGCTGAGCCTTTGGTCCATCTTTTCAATATGTTTCTAAAAACTTCTACGTTCCCTATAGTATTAATTATAAGCAATGTTTGCGAGCTTTTTGAATTTATTTTACATGGCATAATTTTTTCCCATGTTAAGCGAAAGATTTCACCCATCCAACACGGCTTCTTCCAAGGTTTTTTTCCAGGCTTATTTAATTCATATCTGACAGATAGATAGATATTTGAGAGTAGAATATAGAGATTTACTTCCATTGACATTACATCTTCTTCAGGTATAACGCAATGGTCTGCACTGTGCCCCCTACTGTTTTTTATTTTTATTGATGATGTTGTTAGTGAACGCAGACTAGCTGTCTACTTATGCTGATGATTTAAACATATTTTGTAAAATGTCTACAAACCGCGACTGCCACATACTGCAAAATGATCTAGATGCTCTTATCACATGGTGTCACAGTAGCAATCTATATCTTAATGCAGATAAATGTTTTACTACGTCCATCACGCGCAAGCTTGCTGCGACGCATTTTGATACAACGCTGATAAATTGCCGCTAAAACAGTGTCAGGAATTCAATGATTTGGGCATAATATTTGATGAGAAGATAACGTTTCTCGAGCACATTGATACTGCTACCAGCAACGCATACAAGTGCTTTGGATTCATAATCAGGAACTGTAGGGACTTCACTAATTCAAGGACCAGGATTCTGTTGTACAATTCATTTGTGAGATCTAAAATAGAATATTGCTTACTAATATGGTACCCTGTTTATGAAGTGCATCGCAATAAGATCGAAGATATACAAAGGCGGTTTGCGAAATATCTGTAGCACAGAGAGGATGGTATTTACCCACCAATTGTATTCAGGCACGATGTGCTGCTAAGTAGGTTTAATCTGTTCAATTTAGAAAAGCGGAGAGATTATGCTGCTTGTATGTTTTTATGTAAATTACTCAGTAATATAATTGACTGTGAATACCTGCTTGGTAAAATTGCGATATGTTATGTTTAAACTCGAGCAAATGTAAAATATGTTACCTCACTGTACCTAAAAGCGATGCATTACTTTTCTCTCCTGTTTTTTTTTATATACTCGAACTACCACGAAGGCCTATGTTCATCTAATGTGTAATAGTTATGAATGTATTAAGGTCTGTAGAGTTATAATTTTCTGTAATATGCGTATTAGTAGTATCCATAGGTTAAGTCTTTCTTGATAATCAGAAATATATTGCATATTGTATTACGAGCATTCTAGATACATATTTGTGAATTTCCTATCCGTAAAATGGCATAGACTGTTCGGATAGTATAAACATGAAATAAATAAAAAATAAATAAAATATATTCTGAAATAGTAAAAGGTGTCACAATGAATCACTCTTAACTTAAACCTAGCATAAAAGTTCAATTGAGCATAATTGGTTTTATCGCAGCTTAATTAAAGGATCTGTGAGCGATCCTATGATAACAGCAAAATCTTTTTTGAATCGTGACATGTCCTGATAATTATGTTCCTTATCATTGAGTAACACATGCTGGCTGCGTTATTGTTGTCGCTTGCCGGATAAAGCAGCATCACTTCGCTTCGACTGCTTTTATTTCGGTCATATTAGTTGTTTCACTGAACTCAAACATGGTCTTGTAGCTTCGTTAGCTTTTGCGTCTTCGAAATACAAAGACCTTTCAGTAATCAACGAGCGCCAAGGTCTTTAAAATGGTCCAAGGGCTAAGTCTCTGAACTTTATCATGTTTAGGAGACACAGTGAATGGCTGTCCATTACCGTAGGAAAACCCATCTAATCTTTTTGAAAACTCTATCATTGCAAAAAACATGTAAAAATGCAAAGGAATCAAAATAGTAAGAATTTCATGCATTTGAGATACTCAATTCAGGTACTGAACTAAAGTGAACAATTAGTACTATTGTATCTTTTACTATCACATATAAAGCGTAGGTTCGATCGGTGTAAGACTAAATAGTTTCAAAGCATCGTTAGAGCTGGTTTACGACGTATTAATCAGACATCGCCTACCGTTGTTTTCACTTGCATTTCAGAAAAACAACGCTAACCTGTTCATGTGGATGATCAATTACCATTTAGTTGCCCTCTAGCTTTTCTGAAGCTTTGCACTACCGTTAATGGCAAGTCTTTCAAAAAAGCTGGTATTGGCCAATTAATGGTTTGTAACAAAGAATTTATCGGAGTCTGTTGTGAAAAAGAAGATGTGATCAGTGAAAGATAAGTTTTTCTTAATATAATCTAAATAATACATCTTGGCTGATGAGCTGGTGCTTATGGCTGTCGTGCAGGAAAGCTAGACAGCTAGCATCACCTGCAGATTACTTTTGTTTCAGCCAATTTAGTGCTATTTAAGACATCGAACAAGTATTTTTAAAACTCTCTGGCGTACAAATAGTCAGCTTTGTCGTAAATTTGACAGACATTCTATTTGGTAAATACTGCTGCTGTTATTTATTGACAAAATAGGGACGAGATAGAGGTAAATTACTTTGAGGTAAAGTGGGTTTTACTGCAGTATGTATGAGATTTTCAAGAAGTCGTTGCAAGCATAGACTTCAAAGCTCAGAAGTGCTTCAGAAAAGATATGTTCAGAAATTTCAATGCTTTTTGTACGTAGTATAGCTTATTTCTGCTCTGTTCTAATATCAAATAACTTGTTTGTGGTTATTTAATTATCTCATAAGAGGTATATGATAACTGGAGTGACGTTTACTCTTCATTAGTATGATATTTCGTCTTAGGGAAACCAGTGATGATTTATTTATAACAAAAGCAATGCCTCAACTATCTTAAGCACAAAATCCGAAGAGTTAGGCAGGCTTTCGTCTATTTTCGAATTTTGAAAAAACATTTAGGAGAATGATTATCTACAGCTTACCCGCTTTTTCAATAACTTGGAACTGGAAGAGGCACTTCAGCCTCGTAAACTTCATGTGGAAGGTAATTCCAAATAACAAATAATATAACTCATTTTCCCCGACTTCAAAGTTCCATCCCATCATGTGATTTCTGTTACTCTATGATTTTTCTGTGTATACCAAATTTTTGTCACAGAATGGCGTTCTGATTGCTGGACAGCAGACAATTTGTAAAGCCCAAAATGGGCGTAGAATATTTATTTTCAATTACCTTAATATATTCTCGCAATTCTGCACGACACCTGTCATAAAGTAATACATGTTGGCTGATGCGCTGTTGTTTATGTTTGCCTGCGAGTATTGCAGGAGGAGGCACCACGTGACGTCCGATTGGGAGCCGCCGTTCTCTATCGTCGCGTTTCGCGCCACGCATCCCCCGAAACTGAGCGCGCTCCGTAAGCAGCGTCCATATCTGATGCCGGCGTCGCGATGGAGAGCGCTGCGGCGCCATCGAGGGCCTCCAGACGCAACGCCACGCGGCGTGAGGCATCGAGCGGACGGCGATTGGCAGCGCTCAGCTGCGGTCCGCAGTTCCCGCGCTTTTGTTCGTCGTAGGTTATGGTGAAATAAACATCTGCTATAGGCTTCAGACACGCCTGTTTCGTGGTTTACCCCTTGAAATTTACACAGGAAGCAATATAATTCGGGAATAACAACACTGATCCTCCATAATTCGAGCTATACACGGATAGTGTGGTCTTTCATTATACACCAAGGAGATACGTAGGCACGGTAGATGTTTTGACATATGAAAAACTATTTGCTTATTTTAACAATAATTTGCATCATCTTGAACACACTTCAGCAGATCGTCGGTGAATCCGTAAAACCTCGTATGGGAGAAATGTATAATTTTACAGAGTGAACAAATAAGTATTATATATGGAAATAGAATTATGCGTAGTTCCTATTGAATGAAATATGTTATTTTCCTTCAAGCTTTTCAGTTTATAAAATGTATGTCTCATACGTGGTTTCGATTTGCTGGATCAGCCAATTTTTTCTTAACCGAGGTTATGAACTCAGGTTATAACATAACATAATACTTAGAGGGAATGGACGTTTATTACATAAAAGTACAATAACGAAATAGTTTAAAACTACGAGTCCATTAATTATGTGGAAGACCCTCATAATATGACCAAAAAGCGAAATCCATTTTTTTCTTAAGGATTTGTAGATGTTCATTCTTGTCGGTCTTAATTTTAAGTCTTTCAGTATACTGATTAGTGATTGTGAAGATATCTGATAAATTTGACCTTTTGGTGTAATGACCCCAATCATCAGAATAAGTAAGTTTGTAAAGGATCTCCCACTTAGGCTCATATTAAAGAGAACGGATATCTGAAACAGTCGGGACTCCTATATTGTAACCTGGCCTGATGTTGGTATAATATCTAATATTTTTCAGATTTTGGAAATCAGTGTAAGATAAATACTTCACAATAAATGGTTAAGTTGGTGGGGCCTCTCTGCACACGTGAATGTAATCTGTTGGCAGGTATATACATATCTTTATTATTCAGCTTTCTTTCTATAAAGCTGTGGGCACTGTCTACGTCCTTTTGATTATGGCCTTTCTCAAGAAAGCTTTGAACAATGTTTTTTCATTGCCAGATATAACAGGGCATTCGAAAAAACAGCATTACGGTTTTAATACCCACAATCGTCGCTTATTAAAACAATTCTTTCAAGTCTGGAATGCTTTTCAATGTAGGTTTCTATAGACTTGTATAAAATAGATGCTATATTCGTGACATCCAAAGAGGGTTTCATTCCACAAAAAACAATATACGTTTCAATTTCTCATGTCAAATAGCGTATATTTATGTAAACATAGCTTTTTTTAAATACAGGGTGTCCGCAAAGTTGGGGTTTTCCTTTACACGACGTGTAGATCTTGAAAACATAAGCAATTTTTCTTAGTACCATATACACCAATGTCTTAAGGGAACCGAGATAAAGGGCTCTGCAACATCAAAAATATCTGAATACCGTCCTGTAGCAGCGACCCGCGATATCTCAGACTGGTACCGGCTACTAGCTGAACCCGACGACAGAACTGGGTCGGGGGTCGGGGTCAGTGTGTCAGGTCAGTATGCAACCTTCAACCGACGGTAAAGGGTCACGCGTATAGACGTAACGAACCCGTATAATCGATTGCGTTTCAAAAAAAAAAATAATAATGGTACACTCATACACCAATAATAAACTCGTTGATATGTTGTTAATTTATGGCGAATATCTTCAAAATGATACAGAATCGTCGCGAGTGTATGCAGATCGTTTCCCTAGACGACATCATCCAAGGCCCCGCAGATTTGTGTACCTGGTCCAGAGAGTCAGAGATACGGGCCATTTGGAGGAATTTCGAGGTGGGCACAGTGGGAGGCCTAGACAACCACGAATGGTGCAAGTTGAGGAAGAACTACTGAATCGCGTAGACGAGAATCCCTCAACAAGCACTAGAGACGTGGCTAGAGACGTGCAAGTATCAAAAACTAAAGTGTGGCAAACGTTCAACGTGTACAAGCCCTTCAGCCTGACGATTTTCCAGCAAGAGTGCGGTTTTGTGAGTGGTTGTTGCATCAACATGACAATAATCCGGACTTTTTGAAGTGCATATTGGTGACAGACGAATCTACGTTCACGCGTAATGGGGTGAATAACTTTCGATTTCAGGCAGAGACGTACTTAGCCCTCCTCGTCAACTGGAGAGTGAGTACTTTTTCCTTTATTTTTTTTACTTGGTCGCCCTCGTTTCACTACACATTACCTTTGTTATTTCAAGGGTAGTTGTTTCTGAAAAGGAAAACCCCAACTTTGCGGACACTCTGTATATGGCTAAGCACATTAAAATTGGAGCTAGTTTTACTGGTTGCATATCCAGTGTGAGGACTAAAACCCTTTCGGGGTTTGCAATAGCAATTTCTTTAGCTACACTTTTTTGCTCTCTGACCTCATTTTTTCGTTTTTGATGCAGCTGATTCTAGCTGATACCATTTCCCTATAAAAAGAAATACCCGAGTCATGTAACGTTCATAGTCAATTAAAAAAAATATATACACAAGTTGAAATTTAGATGCTGATGAGTAAAAACGCGTAAGGGATACTCCTTTACCCAACAAAACCACGTATCGGAAAATAATTCTTTAGCGAGTGTTAACTAATTTAATAATAATCAAATAATTGAAAAATATGTTACAATACATTTACTTACCTCTAAGTAACGTTAACAGTCTCGCCTGAAGATTTAAAACCGTGTACTGACAACGCAAAATACAATTAATTATGGACCGCGTTCTCATGCCACACACCGCAAAGGGTTTACAGGCTCATACACGTTTTTGAATACTTGGTTTTGATTATTGCACTTAAATCCGGAATTACTTTGTTTCCGAATACGAGGTTTTATCATAATTTTGGTTGACATATAAGCATTTGAACTGCATAAAAATCCGAATTTGAAAAAAAATTCTCATACGAGGCTTTGCGGATTCACCGACGATATGCAAGAGCCAATCATATGATACCAGAGCTACCATTGCTTCTTCTAAGTCCTCGGTAGGTGGTAGATGGTCTCTGCCTGTCGAACGTGGAAGTACCACCCGGCAGAATATGTGCATGCTGCATGCACACATGTTTCCTCGCTAGAGTCCGGGTGGCGTTCCCCCCTTTTACCCCGTATCCCCCTATAGCCCCTAGGTACCCTATGGGTATTTAGGCTTCAGGCCTTCGTGGTAGCTGAAGTATGGAAAAATAAATAGATTCACACAACGTCCGACAGATTGTCTTCGGATGCAGTCCTGTGATCTTTCCGCCGTGATTTCGCAGGGCTATAAGGTATATTTATCCAATACATGGAATCCAGATTAACGAATTGAAGAATTATCTGAGCGTGATGTGCCTAGACTCCAGACTCAAATAGTAGCACTTTTTGCACTAAATTACTTTTGGCATGCACTCTGTGTCAGTTAATGTCTGGGGTACCTGAACGGGTACAAAGCTTTCAAACTTTCAAACAATCGTATATAAATTAAACAATACTTGTAGAAATAGCCAGGGTTTCTACCGTCTAGGTATATGTGATTCGCTTGTATCTCATTATATCTTCTCTGGTAGCGTTGTTGTCTATTACGACTTTGTGTGGCCAGCCTGAACTTGAATCGTCTTCTAAACTAAATAAGCTATATTCAAAATTGAAATATAATCACTTGGTGATTCTCAAGAACGGCTTGTTTCACCAAGCACATTTTTCACTTCGGTGTCACAGTTTTTAGTTAGCTAGACCACGACGGAAATTATTAAAAGTAACTGTACTCGGAAAGGACTCCATAGCGACACTATAAAAAAAGTATTTATTGGTTTATTAACCATAATAATCATTCAGGATATGTAGTATTAGCAAATCCTATTCCACTACAGGTACCAAGCCTGGCACTGTACATAAGAGTTTTCCAATCAAGCACTGAGCGGGGTTGATGTGCAACTACCTTCCTAATACGGTTTATACAACTAATAGTTTACTATATATAGTGCGTTTTAGAAACAAGTCCCACGGGAAGTGATTGAATAAGGTTTTAAGTAAAAAGATAACGTGGAAAACATATTGTTTCTTGGTTCATTGATTTAATTACTATAGGAAAGCAAATAATTTATTGCGTAAAACTTTACCTAGGCAAATATTGCGTTATCAATAGCCATTTTCATTGTAAAAGAAACATGCAAAATTCGCACATTGAAAGACCTCATTGAAGTCATGAGTACTTCCCTCCGAATTATGTCAAACTGTCAAATGGGTAAGAATAGAATTTATCTCCCTGACATCTGGCGATAACCTGACCTCCATGCCAGAAGTACATTTTTATGACAGAGCCTAAGTTATTACGTCACATTTTGAATGGAATTTCACGCTTAAACCTTTGAAAACAAGTCTTGCCAGTTTTTACTCATAGAAAAAGGTAAAAACACCTATAATTATACTTTTTGTGGATGAAATATTGTTGTTCTATCCAAATAAAAATTATTTGTTTGAATTATCTCCCTCTGTGGCACAGCAATTCAGCAGACATGTTTATTTTAACCGAACACCAACGCGCGTTTTTTCTTGTCGTATTCTAGGGCACAAGGATCAACTTTGGATCTAGTGAACAGTTAATTCAGTTACAGCTACCTTTTCCTTATGGCTAATCTCTCCGGCTCTTACTATGATTACCATGGAGGCCTTAAACAACATGACATAATTAAGAGGGAAACACTGTGCTCTAAACACTGTTACTGAGCTCTCTGCGGAATTGCTGTTATTGGCACGCGGAACATTATAAGATCTATACGTATATTATCCTGGTCTGTACTTTCGATGGCCTCTTGGTCCATTCTTCATATCTTTGCGAATTGTATCATTCGCCGCGCTGTTTACGATTTACTTTTGCAGGGATATTTGTGTTTTCAAGCTCTGTTTCTTGAAGTGCGGAGTAATGGATAAAATCAGGCATGCTAAACGCCCATTTAACTGAAAACTGCAAGCAAGGCAAAAATGGTATGCACAACATACTAATATAACACGACTATAGTTGTAGTCAACGTTTTTGGCGGATCAAAGTAAGTCTGCCAGTATCCCTTTATATATCTCCATCTTTCTCAAACATACACATGCAACCTATCACTGTGTGTGAACGTTTGTTCGGTAAGCTCAAATCATATTTGTCAGCGTGACAACTTACTTGACATCGGCGTGCAAGAGTTGGCCTGTTATCAATCTTCAATATAAAATTGTACAATGCCCGGAAGTACGAGCAGTGGAGAACGCCGACAGCTCGTGTTAAATTTATTAGAGTATTTCCAGGAAGAGAATAAAAACAGCAGTCCCCTGTTAGTCACTTCATGCGTACTGGGGAAAGTAGCAGATGCGCTAAAGATTACTCTGCGCAGTGTTCAGCAAATAGAATCAGAAAATAAGAAAGGTTTGCCCATAGTTATACCTGGGGAAACTCACAAAATCAAAAAATGCAAGATTGATGCTGTAAGTGATGCGACTCTACCCATGTTTATGTACTAGATTAGAAGATTTTTGAGAATTACGGTTAGTAAATAATATTGAATTGGTTTCCCTCAGTTAGGAAAATTAAGATCCGCTCATGGCACGGATACTCGATCTGTTTACTTATTTCATATGGCGTTGATGACGTATCCGCCAAGAACGATGACTACAACTATATCTAATGTAATTCAATATACAGTAATGCCTGGTAGCCGTTTTTTACTGGCTTGCTCTTCAAACACAAAGTTAATACATGAATGCCCTCGTTGTCACTGAACGACCAGTTCAACAGCCCATACCAACATTAGAATCAATAATGTATTTTATGATTACAACGAAGTCGTAATATATCAACAACTTTTTTCATATGCGGTGCTTTTAAAAAAGGTCCACCTTCCCCTACTTATTTCTTGAGCAGGTCAATTTAGCTGAAATTTCGGGTGATAAAAGTGAATCACGAATCAATAAGAAGTCACATGACACCTCGTTTCGAAGCATCTTATGAGTTCTGTATAACTACAGAATATGAAATCACCATATTTCAAGATGAAGGACTGGCGAACTGATAAAATCGAGACTTTTTGTACACTGAATCTCTTTTACGAGGGATGTCTTTTAAGTTTTGCATATGGAAATAAAACAACACGGTAGGTAGTTTTAAATGACTTTATTGTTTTTCGAAGTATTCTCCACGAAGATTAATACACATTTGCATGCGTTCGAACCAATTTTCGAAGCACTTATTCCACTCGTTTGCTGGCAGATCCAAAACGGCATTTTTGAATGCGTCAACTGCTTTTTCTGGTGACTGAAACCGTTGACCACGCAGTCTGTTTTTAATTTTCGGAAAAGTAAAGAAATCGTTATGACTTAGATCGGGACTATATGGAGGATGGTCCAATAATTCCACATTTTCTTCCGTTAAATACTGCCTTGTTTTTTGGGCAATGTGCGAGTTTGCATTGTCTTGGTGGAGGATGATTCTTCCTTCGGGGTTGATTTTTGGAAGCTCGGTGATGACTTTTGGCAAACAAATGATGGTATACCGATCCGCAGTAACAGTTCTTTGCTCATTAAGAGGAATTGTTGCAATATGACCCACTTTTGACACGAATGTTGCGACCATCTTTTTCGTAACACTTCGAGAACGGATGACTTTTGTTGGCTTTTCTTCACCTTGGAACACCCAAACAGCCGACTGTCGTTTATTTTCTGGTTCATAACAGTAAATCCACGATTCATCACCACCAGCAATGCTGTACACATTTTTTGAGTTTCCGGAATTGAAACGGTCAAGCGCGTTTTGACACCAATTAACCCTGGCTGCTCTTCAGTCAACAGGTGGGCTATCTAACGAGAAACTAATTTTATTACTCATAATTCTTCATGTAAAATTTTTTGAGCTGAGATCTTTGAGATCTTCGAGGACGCCTCAATCTCGCGATATGTCATATGTCTATCTTCATTGAAGAGTTTGCGCACAGCATCGACGTTTTCCTGGGTGACTGCCGTTTTTGGTGCACCCACCCTGGGATCATCGCTAAGACTCACCCGTCCACGTTTAAATTCTCCATACCAATGGAAAATTGTCGACTGATGTGGCGCTTCGTTGCCGAAAACAGACAGTTACTCAGCAATGCATTCTTGTTGCGATAATTGTCTCTGCAAGCTGTAATAAATTATGGCGCGAAAATCTTCTCGGTTGAGTTCCATTTTTATAATGACTTGGTGACACTTAAAAATTCACTGTAGTGAGAACACTGCACGTATTGTTGTGAAACTTTGAATTTGAGTTTACTAAAGAGTGAGGTTAAGATTCAGTACTGACGTTCGACCCGCGCGGCCTACTATGTTTCTATATGCAAAACTTAAAAGACATCCCTCGTAGCAACAGTCAACCATCCATAATGTTATATTAATGTTTTGCTCTTGAAGAAATTCATCTGAATATGGAAAAATCCATTTAAAAATATCGAAGCCTGTCATTTTTCTTAATCAGAATATTCTATATTTTATCACACTTAGATCCTTGCAAAAGGAGGATGGATATTGCATAGGTGCTACAGCGGTTAGAAGTAAAAGAAGGTGAACTTTGATGCAGTCCACCATTTTGAAAGCACTGCATATCACCTATACTTATCTTGCAACAGCCTGTCAGAAGAGCTCAATCTTATTCAAACGATAATTTTGTGCTCTTGCCAAACATACTACTGCACATTTTTGTATTTAAGTTGTTGCATGATTTTCTATAAGTTTTCCACAATGTTTTTTAACGCTTAATGTTTACTCGCACCCTTATTTGCCAAATTGAGCGAAGTTGACATGTTCCAAACTCCCATGTTGAAATTCCGTACAATTTTTGATTGACATGTGATGTTAGATTTTTATTTTTAACAACATAATAGTGCTGTTGGACGCACTGAACTATAATCTTTAGTGCAAAATTGGTTTTGCGTGTACGAAAAATCTCGTTAAAGAGCTCTGACTTCTTTCTTTCGTGCAAACAATAATAATAATAATAATATATCTCGCCACATCTGGTGTGAACTCCGAACAGAAATGTCAATGGTGCCCTAGCTCGTGACTGACCTAACATATACATACGAATGTGTGACCCAAAGTACATAAACTCGAGATTAGCAAGGTCACCAACGAAATACTTATAAAGCTATATAAGTAAGTAAAAAATATCAATAACGTTTCAAATAGCCATATTTCTTTCAGACATGGACTTCCAATTGCTGACATATGATACATTACATACCAATGTTGCAAAGTGGGTCATTATTGATGGAGCGCTTTCATATCCCGAGGCTCGTGATAATGTTAGTTTGCCGTGCTTCCGTTCTGCAGGCTTTAAGTGCAATTGTTCAATATTTTCATAATAATAGGAGTATGTGAAAAAGAGAGCAACCTAACAAGTTATACTTAACATTAGCTATGTTGCGCTCGTATTCAAATATTTATATTTAGGCGTTTGAGAAAATATCTCTCTGCAGCTCATCAGTTTCTTCGTTGACAGTTTCATAGTGAATCTGGATTCAGAAAAGGCATATCCACCAAAAATACTATACTGCTTTTTGTATACAATTTGAATGGATAGAGGTGGAAGATGTATAGGAATGTTTCGTGGTTTGAGTAAAGCAGTTGATTTAATTAACCGTACCTTCTAGATAAAATGTATGGAATCAAACTGTATTGCTAATTTGCATGTATCCGACAAAGATAGACGATGTTTTCATGTTGCATGATCGATCATCATATTTGAAAGATGAATAGTTAGGTTATGTTAAAGCAGGTTATGTTGCTTTCGAATAATACCTTGGTCTTTGGTGTTCCTGTCTTAAGGTATTCTACTCAACTGTTTTTTTTTCAAAAGAAAAACTCCCCACTAAAATTATTATTAAGGTATCACACAAAACCATGAAATAAAATGAAGCTAAAAATAATCAGTGAAATAACCTAACTTCTCAAAATCATAATATAAATTTGTTGTCATTATGTTCCTGACTCGTGACTTTATTATCGACGTACATTCATTGATTACTTCAGTACAATTTATGGTATAACGTAATAGTAATCTTTCGTGATTTTGCCTACTTGAACCTCTCTTATACATAATATATATCAATGACTTCCCCTCCGATTGCTTGGTAATGTAAGCTGACGATTCATCCATGCCTCTTGATGGAAAAAAACCTAGCGTCTTTTGTTAGGGCTTGCCAACTCAAGCTTAGCTGATGCAGAACAGTAAAGACGAGCTTGTTGTAAACAATGAAAAATCTGTTTAACCTCAGATTTGTTCTTTCAGACATCAATATTTGTTTTTAAGTAGTACTTTGATCATATCATATTTTATTCTTATTCGGCATTCACTGTAATATTATGATCCATTGTCTCTCATCAAACATCATAATCTCGCCTTACTTCAAGGATCCGACGCCTGATTGAATTTCTGTTGTTTGACCGCAGAATTAAAATGAGCGACCTCAAAAATCCTTCTGTCCCAAATTTCTCGAGGCTGCTAGACGAGTTGTGATTTTTGTTAACTTTTTGGTTGTTCTAAAACCAAAATTAGATCTACATTATCAAGCTCAAAAAATATTTCTGTTGGTAGTAAACTAGGTCCAGTACTATTTATTTTATACATTAATGACATTAGTAGTATTTTAGATTATTGTAAGATTCAGATATTTGTAGATGACACATTAATATACATATCAGATGAAAATATAGACACTGCTTTAAATATGCTCAATTTTGACTTCTAAAACAAAATCTATGCTAATAGGGAAATACCTAAATGAAAATATTATCACAGTTAGGATGAATGGTGAAATAATTGAAAATGTTGAATCAACTAAATATTTAGGTATATATATATATACTCGTACATTGATAGTAAACTGAAGTTTGATGGTCACTATGAATACATTATTTCAAAAATTCCCAAAAAAGCAAATTACTTTCATAGAGCTTGTCATAGTCTTAGTACATATTCCAAGAAAATAGTTTATAATACAATTATTCTACCGCATTTACTATATTGTTCAACTAACTTGTTCACTGCCGATACAGCGGTATTCTCAAAATTACAAGTCCTGCAAAGTAAAGCTGTGAGAATAATATTGAATGAAGATAAGTACACCAAAATAAAATCTATGTTACAAGAATTGCAGTGGTTGAATATAAAAAACTTCATATCATATTTGGTTCCTATTTTTATATTTAAAATAAAAAATCATGTTTTGTCACGACATTTAGAGCACTACATAGAATTGAATAAGCATTACTACAATATTACATACAAGAGGAAATATAGATTTTCATTTACAAAATTGTAATAGTAATATAACTAGTCAAGCAATATTTTATAAAGAATTGCTTGAATTTAACAAACTATATAATGATATAAAGTCTACTTAAAGATGTTTAAAAGAAAATTATAGGAATATTTCATGGACAGTGAAAATTCTTAGAGATGCCAATTTTGTTTTTTCTAATAAACGTATGTTATGTAAATGTTTAGTTTTTCAGAAGAATGCAATTGTAGCAGCTATGCTAAATAAATGTTAAACAAGCAAACAAACAAACACAGAGTTAGAAGACTTAGCTGGCGTAACAAAAATCGATGATATAATAGAATAGAATAGAATAAGAGTTTCATAAATAACTCGTGTTGATAATCATGATTATCAAAAAGAACAAAGAAAATTATCATATACCTACAAAAAGTGAAATATATATAGTTTTAAAAATATTCATTGTTTTTGTTACAGGCTCCTAAGTGCCTCGAGGGCGAAGATAGGAACGTAGGAAGATACCGGTTGTTATACTACTATTCATAAATCTGTATACTTTGATATCCTATCGTGCAATTCATTCGGAGCGCTTGACCTGAATCTTGCGGAGTCTCAGTTTCTTGCGAATCGTTAACATCATCTCGCTATCCCAGATAGAAGCCAGCGAGAGTCCATATATAAAATGCCAGATGCTTAAAATTCATATAGCATGAGAAGCGGTGCAATCTGAATACAAGAGAGAGTTTATGGTTGCGCTGAAGACTTGAGTATTATGCGTAGGGTCACCTTCATGTTGTTGAATTAATAATGAAGGCAAGTAAGTGGAAGAGGATGTCAACTAGATCGACTCAAGACGAGAAGCTTTAGGATCCCTATCCTATCTAGTCGAGAGTTTCTTCCATATGATCAAAGTTGCCTTAGCTAAGTCTCTGAAAAAGGAACAAGTATAAATAGTTGAGAAAGGTACGTGCAGGGTCGAGATTGACGAGCGATGTGCACTTTATGAGAAGGGTGCAGGAGCTAGAAAGATGAGGGAGGTTCTATATATTAAGTGGTAGCGATAATTCCTCAGAAAATATGGTTGCTTTGGAAGCCAGCTAAGGCGGCTGAGAAAGAGAATACGAACTGCATACACATGGATTTTATGTGGAGGATCCTCCTGAACATCTTCAAATGCAGGAAATTGGTTGACAGAGACAACTGGAAGTAATGCTTGGCGATTGGCAACAAACTGTGAGAAGACAGAACAACCAACAACATAACACCCAGTGCTTGGGTAATGGAGCATTAGTTTTGGTAATTTCATGGAAAAAGCTAATTTCAATATGGTTCTTCTTTCTTTTCTTTTATCGCAAAATATTCATAATGTTTCCTGATTTTGTTCAAATACCTTGCTTCTTATTTTCGTTAAAATTCATCTACAGTTTAATTGATTTTAAATTCGTGCTCACTTCTACAGAAGCCTTTCAAAACGCAAATGAAGAAGGATACCTAGAATTCATTCTTGGTCGCTTAGTCCCAAATCCAGGATGACCTAGCAGAACTGAGTTTCACAAGCAATTGAGCTGAAACAGGCCTCGTCACTCTAGCGTTCAAAAAACAACTACATTATACGATGTTTAGGGAGCTAAGCATTTAACTCAAGGCATGCCTCATTGTATTCCTAATGATGTAATCAATTTGGTATACAGGGTGTTCAGGTGTTCATTTGAAAAATTCCCACCACGAATTTATCGGAAACCACTGATTAAAAGAAAGAAAAGTCGAGACACGTCAAAAGATTTGTCAACTTTTTAACCAAAAACTAATTCACCTCCTTTCACACTCGGCCCAAGGCCATTATCATAACCATTTTGAAAGACAAGGGGTATCGAGTAATAGCTTGTTTGAAAGGTCGTTCGAAGTCCTTTATTTTGACGTTTCATTTTTTTAAATGAGTCGATTCGTTTTTGAGAAAATTAGAAAAATCTTTATATATCTTAATTTGTTCAGATAGAAAACAAAAACGCACAAAAATATCATCCTTTGTATCAATAACTGTACAAAATGTTGCCTGTTAGGGTTTGCCAAATCAACAATTTATTTATAATTTGAAACGGAAACTACCAACGTAAACAGCAAATCGGAAGATTAGACGTGGCAATAACCAAATAACAACCCGAATAATCCGCATTATTTTCATCAACACAGATATCCTGGGCGAACGGTATTTATTGTTATACCCGTTTAGTTATTTGTTGCTAAGGAAAAGAAAAGGTATAATTTGTGGTCAATTACCTTTGTGACAACCTTGGAATAGTAAAAATTAATTTATCTATTCAGATTTGACCTCCAAATTGATTTACACACTAGCCGAAACAGTGGAAGTAATTCTAATTTATGGTACCAAAGTCAATGTGCTCGGCAAACTGCCGACTTGTTTAGCGCCAGACGTACAGGGAAGATAAGTTGGCATAGGTATATTTTGGATCTTGTTAGTAAATTTACTCCAACTGGATCTGTTGCAAATGAAAAACGTGATCATCGGAGAATTTTGGACGAAGACGCTCAAGTTGAAGTTTGGGGTCATTTTGGAATAAATCCCAATACCTCATTACGCAAAATTGTTGCTAGGACTGGTATTTCATTAGATTCTGTACACACAGTTACTAAACTCCATAAATGCCATCCATTCAAAATGAAATTATTGCAATAGTTAACCGAAGATGATTTCGATAAGCGAGTTGAGTTTTGTGAACAAATGACTGCAGCGATTAATGATCATACCATTCATGTAAGGAATATCTGCTTCAGCGATGAGTGCACATTTTATCTAAATGGATTTGTTAATAAGCATAATTGTAGGTATTGGAGCAATGAAAATCCTCATGCTCTTGTAGAAGGGCATCCCCAGTACCGCCAAATACTTAATTTATGGGCAGGCATTTTAGGCAACAAAGTAATTGGGCCATTGTTTATTAATGGGAATTTGAGTGGAGACATTTATTTGGATATGTTGGAAAATACCAAAAATCTGTTTATCACTGGAACCATTGAGAACCAAATCAAGGAGGATGGAAACCCTGTACTTGATGAGGCTGAAATATATTTCCAGCAAAACAGAGCTTCTCCTCATTATGTTCTTCCGGTTCGGCAATGGCTAGACGATGAGTTTCCAGATAAATGGATATAGCAAAAGGGGCCTACAAATGACCTGCTAGTTCTCTTGATTTGACGCCATTCGGCTTTTTTCTATGAGGTCATTTGAAATCTATTATGTTTCCTCCCCAACCTGAAAGTACGGATGAACTTTTTCAACGAAAGCTGTCATGATATCTCACAACATGTTTTTGGAAATCTCCGTCAGGAATTTGAACATCTGAATAAATTGACATAAATAAAGATTTTTCTAATTTTCTTGAAAGCGAATCGACCGATTTAAAAAAATCTAAGGTCCAAATAAACGACTTCGAAAGACCTTCTAACCAAGCTATTACTTGATATCCCTTGTCTTTTAAAATTCTTAAGGGGATGACCCTGACAGGCAGAAGGTGAAACGGGTGAAGTTTTTGGTTAAAAAGTTGTCCCTCTTGACAAATCCTTTGACTTGTCTCAGCGTTTTTTCTTTTAGTCAGTGGTTTTCGATAAACCCGTGGTATACACAGACTAAGGGGTAGTCCAGTAAGTGACGTTCTCATCTTTTGAGTTAACTAATCTTGGTGTACAGTGGCATTTGTTGTTACTGTCATATTTGATAACCCCCAAAAACCAAAACAACAAATATACAAGTAATTTTTCTAAATATGTTATTAAAAATGGTATGGAACATTTTAAAGGTTCCTGTCCTCACATGATAGAACACCTCATTACTAAATTAACGTCGAGTAAGAAAAGACCGATAAGGCCATTTTCCAGTGGCATCCTTTAGCAGTTATCTTTCGATAATCTACACAAATCCAAAATTTTGCACCTTCATCTAAAACCCTCCCAAGGTCAGATATCTATAAGAAAATTCCATAAACTGTCAATAGCTTATTCCTGAAGATCCAGTTAATCCGACACAGCTTCTTTACGATAAGGGTTTTACGGGATAATTTATAGGGCAGAAAATATACAATAAAAAATTGAGTTTAAAGTCTTTTCCACACACCATATACCATTCATGCAATAATTACAAATCTAGTTTGAAAAGGTTAGTGTTTCGCTTAGCTACAGCGCCATCTATGCGACACTAAACTTATCAAAGTAGATTCATAATTATTGCGCAGGGGATAACACAGGTATGACAAATTCTCGTAGATGACGCTGCGTTATCTCATTTCATCTCGTTTATCTTTTTTGGACGTGCAAATGTAGTATAAGGTTGACTATCTTCAGGTTGAGGGCGTAATTAATGACTTCATAGGTGAGAGCATCTATTTACAACCTGCTTGTTTCTTTCGCTTTCAGGGTTAACGCAAATGTGTCAAGTTGACTTTTATTCATCTGGATTTATGCATAGTTGAGATCACCTTCACTCTGTCTACATTGCAAACAAAACTGTGCTATTGTGCCAAATTCCGTAACGCTTTGCTTAGTTGGCATTGCACAGTTGTACCCTACCCTGTTACGTGTGAAACAGTGATTAAACTTTATCAACATTTCATCTGGAACTTTGTTATAACGCACTCTCACTCCAACTCCGCCTTTACTAATTATAACTGTGAGATACTCGTGTGGAACGTCTCCCTCTATTACATAACTCATATGTTTATCAGCGTTCTGAAAGACCTTGGACGACGAAGCCACCTGTTAGGCAGGTCCTTGATGATTTGTTTACGTGTGGAAATAATAACTTTCATCCAAAGCTGTTGCTCTACTTAAATATACAGGATCGTTGAAAACAGTGCATATGTGTTTATTACGGCAGAGAGTACGACTGGAATTAACGCCACATGATCCTATTAATGAGGGTTTTAGAATGACTTTTCTACCGAGGTACAAGTTGTTGGAAGTATCACTACAAAATTGAGTAAAAAATCTGGAGCGGATAACCATATCTACTGGGCACATATTTCCTACATGTAGGTATAATTTGCTTGTGCTCATGAAACATCTCTGAGGGAAATTGGTTTAAATATGTGTGTACGATAGGAACAACCAGAGGTCGAAACAAATTAGTTCTTACATTTGAAGATAAACAAATTTGGAAACAGATTCCCCTGTCACAGAGGTGAGCTGGCTCATAGCGGGAACCTCTGTCTTTCACACTATGTGCGATTCACTGACTCTTACTCTTATTCTTGTCTCGAGCTATCGACTGAGATCTAACGTATTATCCATTATGTACATGATATTGTTGTGGAGATGCGTGCTTGGACCATAACCTATATCTCATCAGCACAACTGGGCTTTGCCATTAGTAGACATGCAGTGGACATCGAACTTCCTTACGTTACTACAAAGTGTATGGTAGCAACATCCAAAAGTCGTGGTAAGTGGCACTTCCTATTGAGAGTCAATAATTATTTGCCGTTATAAAGAGTAATTTCCCTGCGTGCTGCACATCCTGAGGATAATGTAGCTAATAATTCACTACTTGTCTCTTAGTAACTATATTCTAAGAGGCTTAATATTCAGAAGTAATTGGAGCTTATTAGGATGTTGGAGGATCTCATATGAACACACCAACATACAGGAGACCTACACCATTTTGACGTCGAACGAATATGGCCGCCTCGACGACGTCTCAACAATGCCACATGACGTAATAAAATATCAATAAACAGCTCCTACTTTCTTAAGAAAGACCAATCAGCTCAGACTTGGCGAAAGAATATTTTGATTCGGCTGTGACCCATAGATACAAAAAATGTTGTAGTAAGTTTTTATTGAACTTGAAAGTTAGAAATACTACTTCTCTTTCAAGGAACTGAAATTCCTGTAAAGTGGCATATAGACGAGATGTAAATTAAAATATCTTCTATGTTCGTTTTGACGCAGCGTATAATTGTTTTTTGCAAAAAATGGAAAAAACCGTCTATTTTGAAATTTAATTCATACCTTAAAGCTGCTACGCACAGTGCCGGCGGCAATGCCGCCGGGTTTATGCCGAGCGGCTATGCCGCCGGCAATACAAGCCGCCGGCACAAGCCGCGCAAAGCCATCAAGCATCATTCCGGTTGTGACAGTCACATAGAAAGCTAGTGAAGTGCTGCATTTCTGGGATTCCATTATATATCATTTTCATGAAATTTTTGAATTAAGAGCAGCACAGCTTCGTCGTCCCAATTAAACGACATTTTAATTTGTTTAAACACACAAACCGCACAACACTACCGCTCGAATGCCAGGAACGAAGTGACGCCGGCACACCACGGCGGCTCCTTTGCGCGGCAAGGTCGGCGGTTTTGTATGCCGGCGGTTTTGTATGCCGGCGGCTTGCCCGGCGGCCCTGCCGCCGGCACTGTGTATAGCAGCCTTATCAGTGCAAAGACTAAATCTAAAACGATGGATGTGAAACTGATCAATATCCAAAAAATGCATTTAACGTTGCTATGTGAATTACGTTTTGTTGATGCTTTATCGATAAAAAATGTCATTTTTTGAAAAGCGTACAGCGACGTACATACTGCAGAAAATGAAACATATTGGTATGCTCTCATTTTGAAGGTCCACTCATACCTCGACTCATACCGGTATCTTCAAATGAAAACCTTTAGTCGTCTAGTGGTTACAAGATCTGAAAATACAATTTTTTTCTAAAACGGGATTCATCATTCTATAAAATTTTGCAAAGCTAAGACTATGACGCAATGAATGACGCGTTTTTCCACCGTTCGGAAAAATGGTGGTTGATAAAGTATAAGTCTGGAAATTCCCACATTTTTCGTCATTTATGACCAATTTAAAATCAGGTATCTTCAAAAAAGCGACAGCGCACTAACAAGTGCTTACAAGAATCACAATAATAAAATTCCAGTGACGCATGCCAGAAAATTTTGCATGCGTCAGCGATGTTGGAGCGAGGACACAAATTTGCTGAGGCGTTTGACATTTTCATACGTCATACCTCAAACGTGAGATTCAAGAACGCCACCCTCATCTACAAATAATGAGCTTGCACATGCTACAGACTTCCTTGACTTACCCTTTGTTCTCCAGATTTAGCGTCTAATCTGCGATTCCAGTGCTGCTGCATAATGACCAAGAACACCATCCCCATTCGTGATCGGTATTTGAACGGAAAAAGGGAAAAATCTGAAAGAGCGCCATTAAACCAGTAGTTTGGAAGCCAGGCAAATATCTTTAACGAGGCACGAAATTAACTAAGGATCGATGCTGCCTGATATCGATAGAGACGGAAATTACGTAAAAATTAAAAAGATCCAGATTCCAACACGCGATCACGGAGTTCGTAAACTAGCTGGCAAATCTAAGAGGGTAGACTGGTTAAGATTACGACTCTCTCTTTTGTCACTTTTATTATTATTTCCGACGTCTTTCCAATCTTTCATGGCTAGTGACTAATGGCAAAAGTACTGCTATTTCATTTTTATGTTTTGGGCTCATCTACCATAGTTGTATTGAACTATTACTCTCATTTTTAACCTTTTCTGGAATAGCTTTTTATCGTATATGTTTTCTTACCATTTACTGCAGTACTGTAGGTCCATGGTGTCATGATTATATAACTATTTAACAAACTGAGCGCTACAATGGTTACTGCACACGGGCTAGCAATGATATAAAGACGATGTCCGAGAATATAATTCTATGTCCATTAGTGTAAACTAGTGTGGGTAAGCAAATACGATCTATGCTGAATAAAATACAGTTAATACTGATTTTTCGAAAGCTTTCGACCGTTTGGATCGCGGCGTTCTACTGCAGAAGTTGTCTAAGTACGGTTTAACATAGATTCATAGCTCTCTTTCATTCATACATCAGTGATAGACAATAATTGTCTAAGTCCACGCATAATTATTATGCGTGGACTTCCGTGGATATCAGTCTGGTGCAGTTTCAGCTACATCAGGGGTGCCCCAAGGTTCTGTTCTGGGTCCTTTATTATTTTTAATTTTTATCTATGATGTTACAACACACTTGCGTTGTGAGTACCTGCTATATGCCGATGACCTCAAAATCTTTAATAGCGTGTGCTGCTTAGAAGACAGTTTAAGGTTACAGGCTGATCTGAATGACATTGATCACTGGTGTAAGGTAAATAACATGCACTTGAATGTCAATAAATGTACTACTATGACGTATACACGCAGGGTGGAACCGACATGTTTTAATTTTGAAATCGGTAGCAATGTTCTTTGTCGTGTTAATATCGTCAAGGATTTGGGCGTATTCTTCGATCTAAAGCTTTCTTTTATTGATCACATTAATGCAATAATACCAAAAGCCATTAGAAATCTTGGTTTTGTTATAAGAAACAGTAGACATTTCAATAATACTAATACATTAATTTTACTTTTTAATGCTTTTGTCAGATCTATTTTACAATACTGTTCGATTATATGGTACCCGACCTGTGATATACACTGTAAAAACATCGATAGAATCCAACGTCGTTTTGAGAAATACTTATGGTTTAAAGATGATAGTGCGTACCCTGAATGGGGTATACGCAATGACATTTTCTTAAGTAGATATAATTTACATAATTTAGTCAAACGTATGAATTTGTTAGCTGCTAAATTCTTATGTAATTTGTTGAATGGAACAATTGGTTGCCCTGTTTTCTAGACAGGATTTCTCTACGCGTTCCCGATTTGCGTACTCGTCATGGTGGTAACAACTCATTTTATTTACCTGTTCCGCGGACAATTTATTGCTATTTTCGCTTCTTTATGTATGTGACAGTGTAAGTGCACTTGATATCTTTAGTTCCACGAAAATCGATCTCAAGAGGTGTTTTTTAGCAATTGGATAATTTATATTTATGTTTTTTTCATCATGTACTGTTTAGAATATTGTTTTTGTATCATTTTTTGTTCTTTCCCTGCCTGTTATTTGGATCACTCTGTTCAGGCAGTGTATGGATTATTATAAATAAATAAATTATAAATAAATTAATCTGAAACGAAAGGAAAAATATATGTGAATTTGAGATATTAAGAAGAATATCTGAAAATAATCATAAGAAAGATTTGTACTACTACACGCAAAAATGTGATCAGTTCATGAAAGATTCGGCGCAGGCTAGCTCCTCTGAGACAAAATGTGTGTACGATTTTTCGTACACTATTGGATATCTCCACCTCTCCCCCCCCCCCCCCTCTCTCCAAAAAGATTTGGATACACTATCACAAAAAGTTCTCCATTGCCGATGCATTCCCCTTGTCGCTGCTATGACAGACCTCACCGCTCGACTTCCACGGCAGTACGGCAGCCACCATCGACTGCGAAACACTGATACCGATCAGTTGGATCTAGGCGGACTATACAGTGAAAGTGCTTAAACAGGATCAACGCACACAGAACCTTCTTACAAAACCTTACTGTAGAAAATAGACAAGCCGACGTCGAGTCCAGAAACAAATATAACAAGCGGTCCGCAATGCCAAAGACAGGCATTATACAATACTTAGGGTAATGTAGCGCAATGGCTCTCGGTCTATCTGGACGATGGTCAAGCAAATTGAAAGGGACTTCTCACAGAGTAGCCTTCCACAACGCACGTGTCAGGATGGAACGACTGTAAGAGACTCAAATGGTAAGGCGGAAGTGCAAAGGGATCGCGAGACTATGCGGGAAGTAATATTCAGGCAAAAAGCCATAAGACTGGTGCCCTTGTCGTTCGACATCAACAAAGCTTTTGGTCCGGACTTGATTCTTGCCATTGTATTGAAAAGTTGTGCAGCGGAGCTTGCTCCAATTCCTTCGCGTCTCTTCCAGATATCTTACGAATCAAGCACGTTCCCAGAAAACTGCTCATATCAAACCCATCCCAAAAAGGAATCAGCGACTGGCAGTATGGCTTCCGGCACCAGAAATCCACAGGGGGCCTACCAGCTTACTTCGCGCAATTCTGGAGTCTCATGGTGACAGCGTTCTGAAAAGCTGTGGCACGCTGCCCTCTTATGCAAAATTCCATCCTATGGCATCCCAGAGAAGCTTTGCGACTTTCTCTCTGGCCCCAAGATATCCAGCGTAACTGATGGGTTCTCCTCTACATCCAACAACGTCACCACGGGTGTTCTCCAGCGATCGTTCTTGGCTCCGACACTGTTCCTCTTCCATATCAGTGACCTCACTTCCTGTACGATCAATCCAATCCACAGCTTTGCCGATGACAGAGCTCTACATGCAGGAATTCAAGCCGACAAGCCGATATCTGCCTGTGAGCTGGAAGAAAGAAGACTAGCAGCAATTTCTTCTCTGACGAGAGACCTGGAGGTTATCACTGCTTAGGGACCCAGTAATCGTGAATAGTTTAATGCTTCCAAAAACAAAACAAAAAGCGCCTCAGCGCTCATCCTGTTTCAATGGATGGTCGAGTTCTGGCGAAGAGCCGTTCACTTAGGCCGGTCGAGGTCCAGATCATTGAGGACTTGATCTGAGACGAACACATCCCGTCAATAGCAGCAGCTCCTAGGAAAAGCTATTTGCTTAGGACTAAGAAGTATTTTTCTCCACATGACGTCATCACTCTGTACAAGCGCGATATAAGGCCTGGTCTCGAGTATTGCTCACACATTTGGGGTGCTGCCGCCTCGACTACATTATCCATGCTGTCCGACTGATCGATGACTCTTCTCTAGTAGATAGTCTCGAGACACCTTACTAAAAAAAATTACTGTCACCCAAATTGTGGGGTTTCCTTATACATAATCTCCCTATTTCTTAGAGTAAACAACCGAACTATAGATAGACTTCTCGGGGTACCTGTTAATATCCACTTCCGATAGAGAGCCTATTAGATATATCGATATGTAACATAGAGAGAAGGCGTGGAGAAGCCGACAGAGAGCTTGTTGAGTGGAGTGCTCGTCAAAGGGCGCTCTCAGCCTCTGTCGCTTCACCATGGTATGACGACACCTTGAATTAATCGACCTCTCACTGATTCAGTCAATGGCTGGAAGGTCTTTTGACAAGGGTTATCTAGTTACTTATTTAGATTCTATTTATACATTAATAGATTGACCACCTGTACGTCGGCGTTTAGTTAAGGTTAAGTAAAAATAGTTAACGTTTAAAGAAAGTCGATGTGCCACGGTCGATGGAGTGGATGAGAAGGTTTTACTTGTATCAGCAAAGCGTACAATACTTGACGGGCAGAAGGCGGCTGCTAGCGTCGTTCAACTGTATGTTGATTATCTGGGTAGCTAAAATTATTTTTTTACTGGTTCAGTAACGATGACTTTTGACGAAGATTACCTAGCTACTTAGGCCCGTATCGTCAGTCGTCGCTACAATTGTAGGGCGCCTTTATGGTCTCCTTGATTGTCATAGTTTCCTACTTCTCCGTGTCAGAACTCTATTTTGAGGTTATGTCACAAACATCTATTTGCATCAAATTGTGCTTGCTTTTGAGTTATATCATGTTTTATCAGCCTGAAATTTCCTACAATTTAAAAAGAAAACATATCTTCACAATAGGAGAGCGCTGACGCTGACACGGGACAAGTGTAATCTAGAAATTTTTGAAGAGAGAAAGGAGGATGACAATCAAGGCCATAAACGCGCCCTACAATTGTAGGGACGACTGACGATACGGGCCTTATTTAGATTTGATTTACATGTTTATAGGTATATTGATCTGTAAAGCGTATTTCCAAAATAACTAGCTATACCCAATAAGGACCTCCTCAAACGAAGCATGTATGGAATTTTTTCACTACTAACACTATACAGGGTAATTTGCCATATTTCTTCCAGATGCCCAATTCTAATTCCTTTTCTGGCAGCTATTGCTCTGTATCTTGACACTTATCAAATCATCTATCTTCGGCAAAATATCGTGTCTTAGGTATTATGAAAGGTTTTATCGGAAAGTTGACCCCCTCTTTATAAACGAGACTGATGGACAACGACACTTTTTTCCCGAGAAGCACTCGGGGAGCGGCTTTCCTTGTTCAGAGATATACTACGCTCACATTCTGTCAGTTATTCTAGTCGCTCGTTACAAAACTTCGCCTGCTGGGCCTGATAGGGGGCCTAGAATGCAACAAATTTCTGCTAGGGTACAAATTACATCAGAAAATAATAAAAAAAGTTACTATAAACATAACTCCAAAGATGCTCCTCTACCTACAGGATGATGAAGCATAATTTTCGAAATCTAAAACAATATATATCTAGGGAGCGGGTTAAATTCATGAGTTAGAATTTAAGACATTTATCATCAGTAATGAGCACACCTAGTTTCCCAGCCCAAACTAAACCAGATACGTATAAACTGGGGTACCTGAACCCTCAATATAAAATATTTTCTACGTCACTGGCCTTTTCGAAGAAAAGAAGTATATTTTACAAACACTATTCGATTTTCCATAAATTTTGTTCCATAAAGAATTTTTCTCAGGTCAGGAGGTAAAAATCCTAAGATATTCATATGAAAAGGTTTAGCCTCCTCTATTCTGAAATCATCGTGAAGCTTCATATTGGAAACGCTATACGGCATGTGAAGAAAGATATGGCACTTCATTATAACATTTATTGTATCCGTGTCTTATCCTCAATCAGTAGCGTAGAAGCTTACCGGTAATTAAACTATTCACGCCACTGGTTTCCATGGTATACTTCTCCTGATATTACCCATGTTAGATCCCTCTGTTTGATAATCGCAACCAGTAATTGTAGAACCAATTAATTTGAGTGAAATTCGTATTATTTTACTTCTGAGATTATCAGCCTTTTTTTCAAAATTCTTTAGCGTTTCGGATTAAGTGTGCTAAACAAACTAGATATCATAAATCGTCAGCAACCTTGAGCACGAAGTATGAGGACGAACTATACAGAAGGCTCTCAACACTGTTCGTACTAAGCCAGGTATTTTTCAAAGAGTTTTATGGCGTAGCACGCGCGCTTGTGTTGCATCCAGAGGTGGTCACTTTCAACACCTCCTTTAGGCTGGATGTTACAGCATTTATTCAGCTTTAGTGTTTCCAATATCTAGCTTCACGGTGTTTCCAGAATAGGGAAGGCTAACCCTTTTTATAAGAATATTTTATGGTTTTACCTCATACATTCAAACCTAAATATCACAAAAATGAGTGATCTGACAAATATTCATTTAGAGATGAAATATATGGAAAATTGAACGGTATTTTATAAAAGTTTCTTCGTATCTGGTTTAGTTTGGGTCGTGAATCTCTGTGTGTTTATTGCTTATGATGTGATCAATGGACGTCTGGAATCTTAACTCAGTATCTTTACCCGCTCCGTAGATCTATTTTTTTTCAATTTTGTATATAATATGTTGTTTATAATAAAACTTCATCACCCTGTATCTCGCTAGGCGAGCATTTCTGAACCCGCATTTATAGAAACTTTTTTACTATCTTTGAATGTACTTTCTACCCTAGAAATATTGGCAAGTCTTTCTGAAACACCCTGTATGCATGGTCAAAAATCAATCATTTTCGAGATATTTCATTTTTTTTTTATTCACGTACTGAAGATAAAAAAAACCATATAAGCTGTCTGTAAAATGTGATTGATTTGTGTAGCTTATACTTGATTTAAGCTGATAAAATATTCAAAAATACTAAACACAATGAAGCTACCTACAGCTATTTCGAAAAATTCAGCTTTCCTTGAAGCAGAACTGTGTCCTTACTCTAAAAACTGCTAGTACATTGAGCGTAAAAACTGCTGGAACAACTTAGCCGGCTTTCCAAAAAGGTATTAAAGATCAGTATGAGGGTGGTTGATGTCTCAGGATCAGCCTAATCCCATTTAGGTCAGTAATATTTTCCATAAGTAATTCAAATATGTATTAATTCAGCATTCACTTTCTAGCTACTGCCTTTGTCACCTTTGTGGTAAAAAAGGCCCTTAGTGGTTTTGCCGCTTTTTTCACATACTCCAGTATAATCCATTCCCGGACGCTCCGTCAGTGCCTGTAATAGATGTTTTTTTCACTGTACAGTAGTTATTGTAAATCTGTAAATAATGGACCAATGCCGTTTTTCCCCGGTACCGTTCAACTGCCCCCAGGTAGAGCGCAATACTTTAACTTCATCATATACTGTCGCAGTCTTTTGAATATCTCAGTATACTTTCCCAAATTGCATTCAGTATAGTCACTTGTGCGTAAAATGTTTGAAAAAACATTAGTTGGATGCTCGATCTCCTGTCTCAAGGAACAAGGTATTTTTGAGGACCGTTTTGAGTTTACCTTGCACTAAGAAAATCTAAGAAATTAAATTTTAACTCATCATTAATGAATGATGGAATGACCCTAATGTGAACCGCTTCAGACTTAAAAGCTTGATAAGTGACTTTTTTGAATAAATAATGTATATTTCAAAAATATTGTTCGACCCGAAGTCTTGTAAGTTGTAGAAGAATAAAATAACTTTTGTTTATGTAAGCCTCGCGGATGTGAAAGGTCAAAATACAGATTTACATTAATTATTGTGCACCAATAAAAAATAACGTTGGACATTAAGATACAGAATACAAGTTAGAAAATTATTATAAAATCGATATAAAATCATAACTAAATCATTGCTTGCGCAATTACATTTTTTTAACAGAAGCTCTGCACACTTATCTATAGCTAATAGCAACCAAGGTTTTGATATAATCAGGTAGGTGGTTATTCTCAGGACTTTTACAATATGAACTTAGATTGTTAATTGCTCATCAAAAATCATTTAAGTGCCGACAGTATTGAGAATCACGCCCTGCGTCCGTGATACGTACATATCGCGATATCGCTTTATTCTCAATCCATCGAATGAGAATCATCCTCTACAAGTACACTAGGAGACACAGCCGCGCTTAGTAAGTCCAAATTTAGGTGAACAGGTGTTCCCTCAGTACTGCGTTAAAATAATGCGGCAACATAATGGCTACGGAAATTGTATTTATGCTTATCCTTGATGCATGTGTTTTCATTATAATTATTTTACAAAGTATAAAAGCGCTGGGAAATGTCAGTATCTGATTGTAATGATGAGTGTGAAGTGATTAACAAACATATCATTTTTTGCTATATGAAGTACTGCTGAGCATCCACATATCAACTCCAGTAGAGCACAAGATAGAGTCACTCCATCAAATTTTGCTCCATAAAGACCACTGTATATTCCCCTTTTTTGTATAATATTGATTTTACTCTCAACTGCTTCAGTAGTAAATTACATTTATTCCTACCATTTGACACGGAAATTTTCTGCTTTTAGCTGCCTCTTGCAGCTGGAATTGTCAGAATGTCTGCTTATACGTTTTTCCCTCATCCCGTTGCCTTTCCAATTGGTTAAATCGGGTTAGACACCGCGATAGCGGAAAATAGCCACGCGAGACATGATCCACACCATCCATCGATTTTTCATTGCTATATTTCATGTGTGATCCTAACTTCTCCCTCTGTGAGGATACAAAAAATAACCTTAATCCTTTTATAAGTTTTTTCAAAGGTCACAAAAGCAGACCTTATATAGAATAGCGTTAGCGATATTTTGTAGAGTATGGCAGGATTATCGCTATATGACAGCACACGTGCCACCTTTTATCAAAATTGGCCACCGCGAAAGTGAATAACAACAGCTTGTTGTGAAACACCAATAGAAAAAATGAAAATATCTACATTCTGAAATACTACGAACAACAAAAAGTTAGATAGTGTTGACATTTTCTCATGTCCTGAAACGGATTGTATCTTGTCTTTCCCCAGTTATTAATTTTATGGTTCAAAAAAGTTAAAACAGCAGTTTAAATATACAACAAGAACTGTGAGTTTACAGATGCATGGATTTAGAGGCCCCAGTGGTCGAGCCGGTTCTATTTGCATGCCAGTAAAGGTTTATAGTGCATGTACAAAAACAGAAATACTCACTTTCAAATGGTGCGCAAGACAGATGAACTTCGTAAAGCCTGCAAAATAGTCGCTAAGCTTTTAGTGGGAAAAAAATTAAAGAAATACAGAGAAAGAACGCTAGCAAACGAAAAGGTCGTGTATGGGCTACATCATGGACCAATCGTCGATCTAGTTTGGGTGCTTCTGCAAAACTTCTAGGAGAACTCTTAGCAAAAGGTCCTGCAGCTACAAGAATCACCTTCGAATGACAAAACAAAATTTTCATACCATCCTGAACTGTGTGACGCCACGTATTATAAAAATGGATACCCACATGAGAGATGCATTAACACCAAAATTAAAATTGAAAGCGACATTCAGATATCTTGCAACAGGAGATTCTTTCACTTCATTGCAATATTTATATACTGCCAAGAACTTGTTTACACATGCTAATTATGGCAACATTATGTTTTTTCGCGAAGAACTTTCAGTACTGGTGCCAGTGATTTCAGAAGTATACAGAATTTTTTGGACTGTGTATGCAAAGATGTAACCTGTAGGCAAGTCAATGTCTACATATGCAAATTTCATTTACTGGCACGCCAGGACCCACTAAAACTATGCATGTGTAAAGTCACCTGATTTGTACGGGATACGCAATTCTTAAAACTACATATCCATCCAGAAGTGTCAAATGTATAATAATCAGGCATAATGATAAGGGGAACGCTGGTGTTTTACAGACCAGTGTGAGTGGCGATGATCTAGAATAATCTCTCCTTGGTAGAATTTTCCGAAATTGTTCAACTGCCTAATCCATTTTACCTTATCCAAAAGCCATTGTCTCATTGAGAATTGGTTACTTTTCATTATACAACTAGTGAGAAATTAACATCAACAAAATGCATGGTAACAGGCAATAAAGCTTGTGAATGAATTAAAACGTCTATTGTCCTAACAAATTCATTTAACGGCATCAATGGAAGAAGTTTGTCAACTTAACTTGTGTTAGTGGGCTTTAAAAGCCTAGGAGAAAAAGTTCAAACGCAATACAAAATGTCCAATGCATACCAGAATAAGGTTAGCTTAATTGCTCGATTCATCCAAAAGGAAATTTATACATGTCCCAGCTTAAGCTAGACATCATCAATTTCGGATGATTAGCTTGATCTTAGAGGAAATATATGCAAATTGCTGTGCCTCATTTAGTGGCTCAAGGGTGCTGAAAATGATGATTCACACCGATTTGCTTATTATATTCTAATACTAAATTTAACGTGGAGATGTAACCAAAATTTACTGTACATAAGAACTCAAGTATTTCGACTGTGGAGCTTCTAGTTCTATAATCTTCGGCTATGCGGAGGTAGAATTCCTGAAACAATTAATGCTTTTGTAGACGTTACGTATTTATGATGTGCGTTGACAAGTCTGTCTGTAATGAATAGGTCAATTTATGGTAGCGCGTCCACTGATTTTTTTATGCTGATACAGCTGCGTAGACAAAAATCTAAATACCGGGAACGAAGACTGTTATAGAAAGCTTAAAGACACCTTGTCCGATCATGGATAATATAGTTAGTGTCAGTGGCAGCATCCTAAAGATGTGAGCAGTACCCAAGGCTGAGTCCTATCGGGATCTTGTACATAGTCAGGAGGTTTTGTGAAAAATAATACTTGCTAGCCCCAAACAAATGACCTAACCTTTTCCCAGAAGCTGTTGGGATTGACAATATGTGTTCGTGCCAATTCAATTCTTTGGTGATCTGCACTTCGACCGCTGCAGCGAATGCTTCTTTGGCAAACTCAACTCGTCCATTGACGGAAACCGCATTAACGCTAGGGCGCGTATTGTTAGTCAAGTACTGTGTTCTGGAAGCATTTAGCTGCCCCAGATTGCTGCGTCCCCAATCAGCAATAACTTCCAAGTTCCTCGTCAAAGACAGCCGCTCCTAGACGTCTTCTCTCCAGCTCATCAGCTGAGAATCGGTGGTAAAGGAGGATAGGTTGTGGATATGCGATTGGAACAATGTTGGATCCAAGAAAAATTTCTGGAGAACACCCGCGTTGATATTGTCGGATGAAAAGCAAGACCCATCCCTTACTATGGATATCTTGAGGCCTGACGCGAGGAAAGACACCCATCACCAAGCTTGTATTGGAGGTCATAGGATAAAAGTTTGCACAAGAGGCCAGCATGCTACAGCTGATCGGAGGATTTCATATCAAGAGCAACTACATGAGTGTCGCTATATGAGTAAGTAAAAGTTTTTTCAAAACATCTACTATAAAGAATTTCTAGCTTATGATTTATTTTCCTAGACTACCATTAATAAGTTGGTTGCAGGGTATTCTAAAAAAGCTTGACTAATTCCTGCGAAAAAATGTACCAGGCTGAATCGGCAAATAATTTTAACGAGTAACCTATTTAATGTACTTTTAAAAATAACATTTTTCATTTGTAGTGTTTCGCAAGTATGACCACTTCCATGACAAAACTTGGAATTATTCAGTTCTTAGTCAAAACAACCTACAAATGTTATACAACTTTTGAAAGATCATTAAATATGTAGCTAGTTTTCAAGGTCATTTGCTGATTCGGTCGTGTGCATTTTTTTTACAGTACTTAGTCGAACTTTACTAAAGGTTTTCGCATTGAAATCAAATGTAATAATTTAGGTTTTTTTTTAGCATACCGTGCTAGTTTTCTAATGTATCAACCAACTATTAATGATAGTCCAGAAAAAAATCATAATTTAGAAGTTCTTTATAGTCATAACAGGCAAAAAAGGAGCAAAACTTTTACTGAGGTCATGTTGATCCCTTCAGCACAATAATAGGAATGAAGTCAGGATAAATCGCACCACCGCAGCTGACAGAATAAAAAATCTTACGCAGTCGGTTACGTCTATGGTAGTAAGTAAGCTACATTCCATTGAATTATGACGAAGTCCCTAGGGAACACGTCCTTTTCATCCAGTCATCAAGGGTATATTAGCATTGAGTGCTTGAAGAGGCAGACCTCTAACCGCATTGCACGAAGACATTCATCTCTTAAAAGTGCCAAATCGATAGACACCATCCGCCCGTAACCATTTGCATATTAAGGCTTCGAATGAAGCTTGCCACTTTTCATTTTTGGTAACGTAATTTATAATTCTCTCCAAAGTGTTTGTTTCTAGACCACTTACGAAGTTGTTAGCTGTTTTGTCAACATGATAAATGGGATGTTGTATACAGGGTAAATAGGAAAGGTGTCCTGTACCACACTTACCAGAAAAAAAAAAGCAGAACATCTTTCATCCGCTATTCGACAGCGCACCGCTACCATAGTAACGCCAATACTGCACGGTATATTACTACCACTAGTACGAGGGCAGTCCTAAAAGTATGGTTTCTTATCCTTTTAGGTACAAATGTCATTTATTTCCAGTAATTGATATATCATTGTCAATCCTAAGTAACGCGTCCGTCTATTTTTATACAAAGTCGCCATGTCTTCGAGAAAGCGTGTGCCTCATGTTTTATCTTATCGTCCAACCTGAATCCCTTGCAAAATGTTATTTCAACTTAGAAAAGGGGTGGTAGTTACTAGGAGCCAAGTTGTCACCTGTGTTATGCGAAAGAATCGCTATGATAACGACCTGGTCAACATACTTGTCTTGTGTACTAGCTAGTCGCTACCCCATGCTACGCGTATTCCCTGTGAACACCACGTATAGAGGAACGACACAATGACATATAGTATAGAACTTACAACTTTGGCAGTAGAGGTTATGCCATCTCTGAAGCTGATGTTACATGAGAGCCACAGCATATGTCCAAATTACATTGACGTTTATTCAACACACACAGCTAGTACAAGTGGACATGAAGTGATTGAGTGAGTGATTTTAAAGTGACAATTATGGCGATCAGATCGCAATACCTGTCATCGAGCAGTTACGTAATATGGATGCTGACTATAGCTGGGTGATGATCTTCCATCAAAACCATTGCAGAGAAGCCACGGTTTGACGAATGGACGTGCGTGCGCGCGTTGTTGTTGATTGATTACGCCCTTCCTCAACGTTCCACTTTCAGCATATCACAGTACCTAATACTACCATTTCCCTAGGTTGATACGCACATTTATCAGGGAAGCGATTTAATTCCTTCGATAAAGTAAAATATGTGGGTTCAAGTAGCTGGTATTGAGCTGGTATGGTATGCGCATACCAAATCTGCTACGACGTCTACAAAAATCTCTCGGTCGGAATGGCGATTATCAAAAAATAGGATTGATGTGAATATTTATGCATAAATTATTAAAAAAAGATGGCTTTTATACTTTCACAAAACAGGAGACCAGATTATAGATACTACCCTTGTTTATAGATGGAGCATGAAAAGGAGTATACACCCATAACACTGGCCAGGTATAGGTGATTTAGTTGTGAGACTTGATATGTAACTTAAACTCTTATCCTCAGCGTTACTAAATATAACACCGTTTGGAGGGGTTGTACTGATGTCGTACCCCTATTTGCAGATTCTCGGTTTGCTTAACATCTATACAGACAGCATACTTTTAGTGGCAAAGAAATCCGCAGTTATTCCATAAAGAAGATCAACCATTGGGAACTCTCTTCTACGTTCTTTTTTGATGATGCTGACAATCTAGGACAGTACATTTTTGCTGGGTAGCTGGTGCACTAGACAGAGGGCGGCTTGCTGCCCAAAGCATGAAATGCCCGACAACGTCCATGGTAGACCCGCTATTTCAGAGAAATCCAGGCGAGATTCATATAAGCCTTTAGAGAATCCATCTGAGTATCTGTTCCGGCGTGCACACTCCACACCGGAAGTTGAAGTAGCTGAGTTGTGGCTCAATGGATTTCATGACACGCCGACGATTGTATATTGCAACGTTGCAAACCAGTTGCTTTGTAGCACAGTCAAAGTTTGAAGTTCTGCTACTTTATGTATATTTTTTCGAGTTATAATAAAATTACACAATTGATTTTGAACCTTTAGCTCACAAGTACATTTCCAAATCATGACGTGATTGGATATCTCTACCGTATATTATAAAATGACCGAGTATCCGAGAAACAAGTGTAACTTTTTCATTGGCACTGTTTAGGCGGTGTTTTTATATTTTGTGCTCGTCGAACTTTTGAGAAACCATCATCAACCAGTATTTTTTATATGGTCCGAAGAAAAGTACACCATGTATCTGGTAGCATCTAATTTTACAACAGCACATTTGTTTTCCTATTTTTAAAGAAACATGTATTTTATATTTTTTATCTGTGCTTAATGATAGCTCCAATGATATTCAGAATAACGAATACATTTTTATCATTATTTTTATTCTATCCACAGTAGGTGCTCAAATATTATTTTCTAAACGTAAATATGAACTTCTAAGCTCTGGAATTCAAAACATCACGTAACATTTCTCGTATGATCATACTTAATGCTTCCATTACACATTATTCGAACTTCTGCTCAGTTTCAAAAGTATGCTGATAAAATTCGTTTTTAATAAAACCCCAAACAAGAAAGACAAGACGACTTAAATCCAAGAAATGCGCAGGCCAGGACATATCACTAGGTTTCAAGCCACCTTCCGGGAAATCGGTGAGAAAGATATTCTCGGCCTTGCCTAGAGTTATGTGCAGGGGTACGGTCTTATTGAAACCAGCAGCTATTAACCTGGCCAAAGGTAGATTATCCTGGCAGTCTTCTAGAACTAGATCATGTTGCAACGATTGAAAGTGCCGTTCGGCAGTCAATGGTCAATAGTCCCTAGAATTCCACACCACATATTAAACCCAAAACGTTCTTGATGTCTGAATACTTTTTAGCCCGCAGATTCCCTCGATTCCAGTGATGAGTGTTGCGACGATTAAAGATGGCATTATTAGTGTCCATAATCTCGTAGGACCATATTATTTTTGAAGGGAAATTTAAATCTTCTTCACATCTGCGTATGTACCACTCACTCCCCTGATCTAAGTTCTTGGCAAGTACTAAATTTAGAGGGGTGATACCTATTCTTACGCAAAATAAACTAGGCTGTGGATTTGGCTACTCCTACGTTTTTCTCAATTTGCCTAGTTGATAACTCAGAGCTCTCACAAATGCTTGTAAAACACTGTTCTGAGTTTCCGCAAAAAATTCCTTTTTTTCGAGACGTAACAGGCTTTTTGAATGAACCATATTCATTTAAATTTCGAAGCAACTCCAGAGAAGGGATTTACTTGGCTGCCTTCTTTCGGAAAATTTATCAAGATACATTTCTGCAGTATTTTTATAATTTTTGTAACACAAAAAGCGCGTCAGCATTTTGAACCATTCTTCATTGCTAAAATTACCACCTGGCATCTTTACCCATAATAGAACAATATTAACAATACACAATACTAATAATACTCAGTCACGCATTTGTTTGCAACGCCTACAACCAAGAGAATAAATGTAACATCTGATACATCGTTGAATTCATGTAAAAAATGGTATTAGATACAGCGTGTAATCTTTTCTGGACCATGTGAAAAAAGTATACGATCGTTTCTCAAAAACGAATCGTCGTGTACAAAATTAAAAACATTATCATGCAGTGCCTAAGAAGTGCAAATGAAAAGGTTTTATTAATTTTTTGATATTTCTTAAAATAAAGTCTGGAAAAACAAAAATGATTTGAGCAAATTTTTGGTTTTTCCCAAATACATATCTCTATAAATTTGTCCAAGTTTCTCACCGGTATGTATACGAGTATACGCTCCAAAGAACGCAACTTTTCCCCAATTTAAGCTAAGCTATTCATATCTTGGAATCCCTGTATATTATACCAAGTTGGCAATATTACAAAACAGACGCCACTACTTTTAACCCTAGCATAAGCCTTACGTTCATGCTAAGGTAAATCGCACATTCTAAAGACTGGGTGCAAAGGAGCTTATTATACCAAGTTATAGACTATTACCTTTTGGGGCAGGAAGTTGGACGGGATCGCCTGGGCCCTCTGAGCAGTTTTGGACTTTGTTCGCGCGGTGCTACTTTAATAATGTAACGGTGGCTTTGCGATGCCCCAGCAGGATTTAAAACCTTTCGGCTTGTTACTGGTATGCATTTTATACTTTATTTGAGTCAAATAGCCTAGAGACTCAACGGTGAGAAGCTTGCCGTCTGTTACTAGGTGATTGTTATCCATTGACTGTTCTATCACATAATGTAGTATGCAGCACTTGCCAGCTTCCATGAGGCAGCCATTTGAAGTGGTCGGTCAACATCGTGACCAGGAGGATAAGTGGACCATCGATGTTAATTACAATGACAAAGATGGTGTGGGTGGATGCGGTGTTACACAAGCTGATGTCATAGTACTAGCATTATGAGTTCAAAGGTCGCCTGTGTATATGTTGAATGAGCCAGGTCAGGATATAATGAAATACAAGATGATGTAAAAGCTATTTTGTGACGTCCAAGAGTAATAATGAAATGAATCATAGATCGAACAAAGTGCAGGCTGCTGAATTTCAATCTAGGAAGTGGAGAAAAAAATCACATCAACGAGCAGATTAATATATCGACCTAAAACAGGAACCATGTAACAGGAGCTGCGGAAACATTGAACGCACAAGTTTTCCTGGCCAAATTAGAGCCACCAGAAGCATAAAAATAACTATCAAACATATAAGAAAAATATTTTATTAATTTATATACATTACTACTTTGTAGTTTTAACATCCATGTACGAGTATGATTTATATCGAAGATCAACGAGGTCAACACAAATCGCATGCCCATGACAAGTAAGCTGTCGTACTGACAGGGTTAACCGAGAATCATAAGTTCGGAAGATACCTTGGCGAAAAAATGTTCAAGGCAGCGAGGCAAAACTAGAAAACGTATATCTTCGAGTTTATACAAATCGTCCACGCATAAATGCCGATTGGATATGATAGATAGATAAATATGCTTTATTGTCTGATGAATACAATTTTTCTTAATGACCAATTTCACTTTACACTGAGCAAAATTATATGTGTGGATGTCAAGTAAATCAATTATAGAACTCACAAATGGTTTACAAAAGGAAGTTTTTAAGTTCACGTCAAAATATCTTACATTTGTTGATTCCTTTGATATCATCAGGTTAGTACATATAAATTTTCAGACTATTATAAATGATCAAGTCTTTCACAACTGTTGACTTACGTACTACTGATTTAAGATTCGTCATATTTGATGTCTCAAATTTATATTTATTTAAAAAAGTAAATGTTGCTGTTTCAAAAATTACAGATGACACGGCAGTCACTATACAAGATTAGACCTGCATGTAACTCTAGGATTACTTTAGCTATATAGTCAAATAGTCTGTTTTCGTGGAATAGCTAAACAATTCCAGAACGGAATGCTATATCACAATCTACTTCTAAATAAGTCAGAGTAACTGATAAACGCTCTGCTTTTGCCCACGTTGTAACTAGTTGTTCTTATGATAAAGGAAATATTTTTTAGTTGAGTAATTAATTGGTGAGCCCGACAAATTTGATACCTGTTTTGTATATCAAGTCATTATTTAAATTTCAAGAATCAATGAAGCCTTTATATGTTATTAATTTGGTCATTCTAACATTGAAACTATGAGGGAGATGGTTGTATGAAAGACATTTTTGTTGTTTTACTGCGTTTTAACCGCGCAAAAATATCTAATACTACTTAACGTTTCAAAAAAAGTTCAGTTCATAGGAGAGGTTAGATGTTTCAGTAAAAATCTCCTAGTTTTCTTATGAAAAAGCTCAAATCTACTCTACTTTGGAAGCTTGCTAAAGTTGACTAGTTAGTAATTTAATAGGTAGTATACTGAGTGACAAAAAAAGGTAAACACCTACGTCTGCTTATTCGATTTTAATAGATCTTGGCATATATGTTCAGTGTCCCTTACAAGTAAAATGATTAAATTTTCAGCTTGATTCGTCAACTAACTGCAGAAGCTGGTTCAATAATGTGTTGAGGATCCAGGATGTCTTATACACTCCTTGACACGCCTGGGCATCGTGCTGGTAAGGTGGTGAATATCCTGTTGCGGTATCTCATTCCAGGCTACTGCAACTTCGTAAGAGCTGCTAAAGTATGTGGAGGGTGTTACAAATTCAAGAACCTGCGACCAATCATGTCCCAGACATGTTCAATTGGAGATAGGTCAGAAGATCGTGGTGGCCAAGGTAAACGGTTGATGCGATGTTGATCCATGCTCTAGCAACATGCGGTCTGGCATTGTACTGCTGAAAAATCGGGTTTTGGATCGAGTTTAAGTATGGAATAAGATGAGGCTCCATTACTTCCTCAATATAGCGACGGGATGTCATATTGTCTCTGATGAAAATTAGTGGTAATCTGCTACCATATGCAATAGCACCCCATACCATAACTCTCACGGTGTGGTGAGCGTGACGCTCACTGTCAAATTGTGGGTCACGTCTTTCACCACGTCGCCTTCTCACTCTTGCCCGACCATCGTGCATCCCCAGACAGAAGCGGGATTCGTCACTAAAGACCACCTGATTCCATTTCCAGTCCAATATTCTTCCTCTACGCCCGAGCAAATGGTTACCCCAATATTTATCTGTGAGGGGTAGAACCCAATATGGGCAGTAAGATAAAGGCCAAACTGTCGTATTCGTCGATATACACCACTCATTAGCGGACGGCCCGACTACTACTGAATCTGCCTCTCAGAGCCAGAAGTCTTAACCAGCGGTCTTGTCGCTCTGTGATCCCTCTGAGACGTCCAGAACCCCTCGCTCGCTAGCCACGCTCGTTTACACTGCAGTATACTACGTAAGGGATCTGTTGGTCTTCCTAGAAACTTCTTCTTATCGATAGACCAGCTTCACGCTATCCGACAATTCGACCCCTCTCAAAATCACTTAGTAGAACACCCGGCGAATTCCACGAACTCTAGGCATTTTAAGCAATCACAAAAAGACTTCTCAATAAGCTACACGAAATTTAACATTTAACTGACTTGTTTTTCAACGTGAATATGTGTTAACACAGAGATACTATTATCTTTCCTCATCGTCCTCCTTCAGACGTACCTGTTCGTTTTATTTCAAACTCAATAAATGCTGGTAAGTGCCTCTTAGCTTCGCTTGATCCACTTTTACGCGTAAGAGCGAAATAACCAGCTCAACAAGGATTCTACTTTATTACGGGTGTATAAGAGTAGTCTTTCGTATTAGAGTTAAATACATTCCAAATATTAGAGTGTGCAATCAATATTTGAAGAAGAAAAGTTAGCAAATATTTTAAGTATACTAGCTTAACGATGGGTTCACATGGTATTTGAGGTTGAGAAAAATTTCAATTACTTTTTACACGCGAAAGGTGTGATCTATAACTTCTACTGATTAATTTTTAGAGCCTTACGCAAAAGATTACACGATTTAGCTTAGTATCGAAAGAGTACAGCGTGAAAATCAAATTATTTATTACTCACCTAATAACATTGCAAAGTCGGCCTCAAATATCGCAACTTCCCTGAGGACGTAAATTAAAGAGTTTGTTCTAGCTATACATCTCGGTTCTAAGTGTATTCTTGTTTATCTTCCTCAGGAGTTGGTCGTAAATACAGGGAAAGGTGAAATACTTTTTGTTTACGAATCGATTCGCAGATACTAATTAAGATAAGTTGGTCCGTGTGGTCGCCAAAAAATGTAACATTTCGGGAGGACGGCAAATGGAGGGAACATGTTTTATTTTAACCCTAATTTGAATACGTTCTAAAGAACAATGAAAACCTAACGAACTGTCAAGCTTGCCATTTAATTAAAGTCCCACACTATGAGTTATCAAAATGCAATTTTAGTTCACTTCCAGATTGCACGTCTATCGTTCCGACTATCCAGTAGCCTTCCTCAAAATACACAGTAAAGTAAAATTTTGAAGTTGTTAACTAACTTGACCATTTTCTCTTTCTACGCCACTAGGCGAGGAAGTATTGTAAGTGCGAAAAATTTTGAAAGCAATGTATTGACATGTACGTCACGAAGAAGCTTGTTACCCATATCCGCCAGCCTGCCTTTCTGTCGGTCTGTCTTTCGATGTGTCTGTCTGTCTGACCGCTGATCTTTGGACCGCCTAAAATTTGGAAAGTACTGTTCGAATTTGAATCAAACTTTCACACGGAGTTACTACTATGCCAAGGAAGTAGAAGCCTTATTAATTCTGAAAATCGGTCCAGTGGCGGTGGAGCTAGGAACAAAAACACGAAAAAAATAATCTTATGAACTACGTGTTCTGATGTTTCAGAGGCTTCTGATTAATTTCAGAAAAATGCCTGTAGGGGTAGGAGCTTTTTTGTCGGGGATAGTAATATCTCAATTTTTGTTGCTAGCAATTTATACGTTTTCAACCCAGGTAATTTTACGCCACTGTCAGACATTAATCATTTGTTTCGCGAAGTTGTGCTTCAGTTGTTATTGGACCAGTTCCATAAACCATGCCTTAAGTTCTCCCCAATACCAGAAATCCATCGGATTGAGGTCAGGAGATCTTGCTGGCCATTTTCGAGGATCAGGAACATTTCGACCGATCCAGCGATTTGGATAATGTTCATTCAAATACCGAATGACGCCCCTAAAAATGACTGGTGGTGCCCCGTCATGAAGAAACCACAAATTCTGTCTCCGTTGTAATGGCATATTGTCTAAGGTCTATTCCAAAAGTTCTGGTAGGTTATTCGCTACAAAGCTAAGGTATCCTCCTCCTGACAACTTTGGGGGTACTCGGTACTCGGAAGGGCCTGATCGTCAAGAATACCCGCCCAAATATTTATTTTAAAACGTTGTTGGAAATGACCTTCAAGAATGGTATGAAGATTTCCTTGGGCCCACGAGTGAGTATTGTGGAAATTTAATATCCCGTCTCGCGTAAAGGTAAATTCGTCCGTCGCCAGAATGTTTTTAAAAAAATCCGGATTTTCAATGTTTTTGTGCAAAAACCACTGACAGAATGTTAGTCTGCAAAGATAGCCTTTTAGCAACAAGGCCTGCATTCGTTATACATGGTAGGGATAAAGAAAATTTTCCCGTAGGGTTCTATGGACTATGGTATGCGATAGTCCTACGCGGCGGCCTAATTCCCGAGTGCTGATATCTGCACTGATTTCCACGATATTTAAAATTTGTTCCTCCTGCTATACAGTAACCTGTCTTTCACAAGTGCGAATATTAGTGGGCTGAACACCTCCTGTATCTCGAAGTCTTTGGTACACTTTCACAAACGTCCTTCTGTCTGGGTGCACCCGTTGGCGAAATCTGTCCCGATAAATTTGACCTGCAAGATTTGAATTTTGACGAGCTTCACCGTAAACTAACAACATGTCGTCGAACCCTTGATTCGAAAACATTGTAAATAAACACGTAGACGTACGCGAAGAAAAACAAAACAATACGCCCGACGCAAAACGATAACTAACCACTGTTACCGTTTGCGGTCGATTGTCTGTTGTCATGTGTGTTTTAAATATTTAATTCAATGAAACTTGCTTACTGAATACAAATTTTGGCCTAACTTAGAAAAACTCAATGTCATTTATTTGTTAGTTACCCAATTTAAAAACGCAATTTAGTAGATTATAAAAATTGGTAAGATTGTGGTGATTATGGTCGATATAAAGCACTAAGTTGTAAACTATAAGGCCATTTAGACAAAAATCTATTGACTTTTGGAACATAGGTTATATGAACATTTTGACTTGTTTTTACCTCCCCTATTACCCATTTCAATAGTGACTACCATAACGGTTAAACCCTGTATATCAGACGTCACACATGCCGGACAACGCAATAAGCGCTCGCCTCTGCTGTGAATGTTTTCGTGTATAACTTCGTGCTAGATTGCGGCGTTGCTGGATGGTCGGTACTTTGGGTCGGACGGTAAGCTGGATCGCATTATTGTACTATAGACTGACTGTAACATCCATTTAATTAGTTTGTTATACATGTTCGCAGCCAATGTTTTTTAAAGAGGAACTAACTTGTGCCGAAGAAGAATCCTTAAGAAGTGATGCCAGCGTTGCGTAGGCAGTGCGGGGTCAATCTACTTCACGTCATTTTTAAGATTTTGTTAAAATGATAGTAAGGTAATCCACTTAACATTTCTGGTTTTGCTCATTGGGCTGGGTAGTGTATAGGTGCATTCCATACTTACACACGCAGTCGTCCTTGGCATTTCCAAGTTGATCGATGTCCAAATATTTTTTATCTCCCATCACTCTCCACATTACTTGGGTAATCTGAGGCAGCAGCGCATAGAGAATCACAAAAAAGCCCTATTTCAACCCTTAGCTGGCGGTAAGATAAGGACGCCGCATGCCGGTGTAACAGATGAGACAAAAGGTAAAACGTCAAACAGTCAAGTTGGCTCTGATATGGTGGCGCGGTAGCCTGAACAAAAGGCTGCTCGGAAAAGGCAGTTCATGATAGCAAACAGTTCATTATAGTCCAGTAACAAGAAAGTGAGGTTTCGAAAAATTGTTGAGTCGAACAAAAGTTTGCTCAATAAAGGGTGAGTGGACTATCAGAAGAAGACAGCACACAGCCTATTACCTAAATGGGACACTGCAAAAGTGAACAGCAGGTATCTGTTGGAACTGAAAGTATCTTAATCCATGTTTGATAGTTGAGTCACCACTGTGGTCGCTAGATGCTGTCGATTCTGGCAACATAGTAGATGAAGTTTAATAGCCAATAAAAAAATAGTGGTACTGATTTCGTCTGTCCGACAACAGACGACCAAGCTTGTAGAGCTGTTTCATGCTTTTTGGCAGTCATCAGTACAGAGTAGACCTGGTCTCAGGTAAAACAATAAACTGAAACAGAAAAACTATCCTCTATCTAAGATATAAATTTTCAATGGGCTTCCGCATATGCTTAAGGCCATGTTCACACTTAAGGTGCTATACTTTTTAAATGAATCGGTCAGTGCAAAAACCTCGTAAGTCCGATAATTTGTATTCTTGGAGACAATAAAAACTGCGTCTCTAACAAATAAACCAGTTTTAAAGAACTTTTTTGGGCATTTGAGTTATAAAAGATTGATATTTCCCTTTACAGCTTATTAATAAAAACTGTTAAGGACATTGTTTAAGGAGGGAATAGGGTTAGTGGTATATAACTTGAGCAAAGTAATCATATTAGTTATATTTTTCATTGCTTATTATTGGAAATCATACTCAAATATTGACTGACATAATATATCACATTTTTGATTTTGCATGTCTTAATATGTCTGAGGTATATAGGGGAAACCCGGGCAAAGCGAAAAGTCGAATATCCCATTGTACATCTAAACTGTTCATTCTCCAACAATAGGTAACCGTTTTCGGCAGAAACTATGTACTTATTTGACTACCTGGCATCAAAGTGTATCTTTTCAACAAAAAGTTGACACTGCAAGATAAGTGTTGTGCCGATGCCATCTTAATATTATATATAGAAACTGCTATGTAAAATATTTAGTGTACACTTAAAGAATCTTCTGAATCGTACAAATGAGAAGGATTGAATTATTGGTTTTTGTAAAAAAGAAGGAAACTTCTAAACAAGTGATTTCGGGCAAAGCGGATGAGGCCTTCAATATTTTCTTTGTAGTTAGTGGATTTCAAATTAGGGTCAAGTGGAAGAATAGCTACATGGGCTTAACTTTGCCCTGTTTATAATGTAATCATTATAAATAAAGGCGAAAATATGAAAATGAAACAATACAGGGATACGGGTACTGCTTTTGAAATGACTCCATAAAGTCGACTCATCCCTGCAAAAACCACGTTAGGCCCGGACTAATTGTTTTTGCACTGAGAGTGATTCATGTGGTGTTATTTGAAGAGTAAGGAATGTAGTGACTCACGAGATATATGCCCAGAATTCGCATCCACCTTTAAGTAGAAAAGCATGTTGGCAAAAGAGAACCGTAGTGACTCACGAGGTGTATACCCAAAACACGCATCTACCTTTAATGACGCATTTTAAGTAAAAAAACATGGTGAAAAACTGAAATACGAGGTTTTCGCAATTGAAGATTCAAATGTACATACATTTGGGTTTTCACAACTGTTCACCCCGTCCTCTTTGTCAGCGATCTGCTTATCCACTGTTTTGTTTCAATTCTTCTTGATTCAGCAGACATTTTCTATGTTTTTAAATGGATAATGATTAGAACAAAAGTCTTGCACTTTGATCAAAATCATAAATTCACAAAACCCAATCAAAACTACACTACAGTAGATAAACTGAATCAGAATGACGCAAGATATATGATTAACATCTATATGGTGCAATGCACCAAGCTATTAGGGTAAACCATCTCCGGCATGAACGTATTGTAACAAAAACACTGTTTATACTGTCCAAAGACTAGCTTATTAATCTACATAATTTAGAACGCTTGCGACTAATTTATGACATACTTATAATCATGTCGACTAGGCTCTGTTGATGCGTCGGTTAATTATCCCTGCTTCCGCCATCTGTTCAGATATTTATGTGATGAATTGACGGTTCCCGATGCACTCCAGCATCTCCTTGCGAAACCTCGATTCCTTCTAAATGTTTCGCAAGCGCTCACGCACGTGAACGCAATCACTGTCTAAGCTTTGCAAGCTGGGATACATGGTGGTGTAACTCTGGTTGCCTAATTTTCTTTCTTAGTTACGTGGGCGTTGCAGTATGTACCCTGCCTAGCTGGATAACTAGCACTCATAAACAGTGAAGCATAGCTTGAGTTTATCAAACTACAACTGCTACGATTTCTGCACTATAATAAAAATGCTCACAAAAACGTGGCATTATTCTGATTCACATGTATGGAGTAATTGGAACTTACTAAGAAGAAAATAATAATATTCACTTGTTTTTTCCCAATTAATAGGGAAGAGTGCATTTTAGAATATGCTCTGAATGTCCGGAACAGGCGAATAATAGTTCTCTTCATTTCCTGTCGTATGACCTACCCTCAATTCCACACTGTACGCTTTGAAATTGCTTACTGCCAGTCGGCTTCTATTTTGTGGCAGTTCTCGCGTTAGTATCTTTATACGCTTCCAACCGCAGTATTTCTACGCCCCTATTAAACATAACATGCTGATTTCGTTATTGCTCACTTTCCTGGACTAACGCGAGATCAAGACAAAAGAAAAACCTCGATGGTGCTGTCAGACAGTCCGTGTATGCGAAAGATGAAAAGGTGTTCCAGGAAATGAGAAGCGTATTTCTGATTTCAAATAAAGGTCTCATACTCTCTTTGAAAAGTAGAGTATTAGCTGCTGGTATGACTAACACAAAGAGATATAGGCAACGGTGGCCTTCTCTTGTTGATAAATGTATATAATGTGTTTAAATCATCGCTACATGTAAACATTTATGAGGATTATCTTAAAAATGTACTCTTATCCAATTACGATATAATGCACCGTTCTTGAGAAAATCTGTATTGTTTCTATACTACTTGCATTGACTTATACTGCAGCGAATCCCCGAGAAACTGGACAGAAGCCTGCAACATAGTGAAGTGTCCTGGAAAATATATTCGGACCCTGCGTCGGTAGTTACAAATATTATCCATATTAGTATTTTAAAATCAATAAAATTATGTTGAAACAACACTGTTTTTCTCAAAACGGCTCATTTTATCGATGTCAAGTAAGACTACATTTGTTACGGACAATGGATCAGGTTTTTCAAAAGCATTTATGCAATACTGCGTTTGGGCTAGTCCGTCCGTGACGATACATATGATCTCATTATTTTCTGTGAACACCATCATGTAAGGTTTCGCTTGGTTACTATGCTTTCAAAGCTTCGCTGGATTATGCACTTATTCGAGAAAAAGCGATTCTGAATAGACGCCGTACCTATTTCGATAATTATCACCTAACAAAGTAGTCTCAGAACAACTGAAATTTTCAACTCTTGTTTTAGAGACTCTTTATATAAAATAGTCATGTATTATGAAGTATGATGCAAACATTCATATCAATAAGGTGCTTTGCTTTTTTAGATAGATTTTAATTCCAACCAGTTTATATGTATTTTTCTTAAAATAATATACTGGCACAAAGGGCTCGACCGTACAAAATATAACAATCGGACTTGTTTGGCAGATTTATTCACATTTCAAATAGAATTTAATTTAATTCACTTGTTTGTTTAATAAAATTCCACTGTTTCAATCAAGTTAGTTACTGTGTTAAAAAAAGAATAATGAATTGTATAGTGCATTCATCTCGCTAAACGAAAATGTACGGAATGGTGAAAAGTGAACGTTATTAATTCTTTTTCAGCTTTTCACCTCAGCGATAACTGAAATGAGTTCGTTTTTTAAAAATACTATGCGAATGGAAAAATAGGTACAAATAATAACATCTTTTAAATATCGGCTACATTCTGCTTCTGGTATCCGTGTTCTTCCATAGCATTTTCCGTAACTGTCCGCAAAATTTCGAGCGGCATGTCTAAGATTTAATTACGAATCTTGTCTTTCAAGAAGGTGTTACTTTTTGACTGCACAGGTTTGTACAGTTTTCCGCTATAAGTACATGTTATCGATTATTTGATTTTGAGCACCAGCAATGGAAACTTGTAATCATATAATAATAATCCCTTGTACATCACCTCTAGCAAAGGATCAATACTGTCCTTTGTTGCTAAAAATTTGGAACGAGATCGCTTATTCCGGTTACTGAGTTTTTCCAAGCCTAAGGCCGCTTTCGGATTTGTCGCTGCGATATCGCCGCGGCGGCGTTATGCTCTGTTACCGAATCAATACCGCATTGCTCCCATCTACGCATTACTTATATTCTCGGTATGAAATTCTGCAGTACGGCTCGTTTTGTGAAGAGATGTCGTCTTCGAGTTCGAGTGACGATGATATTTTGGCGTGTTATTTGTATCTCTGTGTACGTAAAAAAAGAAAACCTTATTGGCGTCATCCTTACATCGAAAATAATAACTGTCGACTATTTGTTGCAGCAAAAGAACTTTCTCATGATGATACAAAATTTTTATCTATGTGTAGTATGTCAAAAGAAACATATCAACAGCTTTTGAATCCTATAACCAAACAACACAGGTTGCTTTTCGCTATTTTGCAGTGCACCTGCGTATACTTGCGGTGAATCCTGAGCGCCGCCTGGACGAGCGTGCCGAGACGCGCTAAACCGAACGGATCCCTCCCCGCTTCCGCACAATGCGCGCTAATCAGAAAGGACTCATTGAAATATAGGCGTTCGGTAAATTTCGGTACCGCGTATACCGAGCATACCGCCGCACCGATACCGCACCAACAAATCAGGAAACGGCCTTAGACTTTAGCAGCGTCGATATATTATGCACACTGAGGTAAATTAATAGGTCTCTTACAAAAAAATAATATGCCTGGATTTTCATTCACTAATGCGTTATAAAGTATTCTGCCATATTGAACGGAAACTTGAGAAAATCGGAGTACAGCTGAACTTTATTCCATCAGGTACGGTCACGAATACACATGAAAGGTATACTCGTATGTACATATGAAATAGGTTAACCGAATATCCAGATGTCGAGAAACAGATACTAATTAAACACTGAATATATAACAAATTCAAGCCACCCCGGGGCCCCAGAACTGGAAGGATACTACCAGTCGAACTTATTCCAGTTAGAATACTCCATGGACTAAGACATACTACTTATGCTGTAGCTAGCACTTCATTCACTAAGAAATCAGTGACCAAGACTCTAGCTACAAATCTCTAGCGACAGATTCTATCAAAATTCCCAGACTCGGCAAATGTCGTGCTGATATCGAATCAGGTTAACTTCCAACTTCGGTCTTGGCATATTGTTTACGCACCCCTTCAAATTTCGCAGTTTAGCCATTCAAACTTCGTGAATATTTAACTCAAGCAACAGCCGCCAAAGAAGGTTTTATGATAACAATGCTAATGTCATAATATCCGAAAATTACTCTGGAATGTGTGTGTTTTATAGGTCAAAGTATAGGCTTAGGGTTATCGACGTATACCAGGTTACACAGAAACGGGAAAGCAATTTTGCAGGTACCGAATTAGGCAATATCTGATGAATTCGTGAGGTTGCAAAAGCTTTTTATCCAGGTGAGAGGCACCTCTTATACGAAAGTTGAGGACGTCATGCTATCAGGCTAATCATATATCGCTATTCATGAACATAACATTTATTTTTTCTGACATTAAGTTTCAACCATTTCAACATTGAAGCAAGCAGTGAATCCAACTTTTCAGCATTTCACGATTGTGAACGAGTATCAAGGTGAAAAAGTCAGAGCAAAAGCCGTGGGTGAGTACTGAAATGATTGAGGAAGGTCAGCTTATACCTGGCCTATACGGCGCTTATAAGTATACAGAGAGTATTGAGCTATACCAAAAATATAAAACTATAAAAACATCTCATAAGTCCAAAGTGTAGCAAGCAAAAAAAATTATACAGAAGAGTAAATTCCATAGTTTCTCTTATATATCAAAAACAGTATGGAATATACTTAAATGTCACAATAGATTTCTGTAATAGAGATAATGAACAGATTCAAAAGAATAGATGGTTCCCATCATGTGGCTGCTTCATTCAATGATCATCTGTTAGAGTCTGTGCAGGCGCTCACGAAAAATGCTGGCATCGACTTTAAAATGTCGCACAACCAGTCAATGAGTCATAGTGAAATCATAAATATTATCAGTGACATCTCAAAAAAACATCAAGTGGGGACGATGAAGTTCTTTGCTCGTTATTAGCAAGTGTAGCGGATTTAATTGCAGATCCTCTAACGAAATTAATCAATTTGTGTCTTAGCGAAGGAATATTTCCATCAAGACTAAATAATGCCGATTCATAAATAGAAGAACAATCCAATACGAGTATAGTCAACTATAGAGGAATATCGTTACTTCTGCATTTGCTAAATTAAATAAAAAGGCAAATTATTCTAGCCTGAGCCAATTTTTTTAGTAAATATAACATTATAAACTCAATACAGTTTGGTATTACGAAAGGACGGTGCACTCAGGATGCGATTTTAGCTTTATGCAATGAGATTTCGAAAAAATTTGAAAAGAAATATACGACAGCCTGTGTGCTGTTTGACCACAGCTCTGCATTTGATACAATAAATTGGAAAAAACATGGTTCAGATTTTGACCGGATTTGGACTTACTTGTTTGATAGAACTAGGTAGGAAATGTTAATAACAGTCATCATTATGTTAAATTTGATGCTAAGTCTCGGATGCACCACAAGGAAGTAACTTGGGTCCACTGTTATTAATTTATTTTGTCTATAGATGATATACACACTTCATGTTCTAATATATTCAGTACGAGGTATATGGACATATGCTGCTTTTATCCAAATGAGTAACTATTGTAGTTCCAATGGTCTCATACTGATTGCACAGAAAACGGACTTGGTCCTATTTAAGAATAGTGAATTGAAATCTAGCGTGAGAGTTAATGGAACTGGCTATAATATAAGTCAGAATAGCTATTGTAAATATCTCAGAGTTTACATGGACCCCAAGCTGATCTTTGTTGAACAGATTGATCACTTGGCCAAAAAAAGTTCAATCATTCATCATGTGACAACTCCGGCAGCTGAATGTCCAACTGTTAAAACTTTACTATTATGCACATCTACAATCTACATCAAGTTTCTGTATGTATAAATAAACCCTTTATCATACAGAAAATATTGTTAGAACCATGCTTTTTAAAAATTCAGAACATCCATGCAGATATTTATTTAAACAAATGGGTATGAATGAATGAATGAATCTTGAATTTTAGAGGCATCCCGGCCACCATAAGGAGCCAGTGCATAGGCCGCTTAAGCGGGCCCTTATGCACCTCTACAATACTTAAATCACAAGCCTCGCCCTTTTAGCGAAGTTGAGAATCGCCTTGAGTCCAAGCTCCTTTACGTCCTGAGGGTCCAAAGTAATGGACCCCAGTATAGTCTGCCTATAGTAGCTCAGAGCTTCACAGCGACACAAAACGTGCGCCGAGGTCTCTTCCTCTACTCCGCAGCGTTCGCATAAGGGATCCTCAGCCACCCCCATCACGTGCAGGTGCCGCCTTAACGTGTTATGGCCAGACAACAGTCCCACCAGCAACCTTAGGTTGGCTCTACCCAGAGATAGGCAGAAGCGTCCATCCTTAGCACTGGGCCCTTCAATGAGCTCTCGTGCCTGGCGGAGATGTCTAGAGATACTTCTCCATTTCTGAGAGTGTTGTCTTGCAACCCACGTCTCCATTTTCCTCCTAGCTTTATGCGCGGTTACTCCTAGAGCTGGCTCAGGACCAACGAGCTTGCTGGCTGATCCTGTTTTCGCCAGAGTGTCCGCCGTCTCATTGCCCCTTATCCCAGCGTGCCCCGGTACCCATATTAACGATACCGGATGCCTCGCTGCGAGGCAATCCAGAGCCTCCCTGCATTGCAATACAAGACTCGAAGTAATCTTACATGCACTTAGTGCTTTCATTGCAGCCTGGCTGTCGGATAAGATTGTTATTCTTCTCCTAGGCCCACCCTCCTCCAGAATGTGAGATACACAAGCCAGAATCGCAAAGATTTCCGCCTGGAAAATGGTGGTGTACTCACCGAGAGGCAGAGATAGCCTAGTTCTAGGTCCAGAGACCCCAGCACCTGAGCCCTCTTCGGTGACCGAGCCGTCCGTGTACCAGACCTGCCCGCTCACTTCGGAGAGTCCTCGGCTACCGGCGTCCCACTCCTCCCTCGTTGGGTACTCCACAATGAACTTGCGGTTGAAGCGATATTTAGGGGTAATACGATCACCCCTGCTTAGAAGGACGGGGTCCTCCCTATCTAATTCGACTAATATGGCAGTATGCCCCTTGACCGGATTCAAGAAAGCCCAGCTGCCCTGACTCCACAGTCGATGAGCGACTACTCTCGCTTCACCGCGGATCACCAGATCCAACGGTGGGAGATCCAACAGAGCTTCCATTGCACTCAATGGCGTTGTTCGCACTGCGCTTGTAATGCTAATACAGGCCAAACGCTGAATTTTATTGAGTTTGGCCTTAGTTGACTCAGTTCTAATGCAAGGCCACCAGACCAGGGAGCCGTACAAGAGAGATGGACGTACTATCGTCGTGTAGAGCCAGTATACCACTTTGGGTTTAAGCCCCCACCTTACACCGACAACACGTCTACAAGCCCACATCGAATTGCGAGCCTTGCTAACCTTGTGTTCCACATGCTCTCTCCAGTTCAGTTTGCAGTCCAGGATAATTCCCAGATATTTCACTGACTGGGACAAAACTAATCTAGTCCCAAAGAAGGTAGGCATGACCAGTCCGTCAAGCCTTCTTCTCCTAGTGAATAGGATCAGCTCGGTCTTTTCAGCATTAACAGAAAGATCGACTTCCCTACACCACGATTCCACGGAGCGCAGAGCGCCCTGCATAATTTCCGAGACTGTTCTACAGAAACGCCCCCTAACCACTATGCTTACGTCATCAGCATAGGCTTGCACGTAGACACCCATACTGTTGAGCCTAACGAGCAGTTCGTTCACCACGATACACCACAGTAGGGGTGACAGAACTCCACCCTGAGGGCAGCCTCTAGCTACGTTCACGCTGCAGCTTACGTTATTCAGCATAGCTGTTGTTACCCGACCCTCCAGAGTAGAGAGGACCCAATCTATTAGGATTGATCCAACCCCGTGTCTAACCAAGGCCTGTCTGATAGAGTCGGTTGTGGTGCAATTAAATGCACCTTCAATATCTAAGAAGGCCACGAGTGCCACTTCTCGCTGATCTAGAGTCTTCTCCAGCCTCCCAACCAGATTGTGTAAGGCCAGATCAGTCGATTTTCCAGCTTGGTATGCAAACTGATTTGCATGAATGACACACCTTTCCAGTGGGCCATCCCTTAGGTATCTATCAACTATCCTTTCCAGGGTCTTAAGCACAAAAGATGAAAGAGTAATCGGTCGAAAATCCTTCGGGCCAGTATATCTATCTCTGCCCGGTTTAGGAATGAATACCACTTTAGCCTGCCGCCAACTTCTAGGTGTGAAGCCCGTGGCCACACATGCTCGAAACACATTCAACAGGTAAGGAACAACCGAAATCCGTCCCTGCTGTAACATGGCCGGAAATACGCCGTCCAGACCTGGACTTTTGTATGGGGCAAACGAATCTACTGCCCATACCGTCCTTTCGAAGGTGACAATCTCCCTTGCCGTGCGCCAGTCCTCCCTTGAGGGCCTGCGCAACTGCATGCACTCTGTGATTGATCGCGCTACTGTGGAACCGGGAAAGTGCGTATCCATCAGAAGCCTCAGAGTATCTTCCTCGGAAGTAGTGTTCCCTCCCGAGGGATCATGCAGAGATCCCAATCTTGCTTTAGTGTCTTTGCATAGGACTCTGTGTATTCTTGCAGTAGCAGGAATGTCATTTATGGACTGACAGAAGTGCCTCCAGGATTCTCTGGAGGCCCTTCTAATCTCCTTTTTGTACTCCTGCAATGCCTTTTTGTATTCTTCCCATAGAGGAGAACCTCTCCTGTGCTTAACTCTGCTAAGAAGTTTGTGCACCGCTCGTTTTCTATCCTCTAAATCTTTGGTCCAGAAGGTTGCCTTGCCCTTACCTTGTACTTTGCGTAACGGGCAGTTTTCCTCATATGCGGCCGTCAAGTCCCTGCTCAGAGACTCGACAGCTGCTTCTATGTCAGAGCCCCTGCCAAGCCTGTATGGGACCGCTCCAAGCTTACTGTCAATGTCTGCCCTAAAGGACTCCCATCTAGTATGCCTGGGATTCCGAGCATATTTATCCGGAATCTCTCCATCAGTCTTGAACAGTATAAACCTGTGATCCGATAGAGAGGGTGTTAGAGACACTTTCCAGTCCCTGATGTCCTGAGCTAAGTTAAGCGTGCTCAGTGTTACGTCGATAACCTCTTCTCTTACACTATTGCTGAAAGTGGGCATGTTACCGACATTCAGAACCTCAAGGTTCGATGCCCCAAGAAACTCCATCAGGTCTTCGCCTCGTCTGTTGGTGTTCGAGCTGCCCCACGCAACGTGATGGGCATTACTGTCGCATCCAATCACAAGGTCGAGTCCAGAATCCCTACAGAATGCGACAAGGTCCCCCATTTCCTTAGACGGAGGAGGGTCTCTTGAATCGTAAGGAAGGTAAGCCGAACAGACAACCAAGTCCCTGTCACTGCCTTCCTTCTTATATCTAATTCTGACTGCAACTAAGTCTCTAAATGTAAATTCTTTAAGTTGCCATGAGTTGACGGAAGTCATTACGCAAGCTCTGGGCTTAGTGTCCGGAGTATCGCTAAAAAGCGTATAGCCTGGTATACTAAGCCCGTTTACTGAACCGTTTCTCAGCCAGGGTTCCTGGATGAGAGCCACGTCATGTCGGCCTCGAGTGATCTCCTGAGTAAGGGCCCTCGAAGCCGCTATGCAGTGTTGTAAGTTAATTTGGATGAAATTAAAACTTACCATGGATGTTGAGAGGCCCTTCCTACACCTTCCCGAATGACGGTATGTAACCCCTATTCGGGCGTACCGCCGTCGCCGCCGCAGTCATCGCTGCCACAGCCGCCTTCATCTCCGCTTCCACGGAGGAGTTCTCGGACTCGGTTCAGGATTCCATCCTCGTCCGAGTCGCTATCGTTTTCCTCTGGGACCAGATCCATCGCAGGGTCCGCCACGATGTTTTCTGCGGATATCCCGCTTGGACCCGCCGCCTCCACGTCCGTAGCCTCCGGTGGCTCCAGCGAGAGCTGACCCGGCCGACCCATCCCCTGTGAAGGAGCCTGGTCTACCGCCACAGCTCCCGTCGGTCTGGGCTGGTCCGACTCCTGGTTTGGAGCCAGGCCAGTTCCAGCAGGTGTCGCTCCACTGCTCTTCTTCTTGCTCAGGAGTGTAAACACCCCCGAACTTCCACCGCAACACAGCCTGTTGCCGTTACCTACAATGACCTTCCAGCTTATGGAATCAACTGAGAGGACAAGTCGGACACCTATCGGCTCTTCCTTCCTCTCAAGTATCCTCCACGCGCTGGGAAAAGTCCCAGGATTGTGCCTCCTGAGTCTCCTCGTGATGACCCCGTTGTCCAGGTTGGGACCCGGAAACCAGGCCATCACGCGGTGGTATATGGGAAGGTCTCCAAAGCTCATCGTAATGAGCCTTGCGCCTTCCCACGGCCGCAGATCCCCCACGTGGGCCTCCAACCATGCCCTAGAGGATTCGTCCTCGCAGACAAAGATGGCTGCCCCTCGAGAGAGGTAGCAGTCAATGTACCTGGGAAGGGTCACCTCATCTGGGATCCCATCTATCAGCACACTGACCGCCTCCTGGACCTGCTGCACCTGTACATTAGTAAGTTGAGTCCCAGGATAACCGTCGGACACGACGGCCACCCTGAGACCCGCTTGGGACGCTCGCGCATAACTAATTTGCGCATGCGTCGCAGTGCGAGGCTTCTTCCGCGAGGATGCGCCCTCCGGTGTCCCACCGGCAGACCTCTGCCGCTTCCCGTCACCGGGCCGCTTTAGGGTCTCCGCTGACACACCGGATTGCGCACCGTCTAGCCCAGATGGCGGTTGGGTCCGTCCAGCCGGGGTCCCAGAAGTGGTGCCCCGACCTTCCGAGCCCTCCGTCATCTGCGCCTCTCTCCGCTTCCGAGCCCTTTTCCTTTCGGAACCTGGCCGAGACTTTTTCTTAATCTTTAGAGAGCCCACCCTTTCCGCTAGCTCTCTCGCTAAGCTTCTGACAGATTCCTCTGTCAGAGTACGATCAGGGTCCCCTGGTGAGGGGTCGCCTGGATGTTCGGGGTCCCCTGTAGGGGGGGCCTCGGGTTTTTTATTATTTTTTCCATCGTTTGGTTCCATAATGTTCCCACGAGTATAGGGGAAGTGGTGATCGACGTCCGCGGTGCCCCTACACGGACGCAAGGCTGGATACTCTGGGAGGTCGCCCGGTGTCCCAGAGGCTCCGTTTAAGACGGTGCATCCCCACCGCCACGCACCCCTCGGCACGGAATCGCTTAACACCTTGGGTTGGGTAACGTACCATTGCCCATGATGACCGTTGAGCTGCAGGCGTCCCAGATATACATCCGAGACACCTGTGGCTCAACGAATCATTCGATTGGCCGGGCTACCGGCTTTCCGGCGGGTCAAATGGGTATAATGACTGTGTACTTCTTCTATATCTATCGCAGTGTAATCTGTCAGAGAAAATAGAGCAAATTATAAACACTTTTTATCTAGAAGTGACATTATTAGTACCTCCACACTAATTTCAGTATTGTAACCCCATGTCACAAGCTTGCTTCAGTGACGAAAGGCTCTACTATCATGCCTGTAAGATTGTTCAACCATTTACCGATATGCATAAAAGGCAGTAAAAGCATTTCAGCATTCAATCGCAAAGAACACAAGTTAGTGTTAGCATATCAGTTTTATCCAATAGACAAGTATTTATCACATTCGATTTAATTAGTACTGTTCAATGTGTTTTTAATGGGTATTTTAATGTGTTAATCTAACCCACTTTTCTTGATTACTGACTATCTCCCATACTTCTTATGTCTTAAATTGAAAATATTTCAGGCTCAAAAATAGCTATTTCCGAAGCATTGTACCTAGATAAACACAAACATCACCATAGAAGTTCATATTAGCTCTCCTTTTCAATATATAGGACCTACTTGGGTAAAAACATCTCACTAGATACCTCGAGAAAAATAGAAAATGCGGCGAACAAAAAATGACAAATAAGCCGTTTCCAGTAGCTCTGAACTAGGTAATGACCCTTAATTCCCAACAGATCATTGAAGGCACGAAATAATACCAAAAACGGCCTATCTCGATCTTCAGTCAGTTTAGTTTTGTGCCTGACGGAAGGACAGTTTTCAAGCGTTTTATGAATTATTTTGTGCTCTTTGTAGACACTATTTTGGTGGAAACGTGGTAGGTAGTTCTTCAGGTATGTAAAATATGATTTGCCGTTGTTGTCTTAGACGGGTGCATATTCGTTTAAATCTTGCCATCCTGGGTTTTTCAATCGAATGCTTTATTTCAAATGTTTAATCATGATTAATACCTCCAATTTCCTGTTTCAGATCATTATGCGACGGAGGTGTGTCAATGCCAACTTTTGTTACGTCAGAAGCGAACCATCAGCCCTATTGTGAACACAGCTTACTCCACATGTTTGTTGTAAATGTTGCTCAGTAAGGATGCAAGAGTGGTTGAGGTGGACGAAATGCATAACGAAGTTTGCCCATGGACTTGTGTGAGCCTACAAAACATGTAGATGATTGCTATTTCCGCTTCACGTCCTTCTTGAAGTAAGGTCGGCTAACAGAAACGAAGTTACCACTAGAGTATCCCTTGCGTGTGATTCGCCATTCGGCCCGTTCCTCATTCGGTCGATCTGCCAACTCCCAAATCATCTCAAAATAATGAAGTTGAGAAGGATGATGCCGATAGAGAATAAGAAGAAGAAGCAGCCTTTATATATATTTTTCAATGTTGCTCTATTAAAAATTACGCAGGATCTTCGATTTACCTTCAAATCGATGTATACAGGGTGTTTCAGTTTATTGTTGCATAACATTAAGATTCGATAGAACTTTTAAAATTAATGCATAAAGTCTATATAAACATGGGTCGAAAAATGCCTGGCTTCCGAAATACAGGGTGTTTAAATTTACTTTCTAACATAGTTTTTTTTTTAATATTTCGAACAATATTTGATGTATAACAGTGAAAATTGGTATACAAGGGTTGTTTGGTACGACAAAACGAACCATGGACATAGTTTTACTGTATCCGCTAGAGGACGTTCTCTACTGTACCTGTAGTGTATTAAAATGACCGAAAAAAATTTCTTAGTGCAATTTTTTGCTTTTTGAATAAAAAAAATGATCCTTCGCACTTTTCAACATAAAAAAGCTCTCCTGTGAATTTTCGTTATAGTTAGCCGTTTTTGAGATATTTCGATTTTCAAGGTTCGATGCATTTTTAATTATTTATGATAAAATAACGTGAAAAAGTCAGTATCTCGATAATTTTTAGAAGTAGGCTGTGCCTGCAAATATTTTTGAAATTGAAAGCAGAATAAGGTTAAACGTCAATTAGCTGACAGTTAGTTTTGTTGTCTGTTGAAACCTGAAACGTTTTTTTGCAATTGTGAATGCACGAAATTTAGTTTCTTTTACCTGTTTTTTTTTTGTTTTATAAAAATGCCATTTTTATTCTCCAATTAAGAGTTAGCGGATATTCATTTGTGTATGGCTTTGTAAATGGAAACGCAGCAGAAGCAGCCAGAGAATACCCACGAAGATTTCCAAACAGTCGACATCCAACTCGCTCAGTATTTGTAAGAGTGCATCGCCAAATAATTGAAAATGGTTTTGGAAATCTCCAAGGGGATCAAAACATAAATGTTCGTCAGCGCAGATTTACCCGTATGATTCTGCGTGAGTTTGATAGAGATCCGACCACAAGCCTTAGGAGAGTTTCTGGTGCCTTGGGAATTTCAGCAAGCCATGTTCATCATGTTCTTAGAAATGACATAGACGTCCTTGCCATTTGCAACCTGTCCAAGGACTACAGCCAGGGGACGGAGAACGAAGAATCACATTTTGTCAGTGGATTCTTGATAGAACTGATAATAATAGGGAGTTTTTAAGTAACGTTTTATGGACCGATGAGTCATGCTTCACTAGACGTGGAGTGGTAAATTTTCATATTTGGTCGCATGAAAATCCGCATGCAGTTCGGGAAAGAAATTTTCAGCATGAATTTAGTGTGAACGTGTGGATTGGTATCTACCGTAATCGACTATTTGGACCCTACCTTTTGCCTGCAAGGTTAAATGCTGCGACCTTCTTGGAATTTTTAAAGGCTGAACATGCAAATATGTGGGATGATGTTATGTTAGATTTAAGAAGATTGGCCTGGTTCCAGCTGGATGGTTGTCCAGCTCATTATTCGAGAGTACTTAGAAACTGACTGGACGAAAATTATCCAGAAAGATGGATGGCCTCCACGATCCCCTACCTAAATCCATTAGATTTTTTGTGTGGGGATTTCTAAAAGAAAAAGTGTACTAGACTCCCGTAACCACAACAGATATGCTAATAGACAGAATCGGGAGTGCATGTGATGAAATAAGGCCTTATTTGAATAATGCTATACCACGTTCGATCATTCGTAGATGTGAATTGTGTATTGAACAATTGGGTTTACATTTCGTGCAACTACTTTAGATTTTGTATGTTTGTGCTAACTATCCAATAGCATTTTAGTTGTAAATAATTAATTTAATTTGTAAAAAATAATATTGGAAAATTAAACAAATTAGTATTCTGTTTTTTTTGTGTTTATTTGGAGTTAGGAATTATTGCTGTGTTTAAAAACATAATCTAAACGATCATCTTAATTACTTGTAATGCCCAAATCGAAACTGTAAAAAAAAAATATTATTTTCCCATAAATAATTAAAAATGCATCGAACCTTAAAAATCGAAATATCTCAAAAACGGCTAACTATAACGAAAACTCACAGGAGAGCTTTTTTATGTCGAAAAGTGCGAAGAATCAGTTTTTTCATTCAAAAAGCAAAAAATTGCACTAAGAAAAAATTTTCGGTCATTTTAATACACTACAGGTACAGTAGAGAGCGCCCTCTAGCGGCTACAGTGAAACTATGCCCATGGTTCGTTTTGTCGTACCAAAAAACCCTTATATACCAATTTTTACTGTTATGCATCAAATATTGTTCGAAATATTTAAAAAAAACTATTTTAGAAAATAAATTTAAACACCCTGTATTTCGGAAGCCACGCATTTTTTGACCCATGTTTATATAGACTTTATGCATTAATTTTAAAAGTTCTGTCGAATCTTAAAGTTATGCAACAATAAACTGAAACACCCTGTATAGTAGAAAGCTGAGTATTTTGAAAACAAGAGCTGCTAAAAACATTTCATGACCATACTCGTTTTCCTCGGTCCAGAGTTAAAAGGATTTGACTACCTACATCCAGAAAGCAGATAGATTCTTTTTGATCAGCGTTATGTGAACGACCTTCGCGTCAACGCGTATAAGTTGGCCATAGTAGCGCCTTGGGAAGGCAGACCTTATCCACTGTCACTTCATGTGGCTTGATGCCATATCACTCGATTCTTCAGGTGCTCTTACTTTAGGGTGGATAAATGTTCAGTCACACTGTTTCTATTGTACCAAAGGATTCACACTTCCATTCGTGAAACGCAATTGGGTACAATTGCATCAAATTTGGCATAATCTAGAATGATGGGGAATCCCAACTGGCCGTGATGTAATTCGGCAGGGTCACTGTATTCGCTATCCAAACTTCCTGAAGTATGTGTAGTAACGGTTACCTTACGAGTTTTCTCAAATATTTTTATTCTAATTTGCTTCAAAATATATAAGGTGGTACAGAACAGCATGCATTTTAGTCTACTTACCACTAGTTCACAGCTTCAAGTGGTAATGTTAGTTTTTATGACCTATGTAATGGTGACAAGAAAAGGCATTGTTTCAGTAGTAAAAAGGCGTTTTTCCAGTAAAATGTGATACTTTTTTCTGTATGCATTGATTGTAGAAGTAATGAAGCATTCTGGTGATTGTGTCTATTTGAAAACATAACACTGGGTTCAATAGCTATTCCATTATTCAAAAAAAAGTATACGGTGATTTCAGTCGTGAAATAGTCTCTTATTTGTCGTAAACAAGAGTCATTAATACCACTCAAAGATAAAGGCTTTAATAGCCGGAACAATCTTATGACCAACAAGGCTCGATTTCTCGGGTAAGTAGTAAGAGACCACGTAGTCTGCTTGCATCTGATGGGCCAAATACTTTTGATAGTATGTTTTGCATAATCTTATCCAAAAAGGACCCCTTTCAAACGAATCTGGAGGTCCGAATTTGTGTGTTTTTTTTCTTTTTTTAACGATTTACAAAAATTGGTCTTGGTCGCCCCAATCAAAATGGTTTTAGATTTTCTTATACGCAAGATGTAAGCGACTCAACATTTAAAAAAGTGCAAAATATCCCACGATTGGCCTCCAAAACAATGATTTTTACTAACAGTACCTATTGAAATGCCCTGGGATTTTGTTATCGGATCGTTAGTAAATATTTATAAAGTTCGCCAACATTAACATTTTTGTTTTTTCCGGGGCATATTTCACACTTTTTTTCATCTCTGAAACTATCAACGCCAGATTAGAATTTTAAAGCACAGTTTATGTTCAGGATGTGAAAAAATCTGAAGCAGAAAAAACAATTCGTTTAAAAAATATTTAACTAAATTCGACGCAAATTTGGCACTGGCAACATGCAAATTTGTGAACTTGAATAATATTGTGCAAAAAATCCGAATCAAAAGATTTATACCATCAGATGTGAAGATATTACACGGTCTATAAAAAATATTCAGGTAAAATTACTTTCCGTTGACGAGCTTCTCCATAGTGCAAAACATCGATACTTCTCCGCAGGAATATGTTATTTATTTATTTATTTGCTTGTGTTCAATGGAATCCAAGAGCACGAACCCTGCCCAGTTTTGCTGGGCTTTATCAGATTTTACTGATATCGAATTTTAATGTTCGCATATTATACAAGCAGATTACTTCTGATAGAAACTCTGATATAACGAGCTATTCGATATAACCTGCGGTCTGGCAGATATCTGCGATTCCGATTTAAACAGCGAGATGATACTAATTGAAGTTAATTGGTGTGGTAATTCGCACCGGTTCCAGCGAGCTGTGCCAATGGCAGCAAATGCTACATGACCCGTGCTAAGCTCCTTGCTATGTGCCAGCCAATTATGTATGTCTTCGTAGTTGGGAATGATCTACTCTTCGCGTTACACCACGATGGTGATAAAATTGTGTCCATTCATGACTAAATGAATTTTTTGGAGGCGTGAGCTATACATGCTTCAAGCTACATCCTGTTTTTGATGGATATCTTCCAAGAATTCTGATATACGGGGTCTGTAAATTAAGAGATGAGACTGGCAACATACAGACAGGGGAACATGCGATCCGCTATCAGTACAAGTCTCGCTCGAGTCACTTGGTGACCCGCAGAGATTTGTTTTGTGGAACAGTCCTTCTATTGTGCTCTAAAAATGAGTGACATCAATTTCGAGCAACGGTGTGCTATCAGGTTTGGCTCTAGACTTGGGCACGGTGAAACGGAAACTCTTGCCAAACTTCAGCAAGCATACGGAGATAGTGTTTTGTCAAGAGCACAGGTGGTTCAAGGAATTTTCAGAAGCGAGAGTCGACTGAAAATGAATATCGTCAGAATCCGAGATATTGTGCGATCAGATCGTCTGTAGACTGCCAACTCGAAATTCATGTCACTCATTTTTAGAACACAATAGAAAAAACTGTTTCACAATCCCGGCGCCTTTAGTGTTGCTAGATCCAACACTACGTTGTCAGTCTCATCACTTAATCTATAGAACTCCTTCGTGAGCTAAATGGTTTTAAAACGTTGAGCGAGAAAGCTGTTTTTTGGTATTATTAGATCAAGTACAAGTTTATATTATTCGATGGGGCTTGTTGACTTTTGTTCACAGGTATGACGTCTACCAATACCAATTTCAAGCGCCTGAAGTCCGGCGCTAACTGATTAACATTAACCTGTAAGGTGAAGTTGAAAATATCGACAATAACTCTAGAGCAAAGGAAACACCGAAAACTCGCACCAAATACCTTGAATTTCCAAAAATGCCAAAAATTTATTCTGTAAGTGATTTGAGGCTGCACCCCTTTGTTGGTATCCTCCATACCTACAATCTACAATGTTAAGTCCAGCATGTACTGTCGTGGTTAATAAAAATTTATTAACCACGAAAGTACATTTTCGAAAACTACAAAAAGCCCGACTACAGCAACAGAAAACAACACATGTTTTAATTGTGTTATCAAGACGGATTCAAGGACACCTAAGATGTCAAAATCTATCAAGTCGTTTGGCCTGTAGAAATAGAAATTTCAGTTTCGTGAGCTAAAAACGTGGATTTGGCTTTGCTTTGACACTGCGAGTGACATCAGCTATATCAAAATTTCATAAAATCAAATGGCAGATTTTAAACTTCAACTTTCTATTCCACAGGCTATAGGCTTGATAGACTTTCAAACGCTAATAGCACCAGACTATCATGAATCTACGAAGGTAGTTCCAATTAAAATCAGATAGCCGTTTAGACTAATCCCGAATGGGTTCTAAACCAATTCGAAACAGTTAGCGATTCAGAACTGTGTACGCTCGGAATAAAACGGTTATTTTGGCGTAGAAAACAAACTAAAGCTTATTTCGACCATGCATCGTAATCCAAGAAAATAATCTTACGCTTGGCAACGCGACAAAATACTGCTCCGCGCCCTCCTCCACTGTGGTATGCTTTTGAGGCGCATTCTGTCTAACATACGTGTGACATGGTTCTGCACGTTTCTCTCTCTTTGTCTCTTACACATTGAAGGGAACCCCCAAAATCGTAAATACTGTGTGACATAGTTTGTACTAAACTAAATGTAGATTGCTAGAATAAATCATAGAGATATAATAATACATTTATATCATTGTCAAATAGCCAGAGACAACAAGTCAAAAGTTAAAAGGAAATGGTACAGCAAAAACAATACAATACAGATTATAAATACTTATCCTTTGGAAATGATTTCAACTGACTCTTGAAACTGTCTAATGTTGGTGCTTTTGGATATCTTCTTTTGAATTATCTATTATTTTACAACCCACCTAACTCAAAGATTTCTGATATGCTGCAATACGATGCCGAGGGGGTATCAGCAGATCTTTAGATCGAGTTTGACATTTGTGTTCTTATTTGTTACTTAATAGGTTCAATTGTTAAGGGTCGAAAATAATCCCTGCAAGATTCACGCCAATTAAGATTTGCAATGATTCTAATGACATATTTCTGGAGAAGAAAAACTCTATTTATCGATGAGCTGCATCCCCATCTTACAATGACATAGTTCAAGAGACAGTTAAATGGTGAATAGTATAGAGTAAGTAAAACTTGCTTACTACAGTGGTACGATAAAAATATTATACCATAAGCATTTTTACGTAATTTACGACACAGTAATTTTACATGTGGCTCCCAAGTTAGATGACAATCAATGGTAATACCCAACAACAGAAAGAGACATTCAAATTGTTGAAGCGTTATTAAAAGTAATTAAATCTCGGTTGTCTCTTAGTGAAAATTTCATTGAGTTTTGTCTGTATTTAGCATAACGCCATTATTTATCGAACATTTTTGTTAGTTGTTAGTATCATCCGCATATGATATAATTTTACAACTTGAAATTGCAATCGACAGATGATCATTCGCATATAGAACACCTGCCTCGATAACCGTTACATCGCTACTTGAATAATTAACACGGACATATTGCTTTCTCCTTTGAAAGTATGATTGAAAAATTGTAATGACAATCCCCGGACTCCATATCAGCACAACTTATAAAGCAACAAATAACTATATCTAAGGGCTTACGAACTGCATGCAAAAATCTGAAAATAGTAAACTTTACCCTTTTTTCCATTGCTTGATCACCTCTAGAATTCATAGTATGTTCATCCGGACACTTTAAGGAATAGCTACATCAGTCTTACTAAGCTACATGAATTATTTGGTGCGATTTCCTTAATTCTATTAGTGGCGATAATCACTTTTGTCTTTGGTTGAGCTCGGAGAATTCCACTATTTACGCCTCTGGTAGTACTGAATATACTGTTCATACCGGGTGTAACAAACGTAACTCGTATTTTTTCAAGTAATGTGATTTTTATAAAGATCATGGAGTTATCCATACTAGCTTTAAACAAGGAGTTCGATAATGACTTTAAATTTGACCTCGAGGTTCATTTTCAAGGTGAGCATGTAAAGTCCCCTTTTTAACTCTGACAACCCAAAGAACAAAAAATAATCGCGCGGCAAGTGTGACCTATAGGTACGCGATCCATCGGCTGAAAATATTTTTCTATTTTGAGTATGTGCGGGGAAATCTATGATGAGTCAAATAAGCCTGATAGGTACGTATAATTAGCGGAGATGGAAGTGTATTAATATACTAAGATCAAAAAAAATGCGGTGCAGGCTCCCCCATACCACTACAACTCCCTAACCCCAATTTTTTACCCCTAAAAATTTTTCACAAGTGATCAGATGTTTGGGTGATTTAATTTTTTTTTATATTTGGCATTTGTCTGCACCCCCACCGGATTAATTTTCAAAATTCATGGAGCTCTTTCGTGCAGTAACCCTGTTTAAATCCCTGCAGTACTTTTCAAGTTATATACTAACCAACGATTTGCGGACAGACCAATAGACGGACCGACAGAAATGAGTGACATGTAACATCCAAAAAGATAATATCTTATTTTCAAAACGTTTCCCAGTTACAATACTAAATTAATATTGACGTTTATTTTCAGCTGAGGTGTCATGTTTCCAGAACATCATCGTTTAGCTATAGTTATGCAGAGTGTAATGAATCCTCACTATTGTATTGGGGCTAATCTGTCTGTTGCCTATAGGCACAATGCTCTTATCTAAGTCAAGAAATATTTCCTATGGCATATTGTAGAGACCTGCAACGAGGACAGGTCTCATTCTGGAAGGTTTCTAAAGGATTTGTTTGATTGTATTCTTCTTGCATCCAAGCAATCGACTGCATGTTTTGGGATACGTTGTATATGAAGTGACATGCTTGTAAAATCTGGTAAAAACTCGACTGCAATTTTGAAACAACCAACTGACTTGTAGTAAACCAGGCAGTGAGCAACCCTCGTGCACGGATGTTTCGCACAATTGCCGTCTGGCCCGATGTCGTCTATTAATTTGTTGGGCTGCATTTACCGGAGCTCCATTTTAATTGGATTCGAAATCTTTTAGGTATGCATGCATCAAGAGTGCGCTGGCTGCCGAAGCCAAAGTTGCCTCTGTTGATTACGGCATGTTCTCCAATCCAAGTAACGATCGAGTGATTTAGTTGAACAGAGACAACCATTAATTTAATTTACCTAATGAACAGCTGGGTATGGTATTTGTTTAGCGTTTATGGTTTCACTCGCGTGAGAACCTTTTCTTACTTCACAAAGGACTGATTCTGCTCATTTCATTTTCAGTTCATGTTCTGCATATAGAAACACATCAGACGCATTTAAGGACATCAGTACTGTAGTTTTTACTACAGCAGAGCTTTTTTAGGCAGGTCAAGCTTAAATACGTTGCATCCTTAGTTTCATCTGTTCCAGTAAAAGTGACGTAATTGACAAGGGCGGTAGTAGCCAAGTCGAGCTTGTGGTGCATTTGAATGAGGTGTGTTGAGCGACTAAATTTTTTTTGAGTGACAACAGTTCATAGAGTGAAATAGGGTCCTTCTCACATAACTCCAGGATGATCGAGCTCTGAACTAGTCACCCATCCAGATTCACCTCTAATTTGACTTTGCTATTCCTACGCCAGCTTACCTAACCGGCGTTACCCAACCTTAATGTCTAGTCGCATCCATTGACGATCTCCAAGATAAATTTTGTGTATATAATCTGCTGATTTGCATACATTAACATATGATGGACATTTCATAGGATATAAAACCCTGGACTATACGCCGCTTTCATCCCACATCCTTTCCACTGACCGCTGCGCCGTCTCACAAATTAGCTTCTGAACAATTTGGGTAAATTATCTAGAACGTTTCACATTCCCTCTTCCGTTTACCGCCACTACCTAATTGATAGATAAAGAGAGAAACAGTGGGAGAACGGTTTTAAAATTTTGGGTGGATTTTGTGTGTATTATTCATGATTTTCGTATCAGGAAAGCAAATGCCGTCGTTATGTGTGCAGTAAAAGGGAGAGCCATAGTAAAACTAAATTATTTATTCAATTCATTTCATTTATTCGGATTTAATTATTCGATCAACGCGTCATTTTAACAATTTTAAAATTTTTTGAGTTTAGCGTTACTTTTGAAGAGAGCAAATCAAATTTTCCTATTGCTTACTCAACCAACTGTTGCTCTCATTTTACCTTTTGAAGCAAGACATTTTTCAGCAATTTTCAGAATTTACTATTCACTAGTCTAGTTCACAAGTTGATTCTGAGTCAGCGTTAAGCAATCCTGCCTGATGATTTATGGATTTTCTAGAGCACAGTATGTTCATGTGTGAATCGGTGCTATAAATGATTGATCTTCGAAAAGTGCCTGCATCCATATCTAACATTTTTTTTCAAAGCTGTCGGTCTTTTTTGCATTTTGTGAGCATCCCTCTGCAGAGCTTGGTTTTCTTCGTGTAGTCGTAGGATCTCTTGAATGACTACTTATAATTCGAAGTAATGCCTACCTAGCAAATCGTGATATGCAGCTTGTACACTACAGGGTCCATCTTCAACTAACTAATAATTCGCCTTCAGCATCCTTCTAAGGCATTTTTCCTATACGAAAGTCTGGAAAATTGCTCTCCTGGGATCTCGTATTATATTCTGATATTCTTCTTCAGCGGGTCGAGCATTTCCATTGCGCAATCCATATATGGCATGCATTTTTGAATATTCTTAGGATGAGTACGGCATCTTGCATCAAAATCGCAAAAGTATAATCAAACTAGGTAATATGGCACAGCTTTCGTTACCTTTTTATCACCCAAAGTAATGTCAAGGTCGCTATCCTTTATATTGATTAGCGCCGCTATTCATTTGAATTTGAGTATTTTTTGTCTCTTAATCGTTTCCTGATTTTATTCGGATTGAAAAGGACTGAAAAATGACAGGATTATGTTCACAAAATGAAAATTTTAAAGATTGAGGGTACCTTCCCCATTTTGTCTATTCTGTGCAGACTTCAGAATATTTGATTATATGAGATACATTTTAGGAACCTATGATATCCAAAATAATTTCCTAGCTGTGGGGTGTTTATCTTAGCACTATTTTTTTCTACAGGCTTACTTGAATATGCTGCAATGTTTTTGACAACAGACAAAATTCTGCATAAGCCGATTGCCATACCTATATTATTCGAACTAATTTTTCAGTGATAGTTTCTTCTCAACGAAACATTACTTGAAAATATACTTATTCTGTAGAGCTGACTGAGAATTACCAAAAGATAATTTTAGAAAAAAGGTTACAGTCTCAACAACAGTAGCGATTTTCTAGAAATGCTTCAAAATAATGATAAGTCAAAAACTGTAATATAATCGGAAAAGGGCATATATAGTTTAACTTATTGGAAATCACCTCATTTCATTTAATCTATGACTTTTGATAAACCCTGGGTGGCCCATCCATGTGTGGAGGGAATGTTTCTCACAAAAAAATACATTTTGAGAAAACCTGTTTATGGAAAGTTATACATGACATTTGAGGGCACAATTATAAACTATTGGCCATTATACAGGGTGTCTCAATTTTGACCTACATATCAAAGTTGTGATTAATTTATCAAATGGAATGGCTCAAACTTTATTGCATATTTGGATAAACCAATTCAAAAGAAGAAAATTGATATAACATACTATGGGGTTTTGGTAATTAGCTACCGAGATGTTTTGTCTAGAAAACCTCCCACTTCGTCAACTCCTCATTCCGCCATTTTGAAATTTGGAATGCTGAATTTTGTATCAAAAAAACTTACACACCTCAGCTCTTATCTGATTTGTTACTTTTTCGACTTTTAATTTTTGCTCATACAGGGTGATCAAAAACGCTAATTGTAGTTTTTCTCAAAAACTTCAAATGCATCACCCTGTATATTTGTGCAAGTTTGGATTCAATTTTTATAAGCTTTTTTTGACACTAGACACATAAGGGTTTGTATTATATATATATATATATATATTTATATAAATTGTTGATTAGCTACAAACTGTCAAAATTAGCTTTGTGAGCATTAAAATGAAAGCCCAAAGAAATAGTTTCCTAGCATCTCGCATTTATAAGTAATGGTACCCTAATATGCGACATCCAAGGCCGGAAACGTTTTTCACACTGCGAGAACGTTTTGAATCAAGTGGAGCTGTAGAATATAGTGAAAAATGTATAAATAATCCAAGTGTCACCAATGAGGCAAATCAGTTGGAGGTTCTATTAAAGTTCCAAGAAAATCCCTATTTAAGTGCACGGCAATTGGAGCAGAAACTGATATACCTATGCAGAACTTCTGTTCAAAGGATTATTCGCAAGCATAGGTACAATCCATATAATAATAATAATAATAATAAAGGGTCTTTATTGCACTAAACATTTAGTACATTACGATCACCTATATCACCTATGCATCAAGGCCTTCGTCTTCAGGATTTCGTAGCTTGACTGGAGCGCAGTAGAATAATGCTAAATAAAGTGAGGGAAGACATTACTTTCCTGGATAAGGTTCTATTTAGCGATGCGGCAACTTTTAACAGCATAGGTTTTATCAAAAGGTATAACATGCACTATTATGCGACGGAAAACCCTTACTGGGTTAGGCAAATAGATTTCCAAAATAAATGGAGCTTGAATGTTTGGGGAGGAGTTATTGGCAGACAAGTTATCGGGCCTTTCTTTTTTGACAATAGATTATCAGGTACAGAATTCTTGAATTTTTTGACCGAGCATTTACGTTTGCTTTTGGAGGATGTCAACCTGCAAACTCGGATTCATATGTACTTCCAACATGACGACGCACCTGCGCATTATCATAACCGTGTGCGTAACTATTTGGACACCTGGAGTAACAATCGTTGGGTCGGTCGTGATGGGCCTATATCTTGACCTCCTAGATCACCAGATATGATACCGATGGACTTCTTTCTATGGGGCTATGGCAAGAGGCTTATATATATCCACAATCTACCCCGAAAAATATGATGGAAAGGATTAAGGATGCTTTTCTGAACATATGCTGAGGGATGTGCAACGGTCATTTATCCAATAACTTCGGCTATGTATTCAACATGGTGGAGATATTTTCGAGCAGTTTTTGTAGATTAGATCTTGAGTAGTGATAGTTGTTTGTTTATGTTGTTGTTATAGTTGTTTTACTCTATTACGCTTGAAGCTGATTTATACTGTTCTGACTGTTACTATTTTTTACCTCAAATCTGTACTCTTAGTGGCAATATGGAACCAGCCCACTGTTTGTCTTTTGTTTCGATGGATGATGTGATTTATTTACTTAATTTTGGTGTGTTGTTCTATTAAAAGCTTAACGACTCAAAATCTAGTGATTTTAACTGAATCAAACCTTATACCAAAAAGAGCTTGTAAGAAGTTGAATCCAAACTTGCACAAATATACGGGATACATTTGAAATTTTTGAGAAAGTACAATTTGCGTTTTTTACCACCCTGTATGAGCAAAAGTGAAAATCCCAAAAATTAATAAATAAGATAAAAACTAAGGTGCGTAATTTTTTTTTGGTACAAAATTCAGCACTCCAATTTTCAAAATGGCGGATTGAGGGGTTGCCGAAGTGGTCGGTTTTTCTGGACAAAACACCTAACATCTCAGTAATCTTCTTCTTTTGAATTGGTTTATCCAAATATGTAATACCATTTGAGGCATTCCATTTAAAAAATCACAACTTTGATATGTAGTTCAAAATTGGGACACCCTGTATAATTGCCAATATTCTAGAAATAGGTCCATTTGAGGATAGCTCTTTCACCATCCTATTATATAATGGAATGATATAAGCCCCCATCTATCCGCAGGTTGAGTTTTTAGTGTGTAATCGGTTAAAAGCTCAGTCATTTTGAACGATATTTAAAACAGTAACAGTATAGGCTTACTATACACTCCTTACTTCGAAAATACGCTGCTCTCTACAATCTAATTTGTAGCTCTTTGTCAGCATATATGGAATACTCTGTGTAATTTAGTATATACTGAAATACCTGTTCAAAGAAAGAATTTGATGTAGCACACCATATGATTGGGATCACTCCTTCTGAAGATACCGGACATTGTGTCCGAAGAAAACACTCAACTTTGGCAGCTTGTAAGTCAGTTACTTTTGCAGATATAGTAGCAAATTTTTTGTCAAAATGAGTTTCATGTCCTATAGTTCCTCGCTGAATGTTTATTAAAAAATTTCAATTGGTAGAAACTGGACAGTTTTACGGTTCAGGGTTATCCTTTTGTGAGATTTATTTTGGTATATAATACTATTCTGAAGGGCTGACTTACTTAATTTTTGGGCTACTTGCAGTTTCACAGAAATTACAATTCTAAATAAATACCACATTATTCCTGGAAGCAAATGGGAATTAACATAAATGACTGCTTCTATCCATCCGCTATAAATTCTTCGCTTCCAAAAATTATAAGATATCCATTTATTTTGATTTTATACAGAAAAAGCTGGTATAAAAGATAACCCTAAATATGCAGGGTGCAGGGTGATCATTTAAATGTTTCGAGAAAAAGTACACCCAACTAGCAAAGTAGTGGTATAAGCTTTTGGTAAAAGAACCGTTCAGCCATAAAAGCTCTCTATTGTTGTTGCCTGAACACAAAAATGCTGGCTTAATGTGGTGTGGAATGCAGATTTGCTTTCTGCAACATATTTGCTCTAAAATGAAGAGTTTAAAATATTCTTGTAGCATAGTTATACAACACCTTATAGGGCAAATTTTAACTGTTGCATAAACGTTTATACAACTATTTTATACGGCATATTTGCACGTTAGTCAAAATGGTTGTGTTGTGGCATCCATGGTAACGTTTATAAAACAAACCCGAGCCTTGTTGTTTGGCTGTGAAATTTACTACTTTAGCCAAAAAATTGCTCCCAACGGAAGCACTTATACAACTGTTGTTTAGTAACTGTTAAAGGCTGTACACGTGCTAAATATGTTGGTAAACAACTTCACCATAACCTAACTTTCTGCTGTCATATTTTTGTAAAATGCTAAAATGCCATAATCAATGTTTTAAGACAAACAACGCATGCATATTGGTTCAAAATGTTTTATAAACTGTTCAAACAGAATATATAGATCTGGTACAAATTCTGGGTTTGTCAAATTGTTGTATAACACCTGCAGGCAAGACCACAATATTCTAATAACCTAAAGACAACATGGACGATGCCATGATTGTACACAACCACCCGCCATATTGGGCAAATGTTTATTCCTCTATTTAATATTAAATAATTTCAGTTCGAAATTACAGATATAAAGTGACATTAGTGTAATTGTGTCTAAATATAGGATTTGTGGAAGATGTAACGCAGATAAGATCAGTTTTGCATCTTAAAAATCTAGACATACTTTTGATCATTGTCAAAATATGAATAAAATACGAAGCCCGTAGAAATTGGGTATCTAATTTGCACGATAATCACAATAAAATTTGGTGCGCAATTAATTCAATAGCCCTATTTCACAGTGTAGAAGTTTATCATATACCTGTGTATGAAATTCACAATGGCCGATATGTAAGTAAACAAGATAACTGTAATGAGTTAGTTATATATTCTTCACTTCGTCTATACAATACATAAGAAATAGTTTGGTTGCAATAAAGTAGGATCACGTAACAGAATAGTTGTATAGTTGACAAAAACTGAATGTTGCACTGACGCAAATGTCCTATAGCGGCTGCAAGAGGCTTACACTTTTGTTTTATAACTGTTACCTGCAGCCCTTATTTAACCTCATAAATGACTGAAGTGTCCTATTAGGTGTGCCCATTCCGCTTGTATAGCTGTTCTAAGAGGGTTTTGCCAATGTTCTTACAGTATACAATGCTGTTTAAGGAATTCTGTATAATCATTCTTGCAACTCTAATAGGAGTGATAATTGTTAGTTGGGCATTGTGCATTTATCGTCTAATCGTGCAACTGTGAGATATAAGGTTCGTTATGAAGGAAATTCTGCTATCTGTGCAAGTGACTGACTTACAAGCCAGCAGTGTCTTTTCAGAACAAAATATCCCATAGTTCCAGAAGCAGCAATTCAAAGAAATAATACAAAACCTGCTATATCCAAGCTTCTTCTGAAACACCCTTTCAGAATATAAATTGGTATGCTCATCTTCAAAAAATGCATTTTTTTGTTGATAAATAGTGACAAATTGATACTTACATCTATTTGTCTATAATTTTTGTAAATAACTGTTTCAAATATACTTTATAATAAAAAGGTCATCAACCGATTTTACAGAAAATAATCACCCTGTTACTTTCATACAAATAAGTTAGGTGTTATTCGTATAATAAATATTCCCTGCCAATAGGAAAATGAGTGTAATTAATGTATTGGTACTTACTCACGATTTGTTGCGGGTCACTTTTCGTTACTTACCTGAAAACAAGAATTGCTTTTAGTATATGAAAAATAAATATGTCCAAGATGATAAATACAATCAGAATTGATGAATAGTTACGTAACAAACTATTTGGACAATAGACAAATGGGGATATCCAACAAAATCCATAAAGGTAAATTTAACTCCAGCTAATACCGATTACGGTTTGCCGCTGCCTCCAATTTTCAAACACCTCTTTCGAAAGAGGTGAAAGTGCTACGATTTTAAATATGTGACATCCTTAAAACAAAAAATACCTTTGAATGAAAAAAATACTTTTGGTATTTTCCCACGACTTATTTGAACTCTTTTCTTCTATCATGTTTCTTCACTGCTTAGGATGTGGCATCATGCATATCGTGGATATCACGGTGGAATCAATAGAATGCGTTATCACTATATTTCCTGTTGATGGACATTTTTTTTGCGACGAGGGCATCAGACAGAAAAATTATAGAATTAAATTGTTTCTATAGCAATCGAATTTCAAGATAAGTTATGTAATAAGAGGATCCATCGTTAACCATTTCGTGATGCTTGTTTACTTTTGGTAAGTTTTATTAGGGAGATGGTATAGAGGAAAATAGTGCGCAAATGTAATCGCAATCATCCCCTTTGAAGTTAAATTTGTAGGTGTCAATAAAAAGCGTGTAGAAGTATCTTTATAACCTATTTGGCATGAAATAGGAACTGAGAAGCAAGTAATGAGTATATCACCAAGGTGTGGGAGACACGTGTTTGTGTCTAGTGCCCTACTGAATTACATATTACAGTGATCATTATCACCTATCCTGGTTGAGCAAGAGCTTATTGATTTTTCAATGGAAGGGACATCTTAACGCCACCTGTTGGATTTTCATTCGACTTCAACTAACTCCAGAGGCGTAGCCTGGAGTCATCCAGCAATTTACTTTTAAGTAACTTAAAAATTCGTAGACTAAGCTGCCTCCCAAGTCCTGGACTTTCTTCTATATACTAAAAGGGGATTCGAAAATAGTACAATTTTGGTTTCCCCTCTTCTGGAAGCTTCTGCAGGTATACCCTATATGAGTAACAATTGATTAGTTCCTCTTCGCTACTTCTCTCCTAATCTGAGCGCTTTTAGTAGTGTTTATTTCACCACGAATAATTTGAAATAGTATCAGCACAGTCGAACAATTATTGAATGTTAGTCCAGCTCAACGCAAAGGTGCCTGAAAAAGTAGGTACGTCATGTCATCTTGGATTAACTTACATTGTATGTTTTGACTCGTTAGGTTAAAATGGGACAATTACCGACACGGTTATTATGCCAAAAACCTATAAACCGTCAAAAAAAAAAAAAAAACTATACAATGTCATCTTGCAGACTTGGTAGTTTTTAGGGTAGTCTGTAGTTTTGTTCTCAAAATCATTACTGGATATGCTGCCAATGGAGTATATCTATTAGGTGTGCCCGACGGGTTATTGATATGTTGTCCATTCTAAAGACAGATTGCGGTTAAAGTCACGATTTTTTACATTTATTGTGTTTTCAAAAACTTTGAGGAAAACTACGGGAAATCACCACCGCGCCCGCGTTGTTTATTTTTAAGGTTAGCATGTGTATGACAGTGTACAGTGAATATAATTATTTTTTATCTCTCAAATTTTTGAAATACACCAAATTCGCATATGTATTTTCAGAACGGATAAGAAAAACTGGATGTGCAACTTATTCCTAGCCTTGAATCTCACGTAAGTGTATTTGAGACAAGAATCCAATGGAATTATCATCAACACATATTATTAGCACACAAATCCTCATTATGCACCTATGCATTGCCGTTACCTTCAGTAATACCATCTCTGAAGCAGATTTTACATCATATCGGAGCCAAATATTGGTAACTGAAGCCTCATGACGTTTAGGCAACACGTACAGCTACAAAACGAGCTCACAAAGTGACCATCAGCTAGTGCTGAGTTAACAACTTGTAGACAAACCGACATAATGTCACAAAAATAGTTATTTATTATAAAAAGGAAAAAGGTCTAGATTTTAGCTTGAGGTTCGACGCGAAACGGAGGGAGACAAAAAACCCAAAGCTAAAATCTAGTATTTTTCCAGTGTATAATATAAATTTTTTTCTGTGACGGGAAAAACGACGATTTATTATTGAAAAATGATATTATTACAATATTTAAGTCAGAAAATTATCGATGAGAAATTCGAATTTTAAAATTAATAGGCTATGTTGTACTTATAGCAACAATTAGACCTGCGTTGCTAAGGAAACTTTTAAAGTAATCAAATAGCTGCCTATTTAATTTTGTGATTTGATTTAAAAATTGTGAATTTAGTGGTTGCTTAGAAGTTATTTTTAATACTACATAGTAAAAAATATCTGATTCCGCTTTCTTTGATTCCACCGGAATTAGTAGAAGTAGCCAAAGTGGCGTAACAAAAACTATTGCCAGCTAAATCACGGAAAATTTCCGAAACCGCGTATTCAAGAAGAATGGAAGATGAAAAAACATTCAGTTCGTCGGAGACGGTGTTATTGGCTCATTTTTCTGAATTGGCACAACAACAGAAGCAGTGTGGTCGAATTATTCAATGATGAAAAGTATGTCATGATCCAATAATAATATAGACATGTCAAAATATTTGAAACTAATTACATTTAGGAAACAAAATGGGAAGGTTACAAGCCCAAGAAAGCTGCGATTTTTACGAGTACACAAATTAGTGATTGGAAGGTTGTTGTTGTATTTGGGATTGCAGGAGCTTGTGAAATCAGCCAGGTAACATTAGATGATATTGGAGATTGATTCGGGAACTTTATTAATCGTAAAACTTACGGAAACAAAGAAGGAAGTAAACAAGAGATTTGTAGTCAGAGTTCTTCGTCCAGCAGCAGTAGCACAGGATCCCCGCCTGTTTTACTCATATCACAATGGAAGATGTATCAATCAGGTTGTGGATAAAAACCAGCTTTATAAGGTTCAGGAAACGGTGACTAATTTTCTTCAACTTGAAAATGAACTCATATACAGGTCATTCATTTCGAAGGTCGTCTGCTACACTTTTAGTTGAATCTGGGGGAGACTCGATGATACTAAAGAAACATGGCGCTTGCTGAAGGGTGTATTGATGAATCGGTAGCACACAGGACGGAAATATCTATTGAAGTGCTTAGAACGTGTGGCTGTGCTGAAATGACACCGGATTTGCGACAAACTACATCAACGGGGGTTGTGATGGCAGAAAAATATATCATTGCAACAGAAAAAAATCGACTGTTGTACCGAATAGTTTAAGGAACGTGTCATTCATGCAACTTACATTTAATAATTGTACTTTTGATATAAAGGAAATGTAACTTTACGTGTTTATACAATATCCGGGAAAGAAGTACTTATTTTTTTCCTGGAGAAAAAAGTAATTTCATAAAAAGTGATATTTTGTTACCTGTCAACAGAGATAAAAAAAACACTCTTGAGAAAGGACAACACATAAACAACACGTCGGGCACAGCTAATAGCGTCATTGGCAGCATATTCAGTAATGATTTTCTTACACAGCGAATATTACTAATTTTATACACATGGAGACCAATATATTATCAGCCAGATCCGACATTGCTATTCAACCAACTTTCTTCTCAAAGATGAAAACTACAGACTTCTCGGCTTCAGAAAACATATGCAACCAACAATGCGTGTAGTTAAGTTATTCCTCCATATATGGACGCTCTCAATGATCCTAGCTACCTATTCTGCAAGATGACAGGTATGTTTTGACGTTTTAAAGGTTTTTTACATAATATCCGTGCCGCTACATCATGTTATATACGCTCGGTGACTGTAACCAAGTTGCTCGATCGATTAAAAGAACCTCTGTATATTTAAATAGATATGGCAAAGCATTATGAACTACTATTTATTATTCAGTACCTTTAGTAACATTCTTATAACGTCGTACCTGTAAGTATGTGTCGGGACGCCTCTGTTCACTGGATGTAGTATTGATTTTCCAGAAGTGATAAATTTGAATTTTGTCTAGCGCCATCTCTCACTGAAGTGCTAAAGCTGAAGCTATACTGGCTCGAGCTAAAATGTCTGTTACCAGGGAAAATAGAATGCCTCTGTGCTCTCTTTCCAAGAAATCAGTTTCCACCGCAATATGGCTCTAGGGTCTGGGTCATGCATGTATTATGGAAAAATCACACAACCAGAGGTATAAGATAGAAAATTACAGGTTATATGCGGATTGTTAGAGAAAGTTGTCAAAAAATATGGGCAGCTTCGGCATGCTGCAGCATGAAAAATAGTTTATATAAACATGGATGCGTGATTTTGCCATTTCCGAACCTTGTGCACTTAAAACTTGAACGCCACCGATTTTTGCAAAGAATAAATGCAGTTTTCTCGAATCCATAAGGACTCTGCTTGAAAGTGTCTCGATGTTTTTCATTACGTTCGTTAAAAAAATTTCGTCAATTAGGTTGATTCTGCACTTTCCACACAACAGACAGACCGACAGACCGTCAGACGGACCGATGAACAGGCCGACACTTAGACAGGTCGACCGTCAAGCATACTAACTGAAATGCGTAACAGCGCGATCAGTAGTTTTCAAATACGATCAATAGTACTGGTTAATGAATTGACCTACTTGGCAAAAAAATCCAAAAGTTTGGCATTAAGCTATTCCTGCATATTTCTTGTACCTAAGTTGCGTACCGTTTTTTTTTTTTTGAAAAACACCAAGTGTTAATGGCAAGAAGGTCTCGGATATAAATGTTGTAGAACACAGTTTTTTGTACGTGTGAATGTGACCTTTGGTGACACATCTGCGTATACCAAAACTTGTAAGGGGATGAATGACTATTTGGAGGAAAACTTGTAAAAAGGAATGCTGGACGAGAACACAAGCAAAAAAGTAGCGCGTCAATTTTTATTCGCGAAAAATAAGGTTAGGAGTTATTTTGTATTTTCTCCATTATGTCATTTCATCGCTCAGGTAATGAGCGTTGGCTCATTTTTTAGCCCTAAGATACAGAATAAAGTTTCAAACAACAAAATTGAATAAATAATCTAGTTATTGCAATAAAACCGATAAAAATTATACAATTCACTATTTGTCTCTAGATTACTCCTATCCGTACGACACTGTCCCCTAGTCCAGTGATAAATATGTATTCTTAGATGTTTCAAAAGGACGTTACATTCCACAACAAAAAATATGTCAGGTTTTTGTTTTTACTGTAGGTTTTTGATTAAAATCCTTTTTTCTAAAAATCTATTTTGCAGCTCAAAGAGATCCTACTGTTCTTGCCTGATGCCCATTTTGTAATGGAGATGTCGCACTTTCATGATAATAAACAGAATAGTTTCACTACAGTTAAAGTAAGCGCGTTGATAAATTATGCTGTTTTAGTAATTATAGATACTGAATGGAGGTAAATACTATGCAGCTCCCACTCATAATGCGAGAGCTCGTTTGTTCGAATACTATTTATGGTAGGAAGTTTGTTTCTGTTGCCTGTAAAAACTGCCATGTCCCATTTCACTGTATCTCTAATTATCCTTTGAAATCAACTGCACACCAGGCGTGGATCATTTATATTTTAGGCCGGCTTGTCTCCGTTTAAATGGAATCCCTTGTTTGTCGGATCGATCGAAAAAATTCCAAATGGAATTTGAGCCCTCCCCGAGCTGATAACATCGTCCAATAGAATGTAATTAATGCAGAACCAAAAAATTGGAGTGCAACTCCCTTGAAACGAATTTTTTTTTAAAGCTGAAGTTATTCATCACCACTGTGACGTCCATAGTAGTTCGATCTACCGATGGGTGACCACTTATTTTTAGAGAGAATGTGGTGAACAAATGTACAGGGTGTTTAACAAATGACTTTCCATGCTAAATAGGCGACTTCCATTATTCGAAAAATCCGAGAATCAGGAACTAGGCTTATGTTAAATGACACAGTGATAAGGAATAAGTAGCAACCGTGCCATTAAATGTCTCTAAATGATAAACACCTGGCTTCACAAACTGTCTATTGTAATGGGTGATTTTTTTGCTAGTATCTTGATCATAGAATGTGTAAATATTAGATCACCTACTAGCTGTTTTTGTGATGTTAAAGATTATGTGTTGTCGCAAAATTTTGATATCATCGGATTCACCGAAACGTGGCTCAAACCACACATCATTGATAATGATATCCATGTTCCAGGATTTCAGTTGTTTAAATGTGACAGGAAAGATAGGAGAGGCGGTGGAGTCGCTCTCTATGTGAGAAAAGGACTGCATTGCTTCCAAGTATCTGATTTTAACTTTGCAACACAAGAGGGCCTTGAACAGCTTTGGGTTAGGGTTAAAATAAACAAAAAAGCATTTGCTGTGGGTATTGTGTACAAACCTCCCAATGTTGATTATACAGCTTTGACAGGCCTGGAAGACTCACTACTTACTGTTTTCACATCATCTGATCATATAGTATGCATGGGTGATCTAAATATAAATGTTTTGAATAAACAAGGCCTGGACTATTCATTCATGTCAACAATTTTGGAGGATTTCAATTTGAATCAAATAGTAAGTCAGGAAACAAGAGTAACAGATAACAGCAGAAGTCTGATAGATGTGGTATTCGTAGATACAAAATTAAACATCACAAAAACCGGAGCTGGAAATCTACCTTTCACGGATTATTATTTGGTATACTTTTGTACATATTATCCAGCCAGCTTCTACAGACAAACATATATACGTATCCGCGATTTAAGGAATTTAGATACCAACTTACTTGCTGAGGTAGCTTCATCAATGTACTGGTTAGGAGTTATCAACTTCGAAGATCTTGAATCCAAGCTAAGCTACTTGTATGATTTGATCAATATTTTGCTAGACATACGCGCGCCCATCAAAACAGTAAAAGTAACAAAGCCACGCTATCCTTGGATCACCCAAAACATTAAGTTCATGATGAGATTGAGAAACAATGCATATATGAAATGTAAAAAAGGGGTAAAGGATGCTCTTTCTGCAGATTTGATCAATGTCAAATGGGTTTATTATAAACAACTCAGAAATTTTGTAACAGCTTCCATAAGAAGAGAAAAAAAAGCCTATATAACGTAGAACTGCAGCTTAAAGAAGGTAGAAGTTCCCGTGATTAGTGGCGAACCATCAAACAACTAGGTGTACATAATCTTGTTAAAGATACTTTAGAATGCACATTGCAACCTGATTTAGTGAACAAATATTTCCTAAATTCCATTCCAGATAATTGTGTGGATACCAGTATTATTCATCATTACAATAGCAATGTTTTGCCATCTATAGACAACCTGTTTCAGTTAAAACCGGTCACGGAGGATAAAATATTACAGATTTTCAATAAAATAAAATCTCGGGCGGTTGGACTAGATGGTTTGAATATAAATATGTTAGCTCTAGTGTTTCCTTTCTGTTCTAAAGCGATTACTCATATAATTAACTATTCGCTTGAAAAAGGGTTAGTTCCTAAAATTTGGAAAGCCGCATGCGTTAGGCCTCTAGCTAAAATTGATGCTCCTGAAGGAAACTATTAGAAAAAATTGTGTAAGATACTTCCATCTACGCAGTCGGGGTTTCGAAAAAACCACAGCACCGTAACAACTCTGCTCGATGTCTGTGGCGACTTCATAGGGGCAATAGATAATTCTAAAGTTACTACTGCTGTCATGATGGATCTAAGTAAGGCCTTTGATTGCCTCAACCATGAACTACTTTTTGCAAAATTTCATTATCTTGGCTTCTCCGATAGTTCGATTAATTGGTTTCGCAGTTATTTTCATGAACGCATTCAGCAGGTAAAAATCGGTGACATCTTATCACAGGAGGGTACTATTTCCAAAGGTATACCACAGGGGTCTATTCTTGGACCTATTCTGTTCTCTCTTTATGTAGCGGACTTAGATAAAGTCACTAAATACTGCAAATTACATACCTACGCCGATGATACACAGATTTATCTATCTTACAACCCTGCTATGTACATTGAAGCGAATGAGATGCTGTCTGAGGATTCAAATAGTATATGTGTATGGTATAACAAACATGGCTTATGTATTAACCCTAGAAAGTCGGCTATCATAACTATTAAATCTAAATTCAGCAAATTCAATAGTGAATTAATAAAGCTGTGTATTGGAGGTGATGAAGTTTGCCACAAGACATCGGTTCGCAACTTGGGCATCACATTTGATGAGAACCTGTGCTTCCATGATCATATCACCAAAGCTGTTGAGGGTTCCTATGCTAAGTTGAAGTCAATTTATAGCTATAAAAATGTATTGTCCAAGCAGACCAAGATTAAGCTGTGTGACTCCCTTATCCTAAGTAAACTTGAATACGGGGACCTTGTATATGGTCCATGTCTAATACAGAGCGAGGCATACAGACTTCAAAAAGTGCAAAACAGCTGCATAAGATTCAGTTTAGGTATTCAAAGGCGGGAGAGGGTATCTGATCATATTAAAAATATTCAATGGCTTACTATGCGACAAAGGTGGATACTGCATCTATTATCATTGGTCCACAGTATTATGATAAATAAAATGCCTCCTTATTTGAAGAACAAGCTTACCATGAGATGTGATCATCACTCAGCGAACCTGCGTTTTGTAGGATATATACTCTTGACTTGCCTCGGCACCGAACAACCCAATTCAGAAAGAGCTTTTCATATGTGGCGCCCGATTTCTACAATAAAGTACCTCAAGCTTTGAAAACTCTATCTGTGTCCAGCTTTAAAAGGAAAGTTAGGCTCTTTGTCTTTGATGACATGTAGCATGTATTTTTTTTGATTTCATGTAGCATGTATTTTTATGTAATTTTATTTTTATATTTGTTTATTTGTGCATGTTTTCTCACTCGTCACTTTTCATTTGTATGTGTTTTGCTTACATATTTGTTACTGTTTACTTTTAATTTTTAAATCTTCCGCCATATACCTAATATTTTATTTTTTTTAAAGTTACTTCTAATCACGGTTCTTGATTCTGCTACGTACTCTGTTGATGCACGTTTCTCTTTTGGTCTTTTGGTCATTATACCATGCCACGATTCTGTAAAAAAAAATTTTTTTCTGCTTTAAATGTTATTATCTTCAATGTATTTTTGTAGTATTTGCATGTACTTGAATTTTTTTTTTTTAGCCCTGGTTGGTTCTGAAAAAGAGCTTGTGCTGATGTAACCCGCCATGTAAAATAAAGGCCATTTATTATTATTATTATTATTACCTTTTTCGCAGATGGCGCGTGAATCGTGTCTTGTGTCATTGTCGAACTTGTTCAGTTTGGTCTATAATTTAACCGTGAATCGACTTACGAACGAACAACGCTTGCAAATTATTGAATTTTACTATCAAAATTCATGCTCGGTTAAGAGAGTGCATCGAGCACTGCTTCCAATTTATGGGCAATTTGGTCGGCCTACTGAGGGAGCTATTCGGAAGCTTGTGACTAAATTTCGAACCCAGTTTACATTATTGGACATTATACCACCAACACGCAGACGTAGAGTGAGGACTGAAGAAAATATTGCGGCTGTATCCGCCAGTGTTAGTGATGACCGTGAAATGTCGATTCGCCGCCGTTCGCAGCAATTGGGCCTCTGTTACTCCACTACGTGGAAAATTTTGCGACAGGATTTGGGTGTAAAACCTTATAAGGTACAGCTGGTGCAAGAATTGAAGCCACACGACCTCCCACAACGTTTCCAATTTGGTGAATGGGCGCTGGCAAAGTTGGAGGAAGATCCACATTTTTATCGAAAAATTGTGTTCAGCGACGAAGCTCATTTCTCGTTGAATGGGTACGTTAACAAGCAAAATTGCCGCATCTGGAGTGAAGACCAGCCAGAATCACTGCAAGAGCTACCAATGCATCTCGAAAAAATCACTGTTTGGTGTGGATTGTGGGCCGGTGGCATCATCGGGCTGTACTGTTTCAAAGGCAACAATGGCCGGAACGTACCTGTGAATGGCGAGCGCTACCGTGCGATGATAACAAACTTTTTTTTGCCCAAAATGGAAGAGCTGGACTTGGCTGACATGTGGTTTCAACAAGACGGTGCCAAATGCCACACCGCACACGAAACAATGGCCCTATTGAGAGGCGAGTTCGGTGAATAGTTTATCTCACGTTTGGGGCCCGTCAATTGGCCGCCTAGATCGTGCGATTTAACGCCGTTGGACCATTTCTTGTGGAGCCATGTTAAGGCAAATGTCTACAGGGATAAACCAGTAACGATTGACCCACTGGAAGCTAATATTGAAGCATTTATTCGTGAGATACCGGCCGATATGTTGGAGAGAGTGTGCCAAAATTGGACCTTGCGCATGGGTCATCTAAAGCGGAGCCGCGGCCAACATTTACATGAAATAATCTTTAAACATTAAATTATATCGACCGTTCTATCGACTCAAATAAAGATTTAATCGTTTTTTCAATTTTTTTGTGTTTTTTTTGAAAGTCAAATCCTATACCTCTTAAAAATCATCCGTTGTAAATATTCGACCGTCAATGCTTCTTTGAATTATCCTAAGGCTATTGTGTCTTTTGAGAGTTTACTAAAAACCGCTCTATATCCAAGTCATAGAGCAAAACCTTGAAAAAGTCAATTAACAATTGAAGCAAAGATTACATCCAGTAATCTGTTGTGTGACTAGATATTTTTAGTTAGAAAGTAAGTCCAATCCCATTATAAATTGCTAAAATTCTTTTCCGGTTACACCCAGGAACTTCAGTATGGAAGCTCATTAGTTCTCAAAAGAAACCTACAAAGGTCGTTGAATAGTTTGATGAGGATCTCACTTATTGCCAATACGATACATAGGTTACTCCCTATGATGCTATTCTATGATACTTCACTGGAAAGTACGTAAAATGTGAGAAAATGGATATTTGGTAGAGGATACGAAATAATTTTGATGAAGTTACATTCTAGCGCGATTGAGCTACCTTAAACCAGCTTTTATAAGTAGCGACTCGATAATCCCAATTTGCTATAATCCGGATGTTCCAATAATTTGGACCTGTCTCTCAGACTCTGTAATCCGGATTGTCATGTTTCGCTAGTCCGGATCAGATATTAAGTTCTTAAAACGTTCAATCTTGTCAAATATCACACCATGAACGACGCGACCGGGACGTAAGTAAAGCAGAACCTTTCCACGGATCAGTCATTCAACAACAAACGCCATGGTTCCTACATGAAAACATAACTTTGTCGATCGAAAAGAAGGCTGAAATTTTAGATAAACTAAAAAGTTAGCTGCAATGTATGGAGTGGGAACATCCACCATATCAGATATTAAGAAAAACAGAGGAAAAATAGATGCATATTAGTTATAAAATTTTGAAACAAATTTTTATATATTTAATGCATTTAATATTTTAGTTTTATGAAGAAATGGATTTCTGGTCCAGGTAGCAGAAAAACTTTACGGTCTGCTGAACATCCTGAAATGGAAAACAAACTTTAGGGGTGGTTACTCAACAGCGTGATCGGCACATACCAGTAAGCTACGATATTCTATCAGAGAAAGCAAAATATTTCTTTTTTAAATGTTACAATAAAGATAGGTACATTTGAAACGAGCAGGGGTTGGATCTTGAAATTCAAAGCACGTCAAGGACTCAGGCATCTTCAAATATGCGGCGAAAAACTATCTAACGATAATTCTGCTGTTAAATCTCTTATACACAAGTTAACTTGGATCATAAAAGAAAATGCGCTATCTTTAAGCCAAATCTGTAACGCTGATGAGTCCGGTTTGTTTTGGAAATTGATACCGCAACCAACATTAATCTACTTAAAGGAAACAGCTCCAAGCCGAACAACAAGTAAGGTGAGGGTAACTTTTCTGGCGTGTACAAATGGAAATGGTTCGCACAAATTGAAACTTTTGGTAATAGGCAAATTTAGAAATCCAAGGCCTTTCAAAAACAGAAGCACAAGTTTACCGGTGGAGTATACGTCTAGTAAAATGCATGGATGACTTCTTATTTATTTAGAGAATCGTTTCATAAATCATTTTGCAAGCAAGTTTCGGAATTCTTGAAAAAAGAAGACATTCCCGAAAAAGTTTTACTTCTCATTGATAACGCACCTAGCCACTGCAGCGAAAATGAATTGGTTTCTGAAGATGGTAAAATAATCACTATGTTTTTGCCGCATTGATTCAGCCGTTAGACCAAAATCCGATAAGATTAACCAAATTATTCTATAGGAAAAGTTGATTGGCTCACATTGTCTGTACTATGGAGCAAGAAAACAATGAGCTTAATGCATGGACAATAGAGTCAACAACTGCTTTAGACCAGTGTTGGAAGAAGTTGTTAGCTGAAAACTTTGATTATGACCCGGAAGATTTAATACCCATTATGCTTACTGCGCGTACAAATAAAGCAGCAAATGGAGACTAGTGAGGACAAAACTGCTATAAAAAACATCATCTAAACAATTTACAGAAGGGGAAATCTTGGAGTGGGTGGAAGAAACTGAAGAACATACTCTTCAAGACGAATTCCAAGATGACTATTCTGAAAATTCACAATGAAAACCAATTTACTGTTCCAATAGTTAAACATGAACAGGCAATTGCGCATTTTACAGCAGGGATTAAATGGGCAGAAGACAACAATATTTCACTTACCTCAATTCTTGCCTCAAAAGACGTTATTTGCTAATTGTAGCTATGTAGATAATTTATGTTTCAGTTTTTCTGAAATAAACATGTTTGTAACATCATGAACTTGTTTACCTCATGATTCCCACTAATCCGGACTTTTCGTTAGTCCGTATTGCACCTGGTTTTAATAATAATAATAATAATAGACGTCTTTATTTATCCACAATTACATTGTAGTATAGCCAAATGTCAGACTTACATGGCGAAGTTTAGCATGCTGCTACTCTATGTTCAAAAGAATACACTATCCACAAACAGATTTGGTTCATTACATCGAAACCCAAATGCACCAAAAAATTATTAATTTGAATTGAAGATGGAATAAAAAGAGAAATGAATGATTACATAAATTATATGTTTGGAGGGTTGAGTAATAATGTTTTAACTTTTTGTCGAAAGACACGTAATGAAAATTCTTTATATACTTTAGGAAGGTCATTATAAATAATAGCAACATTGTAAGAAAACTGCGTTTAAAAAGTGTAGACGTATGCAGGGGTATTCTAATATTATTTACTCTGAGACTTCTACAGTGAACATCATTATTAAATGGAATTTTTTCCTTCAAGTAATAAGGTTTAGACGTGAGCAGGAACTTGTGAACAAAAACTGAATAGTGATACTTGACCATGCCATTAATTTTTAACCAGTTTAGAACGGGATATTTCGCTGATACATGATCAAATTTACGTAAGCCAAAAATGAATCGTATGCAATTGCTTTGAATAACTTGAATAACGTTTATAGTGAAATTGACTAAACAAGTATAGTATACGATATTACAATAATTTAGTATAGATGTGACCAATTCTTCACATAGTTTTTTACGCAACTTAAAATTTAGTAAATACCTGTTTGCTATAAGAGTGCGCAGCCGTAGGTAGGTTTTCTGAGATAGACTTTTGACATGTTCAGTAAACCTTAATTTTGTATCAAAAACAACACCAAGAATTCTTGCAGAATCAGAAAATTGCAAGATTTGGTTATTTATCTGAATGTTCAAGAGCTGTGTGTTACATTGTTTGTTTTTCTTTGTGCGCAAAATAATAACATTTTAGATTTTTGTAGATTAATAAGTAGATTGTGATCTAAAAAGAATTTAATTAATTTATTACCATCGTTTTGTAAAATTTGAGTAGTATTATTGACGTATATATGAGGAACAGAAGCGGCCCCGATACAGAGCCCTGAGGTACGCCTGAGGGAATTACTGTCACTTGAGACAGTTCTTGATTGAGAAAAACACACTGAGTTCTTTGATGAAGGTAACTGTCGAAAAATGAAAGGGATACACTGTCAAGACCTATGTAATTTAATTTAGCAAGTAATAATTTATGATTGATGCTGTAAAAGGCTTTCGAATAGTCTATAGAGATTAAGGCTAGTGCCATTTTCTTATCTAAGGCACTTAAAATACTGCCTTGTAGATTAAGTAGGGCAGATGTTGTACCATATTTTTTTCTAAATCCGGATTGAGTGTCGGGAAGTATAAAGAATTTTTCTAGGTAAGCGGTCAATTGGAACTTTATAATTTTTTCTAAAATTTTGGATAAAATTGGTAATACACTGATAGGTCTGAGATCATTATACTCAGTGGGTTCATTTTTTTAGGCATTGGAATAATTAGAGCTTGTTTCCATTTGTTTGGAAAGTAGCCTTTTTACAAACAGTCGTTGAATATGTGGCCGATGTGATGGAGAATAACTGGCAGCCAAAGCTGGATCATTGACAGGGATATACCATCAATTCCCTTCGCATCAGATTTTAGGCTCCCTTTTGCCTGTAATACGTCATTTGAACTAATCTTGTTTAATGAAAAATATATTCAGAGCTTAATTTATTTCTGAAATAGTTTTCGCAAACTAGTGAATCAACAGGCTTGTAGCTATAAACAGACATAAAGTAATCATTAATTTTGGTAGGGTCATTAAAACTTGCCGGAAGGGTTGGTTTACTACTAAAATTTATATCAAGTTGTTTGAGAGACTTCCACAATTTTTTTGAATCATTTTCATTTGCCAAATTTTCGATATATGTCTTTTTGTCTTTCCTGATCATGTTAAGAGCACGGTTTCTAAGCGATTTGTAGTTATTATAGGTGTCCACGGTCTTATTAGTTTTATATAAAGCTTGTGCAGTATTCTTGTCATCAAGAACAGTGCGCAGTTCATTAGTTAACCAAGGTGATGGTGGCTTATTAACCCTTACAGTTTTAAAAGGTGCATGTTCATTATAGCTTTCCACGATAACGTTTGTAATGTGCATTACTTTCTCATCAATATTAGATTTCGTAAATAATTCATCTATGCCCGATGTAGAAAGATCGATAAGAAAATCATCCTCACTGAAATGTTTAAAATCCCTGATTGTGATAAATTTTTGTTTTCTTTTATAAGATGGAATGTCAAAATGAAAAAGTACGAGTTTGTGGTCCAAAATACCATTCGTGTCCATGACGGAAGAATAGCTGCAGGTTTGAGGATTATTTAAAAATATTGGATCGATTAATGTTGTAGTACTATCTGTGACACGGGTGGCTTCCGTTACGATTTGTGTGAACCCCATCAGCTCAAAACTCAGTGAGAATATATTGTTATTAAAAAAATTTATAATCAGATCTCCCAATATCACTATGTTATGATGATATAACGAGAGGTTGGGTAAAAAACCATTTAATAAATCTGCACATTGTTGTATGTTTTAAGAGGGTGGTCGGTACAAAACACCTACTAACAGTTCACACCTACCCGCAACCAATTTAACCCAAATGCTTTCGAAAAAATCACCAAAATTTGTATGAATATTTACCTTTTCAGCATGTAAATTTGATTTAACATAGATTCCAACTCCACCACCACGAGATTCTCTATCACAACGCAAGAAACAATAGTTGCTAATATTAACCACATCATCAGTAATATTTTCATTTAGCCACGTCTCTGTAACAGCGAATACATCAAAATTTTCTAATGCTATTAAATTTACAATAGCATCAAAACTAGACATGAGGGAACGTACATTCAAGTGTTCGATAAGCATTTTACTACCCGATTATCGAGTCGCTACTGTAATTGCATTTCGAAAAAGAAGTGTATTTCCGAAAATCGACAAAGGAAAAATCATTGTTGCACCAGGAAATAAAATTTCGAATGAACCTCTCCGATGACCGCTCATCAGTCACCAAACTAATGTTTAGTTGCATGAAACTAGAAGAATCCCTCCCTGTAGTTTGTGTAGTAGTAGCAGTAGAAATCACCAGTCATGGACACTGACAGGTAGGTCGAGAAATGATCCTACCTACCCTAACCAACCAAGGGCTCATCTCGTTGGATATTCAATTAAGGGTGAACCGTAATAGAGTAAAGAGGATTGGCACCATTAGCAATGACAGCAGCCTATCAACGATGGACGAAAATGAAGTGCAGGTTTAGTGAAAATTAGGCAGCCGGGCAGCCATGCAGGAAAAGGTATTAACGTCGCACCAGCCGCAAGCTGCTCATCCAAAATAGGTGGGGCGGTAATTTGAACGATGTCGACCAATACGGGTAATTGCATCATTAATCCAGCAGTAATAACTTTTCAAAAAATGGATTAGAGTAAGTTGACTAGGCACTTTCATCCCTTTGAAATAAATAATCGTGTTTATTGGGGGCGAAATTTAGGATAGTGATAGTATGCTACTGAATCCCAAAATATAAAAACAAACATAAAAAAATTCAATGATATAATAGTAATGTAATGTGTATACAAGTTATTTCTACACGACGTGTTAATACTTCAGGATGTAATTTCTCAAATAATTTTGGCAAAAAAGGTTCATATATATCCACAATGGCTTATATTTTTAAATACAGGGTGTTGAATTTTTAGACAGAAATGTTTTGATTTTATACCTTCAACGGTAACCTAACGTACCTCTATAACAATTTTTTTTCAGATGTACTTTTTTTATAAAAACGACAAAATGTTAATAATCACGTCGAAAAATATGAGTGGCGTACCAATTTTTTTTTATTTTGTAAAACGCATCAAGTCTGCAGGGACGCCACTGGTGGTGCAGCAGAAAAACTTTTTATATTAAAATATTCAATTCTTCTTGTAATACGCTAAAGTTAAAGTATTTTCGAGAAAAATAAATAAATTATCTTTATTCATTCCCTGTACAAAATATCCGTTATGCTCAACAAAGGAAAACAATGTGTGCTGAAACTTTTGCTGAAGAAAAAGGTGAAATAATAATTGAATTTGAAAATGGAGAAAATTGGTCATCGTTATGTGGTTCAATATTTTTATTTCAAAGGTCCCAGCCCAACCAATATAAAAGCTGAAGAGGATTCTACTCTGACTGAGTCTGGTCCTTCGTTTACAACAGTAAAATATTGGGTAGCAGAGTTTAAACGAGGCCGTATGAGCTGCTAAGACGAGCATCCCAGTGGTCGACCAAAAGAGGTGACGACTTCAGAAATGGTGAAGAAAATTCACAAAGCGGTACTGAATGATCGTCGACTGAAGGTGCGCGAGCTAGCAGACATAGTAGGCATTTCAAAAAGCTCATCGCATATTATCTGAAAATTTGGACATGAGAAAGCTGTGTGAAGGATGGGTGCCGCGATTGCTCACAATCGAGCAGAAGCTGTGTCGTGAAGATGTTTCAATTGAGTGTTTAGAGAAGTTTCACAGCAACAAAGCAGAATTTTTGTGTCATTTCATAACTATGGATGAAACATGAGTCCCTCACTTCGCACCCGAGACAAAAGAACCATCAAAACAATGGACACAAAAGGGTCAACCGGCTCCAAAGAAGGCGAAGACCGTTTCATCTGCAGGCAAGGTTATGGCATCGTTTGTTTGGGATGCGCGTGGGACAATTTTCATTAACTATCTTAAAAAAGGTAAAACTATCAACGGCGAGTATTATGCGAACTTACTGCAACGTTTGAGCGATGAGATCAAGCAAAAACGACCGCATTTGGTTAAGAAGAAAGCGTTGTTTCATCAAGACAATGCACCATCTCACAAATCCGTTATTGCAATGGCCAAAATTAACGAATTAAAGTTTGAATTGCTACCTCATTCACCAGATTTATTAGCCCCCTCGGATTATTTTCTGTTTCCAAACTTGAAAAAATGACTCAGTGGTCAAGAATTTTCCGACGATGAAGAACTGATGTCGGCAGATAATGGCTATTTTGAGGAGCAAGACTGTTCCTATTATAAAAAGGGTATCGAACTTATTGAACATCGCTGACAAAAGTGTATAAAGCTCAAAGGAGATTATGTTGAAAAATAAATAATTTTTTTTACAAAATTTTGGGTTTTATTCGTTGGTTCGGGTACCTACTTCTGGGACCACCCTCGTACAGTTTATTGTCCGAGTGGTATAAGTTAAAAAACGTTGAAAAGCAAGCTATCATACCTTTGGTTCTGTGTAAGGTTATACATTATCATTATTTTTATTTCTCAACCGACGCTTCACTGATTCTAAAAATCTGTAAAGCATTTGTGGCCTTACTCCAATTGCGTCCTTGCGTAAACATTTCATCATCATCCGAGTTATAGAGGGGTCAAGGAATCCCAGATAGAAGACATCGACAGAAAGAGAGATCGACAATTGCTAAATATAATTCCATTCGCTCTTTGGACCGTGTACTAAAATGAAGTCGAGTAAATTCTAACTTATTCGACCTTGACGTATGAATTCTGGATATACCAAAGGCTTTACGTCCATTATTGAAAATAAATGCATCCTAAAATGATGAACATTTACTTTCCAAGAACACTAAATATACCAGATTATGTTTAACTACGCCTGACCGAAATTGCCTTGTTAGCTATACAGCGAACCTCTACAAATTTTAACAATTTAGTAGTGAATATCAAACGAAATTTTTCTGCAACAGCACCAGTGCAACAGTTTAAGCCTATACGGACACACTGTGAGTACATACTCAACCTTTATCTGATTAATTATATCAGGAATCGAAATAAATAATAAACCGTACAGCAGACTCGTACAGCACAGCATAGTAAAAACTCTCCAAAACAAATAGTCTCGAGGAGTCAGGTCCGTATCGAGAAATGATACGACGGCCACCTGGAGCGATTATAGAAATTCAATAATGGCATCCGTTGAACACCAAAATGCATCCCAAAATGTCACAACAGCTCAATCATACTCCAACGTACTGACTCAAAATACATTCAGATATCCAAATAAAGATCAAGCAATAATATTTAATTCTAGTAATGGAACTAGACTGCAGGACTACTTACTCAAACTTGGTCCAATAATCAGCCCTAAAAATATACTTTTTTGTTCTAGAATTTCGAATAACAGAATTTGTATATACTTAGCAAGTAAACATAGAGTCGATAAATTTCTAGAAAATCCTGGACAAATAGAACTCAATGGTGAGATCATAAAAGCACGCAGACTAATAACACCATCCGATCGACTAGTAATTTCGAATGTGAGTCCTACAGTCCCACACACAGTTATAAATGAAAAATTGTTACAAATTGGCCTGAAACTAGTCTCACCACTTACTTTTTTGAGAATTGGAGCTCCATTGCCTGAGTATAGCCATATACTCAGTTTTAGAAGACAAGTATATATTGAACCCAACCAAAATTCGGCAAATCTCCCAGAGTCACTAGAAATAACGCATGATAACATAACCTACCGCATTTTTCTATCATTAGACAGCCAAAAGTGTTTCAAATGCAATAGACAAGGACATATAGCTTCCCAGTGCCCATTTTCTACCCAACTGCAAACAAACATAATAGAAACACCACCACAGTCTACCAATTAACTGGAAACGGCAAACACTCAACAAGTAAACGAGCAACAAATAACCACAGCATCAAGTCATGAACCAGCAACATCTCAATATACAACCAACACACAAGAAGCAGAGGTTCAAAGCCATATCAAACCCATTCAAACAGAACAACAAAACACAGTTGCATTACATGATTTAACCTGTAATAACCAAACGGATACACAAACCAGCACATCCTCCAAACGAAATTTCTCAGAAGCAATTTCGCCGACCACACCAATACATGATCCCTCATCAGACCTCACAAATTCCCCTATATTTCCAAAACCCAAAAACACAAGAATAAAGAAACAAAAGACAAATAGTCAGCCGTCATATATCTCTCAAGAGGCATATGAAGACGTTAAAACATTCATAGATGCCCAAACCCCTGCTTTTACCTTGAATAGTGACCAATTCAAAAGCCTCCTAGAAAACACTCACGGAACCCATGATATAATGAGCATAATCCAAGACTACACAGATGACACTAAAGGGCTCATTGAAATGATACTACTGGTGTACCCTCACATAGCAGATAGAGCAGTGAAAAACAGATGTACTAGACTACGGAAAAAACTAGAACGATATACTGACAATAACATTAACGAATGTCTCAGCGACACCTCTTCAATGGACTCCACAACATATTAAATTATATACCATGTTCATTGGTCTTAGGTCGCTTTTACAATGGAATCTAAATGGATACCACAGCCATTTAAACATGTTACATAAACTCATCTCAGATCAAAACCCTGACATAATTTGTTTACAAGAAACTCGATTCCACGAAACAAAAACACACACGCCAAAACATTACAGGGGATTCTTTAAGAACCGCAATGATAGCTCTAATTATATAGCTAGTGGAGGTGTTGCCATTTATATCAAAAGTAGCATAGTAGCCAAGCCCATAAACCTTAACACTCAGCTAGAGGCAGTCGCAGTCACAATAGAAGGCTCTCAGAATATTAGCATTTGCAATATATACATACCACCCAATTATCACTTAGATACAAATGAACTGGAGGCACTTCTCCGACAAGTACCATCACCTCGAATTATCCAAGGTGACTTTAACGCCCATCATCACACTTGGGGATCAAGAAGAAACAATACTCGAGGAAAAATAATAAAAGATATTTTGGATACAACAGATCTTAATTTGCTAAACGATGGTACTGAAACAAGACTTGATCTAGGAACTGGAACAACATCAGCAATAGATTTGAGCTTAAGCTCGACAAATCTTGTAACCCGTCTGAACTGGAGCGTATTAGATGACCTGTATGGAAGCGACCATTTTCCTATAGTCATATCTAACCCAGGAGAATTGAACAGTGATACACTACCTGAAAAGTGGAACCTGAAAAAAGCAGACTGGATACACTTCTCGAAATATATAGAACACAATTTACACAAAACTCAAATAAAAGAGAACATTGATGAAACAATACACGAGTTCAATAATATTATTATAAATGCAGCACACACCAGCATTGGTAAAACTAAACCAGTTATGAATAAAATTCCTGTTCCATGGTGGAACGAAGAATGTAATACAGCAATCAAGGCAACTAAGCAAGCAGTAAACAAGTTTAAAAGAAACAGAACTATCGAAAATTTGATAGAACTTAAAGAAAAACGAGCACAAGCTAAGCTAACAACAAAAAAGAATCAAAAAGACTCCTGGAGGAATTTTGTTGGCAGTATAAATAGCTCAACACCGCTAGCGACAGTTTGGAAAAAAATAAAAAGTGTAGCTGGAGCCCCATCATACTCTCCAATCAGATGTTTAAAAGAAAACAATATAACACATACAGATAGCAGAAGAATAGTTGAAGCACTCAGTAAAACTTACCATAAAAATTCTAGCAACCAGAATTACAATCAAGAATTTCTAATACATAAGACCAACGTAGAAGCAACACAAATATTAATCCAGAACAACCAAGACCCAATGAACAAATTAATTTCTGAGCACGAAATGGAGGAAGCACTTAACGACTTAAAAGAAACTTCTGCAGGACCTGATGATATACCCTCCATATTTCTGAAAAAACTCCCAGCAACAGCAAAACAACACCTACTAAATATATATAATAAAATATGGACTGAACACCTATTCCCAAATATGTGGCGTCAAGCATTCACTATACCTATACTTAAGCCTAATAAATCACCTCTCGTACCAGAATCATATCGACCGATATCCTTAACATGTGCTATGTGTAAATTACTAGAAAAAATAATAAACAAAAGGCTGCTGTGGAGTTTAGAGAAAGGAAATCGTCTAATAAACGAGCAGTCCGGATTCAGACCAAATAGATCCACTATAGATAATATCATCGACCTTGATACACATATACACGAAGCTTTTAGCAACAAGCAACATTGCCTCGCAGTATATTTCGACATGAAAAAAGCATTTGATACTACATGGAGGAGAGATATAATCTCAAAACTACAATCATGGGGATACGATGGGAACATGATTGCCTTCATTTCCAATTTTCTGAAAGATCGAAGTTTTCAAGTCCGGTCGAATGGAGTTTTGTCTAAGCCCAGATCACAGGATAACGGTATTCCTCAAGGATCGATCATCAGTCCAACGTTATTTCTAATTGCTGTCAACGATATATCGAATCACATAGAAAAACCAATTCACGTACGAATATATGCGGACGACATGTTAATATTTGTAAGAGGTAGAAACCTAACAACCAATATTCACCTGATGCAAAAAACAATACAAAATCTAGAACAGTGGTCAGAACGCTCCGGATTAACATTTTCACCAGAAAAGACAAAGTACATCATATTCTCGAAAAAAACAATTGAAGGTGGAACACCATTAAAACTAAATAATATAATACTAGAACAAGCATGCGACATAAAATTTCTAGGACTCATATTTGACCAGCGGCTGACATGGAAGAAGCACATTGCATACTTAGTCAAATCGTGCGAGAAAAGGATGACCGTTCTAAAATACTTATCAAACAGACACTGGGGAGCTGAGGGTGAAACACTCTTGAGCATATACCGATCAGTAATACGATCAAAACTAGATTATGGTAGCATAGTTTACGCTTCAGCTAGTCCTACTGCCCTCAAATCGCTGGATAGTATACACCACCGAGCAATTCGCTTGATACTGGGAGCATTCAGGACAACACCTATCCAAAGTTTATATTGCGAATCTGGGGAACTATCATTTAATGACAGAAGAAAGATATTGAGTTTAGCATACGCCACCAAACTTTCATCTAACAAAAATATACCGGCCCACAGGAACATGATGCAGGCTAATACACATATAAGTACAAGCAACACCAATACAGTACACGGAAAGTCATTCTTCACGAGAACCATTAGATATTTAAGGGATATTAGAATCTCCCAGCTTGCTGGTATAGCACCGGAAACTAACACAAACATTCCACCGTGGATTATAGATAAGCCAAATATCAATAAAGAACTGCTGAAAATAAATAAGACAGAAACTCCTGGACCAGTAATCATTCAACATTTCCAGGAAATACTTCATAGGTATGAAACATATGAAGAAATATATACCGATGCATCTAAAATTGACAACAAAGTAGGTTCAGCTGTTGTGACAACTAGCAACACCCTAACAATGAAACTACCAGACGCAGCTACAATTCTAACAGGAGAATTGCACGGACTACTAGAAGCAATAAAACTTATAAGAGATAAGCACATTCAAAAATCGTTGATTATAACGGATTCGCTCAACTCCCTTTTGCTTATCGAAAAGATATACACAAACAATCATCTGACACATCAAATTAAAGAAATTCTATATGCATTGCAGTTGGAGAATAGCAATATAGTCTTCATATGGGCGCCTTCCCACGTAGGAATCAAAGGCAACGAAAAAGCCGACAAATACGCAAAAATTGCAGGAAACCTTAATGATCCATCACACGTAACCATTCCAGCTTCAGACATCAAGGTCTTTCTGAGAAATAAATTCATTGAAAACTGGAATATCAACTGGCAAAACCATCCATCGAAGCTACTCGAACTGAAACCTAAATTAGGACCATGGCCTACAGTGACAACAAACAGAAGACATCAAACCCTGATCACCCGACTCCGTCTAGGACATACCAGAGCTACACATGAATACCTCATCACCCAAGGAGCAGAACCTATGTGTGAAATATGTGAAGTGACACTGAGTGTTAAACATATACTGGTGCAGTGCCCTTTACTAGAGTTTTATAGAGTTGACTGTAACATTTTATCCTTAACTCTAGAAAACATCTTAGGACCAAATTGTAACGTATACAACTTACTTCGCTTCTTGAAACAAGATAACTTATTGTACAAACTGTGACACTATAACCATCGCCGCTAATGGCCAGTAGGTCGATGCGGTTAAATAAATAAAAAAAAAAAAAAAAAAGGTAAAGGAATCCTGCATTATCCTTCATTTGTTTTGTTAACTGTTCCACGATAAATGAATCCAAGCTAAAGGCATTCGAAAATGTGGCTCTACAGATGCATATTTAAAATTCCCTGGTCTGCTAAAATTACAAATGAAGAAGTGTTTCGATGAATTGCTCATGGTAGGAAATTAATGGCTATTGTTGAAGTTCGAAAAACCGGACCAGCGACATATAATCGTGCAAGGCAGAACACATATAAAGAAAAAGGAAAGATAGGTTGAGATATTTTAAAAACTGGATAAACCTCAGTGCGCATCAAATATTTCTCTTGGTAAAAATTGAGGGAAGCATATAGTGAAGTGATCGTAAATATTCGTTGAAGAAAACCTCATCGTAAGAAGAATATGAATATATTCAGCTCTAATATAACTTTACAGTATTGCTTTCAAAATTCTTTTAGGTCGGTGCAGCAGGTGCTGGGATTTCAGGGTTGGAGAAAAGTTAACGGAGCGTCAGTTAGATCGACCAACGAACTTGGACGAGCTCGGAACACAAACTACTCAAAAACTTAACCCAGAACATATTACAAATTCCTAACATGGACCGAAATATCTACCTTGCCTATTCATAATATGTAGGAGTCAATGATTACTAAGATACTTAAAAATATTAGATATGGAAGAACTGACTGACTGTTAGTTCTATTCGGAAAGCTCCTTCCAATCAGTTATACCATAGGCTATTTAAAATATAATGTTTTTGGAGCAAAGTCTGCATCGATAAAACCACCATTGATTTAACTATTAGAAGAGAGCGATAATGACCATCAAGTTTTACGTTCACCCAGAATTGAGCAACATATAAGGTCCAACTTTGTTGTGTATATAAAATCCATCAAGAGCCACATTCGTACTTACATCTGAAAGCTGCAATAAAATCCAAATTAACTTTGCACAATAAAACGTCTGATAATGTCTTTAGGATCTTTAACCTAGATCCATTAAAATACGGCAGAGGCATTACGGTACCATGGCTTCCGTACTTCAGTCATTTTTATTTGAATTGTCTATGAAACGTGTCGTTACGTTTTTCAGCAGTATTCAATGGGAGCTTTAAAATTAAGAGCAATTTGAGTCTATTTTGACTGAAAAGCATATCAAACCGCATTGATATAGTAATGATGAATATTTGCACGTCAATATTGGGCGAACTTCCTAAGGTTCCTCAAATTTATGATCCTTTATCACGAAAACCATGTCTTATTTTCCCAGGTCTGTCTGTCACTCTGATTTTATACCCTCAGAATCTCATGTAGTGCGGATATCAATACTTAATTTCTTTAAGTCAGTGTAGTTTCAGATATTTCAAAAACTGAGAATTTTCGATGCGATCGAGGTTGTGCCTGGTACTCCAAAAAAACAAACGACAGATAACATCATGCCATCATACTCACTTGTCGCTTTGAGGGCTGGATGTGCTTTGTAAGCGAGTATACCTACCCCAGGCGATCTTGGGCTTTTCTGGTTTTACGCGCTTTGTAGAATCTCTGAGAAAAGCAGAACAAAATTACTATTTAGAAAAATTGAATAATAATTCACACGACTCTAGATAACTAAGGTCCACTGTCAATTATATCAAAAAACTATATTAATAAAATAAAAACAAAAAAAGGACAGAAACCAGACAATATTCAGCAAATACGAGTATGTGACGAGTTCATAGAGTTTTTCTCAAATATAGGAGAAAACCCAGCAAGTAATATGAGACAAAATGGAGAGCTTCCATTGCGTGAAATAATACTGAATAATCCATTTGTATTAACTGAAGTAGACTTTCAGGATGTTTTCAATGCCATTACAACTCTAAAGTTGGCAAAACTAGAGCTAACAGCTTATATTATAAACAAATTCTTACATCAGCCTTCCAGACAGCATCATACCTATGTATAAGGCGAATGATAACACGGATGTCACCAGCTATCGGCCTATTTCACTTTGTTATAATGTTTATCTAAAGTTTTTTTAGAAATGACTCATTAGTAAAATGATTAACTTTCTTCAAAATTTTAAATTCAAATCAATATGTTTTTTAGCAGACAAATCTACTGAATGAAACCAAACAGTTTTAGTTCTTACTTACAAAATTATTAGTGAACGCGGCACAATTAAACATAGCTATAACATCCGATATAAATTACGTGCAAAAAATGTTCCTAAGCTACACAAATCTGTAATGAAACGATCTCTCCTGTATTTAACCCGAACATACTGAACATTTGCCAAATGATTTAAAACTATTAAGTCATACATTAAGCTTCAAAAGAAAAATGGATAAATTACATCTATTTACTCATTTTATGTTACTTGTATTTATACGAGTAGAGTAAATAAATATTACTGCTACTACTCTTGCAGTCATCGATTTAGGTAAGAAACGGCACTCTGTGCTGTATTATTTTATTGTGTGCCATTTTCAGGTTTCTGATCGATAAGGATTTAGTACAATAATTTTGTCATGAAGGTACAATATTTTTAATAGTAGACAAGGCATTTATGTATCTCGGACTTGCAATTTCTACGTGTGGAAATTTAGATTGTACACAGTATACATTTACTTGACACCATTTTTCAATCAAGACATCTTTGGATGATAGAAGAAAAAAAGGTGAAATATAGTTTAAAAGTGGATACCATGTACGGAACATCTCTTGAAAAAAGAAAGAAAAACAACTATCAAATTTTCAGGGAATCCGTTCCATGTCTGACACTGTTACATTTGCATATAAAGGGAAAACACGTCTGCAACTAGTCAAGGCGGCTATCTCATGAGACAAAAAAGTGTTTTCAGGTAAGTACTTCCCTGAAAATGTTCTCGCTATATAGTTCTGTTTTGATATTTAGGGTGATGTCAGCTTTGTTTATTTATACACAAAAAGTCGCAAAAATGAATAAGTGCAATAAGTGGTTGAATTTCGCATATTCCTTATATACTTTTAACAGGCCGAAACCGAAGGCAGATGATTCTTTAATGAAAATAAGTAATTCAGAACCCGACATGGTCACACGAAGGTCCTCAGGTGGTAAATCAAAACACATGAGCGTTTGCAGCTGTTAGAACCACCTTCACAATCTACTTTACGATTCTGTTTTATTAGCCAGAATGCAGATATATGAAACCCTGCGATGCAGTTCGTCGAGCAAAACCGGTAACACCGGGAAACGCTTTCAAAAATTCTAAATTAATATGCATTTTTATTACACCTTAAAAGCAGATTGCTCAAAACAAAGGGGGTATCAAGACTATACATATAGAGGGTTCGCAAGGGGATGCCAGTAGCCTCAATTTATTATTAACCAGTGAGTCTAAAGTGCGGCGGGCGACTCATCCCTACTCCAGGTATATATGTTTCTCCGTATTTTAGTTTCTAATATTTCTAATTTCTCCTTTAACAAATGGGTCTTAATATTGAGACGTTTCAGCTTTTTTGTTGAATATAATGTTTGAAGTTATTCTCTCTGATATATGTAATTATAAGAACTTATTTTATGTTTAGACAATTTAACATGTAAGAATCATTTACTTTTTGGGAAAAATTTATACTTTTGATACCAAATATACCCAGATAAGTTTGTGGTACTTTTACTTCTCAGCTTTTATTTAGAGATTCAATTAGTTTCCAGAATCCTTCGAGACACTCAGTTTTTTAGAATGTATACTTCCTGTTTTCGCGTTGCAATATCACAATGTCATTCCTACTTTGACTATAATATTGTCTAAAAAATGTTGGGGTTTGTAAACATATCCAGGAAAAAACAAGCGGCCGTATGGGTCATTTCCCGTCAAAAATCAGGGTACAAGTCTGTCAAGTTCATCTAGCGGGTTCATCAGAAGGTAATAGCATTATTTAACATTAACATATAGATATAGTTGATGAAGGGTTTATAGCTATGAATAAACCAGCTCCTACATTCCATGGTGAAGCTGAGCCATCTATGGAAAATGAATGCTCGTTTGGGTGCCTCTCATTTGATAAGGTATGTCCAGTACTGGTAGATATGAGTTCCAGGCCTTCAGGCAAAGTGAGTGGTGTTCTCAATATATGCAAGTTTGGTATAGTGATGGAACCAGAACCAAGCCTCACAGAGAATTTTTTTCTTAACACAATATGGGGCAAAAGTTGATGTAAACTGGCTGCGATGAATTTCGAAATAACATGAGCTCCGTTTCATGAATACTTGTGTAAAGCTAACGACACTAGCGTGAAAAATACCATCGTCCTAGGTCTCATCTCCCTAGTTGGTACACATTCGAAATCTTTTCATAGCATTTTATATTGCTGCTGCAGATCTTCATGTCTCACGACCCTAGAATCCTCTTCTCGAGACTACTTAAAGTTTCAGGTCTACTGGAACAAACCATAAGACTTGCAAGGTTTGAAAACTACTTTTGAATAAGAAAATGCCAATTTATTTCCAAGCCATTTAAAATACCGTACAATGAGCACAAATACGTATCAACCCAGGAAGAATGATATGTTATTTTTTCAACTTTATGTTATTACTCTACATATTTGAATACGCTGCCAGTAAAACAAAGTCCATTTTTCCATTTCCAAGATAATGACAGCCACTTTGCATTATAATATTACTTTTTTTCCACCTTGTATTGTGAGGCGAATTGTAGACCCATCATCACGTATGACCGGAAAGAGTTCACTATCTGCAGAACGACATGAAATGGAAGTTTTCCTTGGAGCTAAACTATTTTTCATGATACTTCATCAGGACAAAACGTGTCAACAAATAACAGCTGATTACTGACATTCGAAACACCCCACACGCCAAGTCATAACTAGTATTAAGTTGGGAGGGTATTCTGTGGCCGTATTTTTTTGAGGCTTTATTGTACTTATTCGTGCTTTTTTACAACGCTTTTGAGATTTATTGCATTTATGTATATGTGCTTCCTACACTTTTTGTTAAAGTTCTCAGTCAGGGAAAGTATTAATGTAAAAATAAATATTCATCGGTGTTTAGTGCTATGTAGTTCTAAATATGGTCCTGAGTCTTACTTATGGTCCATTATTGCCATCACTACAAACTACACACAAGCAAATCGGTGTCGAAAAAAATAGGATAATATAAAGCCTTTATGAAGTGAGGGCCTTATAGACGACTGGATCGACTTACATGAATAACAAGTCGCAATATTTAGCTGATAAGTGGGCTAGTTCGGTACTGGAGTCCTACTTTTCCAAGTTCAACATCCTTTTCTTCAATTGCGGCGAAGCAATACAAAAATTTCTATTCTGCTCGTAATCCCAACGCGATCCTTTATATCCATTCATACATTCTAGGTTTCACTGTTTTTCCTCCTCTGACAGTGACATATCCAGATACGGGGACAAAGGGACACAACACACATGCAATTGTTTGAGGTCTAAATTATTTGCAACAAAAGTGCATAGAGTTCATGTGCTGTTCATAGTCAGTGTATGTTCCAAGTTTTAGATAGATAAACAAACAGAAAAGCAAGATAACGTTCAGTTGTCGTTCTATTCGGTCACTTCTTATATTTCATACCTTAGCTCATGAGGAAGTGAGTTTCAAATAGTTTTCTATATATCGAAGTAGACACTATTCTATGTAGTAAATTGTGATGTCCAAAAAGGGATCTGAACGATCCTGACGCCGTCTAACAGAACCAAGAAAAAAATCAGAAATCTACTTTGTAGTATTTAGTTCTGAGAAATGTCTCATAGAAATCGCAAGGATCTTCAATGCCTTTGTGACGCCTCTCTAATTAATCTTTATTTCAATTGGGTATCTTCAGGTGCAATGCGATCAATGTTTAGAAAATATTACTAAATGCTTTCGGGCCTAGATGAAGAACATAGTATGAAAATGCGTATGGAAAATGATGCATAACATATTTGCGCAGTATCGTGGTGCATTTAATATGGATTATGAAATGTTTGAATATACTAAACAAGTAACTCTGAATGTTTTTTTCTGGTCACATATGTAGGATTCGATCTTTACTGATGTTTCGGATGCCTCATTGGTACTTTCAAAAAGGCCACCGAGGTGGCCTAACGCCAATAAACAGTCATCTCCACAAATCTGGTCTCATCTATCGACCAGAAGAACTTGAAGAATTTTCAGTATGAAACCCACAGGATAAGTTTCAGATATTACATTATGGACTTTTCTCTTGTCAAAGAAGTCAAAGAATCAGAGTGTATAGAGGGTGTTTTCGACCATGAAAATTACTCAAATTTCAAGTTGATTACATTTATGAAATTTTCGCAGTTAAATATTTTAGAACATATATATTTTAAACTTTCGAGGTTTTTGGTTCTATTTCAATACTTGATTGTAGCTGAAAGCCCAAAGCAAATTATCAGCTGAAAACATACGCTTAAGTAGTGAACCCAAGCGTCGCGTCGTATGTTATGTGCTGGCAGACCGAGCTGTTAGTTTACAGATCATATTTGACCAAATCTGCAAGTAAGCATCTGTTGGTTCTTTTTCTAAATGGGTTTTCTTATTTGAGAGTACTACCCTTCCGGTTAATGATGAAACACAATCTCATTCATATGCGCGTCACGGCTGAGCTTAACGTAGCCGATTCTATCGACCCAATCCTTCATTACATTTTCCAAAGTCTGAGGCATTATCTCAGCAATGGCTGCATGAATGTTGGTCTTCAAATGCTCACGCATCAGCACAGCATTTATACTAAGTGACATATAAATCCGAACACCCAGTTTAAATGGTTTTATTTTAATAAAATTTTGTATAAGTACTTAATGAAGCATAATAAGTAAATGATAAAAATTTCAAAATGATTGCACTGCTTTAAAACCCTTTGACCTTTAATAATGTGTGGATGTACCCTGATGTGCTACGCATTGTCCAACGCGCCTATTCATGCTTCTGATCAGGTGGTCAATGTCCTCCTGTGGTATCTCATTCCAGGCAACCACCAACACTTCTCGAAGTGCTTCTAGAGTCTGAGGAGGAAGTTCCAAGTGAGCAATCTCCTACCCATCATATCCCACACGTGCTCAATTGGGGATAAGTCGGGAGATCTTGGTGGCCATGGTAACAATGTGACATCATTACGTTGAAAGAAGTCTATTGTGACTCTTGCAACATGTGGTCTGGCATTATCCTGTTGGAAAGTTGCATCTGCCAGTGTGTCAAGATAGGGTAAAAGATGGGGTTCTAGAACTTCGTGGATATAACGCTGCGCGTTCATGTTACCTCTGATGAAGATTAAAGGTGACCTGGAACCATAAGCTATAGCACCCCAAATCACAACTCCAACAGTGTGATGAACATGTCTTTCAACAAAAAACTGTGGATTCGTCCTGTCACCAATTCGCCTTCTAACCCTGGCACGACCATCGTGCATGCCTAAACAAAATCGAGACTCGTCACTAAAGACAATACTGTTCCATTCCTGATCCCAGAGTGACCGTTGTCTGCACCACTCAAGGCGATTACGTCGGTGTTCTTGAGTTAAAGGGAGGACCCAGTGCGGCCGGTATGAAAACAAGCCAAAACTTTTCATTCGTCGGTAAACACTTCGCATGCCAATAGGTCTTCCGTGTTCTGCAGACCATTCATTTGCAATGGACCTGGTAGTGGAGAAACGGTCCCTTAAGGCCAATAATCTTAGGCGGCGATCTTCACGGTCTGTTGTTCTACGGCGGCGTCCAGTGCCCCTTGCTCTTTGCGTACGGCCTTCTCGAGGCCATGCCTGACAACACCTAACCACAGTGTCTACACTTCTTTGCACTCTAACTGCAATTGACGGAAAAGAAAGTCCAGCTTCCCGAAGTCCCACTATACGGCCCCTATCAAACTCACTAAGTTGACGAAATCGTACAGGTCTCCGTACTCTAGGCATCGAAACCGATCGTAAAGGATGTCAAGAACCAAAATCCGCCAACGTTGATTCTTTACTGCGGCTAGAATATTCATTTTTAGAGCGTTAGTGAATTAAAAAAAGGCAGTATAAAAACCGGAATGTCCAACTGATAAGGCTGAAAATTTTTTCACTTGTTATTTACAGTAAGATAAATACATTCACCAACTTTTATTAAAATAAAACCATTTAAACTGGGTGTTCGGATTTATATGTCACTTAGTATATCTTTTATGCTTCCCCACAAAAAATAATTCAACAGAGTTAATTCGCGGTGGCCAAGTCACATACCAAAACGGCTGAATACGCGATTATTTTGCGGCTTGTGTGGCAGGTCGCGCCGTCTTGCTGGCACCACACACCATCCAAGTCTTTTTATTGGTTTCCAGAAAGAAATAATCAGTGACAGCGCGGCGCGTCCTTCGTAAACTTCGAAAAGAAGGGCCAATAAGGCCCCTAAACTACAAACCACATCAAACAGTCTCACGTGGCGGATGCACTGGCTTTTGGGTAATTTCATTTGGCTATTATTCTGAGCTCCAAACACGGCAATTTTGCTTATTGATGTATCCACCAAGATGAAAATGGGCCTCATCCGGAAGCGTCCAATTTTGAACGCTTCCCAACATTTTTCAAGCATATATTGACCCATATTCGTTCACCGCAGACCCTTTACTAAATTCTAGTCAAAACAGAACTAATGTAAGAGTTAGCAACCGTGACATAAACCCTAGTTCAAAAATTAACCAACAGATGGATCACCCTTTAGTTCTCAAGTATCCGTGTTATTTACGAGAACTTAATGAGCTTAATAAAATTCGTTTTTGAATGTGCCTATGTCTCCAGTTACTTCAATAACTTTATCCGTAAAGTATCTAACGAAACTTATATTAACTATAGCTAATCCTTCTAATTACTGAAATTATATTCCTACGAATTCTTGGATCTTGGATTTATCGTTGTTGTTACTACAACATGATTATACATGTGGTTTTGATACTTATACAGGGTGACTTCGAGGTTGAGTCATTTATTTTAACAGTGAGTAGATCTGATCAACAGAAATGTTTTTTTCCTTTAACATTTTTCTGGTAAAATTAAAGTAACAAAGTTATAGCCCTTTAGAAGTTTGAGTACCGCCCTGTCTCAATAATAATATTATGTGCTCGTGTTTGGCAACAACGGATATAATCCGCCTTATCGGTTCATCGCATCGGACACAAAAAAGCGAAATAATTTGAAACGCTTATTCAGTTGTATTCAGTCAATGTGTCAGTCGGTAACGCGTGAGAGAATAGTGGTGTTTGTTGCGTGGCTCAAACGAAGTAAAAAATGGCACATGTTTACGAAAATGCTGAACTTGTGGACATGATTCTTATTTACGGGGGGGGAGTCTTTACAAAATGCTGCCGCGGCATCACGGATTTATGCGGATCGGTTTCCCAATCGAGTGCAACCAACCCCTCGTGCCTTTGTTAATGTAGTACAATGGGCTCGTGAATCAGGTGACTTAAGACCTCACAGGGGAGCGCATGCCGGTGCTCCAAGACCGCACGATCAAATACAGGTCCGCACTGAAATACTTGTCGGGAGGATACTTTATAAAAAAAGGTAACATTTTTTATTTTTTTTTTATTTTTACACACATATTTTGGTTTATCTTCTTTCTACAATCATTATCTGAAAATTAATGACTCAACTTCAAAGTCACCCTGTATATATATGTCTGACGTGACGCCAATTCCTAACTTACACCTGCCGATGCTAATCTTCCGCCCTTCCTCCCCTGGGTAAAATTACCGGCTCTACCGTTGCTCTCGAGAAAACTACCCTGCCCGAAAGGAAGAGAATTTCCTTTATTTTCTTTGTACTATCACTTCGCTGTGGGTTTTCATTTTATAGATCTTTTGCGTAGCTTCTCGGCTACAGAAACTCATTATACGGTTCAGACCAACGAATTTGAATAGGTTAGAGTGAGTCAAGTGTATAGGTTTAGTGTGGCTTAGAGGAGGGTTGTCCGACTGGTCGATCATTCTTCTCTAATGGACACTCTAGCGACAGCTCCGCATGGACGGGCTGTCAGCGATCTAGCTTCCTTCTACAGCTATGTCAACGGGCTTTGTATCTCAGAGATCTCCTCCATGATGCCGCTGCGCGATGTACCTGCCAGACAGACCCGCCTGACTTTGGCCTCCCATCCTTACTGTGCTGAACTTCATAGTATCTCAGTTCTACTAACCTAAGGCAGTTCGAAAATCAGATTAACAAATTTTTTACAAGCTCCTCATAGTAGCCGGGATTCTTGGTATTTATGCTTCTTCATACGAAACTGCTTCGGTATAAAAAACGGCATACCTGCGGCTAGACTATTGTTAAGTGTTAAACCAATACATCGCCGTACATTCTTCCTTTCTACTGTGGTATGATGTAAATCATCCAGTTATTGTTTTGCTTGAGCTCCACTTTTATAAATATCTGTCTATGTTGTGTGTGATACGAAGAAGTCAAGAGGTCCTTAACTAAAGGAAATACATAGTTGAACATTGAATAGCAATCACTCCTGTTATATCATTGCCACTATATTGATACAATTAAACAGTTAGGCGTGATTTTACTTATTTGAGAATTGACAGAATTTGGTGACGCGAAAATAAGGACATTTCCTAAAAACTTTCGGATTGAAATAAAAGTAGATATGATTCAAAATTCCAGTTAGCATGCTTGCTTCTACCTAGTCCAAATGCATATTAGTTCAGTCTTACAAGAAGCCTAGCGCCAGTCAAAAATGTGTTCTGAATTTACATTATGTTGGCTACAAACATTGCCAAGTAATCATCAGGCTCCTTCTAACTCCTTCGAATTCGTTGGTTTAGACTTACAAGCAGTTTAGTGCCCATTGAGCTGGTTGCTGGAAAGAAGCACAACTTTGGAGAAATGGCAGCGTGTGTGGAGCGACCACTCAGAGACGGCAATGTGGAGCAAGACTCTGATCCCGGACGTAAGACAGTGGGTTAGCTGTAAACATCGAAGGCTAGACTTCTACTTGACCCAGTTTCTATCGGGCCATGGATACTTTGGGGATTACACCAAAACAATGGGAATCACGGAGGGCAGCATCTGCGGTTATTGCGAAGAGGAGGACTCCCCGGAGCACACAATCTTTGTGTGTCATGGAGGAGCAATACAGAGTCAGTTATCGGTGCGGAGGTCAATAGCAGAAGCATCACCATACTCATGATGAAAAGTAAGGAGAACTGGAACACAATACAGAGTTTCGTTCGTAATGTGATGAACGCAAAGCGCAGGGACGACATCTTGCACTACCAGAAGAAACGAGCATATCCGCTGCGAATGCATCTGAAGACATGCCGCAACAAGTGGTGCTACCGGATGTAGTCGCGAGCCAGAGGAGGTGGTTTAGTGGGTAGTCAGTCTACTAGAATGTAGCTGGAGTCCCACACTCCCATGCGCGCTGGAACCACGGCGTATGGGGTCCGTAAATTGGATTCCATCTCCCGGTCCCCCTAGGACCACTAAAAAAAAAAATTCTTCCTTTCTACCGTCATACGATGTAAATCATCCAGTTATTGTTTTGCTTGAGCTCCACTTTTATAAATATCTGTCTATGTTGTGTGTGATACAAAGAAGTCAAGAGGTCCTTAACTATAGGCAATACATAGTTGAACATTAAATAGCAATCACTCCTGTTATATCATTGCCACTATATTGATACAATTAAACAGTTAGGCGTGATTTTACTTATTTGAGAATTGACAGAATTTGGTGACGCGAAAATAAGGACATTTCCTAAAAACTTTCGGATGGAAATAAAAGTAGATATGATTCAAAATTCCAGTTAGCATGCTTGCTTCTACCTGGTCCAAATGCATATTAGTTCAATCTAACAAGAAGTCTAGCGCCAGTAAAAAATGTGTTCTGAATTTACGTTATGTTGGCTACAAACATTGCGAAGTAATCATCAGGCTCCTTCTAACTCCTTCGAATTCGTTGGTTTAGACTTACAAGTAGTTTAGTGCCCGTTGAGCTGTTAGAACACATAATCCTTCCTGCAGCACGCGGTTTCGGAATAACCAGAATTTGAGTTAATGAACAGCGAAACCGGATAATAAAGTTATTTTGCGAGTGAACTTCAAGAAGGTATAAAGTTAAAGAGCAACTCTTACCTCTCATGAATTCTGAAGTTTTCATTGCCATTTACTAGATGTATGAACTACTAAAACTGGTTAACATAAACTATATAATTTAAATAGACCTACTCACTACATCAAATGAATTCACATAAATGCACTATGAACATATCGCAAAACGTTTATTTTTTTTTCCTACCAATGGACTACAGTCAAAAGGCAATAGGCAATTTTCATTGGTTTTTGGCACGTTTTTTTTTTGTCTCGCGGTCAACATCATTTGTATTTCTTCCATTGATGTATCAAAACCTAAAAAAATATGCAAGAAAATATCCTGCTAGATTGATTATATCAATTCCACGCGGTCTCAAATCAGAGATTAGGTTCTTTGTCAGTTATTTGTAAAGGTAAGTTAAGAGCAAAGATACTCACAGTGCTGAAATTCTGGTATCAGCGATTAGTCATAAACAACGATAACTAAAGTTACACGCTTTTCTTCAATGTGGGTGCACGTTAAAGGTACTCTGACTGGTCAAATACCTGCTTTTTTTGGATATTTCTTGAGTGTCACGCCACCAAGGTAGGAATGAATGAAAGCTATATTACTATTTTAACACATTCAGGTTTACACCAACCATGAGCAAGGGTATATTTGATATTAACTGACAGAACACGGTTTTAGAAAATAGAGCGGACCTCATTTTCCATCAAGCTTCTTGATCAAATATATCCGAAAAGGCTCTACCTGATACATTTTTTCTTGCGCATTATTTATGTCTTTGACAATCCTAACAAGAGGAACAAAATTAATCCCTGGCAACGAAATAAAAAACTAAGCCTGACTTGTCCGTTTCTCTTTTCACAATATTATAATGGCTAGCTTCTGCGAAATCAATCACTGCACTTAGTCATAGGACAGCGTTTGTTTTACCTTTTAAGGGCAAGTTCTATTATGAGCAAGAGTATTTAGATTGCAAATACTTTGACCTATCTACTCCATACGGAGTCATTGTATTACTGGCGTTGAATAAATCAGCCGACAAACTAGTCGTCATTTCAGCTTCAAAAATCTCATTTCCAGACACTTTTTAACCCGGAGGCAACTCAACTTCAACCTAATTTCAACTTCGGTTGCGTTGCCTCTCTGTTCTAACCGTAAGCAACTGCTAAGCAACTAGCAGCTTTGGTTTGAGGTTATGGAAAAAGCCACTAAGCATGTGAGTACTGACTAGTAAAACTGCAGAATATAAAACTGTACCACAAAGCCAGACCAGGTAAGTCCAAATTTTGATATTTTGAGTTGAATATGCTAAGCAATGTTGCCGCATTCGTATGTTATGTATGCACACTATCTAATTTGCTATTTTCAGGTTTGCAATGTCTTTGAAAGCAGGTAAATTAGCTGATTTTAAATCGGATGAAGTGCTCAAGCTGAATAGGGCAAAACAAGGTTATGTCACTAAGTCATAGTTTGGCACGTTTTCAGTGTTCTAGGTTATGTACACCCGGTGCAAGTTGCGTTTGTGACAATCTGCATTGCATAGTTATTTATATATACATAAAATATACTTATATAATATAGATATAAATAGAGAATTAATAATATCATAGTGAGAACTGTGTGACATATAGCAATAGCATAACGTCTTCCAGATCTAGAAGCATGGTTGATCTAGCTAGAGCCAATCAAAGAACCTCAACTGTCGTTTTGTAACAAAAACTACTTGTTTGGGTTCTTGAAGGATTCCATCAGTTTTATAAAGGTTTAAACCACGCAAATACAATAGAGTGTGAGTAGATTAACTTTGCCTGTGACTATCATTTCCTATATTAACTACGTGGGATGAGCCGACATAATTTGAATTATATACAGTATTTCTTATCTATCGTCTTATTTATTTCCACTCATATTTTATATTGCTATGTTGAATATATGTTTTTTGATAAAATTGATATTTTATTACCATCTAGGAAAGCATGAAGATATAGTATAAGTTCAGAAAGTAATAGTGTTGTGGACCCTGTCTTTTTTATGTTCTTATCTGGTATTTTTAAGTCAACATTAAATATTGTATTTCCATGATGTCAAAGCCAAATTAGGTCACAAAAATGACAACACATTATAAAATATTAGAATTACTTTCAAATGTTTGTTTCTATCCACCAAATTTCTGTTGAGGGAATCTTTAATCGTCTCTACTGAAAAAAATTTTGGACTTAACCTAGCCTGACTCTGAGGTACAAAAATAGAGTATTTTTATAACCTGTCATTTTTTCTTGCTTGCCAAAAACTCCAAATACATAATATGTAATGTGGAATGAACGATTCGCACAGAATAACCCTGTTCAAGCAAACACATTTCTGATTATTATTCGTATACTATAACTTGCTTGTCTCACTCCTTGTATCAATTGTAGGTCTGCTGGCAGGCTTTCAATAATATATCAGCTCCAACTAGCTAAAACACAAAGAACACGATGACGTGTTGGGGAAGTAACCTTATTATATTATACATAATTTTTTGATAACGATAAGACGTTGCGTAACGTGTCACAATGACATCCGCAGCTTAGACTTTCATTAACTAGTGGCCACCTCCAAACCGGCTAGTGACGGCAACCATTGGGCAACTGGTTGGGTTACCGTTGCTTTGGTGAGAGCGCTTGTATTGTGATACATGTGCCGAATCGGGTTGCAGTTCTATTGCAGTCATCAGCTGCTCTCTTACACAGGGTGATGCGTTTGGATCTGACGAATCTTAGATGACTGTAAGATTGCTAGTATGCAGGCTAGAAGCGGAAAATAACGTTTAAAGTTGAGAGTGATAATCTAAATTTGTTATCATAAAGTTATAAGCTACGTATGAAGAAAATTTTTTTGGTGCCCCCTCCCCCTTGTTCAGTGATCCACTCGCGGAGTGAGTCATCGTTTCGCATTGGTCGCTGCAGCATCTCTACTGGAATTGCAGGAATGTCATTCTTGATTGTTGTCTTCAGCCTCTGAATGGTACGTAGCTTATTTCTGTAAGCCCGCGTCAAAGAGTAACCATATACCGCGAGATCTGGCGAGCAAAGCAGCCAAGGGTCATCTCCATTGGCGAAAATCACATGTCCGGGAGACGGTCGCTCACAATCTGCATGGATACCTTAGCTCTATTTGCAGTGGGTCCATCCTGTTGGAACGATAGTATGTTGGTGTCATATTTTTTTTCCAGTTGTGGAGTCAGAAATTCGTTGTAGTGACATAACCCTGTGAATTTGCGGGTTATACAAGCAGATCGTAAGCCCCTGTTTACCTATGCACTCGCATAATGGAGATGACCCTAGGCCGCTTCGCTCGCCAGACCTCAGGATACATGATTATTTTTGGAAAGGAGTTTACAGGAGTTAAATTATTTCCAGTTGACATGCTGCAGCCAGCATTGCGAAGTTTCGATAGCGGATTACGATATAGCATTGCTAAACAGGGGGGGGAGGGGTGCTAAATAAGTTGTTTTTATACATGACTTGTAACTTTTTAAAAATAACTTTCTGTTGCTACTCCCAAATTCAAAATTAATTGTTTTTTCTCCGTAACTTGGACCATGAATGGCGGAAAGATATCATCGCAAAATTAGACAGTCAGAGTTACACCATAATGTATCGCAGATTGCGAAGCTTCGAGAGCGGTTGCATACCTATGCGTGAGTGCTTGCGACGCTATCTAGAAATGTGATGCCGAGATTCAAGAATCATCAAGACCCAATTGAAAACACCTACCGCCATTTAGCAGCTTCGAGGAGAAATCGAGCTTTTGCAAAAAAATGCAGCAGTACATCTGGACCCAGCGATTCACGGCATAAATATCGGACCAGGTGGCAGAAGTCGTTAGTCAGTGGACGAGCGAGCAGTGGACAGCGGAGGCCGTAGTCCAGTCAACAAGGTTATAAATTAACATAAATTATTACAAGTCTTATAAATTAGTGTAAAAGTAATAAATTAGTCCTTGGGCAGTGGAAGCGCTGTTTTCGTTACATTATTTACGTCTCCTAGCTTTAATATTAGCAATTTTGGAGACATAATGCGTCGGATTCAAATGCGCCACCCTGTACTTTGTGATCCTAAAGAACGATCGTAATATAATTAAAGGTTAGATAGGCACGAAAGCCACAAAGATAGCATCAGGAGGTGCACATACATTCCACATGAACTTCTTTGAAGGTGCGCATCATTGAGCCTGTTTAAAAAATATTATTCCAATTCAGTTATAATATTTACGGAATAATACACAAGGGGTACGAGTTTCAGTAAGAATGCTAATTATTCCGCCTGGCTTCACTCACAAGGGTTTTACAATGATCAAGAAATGGAAGAGGGTAGATCTCTACATCAACATAACGACCTTGTTCAATCGATGCACTCTAGATATCGTAGAAGCTCGCGCTAAGGTTCGGTTAAAATATTTGCCCTCTAAAATCTGGTCGTTATTACGGATTTCCGACAATCGATCGTGAATAGCCATTAAGCGAATACGGAAAATACATTTTCCAGGCGTTTGTTCCTCCTCCTTTCCCTTGCTCTCCCACTAGTTCTCAGCTGGCTCTCGGCCAACAGTTTGCTACTACGTAAACTACTCAAACTTAATACCGAAATTTCTCACTTGGGTCTTATAATGACCCTTTTCGAGTGCACTCTACGTCCATTTGCTCCTTTTAACACTCATTTTGAGCATATAGGAGAGCTGGAGAGCTACTTAGAGATTCCTCTTACTGCCCCTCTGGAAGAGATGCCCATCGTGTAATCTGAATGCTTGGGCGTAAGGCTTTGGCGATTATTAACGTATTAGCCTATCTAGTGCTATGAATATAATGTTCACAAAACTTTCCGAGATGATGTGATATACCTGATTAGACGTGAAATAAGAAAACCTTGGAACACTAACCTTTGCAAAGTATAATAGTAAAAACAGAAACAGTTGTGACAAATTCTCATAAATGCGCTATTATGTTATCTCATTTTATCTTGGATAGAACAAAAAATTCTACCTCCGTTTAAATATTAAAGTCTAAGTGTCAAATGAAAGTGGAATGCGTGAGGCTACGCAAATTCCTATAGGTTCAGCATTATTGAAGAACATAATCAAGGTCAGACCTTCAGTAACTCTTGACATGGATTTCAATATTTACCTTTGTTTTTACCATGGGCTTTATTTTCAAGATGACAATACTACATGAGAATGTATTGAAACGTAAACAATTTATTGCCAATGTCATGTAGAGTGTTGCCAATGGAGAAAAAAGTTGACCTTGAAATGGCTTTGAAGGTGAGATTCACGGTCGAATTTAAGATCATCACCTTGCTAAAAGTTACTACAAAAATGCTGTCTTGATATTTCCAAGCTCTGTTTTTACTCTACGATATAGTATCCATTCAGCTTGCTAAATTTGGCCTGTCAAGAAAAGTGGGGAGGTCTTTTTGAAATGCACTGTATATCAAAATTCAGAAGGATAGAGCCATGCTTAATAAATAATACTCTCTTTATGTAAATCCTCATAAGAAAAATCTAGATGTTGTTAGAAAGCATGATCTGGCAGAGCAGTGGAGAAACCACACGGCGCGGGAAATAAGTCCGTAATAATGTTTCACTTGCCACACTCTCGACTCTGATGTATTTCTCCGCCCTAAAACGATCCGTTTGCTTATACGCTGCATCTGTAAATGATACATGGGCAATATAAAGGATCAAGTCGTTGAAAACTGAAGGGCTATACATTAAATTCTGAAAAACTTGATGTGATGCCCCACAGTGAAAAAGGACATTTTTCTCGTTTAAATCGGTTCGCAGTCTATTTTGAAGGTGCGGGTGCAAACCACCCACGAAGTCTGATCCTGAGGGATAAAAACAAGGCACAACGATCAGAATCGAACACTATGACCCATAGTGTCCTTGTGCAAAGTTACGTGCTTTGACCTCTAGGCTGAATTCAGGTTAAGATGTACGGTGGCGCTGGAGACGTGAGGTGTGTCAGTAATACAACAATCATATTAGTTATAGCTTTGGATGTTGTGGGATGTGTGGATAATTTGAATGCTTATTAAATATGTTACGAGGGGGCTGGATAGCTAGATGTGTTACGCGGTTGAGCTGCTGGTACATCGATTTTAAGGCTCGCGGGTTTGAATCCCAAATGTGTATGTATATTTATGGACCAGTTCGATGCAAATTAGAAACATCGCTTCTTTAATAATCAATATAGATAAGAGTAGAATAGTGTTGGTACAACAGGGTCGGCAAAAAGGATCAAATTTGCCAGGTTTCGCTTCCTCACAACTGCTAAAACTGATAATACTATTACAATATTACCTAAACTTGTCTTAGCAGGACTCTGCATAGAGTCAAGTGGATACATCCTAACATTCTCTTTTCACTACTTACCTGAGAGATTGTCATTTCTTACTACTCTGAGGTGAAACACAATTCCCTCCCCAGGTAAACGAAGACAATATAAATAGGTCTATTATACAGAGTGAGGATAAAATAGATGCGGAGCCGGTGGGGCGGTAGATAGTACAAGCCAATCTGAGTCGATTTTACTATAGGAACTGCTGTCCGAAAATTAGCCGTTTTCGAATTATACTAATTTTTAAGATTTCATAAAACTAACGTCCTTTATACGTTAACCAAGTCATAAAAGTTGAAAATTGGGTGTTTCGTTTGATTTTTGGGGTTTGCAATAAAAATATTCTGATATACGAAAATTGATACTCAAATGTACATTATTGACGTTATCTCATGCAGTAAGCTTCAAAATAGTTCAATTTTTGTTAAAAAAATCTTCGTTCATCTCAAAAGCTTCAGTTTACTAGAACCAGTTGCATACAAATTTTTCATACAAAATAATTAGAAAACATCTACGTTTCATTACCTTTCAAATGAGGTATAAAAATCACAAGTCGATTAAGAACTGGCAAAAATATGACTATTATAAAAGGAGAAAGGAAAAAGCAATAAAAATACTACACTTACAAAATCATACCTTAATACAGGATAATTTGTTTGAAACTACTTTTTTTATAATACATTTTCAATATGGCGCCCTCTATTTCTAATGCACACACGTGCTCTTCACATGACAGCTGATTTTACTACCGTCGAATTGCTAAGAGAGGCTTGAATTTCCTGTGCTGCATGTAGGTGAGGTCTTCTATTGTGGGTACAGGATTTTGATCAGAATATACTAAACTTTTCATGCGACCCCACACAAAAAGTCCATGTGTGTGAGATCGGGACTGCGTGCTGGCCATGGGATTGGTCCGCCTCTACCGAAACATCGATTCGAAAACTGCTCATTTAACCAATTTCTTACACTTGGTCTGAAATGTGCTGGGCACCCATCATGCTGAAAAATCAAGGCGGACCAATCCCATGACCTCAGAAACAGGACAATACATGCAGCACAAGAAATTCAAGCCTCTCTTAGGAATTCGGCGGTATTAAAATCAGCTGTCATAAAAAAATCAAAAAATTTAGTTTCAAACAAATTATTCTGTATTAAGGTATGATTTTGTAAGTGTAGTATTTTTATTGCTTTTTCCTTCCTCCTCTTGTAATAGTCATATTTTTGCCATTTCTCAATCGATTTGTGATTTTTATACCTAACTTGAAAGATACTGAAAAAAATTTGTATGTACTTTTTCTAGTAAACTGAAGCTTTTGAGATGAACGAAGAGTTTTTAACAAAAATCGAACTATTTTGAAGCTTACTGCATAAGATAACGTCAATAATGTACATCTGAGTATCAATTTTCGTATTTTAGAATATTTTTATTGTGAAACCAAATAAAAATCAAATGAAACACCCAACTTTCAAGTTTTATCACTTGGTTAACGTACAAAGGACGTTAATTTTATAAAATCTTAAAAATTAGTATAATTCGAAAACGGCTAATAGTCGGACAGTAGTTCCTATAGTAAAATCTCCTCCCACCGGCTCCGCATCTATTTTCTCGTCACCCTGTATATGGTGTCCAATAAGTACCACGACTCACTTAAGGAGAAGGTAAACTTTGTCGCCGTTTTTGACATATTGAATTTCTTCTTAAATTTTAGCTGCATGTACAAATAAGGTTACGCTACGTTCATTATTTGGGATTTATAACCTTCTGATATTTTTTCCTCAACTTTGACCATCTGTGGTGAAACAAAAATGTACTGGGCTATAACTGCATTGAATGAAAATATTGCTGATCGAACACAGATTTCAGAAAAGCACCACACGTACTATTTGGAATAGAAAAAAGTGATAGCTGCTTTTGTAAGTGACTGACACACACTACAATGTAATTATTGGATTTGAATTCAAGTTGCACTGGTTTTCGATCCGTGACATGCTAAATAGTACAAAGCTCCATTATTATTGCCTGCTCCTGATATGATTTTATGAAAGTTGAGGAAACAATATCAGAAGGTTTTATCCCAAAACAGTCCTTATTTCATCATGGTTCCTTAATATCTTTTAACAACATTGCATTTGTATATGATAAAACAATTACCTAGAAGTGTTTTATAGAAAAAATGAACAAAGTACAACCTTATTGGTACATGCAGCTAAAGACCGCAGATGAAAAGCTTCGTTTTTTTTTTCAAATTTAAGAAAAAATTCAATATCGGTGACACTTTTATATAGGTAAATCTTTGTTATTTGGGAGAGCAGTACAAAGCCTACGTTCTCTTTAAGTTTGGCGCGGTACTTATTGGACTCACTGTATAATGAACGTATGCATTGATCAAGAGCTTTTTTGGCGTCTCTTTTTGAGTATTTCTAGTAATTATTGATTAACACAGGTCACTACCGCGTCTATCCTAAAACTGAAAATATTGTTTGATTGATTTATTTATCTCATTATTTCGTTAGCGTGCAAGTCCCATCCAACTTGATAAATGGAAGCATTTGAAAATAGGTGGGGAACGATTGGTGTGTCAACGTACGCAGCATCTTCTGTCTTTATTGGACGATATTCTTATTCATATAGTTTTGTCGGATGTACGGCCAATTATCAGATATACTATATTTCAAACTCATCAATCCATACATACGCCATAATATACAGGCGCTTGCCCAATAGTCACAATCTCTCCATCACGATGTATGATGTACAGGTACATGTTGTACTATATACTATTTTATATTTTATTTTTTTAAGTCCACCTTTAATTCGACTAAGCTATTCTTACGACACCCTGCGTTTCAACGTTTTCTCGGTCTTGAATGCAGTATTGCTCTGTGTACCATTGGCACTACTTCGATATCTTTACAGTAAGACGATTGCTTCAACATCTGTCCCATGTTTGTAAAAGAAACCATAGCACAGAAGCCAATCAAATCCTTCGCAATTATCGAGAACATCAACTGAATGATCACACTCTGAAACTCAATTCGTATGGCTTTCAATCAAATATGCTCTCGATTAGGATAAACTAACTTATTCAGTTAGGTGATGAGGGCTCAGTCTTGTAGGTATGAATAGATCTGTGCTTGAAGTATACATTTCTGGTCGCGTAGACGCCAAGGGTTTGCCAACATTATAAAGCTAAACGAACATCTATAGACTTAGGGATTAACGTAACTGCTATCTAAGCTTCAACCCAGACGCAGCTGTACATTCAATACCAGCTAATGGTAGCAAATATTGTCATTAAGTCTACTTGCTGATTGATGTAAATTATTTTTCATTCAACTTTATAGCATTAAGAAAACTGTTCTCATTAAAATCAATGTACTTTTCGTTTATATTCAATTATATTTAAATATTCAACTGCATTTAGCTTCTAGTAATTAGCGCTGCGTGGAGTATTGCTTAGCTCAACTAATGAACATCACTCGCTATCTACTGAATCTGCTGACAGCTAGCGCAGCACAGTATAATCCACACTTTCGTCAATCAGGTTGAAGGATTCCAAAAGTTTCAAAGCAGTCCATCCAGCTGATGCCGAGCAGACCAGGCTAAGCAATTTTACCAGCGCTACCTCTTTGCAGCTTTGTGCAACAGGACGGAACCATCGTTTATGAATATGGCACTTGCAAGTATACTTATCAGCAATAAGACCGCTTTGTTGCTTACAAAAGTCGTTGCTAAAGCCAGAGTTCTGGGTACAAAGTTCCGCGCTGCGGCAAGCTAGGTACATCTACAAAGTATCAAGAATATGTTGATTAAAATGTCTGGTTATACAAGATGTCCCAGTTTAATCTCCCTATCTAAATATCTCGAACACTACGCATCCTGAAATAAAAGTTCAAAACACAACTTGTGGGGTTTGAAGGGGACAGAATGACGGTGACCTTGAAAATGCTGTCAACCACGACCCTAAGGTCATTCCAAGGTCAAGTGAACATTTACTAATAAAACCTGTTGTTGAAAAGAGGCAGAAATGTTGTCTCCGAGAATGACCATTACGATGACGCTGAATATGTCCTTCATGGTCATTTGAACGTCTAAACAAGGCATTGAAAACAATTTTGCAAAAATGTTCGACAGAACAGTTGTAACCTTTGTGGACATCACCCAAATCTGACCTTGATCATGACCTTGACCACGACCCTCAGAGTCAAGTCAAAACTTCCTAAGGAAGCCTTTCATTCTTACACTGGAAATGGAAAAAGCAGGAAATTTTACGTCTGAATGTGACATTGACTTGAAGCTCATGATCGTGCTGTACTCGTATTGTGAATATTTATCAAGGAACTTGCTAATCAAATAAATACTTCCAACTAACAATTATCACTCCTATTAGAGTTGCAAAAATGATTATACAGTATTCCTTTCACAGCATTGTATACTGTAAAAACATTGGCTAAACCCTCTTAGAACAGCTATACAACCGGAACGGGCACACCTATTAGGACACTTCAGTCATTTAAGAGGTTGTATAAGGGCTGCAGGTAACATTTATACAACAAAAGTGTAAGCCCCTTGCGGCCGCTATAGGACATTTGCGTCAGGGCAAGATTCAGTTTTTGTCAACTATACAACTATTCTGTTATGTGATTCTACTTTATTGCAACCAAACTATTTCTTATGTATTGCATAGACGAAGTAAAGAATATATAACTAACACATTACAGTCATCTTGTTTACTTACATATCGGCCATTTTGAATTTCATACACAGGTATACGATAAACTTCTACACTGCGATATAGGGCTATTGAATTACTTGCGCAGCAAATTTTATTGTGATTATCGTTTAAAGTAGTTACGCAATTTCTAGGGGCTTCTTATTTCATGCATATTTTGATAATGATCAAAAGTATGACTAGATTTTTAAGATGGAAAACTGAACTTATCTGCGTCAAATCTTCCACAAATCCTATATTTAGACACAATTACACTAATGTTTATCACTTTATATCTGTAATTTCGAACTGAAACATAATTATTTAATATTAAATAGAGGAATAAATGTTTGCCCAATATGGCTGGTGGTTGTGTATAATCATGTCATTGTCCAGGTTGTCTTCAGTTTATTAGAATATTTTGGTGTTGCCTGCAGGTGTTATACAACAATTTGACAAATGTCTGAAATGAAATACCGACAGAGTCCAATGATTTACCCAGAATTTGTACCAGATCTATATATTCTGTTTGAACAGTTGATAAAACCTTTTGAACCAATACATATGCGTTGTTTGTCTTCAATCATTGGTTATGGCATTTTAACAAAAATATGACAGCAGAAAGTTAGGTTATGGTGAAGTTGTATACCAACATATTTAGCATATGTACAGCCTTTAACAGTTACTAAACACCAGTTGTATAAGTGCTTCCGTTGGGAGCAACTTGTTGGCTAAAGTAGTAATATGCACAGCAAAACAACAAGGCTCGGGTTTATTTTATAAACGTTACCATAGATGCCACAACACAACCATTTTTGACTAACGTGCAAATATGCCGTATAAAATAGTTGTATAAACGTTTATGCAACAGTTAAAAATTTGCCCTATAAGGTGTTGTATAACTAAGCTAAGGAATATTTTAAACACCTCATTTTAGAGTAAATATGTTGCAGGAAGCAAATTTGCGTTCCACACAACATTAAGCCAACGTTTTGGTGTTCAGGCAACAACAATAGAGAGATTTTATGGCTGAATGGTTCTTTTACCAAAAGCTTATAGCACTACTTTGCTAGTTGGGTTATAAATACTTTAGAAATTACACAAAATGTAAAAGTTATGAAACGATATTAGCAAAAAAAAAGACGAAGCAAAAATAATATAGGCTGTAGCAATCCCCTCCCAAAAACTATGTAGAGAGAAGGAAATAATCGTATTTTTTACCATCCGAAACCACCGAATTCAGTACTACAAAAACGTCTGAGCTATAGAGAAAAATCGAATTCTAAAATTATACTTCGACGCCCTGTATCTGAGTAATGAGTCATGTTTAGTTCAATATAATTGCCAGCACTAGTTTAATTTAAGGAATGATTTTTGACATTACAGTCACATTGTCACATACCTACAGGTCAAAACCATTCCTCAGAGTCCCCGCCATTTTAGGAAAATGCCAATTGTAGATGGTCTTTAACATCGCCGGGCTACTGTGATATGATCCATTCATCACCAATATGTGAAATTTACTCCTTTGCGTCCTCTTTCGTGATCCCAACACTCTAAACTTGCTAGATGGAATTGCCAAGCTTTTGATTTTCATTCCAGGAGTCAAGCGTCGAGTTCATGCATTGAAATCTCGATTGCATAACAGTGCCTTTGTCATCTACAACATATACATATTATTGGCATTGGCAAATTGAACATTCAAGTCTTTGGCTATCATTGTTCATGGATTACGTCAAAAAGTTATTTCCTTTTTATTTCGCTCTAAGGCTAGGCAGTCAGCCCCTGGAGTATTACACTGCTATTTTATGTATGGTTCTCCAATGAAGATAGTTCTTCAGTGTCCCCTGAGGTTTTAAAAATTTAGAAACTGTACACATGAAGCAACCGTCGAGGCCGACCCTGAGCAGACAGGAATTTCACCAAGAATTCTAGTATGCTGATGGAACAAAATGACAGTAGCCTCTCTGTTAACACTACTCTCTGTAAATGGGACGTACTGAACACTTGGAATGCCTGTGGGAGCAAGGCCCATACTAGCGGAATAACTGCTTTGGCAGTTTTCAACCGGTAGTTGCAAACTATGAGGGCATCGCATGTTCCGCGATGTACGCGGGCGAAGCTTATCAGTACTAACATAAACTGAAAGCTCGTAGGAAATTGGAAATACAAAGAACATGTTTAACGCCCAGTCCGTCGTGGAGGCAAAGTTTGAATATCGAAGTACAGTATTATCTTCTAATGGTTTTTTTAACATTCTTGATCTAAGCTATGTACCGGCTAGTCCTCTACATACAATGCTCTACAAAATGATCTTCCGTTTACTCACATGTCTTTTGGTCAAATAAGTAAGCTGAGTTGCGGGGTGGTGAACGTAAATCTGACATGTAATAGCTTATCTTAAGAATCCTCATGACTACTTTATAACCATATCATATGAAATTACCATATGTTTCAACATGGCGGACCGGTAGGCTGTCAAATTTTTGCGTGTTTTTACATTGAATCGTCCCTAACTCGACGACCAGTCATCAAAACGCTATAGCATGTTGCATCAACATTGTTCTTGTTACAGGATCTACTCAAACCCACGTAATAAAATATAGAACAACCCATTGAATTAATATCGAATTCTGTAAATTTTGAAAAGTTTTACTTAAATAAACCATTCTAGATGAAGAAAATTCATAGATAGTACTTTGATAATTAGTTGTTGAGACAAAGGCGCTTCAATGTTTAAACAAGCCCAACTCAGCTAGCCCGTAAGTCTCCCATTTGTGAAATATGTAAACGTATACTCTATCTAAACCTTTTCAGTTATGACGTACTACAAAATATAGGTATCATGCTTCAATTTCATCTTTCTCAAATTCATATAGTCTATGTAGACCTAGACTCAAGGAAAAATTACCAATCAATAGACATGTGAGGAGTATTCCAGGTAAGCTTTGGGCTAGAATCCAGAGATTAAGAAAGTTAGACGATAAAATGTATTTAGGTGCCTATTGAGCATCGATGTCGATTTATAAGCTTTATCGTTGCGGTACCGCGGGCGTACCGTTACCGTTACGCTGCCGCTGATTAATTTATAAACTTCCTAACGTTATAGCACGAGACGTACAACCTAGCACAACATTTTTCGTATATCCCAAGAACAATTTTGTCTGCAGTAGGGCGGTTGTGGATGAAAAATAGGTTATAGATTAACCGGTTATCCTTTCAATAACCGAAGCAAATTTAACCGGTGATGCGGTTAACCAAAAACGTCGGTCGAGTCAGGAATTTGTCTAGGAGGCGGGACGAAGGGGTAGTCACTAAATTCATGGTCAGGCAGAAAAGATTCGTTTCGGGAGGGAGGGAGAGGTTAGGTATCGGAGATTAAAAATGGGAGATCGAAGGGGCTACCCAGGATGCCCATATTCATTTTAATTTTTATAGATAAGTAAAAATAACCTCGGTTGTTGAACATCTTGATTCGATAAGCAGTCAACCGTACGTTATAGAATAAACGGTCAAAGCCAGTTAATGGAATTTAAAAAACCAGTTATTCAATTAAGTGTTTATTTTTGCCCATTCTTAGTCTGCAGATCATTCTTGTTGACAGACGACAAGAAGTGATAGCAAACCTCAATTTAGTATTTGTTTTTTACTCCATTTGTCATTCAGGTTTTGCAAAAACGGATTATGCAGATGATCCTCACACCTTGCAGTTCTTTGCGCTACTTTGTTGCATAATTTTCATTTTGAAGACGACAAAGGAGATGGTCTAACATTAGACCCATGGATAGTGGTAGGTACAAAACCAGATACGGTGTCTATTGCACTTGTAACACACACCCCCTTATAACTCGCATTAATATCTAGATATTATATCTTGGAGCAACGGCACGCTCTCCACTGTGAGGTCTTAAGTCACCTGATTCACGAGCCCTTTGTACTACATTAACAAAGGCACGAGGGGTTGGTTGCACTCGATTGGGAAACCGATTCGCACAAATATGTGATGCCGCGGCAGCATTTTGTAAAGACTCCCCCCCCCGTAAATAGTAAATAAGAATCATGTCCACAAGTTCAGCATTTTCGTAAACATGTGCCATTTTTGATTTCGTTTGAGCCACGCAACAGACACCACTATTCACTCACGCGTTACCGACTGACACTGACTGTATACAACTGAATAAAATAATGGTAAAAACAACGTTCCAAATTCTTTCGCTTTTTTGTTTCCGATGCGATGAACCGATAAGGCGGATTATATCCGTTATTGCCAAACACGAGCACATAATATTATTATTGAGACAGGGCGGTACTTAAACTTCCAAAGGGCTATAACTTTGTTACTTTAATTTTACCAGAAAAATGGTAAAGCGAAAAAACATTTCTTTTGATCAGAACTACTCACTGTTAAAATAAATGACTCAACTTCGAAGTCACCCTGTATACCAGGTACGATTAAATCAAATATTTATTATTATTTCAAATGCTGGCGGATTTTCTAAGCAGACTTCAATCAATTAGCAATCACGCGCCTGACGCTGTAGCAAGGGGTCTCACAGTCTTCGGAGCCTTCCCAACCTTCATTAAAAAGTACTTAAGAGCCGCCTACCACATACATAAATCAATCGAAAAGACGTTTCGTGATAAAGCAACGCACACAAAATTATGAGAAAAACGTCTAAAACATGCCTTGTGGGGTGAAGGGCGGTCTATGCGAGCGCCATATCTCTTGAGTAGATATTAAGGAATTCATCGAAATGAGATAAAAATAAAAATTATTCTATTTTATGTCAACCTTTTAGCATTATATAATAACCAAACCGTTAACAGGGTCAACTATCAACAAAACATAGAAAGGATAACGCAGCATCCCGTAATTTAATTTCATAAGGGTTCTATGATATTGTGGCTGGAATCATAAATCAAATGTGTCTATCGGATAAATGAACATTATAAATTTATAGATGGATAGAGCTGACCTCAGTCTAGCGGAATGCCAGATAGTGGCTGAACTCACTGTTATACACAGACAGATTCGCTGGCTTTCAATTGTATTTACACAGTCATGAAGTACAATCAATATTGTAGAAGTTACACTGTAGGATGCTCAGAATATCTATTGCTGCACCAATTGGATATCGTCCTAGTATCCGCACCAAAGTCTCTTGAATTTAAGGTACATTTTTTTGTTAGTTATGATTATGTGGTTCCAGTCACAACCAATATAGTATGTGACAAGTCGGCGAATCAACCACAGAACAAGTCTTAACAATTCCTATTCAATCATTCTGATTTTGCGCAGTTGGTTCTAGTGATTTCAGAACGTCCTTCATCCGATTTGACGCCTCTTCATTTCTTTTGCTGATCAACTATTAATCTGATGCTCGAAACGGGTTATATTTTCTATGGGGATGTAGAAACTGAGGTTGGTAGGCTTCTGCGTTTCTCCAAAAAGTAGCGGAATAACTAATCTTTCAATTTACTGACCTTGCATGCTATCTGCCAAATGTCCTGTCACTCTGGTGTCAAGATTGTCAAGGCAAGTAGGACGTCCTCACGATAAGGAATCCCCCGTAAAGGAAAGACTATGGATTCAGTCTTTAATGTCAGCTTACAATATCAATTTTGAGCTTTCCGTTCCGAAAGATCCACTTCGTATCGCCTACACCATATAAACTTCCTTCATAAACTATCTGACAAGAAGAAGCGCAACGCAAAGAAATCTCACGACATTTTTCTTTATTCTCAAATGGGTTGTAACGTCTTTCCTTGCTGTATCCCCAATTACAAAAATTAGGCAATGTATTTCCGGTGTCACCTTTAAGTCATTATGTACGAACGCTGGCATCGGCTAAAAATGGAATTCAATTTCCCGAATTACGTGCAAAAGCTGAAGTGGAAAAAGAAAATCAAGAGAATTATACAGTCGAATAACTCAAACATTTGCCTTCTAGACCAGTGTCGACATCGCGAAAATCCCTCTATAGAAATTTTGTGTACCCAACTAAAAATGGAACTCGATGTATGTGAAATATGCATCTGAAAAAATTATTATTAAACCGTCAATGCAAACATATCTGTACGATATTGTTGAATACGCCACACTGCTATTTTTTGAAATTGCCATGTAAATATTAACACGTTCGTTGAAATTGAATACTGAACTGTGAAATGGAATTCAGTGAAAATAATTAAATTGTTTCTATTTATTATTTAAAAAGTGTATGACGGAAGATTGTTACAGTTTCTTTTTGTGGTCGACTAAAAAGTAACTATGTTTTGATAAAGTAAATTGTTGCAGCGTTCTTCTTATTTAGAATAATAATTTTATAGCAGTTCTTGAAAACATCGGATTTCATTTTTATAACAAACCACTTCTCCTAGTCTAATAATTTTGTGGTTGAAAATCATACTCTACTCTCCATCTCGTTAAAGGTCATTTTTTATAATTTCTGCCGCCCGTAAATACGATAGCTGAAGGTGACGTGGTGCTATTTCCGGTGCTCTGGTGTAGGAATTCAGAGGCCCACTACCCGATTTTGTGAAATAGTTCTAACGCAGTGGTGCGGGTTAATAGGGTAGTGGGCTTTTTAAGAAAAACCGGCCGCTCTTAGTGATTTTTTTTGTCGGAGCCTTTTTCTCACCCTCTTGGGGATTTAGCCGTAAACACAACTACACTAATCATCGAGCTGGTAAGTGACCATTTTCTTATGGTCACGTGTTCATAATTTTTTATTCTACAGTTGGGAACTGATTGCAGTGATAATCCGAGAATTTAAGTAGGACTCACACCTGTGGGGAGCAGTTCCCCATGTTTGTGAACCCTTGTTCGAGGTAATTATGATTTTTTCTTACTTTGCTAGGCCTGTCTTCATCTGGTACAGATTGAAAACAACCACTTCGTTCTAAAATAAGCAGAAAACTATCAGTAAATTTATTTGTGCCATTTTAGGCGTTCTTATGTAACATTGGGGATTGGGGTTATATTTTAACCATTTAACTATCCATTGTTTAGGTCAACATTGAATTCGTCAAAACCTATAAGTTCATCAACTTATTTAGTAGTATAAAGAGAGAAATGTTTGGGATCTCTCAGGTGGTAACATTTGTATATTGTTCTGTATCATAGTACATGCACAGAGTAATATAGTGTTATTTTTATATTGCTGCAGCTTCTGATTTTGGTTGTATATTGACTGAAATTGCCATGCTCACGAGGTAACATATTCCTGTGGTTCTCAGGTAACATTTTAATTACTTGCTTTGCTTATAAGCTGAGAGAGGGTATGAAATATTTTACCTCCGGGTCCTTATGTTTTTAGACAGGTATCTGATTATTTTGATTTAGTTTGGGTCAATTTAAAAACTTGGGTAATGGTAGTGCAATTACGATTTTCCTTGTACACCGTGATTGAACAGAAGCTTTGTTTTAATTTTAAACTTTTGAATTGACGTAACCCAAGGCTAAATGGTTCCATTTTAGAGATAAATTTTTGTTCTTGGGAGTAAATTAAAAGAGGGGATTATTAGTCAAATCGTTATTTCGGGTTATTCTCAACAAGTAATTCTTTTTTCTATTTAGGGTTATACCTTCCGGTTATACCTTCCGATTCTATCTTTGGGTTCTACCTTCAGGTTCTACCTTCTGGAACTTCCTGCTCTCGGTAGCCATGCACCTGCACAGGTGCCATTTTAGCTAGGAGGGTAATACAAAATAATGTTCTTCTCTTTTTTTTGTTCAATAAATGTCTGTGTCCCTTGGCTCCAGAACCCCTTAATGTATAAGCCTGAAATTTTGCAAAGAGGTACTTCATGCGCAATTAGCATCAAGAAGTACCTACTATCCTTCTAATGAACTTACTGGAAACTTTGTACAAATACTGCACAGTATGACATCAAATGTACAAATATCAAAGTCATTGCGCTTTCTTTTCGGGTAGTATTGTCATTTTGGAAAATTTCAAATAGGTTTTATGGATGAATTCATAACAGTTTGATCTCAGCAACAGAGTATTGATTGTAGGGAAATTGGTCGAGCGATATGCTGTGGAATGCTGAAGATGGAACGCTTCTATAAATTTGAAGACCGATACAGTAGCGGCTGACTTGTCCTTTCTCGAATGCTTTTGAACTCCTAAGTATTTTGGAAAACAGTTTCTTATGTTGCTTTCGCAAGTTTTTGATCACTGTAGCGAGTAGGAAAAATTTCATCGGTAGAGGTTTCGAAGCTGTTATTCCCTTGAGTAAGATGTTCAAGACCGAGCCCACACTTTGCTAATGAATAAAAAATATTGAAATCTTAATTTAAGTTTACGTCGTGAAACGAAAAAACTTGTTAAACAAGGGAAGTATGAGAAACAACGTCTCATACATTTTTGTTATTCGATAAGATATGAGTAATTTCAAACATGCTTTCTGATTACCCAAAAGAGAAAGTGGACTTGTTAATGAATAAAGTTAATGGACTTATGATACAATGATATACCTTGGTCTTTATATCGGCAGAATACTATGTATTAGCTGACGATGTTTCTAACACCCTCCTTAATCCCCATAAAAAATGGTCATGCTCTTTTGGAAGCTATTTACCTCAAAGCAACTTGATATTTATTTCACTCCAAATAAGGATTTCTGCTTATACCACGTGCAGAAACTCTCACAACAAGCCATTCCATTTATATTTACGACATCGAATCTTTCCGTAGAAAATTTGTGACATACCCATGTAATAAACCTACGCATGACAGGTTCTTCATCACCCTTCCAAGATTTTTACGCTCGATATTTTTTAGCGCTCCTTTAGGCACAGGTTATGAATTCCCAGCGAGGAGCTAATAGTTTTCTAACTGGTAATAAGACGGAAACTGATGGGTTTTCCGTCTAAGCGAGAGGCGGCACATCTGAAACCGAATGACCGGGATTTCTGAAAGGACGTGAAATGTTTTACTTCCCACACCTACTGACGAGGAGGTGTTGTAGCCGCAAAAAATTTAAAATATGAGATATTTTCTTTTTTGGATTTATATGACATTTACATCACGAAAAACCATGTCACTCATTTCCGTTGGTCTCTTTGTCTGTCTACCATGTTAAGGACGACAAAGATTTATTGTTTTAGAAAATCGGTCGGAGCTAGGAGCAAAAACATGAAAAAAATGGTTAAACTTCGTTTTTTGACGCTGTGAAGAATCTCCTGATCATTTTTAGAAAAAATGTTGTAGAGGTCATAATCGTGGGTTGTAGGTGGTGGGAGAAGGTATATCTCATTCTGTTGCGGGAAGTGTACTTATATGCTTTCAACGCACATGAAATATTTTCCTATGCATTAAAACAACTTTTTGTGTACATGTTATTGTTAGGTAAGTATATAATTGATCATAATTTCATAAAAATCCAACCGTTTCAGAAATGTACAAGAAAATAGTTGGGCTTTTACGATACTTTATACACTCATAAACACGTCTGCGCATAGTCCTAATCAAATGGTCCGTTTCCTCTTAAGGTATCTCATCCCAGGCTGCTTGTACCTCGTACCGAAGTGCCGCTGGAGTCCGTGCAGTATGGGGTGGACGGACTAATATTCTTTCCGTAATGTACCACACGTGTTCAATGAGTGAAAGATCCGGAGATCGAGGGTCCAAGGCATTGACCTGATTGCCTTCAAAGTGGACCAAGGTAATTCTGACTATACGATATTATTGGAAAAATGGGTTGGTGAGCGTCCGTATATAAGGCAAAACATGTGGTTTCCTCACCTTCTGGATATTGCGCACGTTAGTAATGCTGCCCCCGATGAACACTGAAGGTGGCCTGCTTCTATAAGCAATAGCCCCCAACCAACAGTGTGGTGCATTTGTGTTTCCATAGAAAATTGAGGAGCTTGGCTTTCACCTCGTCTCCTTCTCACCCCTGTACGGCCATCATGCATCCCAAAATAGGATATTAATTCCTCACTTAAGTTTATTCGTATTCCATACGAGGTCCCAATTCAGCCGTACTTTGCGCCAATCACCTCGGTGCCCATAGGACTATGAGGTGGGACAATCTTAGGACCAAAACTGTTGATCTGGTAATAAACAATTCGCATTGGATGGCTTCCCATGCTCTTCAAATAATTTGTCAGCAATTGTCCTTGTGGACGAGAACCGGTCTCGTCGAGCCAAAAACTTAAGGCGCGTTCTTGGTGTAGGACCGGTTCTTTGACACCTTCTGTATCTCTAACTCATCCATGCCTGACGACAAACTATCACTGTATTTAGAATTCAGTACGTCCTGGTGTCTATTTCTAAAGGACGAACCAGCCTCACACGAGCCCAGTATTCGCCCCTATCAAACTCGCTAAGCCGTTGAAAATGTTCTTACTCTGAACATAATGAACGTCTGAAAGCAGATCTTCGCTACGTATGTGATGATGACTAGATGCCAATTGTAGCTACAAAACACAACTATCGCTTACTTCCTTTTTTTAAGAATTGCCGATATAACAAATCATCGATATGGTTGACAAAACTAATGATTGTCAGTTCTAACCTAAACAAACATATATTTACAAAATCTTTATAAAAAATCCATTATTAGTGATTGCTCTATTTTCTATATTACTTAGTATACATCTCGTCATCAGACTCCCGTACAAACTTATGATCTTTTCCGCCCGTTTAGCATCATCGATACGTATTAAACGTAGTTGCCTTCATGATGATGTGTCCTTGACCTCTCATTCGTACGATCGCCCATATTGGGCAATTTTCTCGTCTGTATCCTCGTTTTTTAGTGAGTTCATAACTTACCCTGAATATCATTTAAACACGAAACGGGAACGTGGACAGATCTTTCGTATGAATAAGGTGACTCATTGTCCATGGAGCGTGCCTCAAAGCAGTACTAAACTACACATACAGCTGAGCCAAAGTTGCCTGGATAAGTCGATGCATTGTTCAAATATGCGGAACAGCTTGGTGCTCAAAACATACTTGCGATTGGTATTTTCAATGACAATCATTGTGGATGCAATCGCTTACGATTGGGATCTGACAGAAGTTATTAATTGGCCGATTTAGAATATTCTCTACATATTTATAGTATTGCTGGTAAATGGCTTTTACTGTTCTTAGCATCATACAGTAATTATGACTTAGGTATACTAATAAAATGGCACAGCATGTTTCCATGATAAAGTCCATTACCCAACTCAGATTTGTTTTTTGTAAAAGCATGTATCATTAATGTCGATTTACAAGTACGGATGGACGTTTCACTTGGATGTTCACTAAAAACGGGATGATTTCAAATCTAGTCACGTACCTCTGACCTCCATTTAACCAAAGCACCATGAAAAGGGAAACGTTATCTTTCACATACAACGTGTTATGTGGGTATATTGTGTTTGAATCAATAAACTAAAGTAAATGCATTTAAATATATTTTATTGCCCTGTTGTATTTGTCAGAGGTGTCTTCCAGCAAAGCTGGAATTGAGAGGCAATACATTTTTTCGAAATAACTATGTTGGTTGTCAAACGCTGCTTACGCATAGGCTCATTGAAAAAGATTGGAAGCAACATTATTCTGCTGGGTTCCATTACACCTGGTACGAAATGTATAATATATAATAATAATATAATAAAATAACAGCCCGCGCACAGGAGTGACAGGAAGGGAGGCGATGTCTCACGTTAGAGACGTGCAAATCAACTACGGCGCCTCGGTTCCATTTGCATCGCTCTTGTACGTTGAAGAAAATTCACGCTCAGTGAGGGGAAGAGAGGCGAATAGGATAGAACCGAGACTCTTCCGTTACACATAATCAAGTTACTGTCTGTGGTTCTCCTCAATAAGCGTCTACGTTAAAGGACATTTACGCTCAATGAGCGGAAGAGAAGCGAAGAGATAAAAACCGAGAGTCTTTCACTGAGTTCTGTTAGACTTAATCAGGTAACAGTTCGTGGTTCCCCTAATGAGGCTTCTTCTCAATATGCGAATACGTTACCGAACATGCACACTGATTGAAGGGAAGAGGAGCGAAGAGGATAGAAGCGCGACTATTTTACTGGGTTTCATTACAAATAACACAGCTCAGAAAAAAAGTCGAGATTTGTGAGAGAAGTAATAATATTTCTATGTACTTTTCGACGCTGAATCACTCCCGGGTCTAAGAACTACCCCTGGGAGGGGTGGTAAAAACTTAGTATCGGATGACAGATGGTGAAAAAATTACACCTTCCTAGAATTGACCCCTGGTGTCAAAGCGACCCGTAATGACGAGTTAAAATTGAGTTTTGGGTGATGGCTGCTAAATCGTTGTATTGTTGAAGCCGTATATCTGCATTTTTTCCTGTTCAATCTCAGAGCCCGTTGGTCCTGACAAGACTAGGGTATGTCTCGAAATCGTAATTTTTTAAAAGTTACAAACCCATGTCGGTAGGTTTGCCAGCGTATATGTATGTATGAACCGAGTTCACAGCATAACACACGTGTGTATGTAGAGCAAACTTTTTATGAAGACATAATATATGCCGAATATATTGTATGCCGAATCCAGCAAGTATGGACAGACCTCGGACGAAACTTCCGATCATTTTCTCCCGAACGCTGCCTGTCTGGTGCTCCGCTCTCTTTTTCTCACAAAAGAGAGTTGAGAGACGGTCATTTCCAACAATACTGGACAGGCTGAAACTGCATAGCGTAGACAGGTTATTGGCGCAGGTAGCTCTGCTTCTTCCTACTCCCAATTCTGGGGTGTAACATTTCGTTGATTACCATAAACTCGGATTCAGCATCGAAAAATACATGGAAACTATGCTTCAGCATCCGCCATCCAAAAATAAATATTCGCTTATCCTGGGGCTACCGCTAGGAGCGCAGGAGGTGAGTGCTAGACGTCCAGGAAGATCAAAATTTGGATCAAGCATCGAAAAATAGCTAGGAATATCATAGTCCATCTCATGGATCTCGATTGTTTGTGGGGCTGCGTAATCAAATGATAGCCCGTCCTTCCCCTTGCCTGCATATTCATGGTCGTGGGATCCGCACTCGAGGCGTCGTGGAGGACTGAGTATACAATAAAAGTAATTGAAGCAGATAAGTGAAGAGTGCACAACAGTTGTTTGTAACCATACATTGGCAAAGTATCGCTGTTTAACTTGCTTTCGTGTGCACATCCATCAACAATGGATCGTTGCTGGGACCATTTCGAGACTCTTCCCGCTGCTGAAGCGGCGCACACTACTTAACATTTTTCCGCTATTCACACATTCATTGAATCTTAGCAGCTCATTCCACTCAATTCAGTGTTTGCCCATCTACAGGGCGATTGAAGATTCCGAAAAATGAGCCAAAAATGGAATCATGTATATTTATAGGCCTTCTAACGGTTTTTGGCTGTTGCATCATTAGTGTCATATGAATAATAAGTAAACATATCGACTAACTAAATCATAAAATGTGCAAATCTATCTCCAATGCAGCTGCTGTTGTAATCATCAACTGCTTGATAAAGGGTCGTTGCTTACATTCACTTTCTGAAAATGCTCCAATAAAACACATACTGATCTAGACGTTAGGAGGCATTAGCGGCCGTGGCCCGATAAATCACACACTTTTTTATATCGAAGCAGCCGCCCACGCAGAAGCCTAAATGCCGGAACACCGCGGCTGCTATGATGATCCCAAAGAAATTTTGCTACTACGATTTTTGAACTGCCTAAAGTTAGTAGAACTGGGAACAGCTTCCTCTTGTAGATTGTTCCACAATCTCGACGCCCTCGGGACAAAGGAGCGGTCGTATCGGAAAGTTCTGGATGTACGAAGTTTGACACGGTTAGGATGGGACGCCAAAGTCAGGCAGGTCTGTCTGGCAGGCACATCGCGCGGCGGTATCATGGAAGAGAGCTCTGAGGAGCAAAGCCCTTTGGTGTAGCGATAGAAAAGAGCTAGATCGCCGACGGCCCGCCGGTGCGAAAAAGTCCCGAGACTGTCTATTAGAGAAGAGTCATCGATCAGTCGGACCGACCTCCTCTGGACAGCACCGAGTATGGATAATGTAGTCGGGGCGGCAGCACCCCAAACGTGTGAGCAATACTTGACGCTAGGCCTTATCTGGGCCTAGCGAGAAGGTCATTCGGGGGAAAGTACTTCTTAGCCCTAAACAAATAGCCTAGCTTTTTCCCAGCAGCTGCAGCCATTGACGAGATGTGTTCGTGCCAGATCAGGTCCTCGGTGATCTGGACTCCGACCAGCCGAAATGAATGGCTCTTTGGCAGAACTCAGCCGTCCATCGAAACTGGATGAGCACTAGGACGCTTTTTGTTCGTCAAAGTACTGTACTGTATTTTGGAAGCATTGGACTGTACAAGATTGTTGCGTCCCCAAGCCGTGGTAGCCTCCAGGTCTCTTGTCAGACAGAAAGTCGTCTCTAGTCTTATTTTTTTCAGTTCAGCGGCAGAGATCAGCCTGCTACTTTGAATTCCTGCATGTAGAGTGCTGTCATCCGCGAAGCTGTGGATTGGGTTAATCATGCAGGACAGGAGGTCGTTGATATGTAAGACAAACAGTGTTGGAGCCAAGACCGATCCCTGGGGAACACCCGCGTTGACGTTGTGGGATGAAGAGGAGAACCCGTCAATTACGACGGATATCTTGCGGCCAGAGATAAATTCAGCCACCCCTCTGCAAAGCTTTTCTGGGAGGCCATAGGATGGAAGTTTGCTTAAGAGGGCAGCGCGCCACAGCTGATCGAATGCTTTCGTGATGTCAAGAGCAACGACATGAGCCTCACCATAAGACTGGGTGACGTAAGCTAGGAGGTCCCCTGTTGATAGTTGGAGCCGGAAGCTCGCGATTTATGCACCTCTACATCACTTTACTTATAACAGAAAGCAGAGATATAGGCCTGTAGCTGTAAGGGTTGGTCTTAGATCCCATTTTTAGGATGGGTTGGACATGAGCAAATTTCCAGTTTTCTGGGAGGGTGACGGATTTATAAGATATCTGGAAGAGACGCGAAAGAACTGGAGCAAGCTCCGCTGCACACCTCTTCAGTACAATGGCAGGAATCAAGTCCGGACCAGAAGCTTTGTTGATGTCGAGCGACAAGAGCATCGTCTTACGGTCTTATGCCTGAATGATACCTCCCGCATAGTGCAGGGAACCCTTTGAATTGACGGCACTTGGGCGTTGGGGGGGACGTCCATGGTAGTGTTGGCAGCAAAGATCTTGGCTAGCACTTTCGCCTTGGCCTTTGGGTCGAATACAATAGTTCCGTCCTGACACGTAAGTGCTTGGCCCCCGCCCAGAAAGACTGACTGCCATTGCTCTGCGATATTATCCTGTGCCTAACTTTTATATCGTGCTGGTTTTTGGCATTGCGAACCGCTTCGTTATAATTGTTTCTGGACTCGACGTCGGCTTGTCTGTTCTCTACAGTGGGGTTTTGTAAGTAGGTTCTATGTGCCTTGATCTTCTGCTGGCGAGCAGTGTCACACGATTTGTTGAACCAGCCGTTGGACCCTGGTTTAGGAACTTTCACGTTGTGAGGGACGTATTCCTCCATTCTGACGTGGATAATTTCGGTTATCAAAGAACAGACAGTCGACGCATCCGCGTCAGTGAGACAGACATCTCTCCAAGAAAAGCTAGAGTAGAAGTCTCTGAGCCCCTCCCAGTCGGCATGTCCGTAATGCCAAGTTTTGCGGCCTGTACGAGTTTCTGCTGCCACAGCGGCTTCTGACCGAAACCTAACCTCCACAACACCGTGATCTGATTTACACATGGGGGACAGGACAGCAGTGCTGTAAGGGACAGGATGCGTAGTCAAAAAGAGATCCAGCAGGTTACTGGCGTGTGACGAGACGCGGGGGAAAAAAGTAGGGCTCGTCACCAGCTGGGTCATCGGTCTTATTTGAACCCAACCAAAGCTCATTATGGGCATTGAAATCACCGAGAACAACCTCTGAAGCGGGGTGATTGATGTTCATTAAGTCGATCTGGTCGGCGAGGTATTCGAGTAGGTCATCCCAGTTATGGTCCGAGGGAGATCAATACTAGGCATTACAGTGACTCAGACAATACAGCAATCCACTCATGGGCACGGGGTGGCGGGGGCAGGATAAAATACACTTGGGATATATTTCCAGGTATTACTCTTTTATATTAGGTAAATCGACAAAAGGTAAACTCAAATCGTACGCCCATGATGAACTAATTGCGCACTGGCAGTGATAAGCATAGACGAGGGATACTCATACGTTGGAGAGAAATTTCTTGAAATGACCAGATAATACTAAAGAACGTATGTCTTGGCTTACACAAACAATCGTTCGCTTACAAAGGCCGATTACAAATCTTTTAAAATAAGAAGAAAAATGTTGATGGAAGATGAAAAGAGACATGTTGTGGAATATTTAAGTGCAAAGATCTTATAGATGCGAAGTAAACTTACCATGATTTTGTAACATTCTCAAAAAACTGTCGGATTTTGTGTGAGTAATTACATTTATATCATTTCATTTGCATACTGATTTCACGTATAAACTCTCTTGCATTAAATAAGCATGTATGCAATCATCCCCACTGTTTTCGTTTCTAGCCTCTGATACCATCCTATACACGCGTTAGTACCCTATCTGTATTGTTAGTCAATACCCATAGGATTATTTATTTCCTGGGAATTTTCCATTTAAACTGGTCGATGTAAAACTGTAGGCGTTGCTTAAAAAATCAGAGCTGGTCGTATCCAACAAACTGTTGTGCTGTTGGCTGCTGCTGGATTGGATTTACTGATGGGAAGCAATAAAACGCAAACAGATTGTGCGGGTCTCTCATTGATATCACTCGCCTTTCCCAGGCTTTTTGAATTACGCATTTCATGGTATCCAATTTCACAGGATTGTTGTAATGGATCTCTAACGGTCCATTTCGTTGCCATACAGAGCCGTCACTGAAATCCAAAGTGAGTTCAACCTAGCGGTAGTGACAGGAACTATAAGACAGTAATTTAGGCATGCTACTCACATTTGAAAAAAAAATGATTTTTGGTCATCAAACAGCATAACAACGCTACAATTGCTGAAGATATTTTTATTCTCATGATCACTATGACTTTCGGTCATTCTTTTTGGATGAGACCATGTGCAATGTTCATTTTCTCAAGATTGGCTAAATTCTCCATTTTTGATTCCTGGTTATAAACCTTAATAGATTCAAACCTCTAAGGCTTCAGTCCCTTCGACCTCTTATAAGGTTAAAGTTCTAATCGCAAGTTTCCGGCAACTTGCAGCAAATACATTTAGTTGTAGTGCAGGGTTCTCCAGCAGAATTTCGATATTCTTATGTCTTAACTAAAAATACCTGTGATATAATGTTGAGTGTCTGTCTGTCTGTCTGTCTCTCTATCCGCTAATCCTTAACCCCGCACCATTTGGATTCTGATGAAAACGTTTTATAGTTTTTGAAAATAGATCCACTGGCATCTCTTAAACTTTGTGATTATAGTTATTTGAAAAATCTTTATATACTTATACGCCTCAAGTCGTGTTAATTCTCCGCACCTATTAGACATACTATATTTGACTTATCATGGATTTCCCAGTACATTTATCCTTAAAACATAGAATGATAGAGCAATATTTCCAACCATCGCGTGTCATACGTGCATGTTTAGTGGTCCTGCAGATGCAAGTGTTTAGCAGTCGGCCCCCGCTTCTCGACTGATTGTAGACCGTCGTTCGTCATCCACACCAGGTGTACATACGAGTTCAATCATGTGCGCCAGCAGGAAGGGGAAAGCAAGGGGCCATCCATCAATTCATAACTTTGTGTGAAATCCTAAGAATCTCCAAAATTCTACTGGGCAGCATGCTAACTATAAAAGTTTTAATAGCGTGAGCCTGTTTGACTAACTTGGTGTATTCAATTTTTTCATTATACATATTCACAGCTGACTTTTTCTGGGGAGTCAACTTGTGCCGCACATGATCCGCGTAGGAAATGCAGAGTCAACCCACATTTTGTTAATAATTTAAGGGCTTAACACTCCAACAGGTGAATGTATTTTCTTGCGTACATAAAAAGGACTCTTAAAACTAAGCTTTCCTGTTCCTGTTTTCTGATATCTTCGTTCCGGATAATTATTATATTCAATTGTAATGGACAAACGTCAAGACTTATGCTGAAACTACACGTTTTAAATCATAGACCATAATATCAGTTATTCACTTGATAATGACATAGTTTAATCATGAAGTCAGCCTATCCAATACGCAGTTCATAGACAATTTCCATGAAAAATGAGCATCCGTTTCATTGCAGTCTTATCCAAATGTAATAATCAAAGTATTCAGATAACTGAAGCTAATACCTAACTTACTGAGCAAGAAGCAGTACAAACACTAGATTGATACGTGCAAAGTCATTAAACTTACAGTGATTGGGAGAGAAACCTGGAGAGCTTCTTGTGATTCTTCAACCCGTCTAGAAAATCCATCTTCTTCAGCGTGCCAACTGCTACCTTCTTCACGATATATCAAAACAATGTTCAGCACATTCGTCCGTTTCTCTCGGTTGATAAATATATATTAAACCCGTCGCAAACCGACAAAACACACACTTCGGCTAATCACAAACACTTCGTGGCATTATTTTCTTGGCTGAAATGAGAAATGGGGCTTATATAGACAAGCTGTGGGAAATTCGCCGACAGTCCCTTTCGTGATGAACTGGTTCAGTACATTGATAGTCTTTATAAATTAATAACCTTGTTTTGTTATCGGAAAAGGGGAAGGTCATTTGTCTAAGAACCTCTGATGTATCACCCACTCAGGCAGACTCAACGCTCTATAAGCAACTAACCGCCTTTGTTCTCCCAAATTGCTGTGAAAGTTGAAGCAACAGCTATAAATTAGGTTAATCCACACACAAACTTAGCGAAAAGAAAGCTGTGAGCCATATTTCAGTGCACAGTACTTAATCTCCACATGGCATCATTCTATTTGGCTCAATCCAACAATGTTAATTGAATGAATGCAAATGCATTTACTCCACAGCTTTTAGCTACACATTTACTCCCAATAAATCAAATAAGTACTCGCGATAATGTGAATAATAGAAACTAACGAATACTGCCGCAAGTAAAGATTCGCGCAAGAAGTAAACTCTCGAAATGGTGCAAATAAAATAGTAGATACTAATTGCCAGCATAAATATTAGCATTTCGCAAGGCGATCACAAGTCTTGTGGCATCTAGCATCTACCTTTCAATAAATGAGCTGCGTCAGTCAACTGTATGTCAAAACGTTATTCCTGCCACCAAATTAGTCAGAGTGTTTAATCCTCTGTTCACATACTTTAGGCAGGGTAAGTGTTATGATGGTGGACATTTCCTATTTTCAAACCGTTTTGCAGTTTTGGCACATAAGAACCCTTTTGCAAGAATGATCGTATCAAAGAATCAAGCTTCATTTTATATTGCTTTTTAGCTTCCTGATGATTTTGGTGTGCACGCCAGAAGTAGTTTTGGAAAAGACTTCGCAAAACCGACATGAGCAATGACATCTAGCTATTTTTCAAATTCAGCTTCATTTTACATTGCTTTTTAGCTTCCTGATGATTTTGGTGTGTACGCCAGAAGTAGTTTTGGAAAAGACTTTGCAAAACCTATATGAGAAATGGCATCTAGCTATTCTTCAAATTCAGTATGTTGTACATCTGAACACGTAGGCTCAAAGTTTTTTCACCAGCAGTTTCCAGTTGGACTATTATAGCGTATTCCAGTAACTGTTTGATATGTATTAACGTTCTTATCATCGGCCCTACTGATTGCTGATAAGTTGTCTGGGATTATATCCATGCAAGCTTGGACTACCCTATATATGCGACAAGATTGCAACGTTGAGGAAGTGGTCCGCAGGGTTGATGACAAAAATGTAAGTAAATACCAATCAACTATTATTGCATATTGTGTGCCAAACCTACAACATGATGTAATACGGTAGATTGCCCTACTTGGTGCGAACAATTATTTTGTGCCTGATGGACCATCAACTTCAGAACCCATCAGTTGTCTAACGTTTATCTGAGAACTATCAACTACAATCTCTGGTTTCAATTGCTTGGTAGCCCTGTCTATTTTTGTCCTCTAAGTGTGTCATTCCGCGTGATAATCCCGACCCACCTTATTGGAAAGTTCACAAACAAAATCATATGACACACCCCTACTAGAACAATCTACCATTCCTCAAACTCACCTAATCATACGTTTCTTTTGTATATTGATAGCACTTAAAAGTTTACTCACAGCAACATCGTAGAAACAAGTGAAAGACGCTGAAGGCCTATAATCACTACATAAATTTTAATGAGCAGGTAAACTTGTTTAAGTGAGCCTAGATACTCCAGCTTTATCAATTATGTAATTGCAGAAATACAAATAGTCCTGTTTACATCCATGTTCAACACGAACTGTTTTGCTGTTATGAGCTAAGTATCAAGTTCCTCTTCATTTTCCTTGGTTTGCATTAGCTGATTGTACGCCAAGTAAAAATATAGGTTTATTATTATCTTTGTTATTATTATCATTATCATTATCATTTCTTGTCACGTGCCAAAATCACGTAACCTTTTTTTCACTATTTTGACCACTTACTAGTGATTTGAATTTCTTTTATTAATAGTAGAATGCCGATTTTAGGCCAAATCCTTTTTAATGATTTTCTTTAGGCAAATTGCATGGTTTATTGATTGTATAATTTCACACGTATTATATCTTTCTTTCTCAGCAATTCAGTATTGTGTTGGAATATTTTGAACACTAATGTAGTATTATTAACTACCTTCTCAGAATTTTCCTCATAAAATATCGTTGGTTCCTCGTAGAGTTGGTTCAGCCCATTGGCAATCAGCGCCACCTTGGGATTTCTGCACGGACTAGCCGTATAGGAATATTTGCTTTACAATCAATATACCTTATTTTCCTATCAAGATACCTTGTTTTAAAAACTTGGGTCTACAGACGGGTCCGGCGCCGTTTATCATTTCTTTATGCTGAGGTATGGTGTGGGCGTTCTTTCGTTAACTTGCAGATTCTGGGATATAGGACTCCCAAACACCAGTTTATGTAGTGGTTCCCTTTATTTTGTATATTACGTTTGGTTGTGTTGGTTTTGGTGCTACCCCGTCCATTTTCCAATGGAATTTCAACCTTCAGCGTAGGAAGGCATTGCGGAGAACCACCATTAACACTACTCCACCCCTTCCCCTTGACATACTATAATTATAATTATTATTATTATTATTATTATTATTATTCTCGAAGGAAAGCTTGACAGTGTCTAGCTTAGCTAAAATTGAGGCCCTCTTCTTTAAGACTCTGTCCGAGCGAGAGAGAAACAACTACGTACGTCTCTAAAAAAGGTCACAGGCTGTAGATAACGGTGGCGTAGCATTGTCACAAGTACCCTCATAGTTAGACATTTTTGGTAAAGACGTATTATGCTACTCTGACATGGCTACTTGAATCCAGGAATCCTTTCGGTCAAGCAGTCAAATGCATTGATGTTATATGAGTACGACTCTCACATTGAACACCGCGTTGAGATCAGTCATCGCAATGCAAATGCAATTTCAACAAGGGCATGGCTGTATTCTGACACTCTTACAACCATTGTAGAAACTTATAAGAGCGGTAGTAGTGATTGACCGAACCAAAATCGTCCTAAATGAATGGTAACCACCAGGACTTGGGAATGATCAAGAAGACGATACATACTTAAAGAGAATACTGTAGTGGTCTGTGGATCTGTGTAGTAAGAAGTGGGAGCGCTGTCGCAAAAATTAAAGGCGTAATTTTGACTTAAAACACAACCAAAGAAATATCTGTTGACATGGTAAAGTGTAGGAATTGTTGCCAGTATTTAGTTGCCCAAGTAACGACGGGGGCGTGTCGAGTGTCAAGTGAACTTAACGTAACTTATACTGGCAACTTTAGAATTGTTACAGGTATTTTAGAATTAAATCTTCAGTGAGCTGGCGATCGCCAATCCTAGATTAGAAATTGTGACCGAAACTGTATTTGAACTATTGTTTCGAGGAGATAAGATACCTTCAGCGAGCATTCTAATTTGTATTATAAGTACCTGGCAAAATAATCTTTGTCGTTGCATTGTGCCACTACCTAACATAGCCGCGCAAAACATTCAGTTTGAATTTCACACCATGTACTCGTATTATGGTGCCATGAAGAAGTACTCAATATTTTCGAGGTGTATCTGACTTGGCATCGAAAATCAAATTTTAGTTTCATTTTTGTCGTATTTTATAATATGACAAATGCTACAAAACCATTTTCAAATCTTTTCAACCGTACATGAACAATTCAATCACCAAGGCAGGTAAGTGAGCATATTTAGCTTGTGGCACTTTAAGCAAACGACGTTAATTAGATGGGGATCGTGGCTTTAAAATTAAAAACATTGCGAAGAAAATCAATAGAACGCTGCCTCGCTGCTTGGAGCAATTCCGGATTAATGAAATTACTCGTTGAGCTTAGATTGCGGAAAAGAGATGCTAACAGATTACTTCATTCTGATTGAAGCTGGGGAGAAAATACACATATACAGGTAGATAACCACAGATTGAAGAGATTGCGAACCATTAAGCAAAAAGTTTAAATTTTACTTAGTGGTTCTCCCAATATCGGTACTTTATGTAGCGTGTTTCATCTTAATAATCGAGCAGCAGTGACATATTAATTAAGCTCTAAAACAATGTTATTATTACGCGACAAAATACTTGTATTAGGTTTACATATAGTATTCGCAAATGTTACCCGATGAGTGAAACCTTTTGGTAAACTCAGAGCAATTCATATCAGAAGACCTGATTTCCTCTCGTCGATGCACAAGACTATTTACTAATGAATCATGTACTTATCATTCATATAATAAGCTTACGGTTGACAAAATTAAAATAAAACTCCTTTATGTTCTTCGAAAGCATGCAACGTCTCTGTTTAAAGGCAGTTATTCATACAATTCTCTGAAACCATATAACAGCAGTATATATAAAAAATCTAAACTCACCAAATTCTGACGATTAAAAGCTGATCTTCTCTACGACCAATAGTCTACAGCATAATTAAATTTAGCTACGTCTCTAAGGATAATGCTTTAGTGCTTTTCTGTTTAAGTCGTTTTGTCCTTTATACTTTATGAGTGGAATATTTACAAAAAAATATTGTTTGAGATGCTTTACTATGTTTTCTTTTGTATCTTGTACTATATCCCTTATATTGTGTTGTTTCTTGTTATTTTTCCAGGCGTTGACTTGAATTTCACTCAAGTGTGTATCACTATCTCACATTCCTACACTCATATGAACTACACATTTTTCCAAAACAAATTAATTCAGCATTTTAGTAATTTGGGCGGAGGTTTACCGAGCGTCCCTCGTATACTTCATATCCAAATTGGACAATGAGGTTTACAGTTCTACGATCCGTCGCGTCAATCACATGGCATCTGTCGACGCATTATCTTTCCGTTCCGTCCCCCTCTCCACGTGTAGCGGAAGTAGGAGGTTAGAGACTGCATTCCGATTGTTTCCCTAAAATGTCTTCTCATGTTTAATAAATAATAAAACGAAGGTATCTGTCGTTATCAACAATCCCAATGCCTCCGTCCTTTTGTTTTTATATTTATAACAAGTTCTATGTTCTCTACGTTCGTTTTGAAACACGTTGTGGCTGCAACCTCAACGACGAGTAAGTTGTTTGACAATTTAAATCGGTCCTGTATTCGTTGCTAGCATCACAATTGTGTTTTCAGAATCCTGATGAAGGCTCCATATAGAATGCCAAAAGAGTCAATTTAAGCCTAAAGATTTTCCAATTTCCCAATTATATATACCTTCGTTATGATTTGCTCCATCTCTGAACTTGATTCCCTTAGATAGGCCCCTATAGGAACGTCTAAAATTACACAATTTCAGTCAAAAGGAGAGAAACTGGTTCTAAAGATTAAGTAGCTTCATCTGAGATTCATAAGAATTAAGATCTTGTTTTTTGACATTTTGACAGGACCTTCAAAACAGAGCAGTTTCTACAAAATCGTCAAATAACCAAAGAGTTTTAGGATGAGCTCTACTAGAACCTTTGCACGACGTTTAGGGATACTATTGTATTGTGCTTGTGGTGGCCTGCATTTTCTCATATAAGATGTCGAATATGAGAATTTAGAAAAGACTCTGACCAGGGACTGAAAAAAGACAGAAGGAACGAGACTTTTGTGTCCTGCAGTATAAAATTCAAACTGTTGCGAAGCCATAATGTTATGGAATCTCTTTCATAAACTTAAATGGCATTTGGGATCAAACCCTTGAAAGAGCACAGTCTTCTTGTTTCAATTGACTCAAAAAAGAGAAAAAATCACATCTGGGATACGACAGTTCTGACTATTGATATTTGTCGCTCTCATTCCCATATCATAGGTTTACCAAAACTTTTTCCATGATTTTCTTCGACGATAGAAGGAGAACAAAAATCTTAGCGATCGGCCAGCAATATGTAACATGGACTTATACTTGTTCGAGAATCATGTAATACCAAAAAATAACAACTCAAAATGCATTCATAGCGTGGACTTTTAGGCTTTCCACATTTTATGTCGACTAAGTTGAGCATACTTTTAAGCGAAAAGAGTAACTTCAGTTATCTCTCAGATCAGAGTGGTACCCCGTCCATACCTTGGGCGTCCTGTATATATTCCCTGATCCAGCTCCGATCTTTGAGAAGTGAGAAACTTGAACATATCTTGTAAGTGCACTAAACCTAGAGGAATCGAATGATTGTCCCAGATTCCTAGTGACACGAAACCCTAATCCGCTTCATATTCCAGTTGTTCGGTATAATGCACCAAAAGTTTATCCAAACTCCAGAACAACCCAAAACCGCAAAGCAAATTTGGTCTGCACGGATGACGACACTCCTAATTGAACTTAGCAGCTTTAACGAAAGTTTATTTTTCGGAAAATTCGCGCATGTAAAAATTTTATTGCAATATATGGTTCTAAAACTTTAAGTTTTGATGGCACGTAGCACGTACATATTCGGACCTAGGAATTTAAAGAGTAGATAGTATTTGATAAAATAAGGTTCTTCATTGAGAAGATGACGGAAGTGGCGGAGTCCAGCTCTTGGGGTATCTTTCCAACAAGCAGCTTAACATAAATAATGAACTAAATAATGGAACATAAACTGAATGAATTATTAAATGGTACCGTTTTGCCGTCTTTTTTTTTGTCGTTGCGTATTTAACTGAAATTGTATGTTTAATTTTTGATGAATTGTTGTATTTCTGTTATTCATGTCTAATGTATTTTAACATTTAGCTGCGTTATATGAGTAAGAGCGCTGGATCATGGCTGCGAGATGTTTATCTAGTATAAATATAAGCTTATTCCATAAAGATAGTGGCGGATGAGTGGTTAGAATTTATTTTATAAATGATAAAAAGAAACATTTGAACAGGTTGTTAATTTTTAGCCATCCTCAATCTTTGATAAGACCAGTTGCAGGATTGTATTTTATCATTATACGGATATGCCTCTAAACCTCATTAGCTATCAGAAGAAGTAACTGGAGCTTGATTCAGAACTTACACAAAGTGGTATAAACAAATGCTCATTGATCGACTTTCTGCGAATTCCTATGGTTTCGAGCTCTCGTTGTCTGTATAATTTTTCTTTCACAAAGTTTCATTTGAACAGGAGTCTTTCATCGCCATTAGGTGGGTAGAGACTTAACATCAACGTCTTGGGGTCAGAAAAATTCAAATTGGCATAGTGACAGTTATAGTACAACATAAAAATTAATCCTCACCTCATTTAAGATTGTCAGTGTTTTCAGAATATCATCGTTTAAATAAAAACAAATCTATATTTATATGTGGATAGCCTGAGAATTTTTAGAAATCTGTACCTTTGCAATGATAACTTACAACACCTTCTTGAATGTTCATATTTTGTGTTTGTGCGCTGAAGGAGAAGAAATGACCATATCCCGGTAGAAAATCTGGAAAACCAGTTCCTTGATATAAAAAAGAGAAACTAGAACCTGTCCTACACGATAATGTAATCTTAATTATGATCCTGAAATATTGATAGTTACACGTTCATCGAAATTTAATGCCACTTCACATTGAAGTGCTTGATTTACATGTTTTAGGTTCCATGCGATTTTTAGAAAAATGTACAGGTCCTGCGGTAGAATCATTTGCTTAAAAAATGAAGTTGTTATAGGTTACAAAATATTTGATGAAGCTTCAGGACCTTCAAAATGATATACGCTCTAACCGATATTAACAAAAAACATTTCAGTTAGAACGCATGTGATCTGAAATGCTCCATATGTCCTCGTTTGATGCTTGGACCATTATCTAAGTAATGCATTTGTGTAGCTCAAGCGCCATAATCAATCTGTGCAGGTACCATGAAGTTTGGAATGGCTTTAATCGTCTCTGTCCGAATAAACTTAATAGTTCATTCTCTTTAATCTAGTCGGGAGCATGTTTACGCGTCAACATGGACAATAAATAATGTTAATGGCGATAAACTGTATTATCTGATTTATCGGATGCGCTGCATGGTACCCCCGCATTTTCACGCCAACACCAGCAATATTGCAGCCTAATTTACATAGAGGTATCATTAGCTGGAGGCTGGCACAGTAGCAGAGAGTTGTGTTATTCAGTTTCTCCAATATTTTCCAATATACAAGCAGTCAATGACTTTATTCTTAAGAATGAACAATGACTTTTTTAAATAAACGCCTTGAAGTAACTGACGTTCTTCTTTCCAGTAATGATGAAAGTTAGAATTAGGCTTAATTAGCAACAGGCAGTATGGTTTTCGGCACCAGCGATCCACAGCGGACCTCCGGGCGTACCTCACGCAACTGCGGACTAAACTCATCCAGTCTTATGGTGAGGCTGCTATTGATATCACGGAAGCGTTCAATCAGCTGTGGTATGCTGCCTTCTTATGCAAATTTCCATCTCGTGGCCTCCAAGAAAATATTTGCAGATGGGTGGCTGACTTCCTCTCTAGTCGCAAGACATTCGTCGTAATTGACGGGTTCTCCCCTTCATCCTACAACGTCAACGCGTTTGTTCTTCAGGTCCTCCTTTTTGAACTGTCTATCCAATCCACAGCTTTGCTGATGACAGCACTCTACATGCATAACTTCAGAGCGGCAAGCCGATCACTGTGAGCTGGAGACTAGCATCGACTTCCTCTCTGACGAGAGATCTTGCCTGCGGACGCAGGCGCAGATACAGTTTAATGCTTCCAAGACACAGTACTGTAGCTTTACGAACAACAATCGTCCTAGTTTCATAGGTTCATCCGGTTTCGATAGATGACCGACTTCTACCAAAGAGGCGTTTATTTCGGCTGGTCGCAGTCCAGATCACCGAGGACTTGATCTGGCACGAACACATGCTATCAAAGGGGGCAGCCGCTGACTATTTAGATGTGTGACAAATAAAAAATATAGGCGATACGCCAACTTTGAGTAGCTTCGGCAATCGTTGTTCCATCGATCCTTACCTGCGGCGTTTGTTTTGGTTGTGTAACTTTCTTGAGTAGCTTTCTTGAAAACAACTCTGCTGAGCTTTTCGAATATATACTATCAAGTTCGGAAAAGTTAGGGTACAACATCAGCATAACTTCTCACACTTTAATTTAGACCGATTTCCAGAAGTTCAAGGTGTGTTTAGTGAAAAGCGTGATGAAACATTTCATTGGAACATAGAAGAGCGGTATCAAAGAAGATTGGATGACCATTATTACTGTTGGTGCTTGCAAAGAGATCAACCTAATGGTGTTTATTCAATGCAATCATGAAAAAGATTCTTTGGTGGTGCTGAATAAAATTGTACTCAAAAAGTAAGTGGTTTTCTTGTATTTTTCAGTCATTATATTAAAATTGTATTATTCAATAAGTACCTAAAACAGTTAACAATCATCCCTTTTTTTTCTCAGTCTGAGTCCCATATTTGTTTTATTTATTTTTATTTTTTTTATTTTCCTTTTTTTGTGGTTAATATTCATGTTTCTCTTTCTGATTTTTTTTGAGAACTGTTTGGAAATAAAGGCATTTATTATTATTATTATTATTATTATTATTATTATATGTATTACCAGTAGACAAAATGGAGTTGACTAGTGTAAAAACAAATCCTATTAACCATTAGCCATATCGTAAGACTGACCATGAAATAGTCGAGCATTTCATGAAATGGTTGCATTTCATGAAAGCCAACTAAATTTGGTGTCGATTCGTCAACATCTGATCATCCACGACAATCATATCGTTATGTGGGCAATGTTTGATGATCTGCTTATCTACGTTTGACCTTCGTGTAAAATAGGGTGTCCCTAAAATATTTAATAAGAGTCCACAATACATTGCGAACTCGTTTATTGTTTTTATTAAAGCTAAGAACTTTAGGAAATTAAAGTTTAGTCTGCCATCGTGCCCAGCAGCTTTCTGCACTTGTCTTGAAATTTTATAATGTTTCTTGACAGACAAACACAATAGTTAAGCATACGATTTCTACTTACAATAAGCGAATAACATTGTGATTTGAAAGTGAAGTACTCAGCTGTGAAACACGTTAAAAACACCACGGTTTTTGACATTTTTATCGGTGTTTGCATGGCCCGCCAAACATACTTGAAGATGAAACAACCACGCGTTTAGTTGATCATATCCTTAAACGATTTATCATCATTGACCTAGTCAACGCACTTCGTGATCTGGCCAATAGATAACGATGCATTTCATGAAATGGTCAATTCTACCTTATGGCCACGATAGCCCGGTGTGGGGCGCTACTGGTGATATAGCGTAATTAGCTGCCATCTAATAATGTATAGGCCCCTATTAGCGTCAAGATCGCAACCGGACGACAGTCCTTTGTTCTGGAGGCGATGCAGTCATGACTCGACCATTAGTATGTCACCATCGCACTACCAACTACATTATTAGACATTTATTTGTCATCTGTACATGTTCATTTACAAAAAAAAATGGCGTCAGGTAAGTTGACTTCCGACGCTACGATATTACCAGTTCATAGAGGATTATGTTTGGCACAAGTTAGCCCTTCCGAGAAATAAACATTAAAATTTCATCGACATCCGATCAGTACTTCTCAAGTTGTAAGACTAGCGGACAGACCCACAGACAGACAGACCAACGAAAATGAGTAACATATTTTTTCGTGATGTACATGTCATGTAATATCCAAAAAACGTAATATCTAATTTTCGAAAATTTTCGCGATTACAATAATGGCGTGAGAAGTAAAAAGCTCGTACCTGTGCAGGACGTCAGAAGTACGGTCATTGAGAAAGTGAAGCAGGTACTGCACGAGAATTCTTGACGGCTAGGCACGTATCCAAGACCGCCGTGTGTAGCTTCATTCAGCTTCAAAAACTGACTCATTCGGCTCGAGTGGCCGTTTTTTCGATACTGTTGGTTGCTTGAAAACGGGTTTATGTATAGTAATGTTGCGCGATCCGCTAAAAAAGTATGGAGATGAACGGTTTTTCCGCCCAACTATTCGAGGTCTAAAAACCTTGTTATCCGTCATGTGTTATCAGGACAATCGACAAGACCTTTATCCATTAGCTTAGATCTGGATAACCAGATATATGGATGTCAGCCAATACGGTAAAAAGAAGGAAAATGAGAGACAACGTTGGAAAATGAGTTGGAGGGAGATTATCCGAGCATTTGTAATTCCATAGTTCTACTTATTAAGAACATAACCTTAGATATTTCAGATCCGTTGTCCAATGTTTGTTACAGCGCGAGTCGTTCTATTTCATGCTTGCTAATTTTCTTGACGACATACCTCGATGATTTCATTAACAAAGGTTTGAAACGAGAACTGGCTTGGCTATAACGTTAATGCGTTAGTTACTTATCACAGTCCCTGAAATAAGGAATGTATATATTTCTGTTACTATGTAATGTTTGCGATAGCCCGCAAGATAATTTTATTCAAAGCATGCATAAACAGGATGTCCTCAAAGTCCAGTCTTCCATTTACAGAGCGTATAGGTCAGACATTAATGAACAGGCTCTCCAAGAAGTACTTATACCAAAGCCATATACATACATAAATGCGCTAACTTCGCATTCTGCCATAGAAATAAATTCATACAAGAAAATATAATCAACATTTGTTACAAGACAAGAAGCACCAACATTACCCTTCTCAAGGTGCATCTGTTGAAAAGTGCCCTTAAACCCTCGCTGACTATTTTCTATCCTAAAATTGTATACCAATATATTTTATGTGATGTTCCCTGTACCATTGGTTTAAAGCGTCTCGATTTTCTGTACTTTTATGATGGTCCATTTATATATTTCATATATTCATATATTTATCCTAAATTTTTTCTTAATGTTCTTACTAATGCAGTAGCAGAATTGACTATTTTCTTTTTACACTATATATAAACGTATATTAACTTTATTGTGTCGTCCCTAATATGTTTTAGTTATTATACGTGCGTCATTTTTCTATACAACAAACATAGCAAGGATACGTTTTCCTATGATTAGTGGAGCGTAAATTTTATGTACCTATGTATAAGCCATGGCTTATCCTACATCATTTTTCAAATGATCAACAGGATCAATATAGTATCTATCTATCTATCAAAGATAACCGAGATACTAAACTCCAAAAATCTCTAAATAAGCCATTCCGATCGTGTCTCCATACCCTCATACGTCAAATGGCATGATGCTCTGTGTTACAATGTCTGTGTGAGTCATTATCCAAATCAGGCGCCGCGAGGTGTGTAGGTCAACCTAGTTTTTAAATAAACCGCATTTGAAACAGTAATTGGCAGCTTCCTACAGCCATAACGTAGTTATTGATTTGATCTTAGCTTACTGTGTGCGTCATTCTCGATATTAGCATCAGAGCTGCGCAAGTTTTTCTATATTGTGCAAAAGCAGAAAACCCAGATGGACCCAAACGTTGCAATTTTGGGAAGAAGTTAAGGTAATCGTGTTATTGAATCAAACAGCTATAACTTCAAGCAGTAATCACAAACGAAACATGTACCAATAAATAATGAGTATTCTTCTTTAATTCCTAATTATTTTTTCGTGAAATTCAGTTTTACTGGTCTGAATCAATTCTGAAAACACAAACGGTTTTCAATGCGCAAGTGTGTAGCCATCTAATCATCCCCTTGTCAAGGGTGACACCTGAATATCCAGACAAATCTCCCATGACATAGGTCATGCGACCTTCGTTAACTTGAGACCTCAGACGGGATATCTCTGTCTGTTTAATTAGAGGACTTTTTAATTGGTTGGTTTCGATTGAGTACCGTGTAGTCCCCTCTAAAACTTCTATCATCGTTAAGATGATGATGAAAAAAAAGATAGAGATCGACTCCACAATCGTTGGACTGAGGGGCATCATGTCAAAAAGGTGGATACTCAATAGCTCAAACCTAACACTGAGGTACACCAACACAAGCTGTCGGTTATTGTTGAGCATGGGTGTAGTGTGATAGTATCTTGAACTGAAGTACTCGAGCGTTAAACCAAAATATTATGCACTATACAGGGTTATCCAAATTAAGTGTCCACCATTAGTAACTTTGTTATTAGTGAAAATACAAAGTTGTTTGAATTAGCAAACTAGTAGCATTTTTAACGCTGGTAAAAATGAGAAATAAAAAAAAACAATTGAGAGTCGTTATTTTGATTTTTTTCAGTAAAATAACATTTTTTTAAATGGAAACCCCTGTATATTATATTTTTTTCTGTTAAAGCATCAAATTTTAAACAAAAAAGCTTACATTAACTTTTCTCCTAGGTTACAAATTGTTGAAGTTATGGCCTCCAATCTGAAACAATTAAATTGAATCGACAAACTTTATTTTCAACATCAACTCATGATCTTACAAAATACAATAACAATTTTTTTTAAAGAAGATGCTCGAAAACACCACCTTGTTCTTCAATACATTTTTGGGCACGTTTTTCAACTGCTCGAACTGTCTTAAGTATGGTCCTACCATCTATCTGGGTTATCTTTTCCCTAACTGCAGTCTTTAACGCGTCAAGGTTATCGTACCTTCGCTTGTAAATTTGGTTCTTTAAGTAACCCCACAAGAAGTAATCAAGTGGGTTTAGATCTGGTGATCTGGGAGGGCACTGTATTGGGCCATTTGTTCCTATCCACTGATCATTAAAAGTAGTACTTAGAAAATGATAAGTACCTCTGGAGTTGTGGGCAGGTGCGCCATCTTGCTGAAAATGCAGATGATGTCTACTTATAAGATCCAATTCGTCTAAGAAATTAGTCAGAATTTCTGACATAAATTCCACATATCTTTCACCAGTTAGGGTTCCCTCATAAAAGAACGGGCCAACAATTTTTGAACCAATTATACCGCACCAAACGTTGAAACTGAAACGGACTTGTGGGCCTCTTGGATGTACTAACAAAAGATTTTCTCTTGACCAATAATGGTGGTTTTTTCTATTAAACATTCCAGAATTTGAAAAATTTGATTCATCTGTCCATAAAAGGTAACGAAAGTTATTTACATTTTGGCGACAGAAGCTAAGATACCAATGGCAAAAAACAAGTCTTCTCTCTGGATCCCCTGCCAAAAGCGTTTGAACTGGTCGGTACTTATACGGAATAAATTTGTATTTTTTTAAAATCCTTTGAACAGTACCATAACTGAAATTAGAGTCCTTGAGAATATCTGCTATTGAATTCTCACGATAAGCTTCAAAATATCCAATAACTGCAATTTCCGTGGCCTCGCTTATTGTGAATTCTTTTTTTGCCCTTGTTTTAGCAAAAACATTTTCGTTGCCCCTAAATTTTCGATAAAGTCTCAGAAAATATCGTTCATACGGTTGAATGCGAGCGGGATATAATTCACTGTAGTATTCTCTTGCTCTCAAGGAGGATTTTCTGCACACTAAATAGCATTCTAACATATCACACTTTTCTTCATGGGAGAACATTTTTCTTTAAATTAATGACACAATAAAGCTTATAAACAAGTATTTACACTAATGTTTGACATTATTTGATTTTATCATTGTTTTCCAAAGCCTTCTAGTTGCGAGTATGTCCAGTTTAACAATTTGTCGCTTATCTTAATGCTGTCAAATCGCGAACGCCATGTTGTTTTCATAGCCGTCTTAATATTATAATACTGCAAATAATTAAAAATATTTATCGTTATTTTGACTTTATTTTTGACGGAAAAGTCATTATGAACTTTTTTGTTTAAAATTTGATGCTTTAACAGAAAAAAATATAATTTTCCATTTAAAAAAATGTTATTTTACTGAAAAAAATCAAAATAACGACTCTCAATTGTTTTTTTTTATTTCTCATTTTTACCAGCGTTAAAAATGCTACTAGTTTGCTAATTCAAACAACTTTGTATTTTCACTAATAACAAAGTTACTAATGGTGGACACTTAATTTGGATAACCCTGTAGAAGTATTTAGGTTGAATGGACTAACTCCGTTACACATGACATACTCTACAAGCTTAGCAAAGCCTTTATAAGTGTAGGAGTACTCTGCATCAGTTTCTGATAGTATAAGTCTGCTTGAACTAGTATCTACTAATTGAAACTGATCTAAACGTTTACCTCTTCAGCTACTCGGAATCGATTTTCTTGAAGGCTACAGATAATCCATATATCAAAAGCAAATACTCCATTACTATTGCGAGACGATCAATTATGGTTATGAAAACAGACAGCGTTCAGAATAAATTCACCCTACCAACCAAGAGTCTCAGAAGTAGTTACGGGTATTACATGCATGCATCAAAGGAAGTAATTTCCTTAAGCAGAGGGAAAACCTTATTCCTTGGGCTCGATAGAGTGTTGGTCATACTTATTTCGTCAGCATTACAGCGGGTGTAACAAAAGTAACAGGACGATGCTATATTTTTTCGGGTAAGGTATTTTTGAAACAAGTCATGTTCGGGTCTTTATTAGCTTTGAACAAGACGTTTAATCGTGACCTTGGATTTGACCTTGAGTCTCGTCTTTGAAGTTTATTCGAGTAAAACTTTTTTTTTTAAAGAAAAACCACCTTTTTGATATCGCCAATCAAAAAATAAATAAAAAATCTTCTAGTATATATTAAAATCTGAGAGTGGTTACTCATAGACGTCAAATGAAAGTCCAGTACCAGAAGCAGGTCTGTAATTTCTTTTGAAATGATTTCAATGGAGATCTCAGGTTCAACCTTGGACCTTACATTCAATCAATTCAAGATCAACTTTTTTCAAATGGGAACTCCTCTTTGATACTGATGAAAATTGCCATTAACTATTGTGATTGTAAATCAATGTCAAATCCAGGGTAATTATTTGAAACCCATACTAAAAGTTACAAAAGGTTTGATCTTGATTTGTTATCAATAATCCTGAACTTCTGGAACTTTGCCCTCGCCTCACGCACTTTATCTTTATTTGCCCTTAGAGGTGACTTTGATCTTAGATTTCAATATATTTTTATACATAGAATTTTTCAATATGTCGATTGCCGGTGCTTTATTTGAAAATAATCGTTGGCACTGAAGTAACCTTGAAGGTGAAGCTCAAGGTCAAACCCAAGGTCATCATTGAGCTCCATTTTTCAAAAGTTGTTTACCGGTATCTTTTGCCTCCAAGGTGTAAATATTTTGAGTGTCTTTACGTTGTTCTAAAAACAAGGCGTTCTTTCAAAGTTAAAACGTAAACATTTCCGTAATGCCTGTGAAATACTCATCCGGAATGTGAAATAATACATTTGTCCACGCGCTATCACAATGAAATCAACCCACTCATACCAACCAGCATTACGAATATATTACACAAACCAGCACCATCCCAAATTTCACACACAGTATTGAGTGTCTTATTTCTAAGCCTACAGTTATTTTTCCAGAGTGTTCTATAAGACTCTCCTACGATCCTTAATATTGGATAGATTCAACATCGAAGCATCAGCCTATTGCGATGAGTCTAAAAAGTTTACAGTAATTTGAAAAATTCCGGCTTATAAAATGCAAAATCATGTAGCGCTCACAGATTCAAAGTCTTTTTTAGAAACTATAATAGGTTCTCATTCGTGAGCTATTTTTTAGTAGACTCATGTTGTCTTTATTTGGGTGAAGCGACATATTGGCATGCAAGGCAATGTAAAGGCTGGCTTGGCTCAAAATAAAGCATTATTTCAGGAGCTAGAGAAAAACCACGATTGTACAGATAATTACTTATTTTGTACAAGAAAAACGCAATTTTGGAGTGTAAAACTATTTGGATGGAAATCTGCCAACAAAGTAATAGCAACTACTATTTGCTACATAAAACTCTTCTCACAGAGGTATACATTTTCGATTTTAACATCAATAAAAAGTGCTCTGCTACATTGACCAGAATAAAAGTCAACCATGGAAATTTCCCAGCACACCTTCACAAAATGAGATTAAAAGGGTCACCCCTCTGTGAGGTAGACGAACAAGTAGCTGATCATAATCAATTGTTTCTGTCATGCAGTAGATAAAAGACTGCTGCCGATAGCTCATATCACTCGTAATTCAGACGGGACATAAACTTCCACTGACATAAATACATTAATCGATTTTTGCAGAGAAACTTGACTCACGATATAGTTTTAGTTTCATAGATCTTTGTGGCAAAAAGGTTTGCGTCTGGTGCCATCTCCTTAAAAATATCCTATTTCAGTTAATGGATGTCATTTTGTTTAAGTAGTAGAGACCTCGCTGATTATTCAAATTATATTTCCTGATTTGTAAGGTGCTTTTCTCAAGCTTTGTGAATGAACTTTTTTCTTGCGGTCGAGAGTAAACCTACAGCCATGGGGTAGAAGGACAGGACATAAATACTGCAAACAAAAAATGAAGAAGGACTTCGTGCATTTACCTAATTAAGCCACAACGTTTCTTTGTCACGGAACCCACGCAAAAAGCTGCCGTAGACCTTGCACACTTTTAGTTCCAGATGGCTTACCGCCCCCCTGATTTTTTCTACTATCACTCACACTATATTCAGAAGAGTACGAGCTCAGATGTCGTCGATTTAAAGGATATCTAAGAAGACATTTTATCAAGTCCAAATATCTATATATCTTTCATCCACGTAGCCTTGGGCACCGAATGAGATTTACTCCCCCGGTATATAGAAAAACAATTTCCGGACAAATTCCATGTATCCAGTTAGGCTCACAGTGCCGTCATTGTAGTAGAAACCTTGCGACCAAAAATAATATTTCACAGCTGCTATAAGGCTTTAGTCAACAAGCATACGTTGGAAACAATGAGATGGTACTTCCCATATGAATTCCTAGCGCGGTGCTACTCACCATGGTGAAATGCTCTAAGCGTTAGTGGGATATCGAGAGTCTTAATGAAGTACTTGACCAAACTTCAAGATACCAGGGGTATTTTTCAACTTGACAGAATTTTTTGCTCTGAGAATTTATTCGAGAAAATCCATGAAAAAGGCGTATAATAAGATAGAAACTGATTCTGGGAGACAGCAGGATGCAACTCCTAGCTGCCCCAATATTGGCGAGAGTCAAGGTGCCCCGCCAGACCGAGATAGTCTAGCTGACAAGGATGCCTTCATCAGCCAGCTGTTGGAGGAAACGATAGCAGCGCAGACGAATATTATTGAAAAGACCTCACTGCAAATAGATGAGTTTCAGAGGCAAATTAATAAATTACTGAAGAAAAGTGAATCGCCAAAGAAACGTCAATCTGACAGCCACAGCGAAAGTTCCACAGTTAACGAAATGGACATAGTAAACACGCAAGAATTGACGTTCAATTCGGTTTTCGGTCCGAGCATAGCACCGAGCTACAGGCAGTCAGGATGGTGGAACATGTGACCAGAGGGTTCACTCTCAGCATGAGTACTGGCATCTTGCTTTTGGATGTCTCAAGAGACTTTGAGAAGATGTGGCACGCGGGCCTCTTCTATAATAATCCAAAAGGGTGTTCCTTTTTGGCTTCTAAAAATACTGAAATCCTCCCTTGAAGGAAGGAAGTTTCGGATCAAAATTAACAATGTTGTGACAACAATACGACTAGTACGGGCCGGTGTTCCCCAGGGCTCAGTCATAGGATCAATCCTTTTTTCGCTTTTTATCCATGATGTCCCTTGCCCCAGCAACTGTGAAGTCTACGTCTATGCTGACGACACTATACTTGTTGCGCAGTCGTGTACTGGTGATCTGGTTTACGATGGGTTGCAGAGTGCGGTGGACAAAGTACTAGAGTGGGCGGAACGGTGGCTGATTAAAATTAACCATTCGAAAACGCAGCCTATTTATTGTACCAAAAAACGTCGCGATCCCTCAGCAGAGGTTTCTATAGACGGAAATCGTGTACCAGCAGAAACATAAAGCAGCCTTGAAAAAAAATTTCCAAATTGCGATTCCGCAACTATATCCTTTGTTATGTAGATCCCCCAAATTGAGCTTGATAAACAAACTTTGACTATATAAAATAATTATTAGACCAGCCATTACTTACTCCTATACTATACATGTGCACCTTGGTGTTTTCTTGCCAAGACACACATGCAAAGCCTTCAAGTACTGCAAAGCGGAACTTTGCGAACAATTTGCAACGTTCCAGGGTATGTTTCAAATGAGACCTTGAAAATTAAATGTAAATAAAATTCGCCTTTATACTACTACTGTCCGTCCTGCTTTGACCTACGCATGTGCGGCTTGGTGCTTTGCCTCCAAGTCTCATGTGCATACTTTGAAAGTCATGCAAAACAAATTTCTCCACACTATAGTATGTGCCCATGGTACATCTCCAACGACACCATTCATAGAGAACTGCAGACACCTACGATCTTTGAGCAGATCAAGTTACTGGCTAGGAAGCGTTATGAAAGCGCAAGCTCCCATAATAACCCCTTGTTGCGCGCCGCAGTGGACTATACTCCGGCTCAAGTACCTAAACATAAAAGACCCCGCCTGTCTCTCTAAATTATAAATCTTTTTGGCAATACTCTAACCAAATTAAGCACCATTCGGAATAAAGATTAAATAAATTTCCTTCTTATTAATTGATTCTATTCCCCTTTTTTCTCCCCTTTCTCCTTTTCTTCCTTTCTTTCGTCTTCGTCTATCTTCTACTTAATAAAAAATCTCCCTTGGCTGGGCTCGGGAATATTTTGAGGAATGAAAACATCATTCTGCCAGACAAGAGCCAAGGTCCTGCGGATCGCTCAAATAACAAACGACGAGACCAAACTTCAAGTGGTAATAACTTTGGATGTATCTGGTGATGCTGAGTTTTCAAAATACACTTTCAACTTAATTCACATTTTTTTCATAAAAATGTATAATCCTTAATTATTACCAAAAGTTTAACAACTATTTAAGACGCTTCAGTCAAAACCATGGCCATGAAGATCGCCGGACTTAAATCCGTTAAGTCTTTCAATGTCGGACATTTGGGTTTTATTGAAACGTTTTTCAGTTTCAACAAATCTCAACAAGATTTGCCAAGGTGTCGTCGCGATCTTTACGCAGGAAGGATTTCTCATAAAAAGCTTGAGATTGTATCTTTCAAAACCTAACCAGTTTGGTCTAGTCACATAAACAATTTGTTGGATAAAACAACATCCATGATAGCTGCTTTGTACCGAAGCAGAAATTACTTAATTATAAAACAAACAAATGTTTACAGTGCATTTTTCTTGGCACAATTACCTATGTGGGAAATGTATGGTAAAACTGAATTTCATAAAGCACAAGTTTTCTAAAATAGAATATTAAGAATTTTGTTCAACAAGATGACCGACTTTTCAACACGGATAATACACAGAGTTGAGTGTTATTAGACGAGGTAAGCTGTTGGAATTAGAACTTAGAACTTATGATTACCACGAATTTAAAATAACGAACAAAAGTGTAATACAAAAATTCTTATCACGCATAGGATTCCTAATAGAACTAATATATGATTAAATAACCCTGCTACTGATGCAATAAATACATATGATAAATCATCTACTCCGTAGAGTAAAGGAAGTACATTTATTCAGAAATTTTGTATTAAAAATGGCCTTAATAGTGCCAATTCCAAAATGTAAGGAAGCTGAACAGCTATCAGATCTTCGTCCAATAAGTATTCTAGCTGGTCTCTCGAAATTGGTTGGAAAAATTATTGAAATAATAATTAAGAACACATATTGACTGTCATCCTTCCTAAAACACAGTCAGGTTTTCGTCCAGGATACAGTTGCACCACTGCACTTGCTAAAATAACTGATGATATCATTCAGTCGAGTGATCTGGGTGAGCCTATCGCTTTAATACTATTAGATTTCAGCAAGGCATTTGACACAATCAACCATGATGTCTTGCTGTCTATCTTAGTCATGTGGATTGTCTACTGACAGCGTAAAACTTTTTAATTCATACTTAAGTGGCAGATCACAGTGTGTACAACTGAAGAATGAAATATCTAGTTCAAAGCCCACTACCACAGGTGTACCGCAAGGATCTATACTTGGACCATTGCTCTTCACTATATAAACTAGTCAGATCCTTAAATGTTTGGAATTCTGTAAGTCACACGTTTATGCGGATGATACCCAGCTGTACTCTTGTTTTCCTAGTTCAGATTGGCCAGCTGCCGAGTTGAAAATAAACAGTGACTTGACTAACCTCTCTAAAAGATTGCAAGAGCATTCATTAATATTAAATCCAAATAAATCAGCTGCTGTGATCTTTGGTAAAGACCGTTCTTATGTGTTTGAGAATTTAAATATAACCATAAATAATATTAGATTAAAATACTGTGATAAAGTTAAAAACTTAGGCTTAACAATGGATTATAATCTGAGGTTTCCTGAGCACATATCAAACTGTATCAAAAAATCTTATCTGGCTCTAAAATTATTGTATCCTCACCGAAATTTTCTCAATTTAGACATCAAAAGAATTCTTTGCGAAACCTTGGTTTTATCACAGTTTTCGTACTGTGTTCAAATTTATTTTGCATGTTTAGATTGTAATACATTCATGCGAATACAGAGAACACAGAACTCATGCATACGTTTTATATATGGCGTAAGAAAATTTGAAAGAGTTAGTCATAAGCTGAAAGAACTCCGGTGGCTAAATATAAAGGCTCGTTTTGAGATATTCACAATATGCTTTTATCATGAAATTTTAACTCACAGGCAGACTCATTACCTCTACGAGAAAATAACATTCAGAAAAGACATCCATTCCGTAAATATTCGTTCGAAAAAAAAAACATTACCGCTTCATTCCACAGAACTAAATTTTATGAAAGATCATTTACGTATACAGCTATATAGTCAACGCCAAACAAAGTGGCGTGCACGTCATCACGATAAAAATTCCCCGACCTAATGCCTAGGTTTCTATCACAAACAATTGCTCTATTGCAGTTTCATATTAATGTGATATATAAATTGTAAAATGGTCATTACTCTCTTATTATGGTTAATAGTCATATAAACATTGTTATTAAAATATCACATAAGTTGCTTTCTGATAAATTTAGACGCATTATGCGAAATAAAATGTTTTGCAAACGCTCCAATCACTTATCGACATGTAAACGCACTAAACCGATTTCGCAGCGTTGACACATTGTCACCTTGAAACTTATTTAAACTGGGAACTGACATTTGTATTAATTTTGACACTGAATCAATTTGTGGCATTTCAAATCTTTGTAAATCCTTTGGCCCCGCATACTGTACATCAACAACTGTTTGTTTCAAAACAAAATTATTCATTTTACGAGTAGATAAAGGCAATTTTGGTATATAAAGATGCCCAAACAGTTAAATAGTCGGTGTAAGGAACTCGTGGCCTCGTTAATGCACTACTTTGAGCAAGAAAGGGACAACAACGGGCCTTTGTTGCCTTTAAATGCTGTTCAAGAGGTAGGTTACTAATAATTATATGTAATGTATATTAATAATAGTGAAATTTTAGTTCATTTTTTGTAGCGTGTTGCTGCTGCTTTAAAAATTAGTTTAAGGACAGTTAGTCGTATTTCCGAGGGTGTGAAAAGTGATGCAAATTTAGAATCGCCCAAGAAAAAGCGGAGTTATATTAAACGTGTAACCAACACAGCGACATTGGATACAAGTGCCATTCGAGAAGTGATCTATAATATGTATCACAAAAGTAAGATCTTATTATAATAACTTATCAGAAATTTGCATTAATTTGTTAACTAAATTATAATGTCATATTACACATGGTTTCAGAAGAACAAGTTACGATACAAACTTTATGGTCTCGATTAAGAGATAGGGCATTATTTGATGGTAGTGCCACGTCTTTAAGGCGGTTGCTTAGAGATCTTGGATTTAAGTGGCTTAAGGACAATCCGCGACGAGGGCTCATGGAACTACCAAGTATAGCTTTGAAAAGGGTGGAATTTCTAAGGCAATACAATCAAGCCAAGGTTGAGGCCTTATACCAGTTTGTCTTCCTCGATGAAACTTGGATATTTCAAAATGGTACCATAGGTCGCTCTTGGCAAAATGGAAACCAAAAAAGCGTGAAAGCTATTAAAACAGATGGTAAAAGGTATGTACTTTTACACAATTTGCACTATAAAATTTAAAACTAATATATTTTAGATACATTATATTACATGCTGGAAATGAAAATGGGTTTATTGAGGGTAGTGAAGCGATATTTTCTTCGAAAACAAAATTGAGCGATTACCATGGAGAGATGAACCAGGACAATTTTTTGAAATGGTTTCAACATCAGTTATTAGAAAAATTGGAGAGTCCATCTATGATTATACTGGATAACGCCCCTTATCACAGCATGATATTGAACAAAGTGCCCAACAATGCATGGACAAAAAAAATATCCAAGACTGGTTGACAAATCAAAACATACCATTTTTAAACACAATGTTAACAGAGCTATTGAGTATTGTTGCTCGGTACATAATGCTTCTTAATTATATATATTTTGGTCGACAGTTTATATTTCTTTTGTTTATTCCTATTCTTAAAATAACTGCTTTTTTAGAAACAAACCACCTAAAATATACGTGATTGATGAATTGGCGGAACAACATGGGCACAAAGTTCTTCGTCTGCCTCCTTACCATTGTATATTTAACCCTATTGAGTTAATTTGGGGCATAGCAAAAGGTTACTATAACAGACATATTGGTAGAGATGGTAACAGTGAAAAAGACTGTTTGGATATGTGGAACGAGGCTCTACAAACGGTTACCCCAGACATGTGGAAAAATAGTGTTCGACATACTGAGCAAGAAATTTTTAAATGGTATGAAAGAGAACGAATTTTTGATCGACCAGACATCGAACCTTTAATAATCAACTTTGAGAGTGATGAAGATTCATATTCAGACAGCGCTGAAGAAAGAAACTCCGACTAACTTTATTGTACAGAAAAAGCTTACACCAGTAGCTTACCTAATTTTAGAATGCATTTTTCTGTATGAATTCTGTAAAATAAATACCATGCATAAAATTTGGAGGACCCCATTTGGATTTTTATTCAGTACCTTTAAGCTATCAATTAAATATGGTAGTTTCATAGTGTCATCTGATCAATAATTGTCATACTTAATGATTATGCAAGTACAGATCTATAATTTTATTATACTATTATTTTTGTTCTCATTTGAGGTTAATATTGCTTATAAACCTAGATATGTAAATAATAAATTTTATTATTTTACAAAAAGTTTGGCAACAACGTAAATTTTTCAACACACCCACCTTGATGACGTGCACGCCACTTTGTTTGGCGTTGACTATACAATCCTATCCCCCAGTACCTCAAATCATATGAAATTCACAAGTTCAAAGCGGTTTTGCGTGATTCTTACCTTGAATGTATAAAGTAGAATCATTCTTACCGCGGAATTTCAATTTTATTTTGTTTGCATTCCCTTATTTAATTTATATTTTTTTTTGTTAATACTCATGTTTCTCTTTCTGATTTTGAGAACTGTTTGGAAATGAAGGCATTTATTATTATTATTATTATTATTCATATTCAAAAGCTAGTCGAATTGTTGAATTTATTGTTGTTCACATCTTAGCTACACTATTTCAGTTCCTCTCGAGGTCAGTGTTCTAAACATATTAGAGAACTTTGTTCTATATAATAAAATTGACTGTTGAATCAAGGTTTGTTTTCAATAAAAGGTTGGGTTGAGAACATTTGAGGTGTGAAAAGTTAAGAGAGACTGTGATAGGAGAAATCTATGTTAACGCTTGCGTCGGTTGTAGATGTCCTGCTTACATGTTGCTGCCGCGGTCGACGTGCAGACAAATGTTTGGAAATGGACCAGTTTTAGAAATAGTGAGGGAGCAAATCGGCTACCTCGTAAGTCCTTAGGTTTAGTTAAACTCATTAAATACCTAACTTCATACATAAAAATGCATCCTTTTTGTGCAATGGTCAAAGTTTGACTCCATCTTTCCTAAGACTTCCTAGCCAAAGTCCAATGAAGCTACTACTTACATCACTGCGCTATTGTCTACCAACAACGCATTCCACATTCCCCATTCTACGGTTCGTTACATTCCGCGAATAATACCAATCGATTCACATATTCCCTTCCATAAAAAGGAACCCTATTGTTGATGTCTAAATAAAAGTTTGTATGCATAGCCCAGCTCGATATTTCAACGAGGTGAGTGATGCAAAAAGAAGACTTTTCTGCGAGAGTTGAATAGCAAGTGTGGTTATTTTCTGGGATTTACGAGCTTGCGACTGGCCAGACCGTAATAACTCTCTCTTCTTTCGATCCCATTTTTATGTATCATTACTTTTAACTACGCAAGATCTAATTTCATAAATGTCCTTAGAACTACGTCAAATACCAAAGTCTACTCAATCCTTTAATCCGCCTGCCCAAGCATTTATGGCCCACTGGCCAGTACCGGAGCATAAATTTGAACGTCGTGAGCTGGTGTTTATTTTGCCGAAGCGCAAATAAGACTTGAATGCATTGTAGCTTGGAAAGGAAGCTATTACCGACCAATAGTCGTGCTGAGGATAATGGATGGCCGGCGGTTACTACTCGGTGTTAATTTACAGCGCCAAAAACCGTAGGTGGCCGCACTAAATTGCTTATGAATGTTTATTACAATTTGCAAAAAGTTCAGAAATTTTGCCGGAATTTGAGAGTAGATTTTGGAAATTTTATGTTTTACGTGAGTTGCATATGACTATGGATTTTTCTTATGAAATTCCTATTTACATTTTTTTGTTTAATGAGGCGTTTTTCTGAATATTTGTTCCGATAGAGTACGTACATATAAATATATTCCAAACAGTAGGAAAAGTTGTTTCCCAGATCCCAGAGCTTGATCATAAAACTATTTATTAAATGCACTAGATCGGAGAAAAGCCAAAAATATTTAAAACCAGAGGTGTTCAAGTTAAGAGCAGGAAGAGGTACGTCCGTGGACCTGTTGGCTATAACTTCCAGAGCCGTGGGAGTAATCTTCATCCATTTTGCCATATATTTCATTTTGTCATTGGGACATTTCGTCAATAGTGTCGAATCAAATTAAGAAACTAGTCTACAGAGTGTATAGGATAATCCGAAAATAGCCGCTGGAATAAGGGAACATGAGCCAGACTGTACGAAAAAAGAATAAAACATGAACGACCCTGAAGATGGGGATAATGTAGAAAAATGCAGTAACAACAACGAAAAACTGTCGACGAATATCATAAAAACTAAGGACTAGCTTATTTTATCGAAAGATGAAATTATCAAGGCGAAAGATGTAATAATCAAAGAATTATATGTGAAAATAGTACTATTTAACGAAAAAATTGAATGGATTAGAAGTAAAGCCGATGACAGAACTGTAGCAAACAAGCAATAGGAGAGACGGATCCAGTATCTGTTAATAAAACAGAAGATATGAAGTTACAGTATAGCTAAATAGTAAAGAAAACAAGTTCAGATAGTGTTCTTATAAAACCTAAAGGAGCTCAACAACCTTTGCAAACAATAAAGGATGTTTTGAAGATTCTGAAACCTGCCGAACTGAATGTTAAGGTAACAAAAGTTAAGGAATTTAAAAATGGGAGTTTGAAGATCTCGTGTGAAAATAGAAGCGGAATACAGAACATAAACTATGTAGTGACCAAAGAATTAAGCGGCTCTTACAACGTTAAGATAGTAAGTCATTGCCAGAAACCTAAATTCAAAGTTGTTAGAATTGATCAAGCATTGAACAGTGAAGAGTTAATTGATATAATCAGACAAGAGAATATTTTCATTGACACAAACGCATTCCTAAGGGTACTTAAAATAAAACAGATGAAGACAAGATTTTTTGTGATAATTGAGTGCGATCCAAAAACATTTCGTAACATCATGGAAAATTGTATTCTTTGTTCTAATTTGACGATATGTCCAGTATACGAACATATTAACTTATTAAGATGCTACAACTGTAGCTGTAACGGCCACATAGAAAGCAAATGTACAAATTCTTCGGTCTATTTGAAATGTGGAGATAAAAGACATAGAGCCGATGCATGTGGAAATTCTAATGTCTCTTGCCCTAATTGTCTCACAATTAACTAGCAATTGAAACTAAAATTGGACGTGAACCATTCTGCTTTTGATAAGGTTAATTGCTCAGATATGAGAAAGAAACTAGAGGCTACTAGAAATAACATAGATTCATAGATTATGCTATATAGCAATCAAGAACCAACTTTGAAACTACATCTAAGGGAACCAATATGCCAGACTGTAGAGGCATAGCAAACAGTTGCAGCACCCTAAATGTATCACACGTTAACATCACGTCACTAGTTCCAAGCTTTGATATATTTTCAGATATTGTTCTGGAGCAGGATTTTCATATTACAGCCGTGACTGAGACTTGGCTTATGCTCAACTTCCCATCTAACTTAATTTCTCTCCCTAATTATCAATTAATCAGAAAGGAATTTGCTATAGATGCTGCCACGATCAACTGGAGCTATATGAGTGAACTTCAAAATCTTAATGACAAAGTTAATTACATTACTGAAAATATTAACTTAATGTATGACATACACGCACCAGTAAAAAGAGTCACATCACGTAAGAACTACAGGCCTTATGTAACCTATACAATTAAATGTATCAGACGTCGTAAGCAAAAAGCATACAATCAGTTCAAAAGAACCAGATCCGAAACACCGTTTATTTTACAACGAGCTTAGAAATTATTTCAGCATAGCTATAAGAAATGAGAGGACAGCTTATATAAAGTATCAGTTAAATGAAAACAGAAAAAACCCCATACAGCTTTGGAACGATTTTTCCAGATGGAACGTACATCGAAAATCCAACAAACACATATCGCCAGGAATCGAGGATGTTAGATACGAGTAAATACTTTGTTAACTCTGTACCGACTGTCCAGACCAACGATTTGTTTCTTAATAGATTTTCAGGACAGAAACAAGCAACTGTATGTAAATCTTAATTCTGTCGTGTAAAAACAGGTAAAATTGAAGAAAAATTGATACAAGTAAGGTCAAACTCAGCTGGATACGATGGTATGTCCACAAAGATGCTGAAAAACGTATTTTTTTTGTATACCTACAACAAATTACCGAAATCATCAACCAGTCACTGGGTACGGGAGAAGTGCCGATGTTATGGAAAAAATCAGTAATAACACCGCTTCCAAAAGTCGCCGATGCTGTAGACTTAAATGACTTGAGGTCAATAAGTGTTTTACCTGCTATGTCAAAATTATTAGAAAAAATTGTTGATGACGAACTGCGAGAACATCTAGAAGTGAGTAAAATACACACAGTCCGGTTTCAGGAAGCTACATAACACGTCGACAGCAGTTATAAAAATTACAAGCCACTCAGTAAAATCTGTGGATGATGAAATGGTTACACTCTTGGTGATGTTCGACTATAGCAAGGCATTTGACATGGTCAATCATAGTGTTATATGTAGAGAATTTCAACACTGTGATTTATCTGGCAACGCGTTACAATGGTTGATCAACTATTTGACTGACAGATCCCAATGTGTAAAAATTTTCGGTGAAATATTTACTTTACGAGATGTAAAATCAGGTGTTCCACAAGGAAGTGTTTTAGGTCCTATACTGTTTAGTTTCTACACTTCAGATTTGATAGATTGTATGACATCTAATTGGAGTATACATTTTTATGCTGATTATGTACAAATTTATAAAGCATGCATGACCAGATAACATAAATTCCCTGATAATGGACCTCAATATGAGTTTAAGGATTATAGAAAATTATTCAAGGAATTACTGCTCAAAACTTAACCCCTCCAAAACTAAAGTCTGTTGCATTGGTTCTAAGTTGTTATTCTCGAAGTGTAAACAAGCAATTAATACAGATATAGTTTTAAATGGAACTATATATTATTGAAATTGTGGAAGAAATAAAAGAATTAGGAATAATGTTAGACACAAATTTATGTTTTGAGGGTCATGTTCTAAGTAAACTTAGAGTACGTTAGTTTAAATAAAAATCTTTCTGGAGATACAAGAATTTATTGCCAACTCAATTTAATTATCCTCGTACTCCATAGATTAAAATTTGTGGCGACATTCCAAGGGATGCTTGAAAGATTACGTCTTACAAATGACAAAATAACTCGACCTGTCGTAGATTTTCTGTGGAAATAATTTCACCTTGTTGAAGGAAGTAGGAGTTTTGTAGGTTTATCTGTAATTCATGTCAACTATTTCTCTGGCAAATTTAATAGTTAAAAGGGCATAAGTCAATTTTTTCGACTTATGGCATTTTTACATACTTGTTGAGATGATGGCTAATAATAACAATGCAGTAGAATTGTATAAGTGGATAAATGAAGGAAAGATAAGTCTAGGTTCAAATTCGTCTAGTCTTCTTGGTAAAAAAGCCCCAAGTCGAAAAGATTGACACATGCCCTTCTATCCATTTGTCTCAGATTTATAATATTCTTGCATCCGTTTTGACAGGTTGGCACAGACGGATAGAAATACGTTAGTATCCGGAAACCGAGCTAGTAGCTGTATCGTTATCAAAAAAGCTCCACAGATCGTACAAAAGCTCAAGAGAAAGCATCCCAACTTTTATTTACACAATTTTGGTTATGAAATTTAGGTATTGAAGAGGAAAAATGCAAAAATCCATAGGCCTGCAAATGTGCAGTACCCACAATAGATTTTTCAGATGTACCAATCTGTATTCAAACATTCCAAAAAGCTTCATAGATCTTTCTTTAAAACAACAATAACAAGGCAACGCTATCAGTGAGAACATGATGACTTGATCAGGTGTTAATCTTACTGCCGAAGGTCCTGTTTCTAATTTCATTGGTTGATGCTTTTAGTAAGCATAAGATGCAGGCAGTGGACGTTATAAGAATACGTGCTTTTGATACTTCTGCTAGTGGAATTGGGTAAAACTACGTATAACCTACATGATAATGACTTATTTCGTAATTATTTGCTCCTAAGAATATGTCCTATATACCAATCTTACTTGATTCAGAAAGTTATAAAGTACCTCATACTCACACATCATTTTATTTTATGATACATCAGGTGCTCAAAAGATAATTCTTTGTTACGTTTTGTTTCCAGTTTTTGCTCCACTCCGCCTTAGTTGTAATAACGTTGGCAGTAAAAACTGGTTCTGCTACTTAAACATCAATAAATATTACGCGCGAAACACTAATGCTCCTGTAAAAGTAATATTCGCGAGTTTCAGGCTCATTAGGATTCTTTCAGCGCTACTACTTTCAGTTTACCCTCTTAACCCGTTATCCCGTTTTCTTGCTGATCCCATTTTCTGCAAAATCCTGCGTCGAAAAATAGGACAAGTCGATGCAAACAGGCAGTTCACTGCATCTCAGCTTTGTTTCGGTATTTTCTTGAAGCGTTTTAATGCCTGGTTGTCATTTGCATTGTAATCCAGAATTGAGACTCGTAATTTTGTCGGGGGGGCTAGGTCGTTACAAAACAAGTGTTCCAAGTTCACTACGGAAATCTGATTTCTGTCAAATTGTGCAATTTTAATTGCCACAACGTCCAACGTGTCACAAACGTGAAAACAGAAGTAAGATCCTATAAATGTAAGTAAATATCTCTGTATATAGTCTAATCATATTAGCAAATTTCACGGAAATAATTTTATTGGTGCAAGTTGTTCAAGGGAGTATTTAAAACATATACACATAAAATGGGTACGCCAATTTTTATGTGAAAACTTTTTATTTGACAACAAAGAATGAGAAAACGTGTTTTTTGGGATTCAATCGAAAGTGTTGACAGGAGCGAAAAAACTTTTTATGCAAGATTTATAGGTATTTATGAGACCTACAGAATGAGACCACACGTGAAAAGATCCAACTAACAGGAAAAATGTTATGGCCGAGAAACGAGGCAAAATGCAGGTTTTGCCACTTGGTAATGCGACGATGATTTTTCAAATCCATAGAATTCATACTTCTAAATAACAACAACAAAATTGGTGTATATTGGTCAAGTAGTTTTTTGAGAATTTCTAATTATTTATCCCAAAACACCTTTTTGTCGTTCATCACTACTAGTTTATTGAGCGATATACAGGGTTCGTTCAAAGAGCATTTAATAGCAAAATACACGTGTTTAACTTCCCGATATGAACCACAAAGCATTCTAAAAGATAAATGTTATTTTTATGCGAAAAACAAAGGTTACGTTTTTTCTTCTAAACAAATTCAAACATTTCGTATTTGTGAGTAATTGAACAAATGCGCTACGATATTTGAATAAAAATACGTTACTATACACATTTTAAGTCATAGCGGATACGTCTATCATCTTTTATTGCGAATTACACACACATACGAAATGCATTTTGCATAAATTTATCTTCCGGAATGGTTTGCGATTCATATCGGCAAGGTAAACTAGTATATTTTCCTATAATCCTTTGAACTAACTCTGTACATTGCTCAATAAACTAGTAGTGATAGCCGGAAAACAGGCGTTTTGGGATAAACAATTAGAAATTCTCAAAAACTACTTGACCAAACTACTTCAAATTTGTTGTGGTTATTAAGAAGTACGAATCCTACGAATTTAAAGAATTTCAAATGTCTGCGAGAAACCATCGTCGTTTCACAAACAAGTGTCAAAACCTGCAGTTTGTCTCGGTTTTCGGCCATAACTTGTTGCCTATTAGTCGAATCTTCTTACGTGTGGTCTCATTTTGTAGGTCTTGTAAATACCTAAATATCTTGTATGAACATTTTTTTGTTCCTGCCAACACTTTCGAGTGAATCCCAAAAAATATGTTTTATCATTCTTTGTTGTCGAATAAAAAGTCTTCCCACAAAAATTGCTGTACCGATTTTATGCGCCTATGTTTTGAATACCCCTTGAACAAGTTGCAGCAGTAAAAGTAGAATTATTTCGGAAACCATGCGTATTTTCGTCTAATAGGATTAAACTAATAGCTATATCAGTGCACGGCTATATCGGGCGAATCTACTTGACTCCATTTTTCGTGATGTCACTCCAACTATTTAACATTCCCAACCATAGATTACCGATTCAGATTTTGGATACATGTTCAAGGGATGGAAGCATCGCCATCCCGAAACGAAAGCCTTTGAGAGTCAACAAGAAATTAAGCAAAGCTTTCGGGAAAAGCTTCGAAAGAGAATCAAGAGCCTACGTTGGAACCGCTCCAGTTACAACTAAGGAACACTTCTATTCTGCATAATCTGGTATTAGTGTCTTTAGGGACTGTCTTGATTGGAAGCCGTTGACTGTCAATCGCAACCCAACGACAACTCTACTCAGAGCACGTATTCAAATACAAACGTTCAAGCCAAAGAGATGGCAATGCGACGAGTTGCTCTGCGATTACTGGCACTTCTGTCGTTATTCGGTTAAGTTACCCACCACTTAATGAAAAATATCATATGTGGATTTCATACACACAATTTCCATAATATTTCTCACAAATCATTGTATATGAGGGATTTTTAAGTCCTTGAAGTTATTCTTTTTATACTGAAGCAGCCGCGTAGGTAGAATCCTAAATACCAGGGCACCGCTATGAGGAGCTTAAAGAAACTCTGTTAATCTAACTTTTCAACAGCCTGGCAGGCACATCACGCTGCAGCAGCATGGAGGAGAGCTTTGAGGAGCAAAGCCCGTCGACACAGCGGTAGTAGAGCGTAGAAGCCCGTCGGCGCGAAAAGTTCCTCCGAGACTCTCCGTTCGAGAAGAGCCATCGATCAGTCAGAAAGCCCTCCTCCAAACAGCACCGAGTATGGATAATGTAGTCAGGACGGCAGCACTTCAAACATGTGGACAGTACTGGAGACTGGGGTCTTATCTAAACATTGTACAAGGTGACGGGGTTTTGTGGAGAAAAGCACTTTGCTATTGACGTGATGTGATCTTGTTAGATAAAGTCTTTGGGATCGGGACTCCGACCAGCGGAAATGAACTGCTCTTTGGTAGAGCTCGACCATCAGTCGGAACCGGATGGGCGCTAGAGCTCTTCTTGTGAGTTAAGTAAAACAGTACAGTGTTTGGGAAGCATCAAACTATACCAGATTTTTGCGTCCCCCAACAGGGATTCTCCAGGTCTATCGCCACAGAGGAAGTCGCTGCTACTCTTCTTTTCCCCAGTTCACTGGCAGAGGTCGGCTTGTCGCTCTGAACTGCAGCATATAGAGTGTCATCAGCATCAGCGTAGGTGTTGTCATGTTGATCGTGCAGGAAAGGAGGTCGTTGATATGTAAAAGGAATAATGTCTGATCATGGGTAACACGCACGTTGATATTCTAGTTGAAGAGGAGGACCCGTCAATAACGGCGGATATACTGCGACGAGGGAGTATGTGTGTCACAGACACTCATCTTCAAATCTTCTCTGGGAGGCCATATGATGGAAGTTTGCGTAAGAGGACAGGCTTAGGCTGATCGAACACAATCGTAATATCAAGATCAACGACATGAGCTTCACCATAAGACCGGATAAGTTTACGCTACAGATTCGTGACGTAAGCCAAACTGCCTGTTGCTAATCAAGCATAAGCAAGGTACCCCAGAAGCTCCCGATTTATGGACCTCTCCATCATCTTACTTATAACAGCTAGTAGAGCTGTAAATTTGAGGGTAGGACTTAGATAGATTTATTTGTAGCAGTAATTGAAATCTTCCAGGCACGCTATAAATGATGCGAGAAATATAACATGCAAGTTAGTCGTACGAGTGATTATCAGACTCAAGAAATGTTTGCATCCAAGGTGTTACCGCGAATTCTTGATGTTTTGTGTAACTGAGATTTCTTGGTAAACAAATAATACATGACTGACTAGGCCAGATTGTATTTGTGAGACACGTAGTCTGTCAATTTCATCTTCTAATTGGTATATAGTGAGCTGCGTTGTCTACAACCTTAAAACGCAGGGGTATTATGTAAAAGAAACCTAAAAAACGTCAAAAAACCAACAAAATATCATCTTTCAGATTAGGTAGTTTTTAGTGGGAAAATAGTTTGTTCCGCGATTACTCGCTATGATCGATGTGAGCGTCATCATGTTAAGCATCCATCTATGGAGGAATGACTAAACGAAACGACACGCTCCAGCATGCATTGTTAGTTGCAGAAAGCCAAGAAGTGTTTATCTCTGGGAAGATGTAAAAGAAAGAAAGTTGATTGAGTACTAAAATCGCATCTGGATGATTATGTGTATTGGTCTGCATGTGTTCAAAATCAGTGATATTTGCTGTGAGAAAATTGTTACTGAATATGCTACCAACGAAGTATATCTATTAGCTGTACCCGAGGGGTTATTTATATGTTATCTTTCCTGAAGACTGGTTATGTTCAAAGTTATAAATCATCACCGCACCCTCGTTGTGAGTAATTACTGTTAGCATGTATATGACTTGTAACTCAACAGTGTACAGTGAATATAATTGCAATGTGTGGCATTATGTAAGTATAAAATATAAGATTCCATATAATCTTAATTACTTCACCAATCAGGGATTTTCTCATCTTATCCCTCTCATTTTTGACATTCAGCAAATTTGCATATTATGTAATTTCCAGAATGAATAAGAAAGAGTGAATGCGCAACTAATTTCTAGCTTTGAATACAAGTAAGTGTATTTGAGAACCGAAACTAATGAAATCATTAGCAATATACATTATTAGCACACAAATCCTCACTATGCACCTATGCACTGCTATTTCCTTCCAGCTATAGTATACAACTTACAGCTTAGACCTCCAAAAATGCCATGTATGAAGCAGATGCTACATCATATCAGAGCCAAACAGCAATAGCATCATGACATTTAGGTAACAGGTTCAGCTACAAGATGAGTACACAACAAGTATACAACAGCTAGTGCTAAGTTAACGTCTTGTAGAAAAACCTACGTTATGTCATAAAAAAATAAAAATATAATACCCGTGCCCTTGCTTTTGGTGAGAATAGGGTCTTTACTTTGTTGGTAATGCCTTGGATGTGATGGCAGAAAATTACTAGGTCACTCAACTTCTAGGTTGCACATCCCTGCATATTGATCGAATGTTATTAGGTTGGAGAGCGATTTTGATGATAGAACTGTAGGAAATCCTAAAGAGGCGATAAATGTCCATATGGGATGCCATTAAAGTGGAGAGTGTTTTACGATAAGGCCCTGAAAATGGAAGTGGTGCTGATTAAACTGACAAGCAACGGATAAAGATGGCCCATAAATGCTTCTAGAACAGAGGGTCACCTATACTGACGATCGGGGAACATGAGTAATGACATATTGGCAAAAAAGCTGAATGTTACGTGCGCTTTTGCAATGACTTGGGTTTCCTTGGCTTTAAGGTTATCGCTGAATTGTGACTTACCTGAGGCCTGATCCTGACTGAATTTCGAGTCTTAAAACTAATTTTATGTCGCCTTGCCATCATACGTATGATCATGAATGTACATACTGCAGAGATAATTTCAATATACGAATCAGAATTAGGTGTCAAAATTATCCTCGCGGGTCATATGGATTATAACTGCAAAACTACAGCGAAATTGATTTCGAGATTCGAAAGTAACTTAGAATCAGGCCCTCAGAGGTCAATTGTTGAAAGTGAGGGGTAGAGTAAGTACAGCAACTGTGCGAAAGCAGCCGCTGCAATATATGCTTTTGGTGATATCATGGATGTTTCCAACTTGAGGACATTGATGGTTATCTTTGTATTTTTACACAATATTGGGTTTGTGATATGTATGCACTGAGCACAATGACTTCGTCCGCTTTTACCCGGGGGTTTGGGCAAAGCGTGCAGTCTGCACGGTTTTGTTTTTTCTTTTTTTGTTTTCCGTGCACATGCCTACAAAGAATTATAGTTTACTTATTGAAGAAAAATAAATATAGAATTTGTCGAGATGTCTTTTATATCCAATACCATTCATGTAATAATAACAAATTGGAAGGTACTTGCTTTGCCCGTGTCTCCCCTATGTGAGAGAGCAGATATTATCTTTAACAAAGACTTTCATACGTTTCTATCCTAATGTTGTTAGTATAAAGCTCATATAGCATATACAATTTTAACACCCTCAAATTAATTTTTTGTGGCACAGACGTCCCAGTACCTCTCTGTACGTGAGGTTGGTAGGCGAGATATTAATTTCCGCACACAAATTTCTCGACGTTAACTCGTAACGAATGGATTAACACAATGGCGCCTTCACGCTTTGCCGAATGCATGTGCATTTTTCTCCCTTTCTAAATAGCTACGCTAATCATTCCACCTACACAGACAATTCTTTTCAGAAAAATATTTTTTCGGAGTGGTTACAAAGCATCCAGCATCTCTCCTTCTACTACAATGCTACTATTATTCCTTTTCATACATCCTGTGGAGCACGTAGAACTTGGAGTCAGTTTTTTCATATAAGTAATTATTTATTTCGCTTTAAAATAATTTCCACCATATTGAATATACTAAGCAGCGCTCCCGTTGCTCCCTTTCAGTAGAATCACACAATGTCTCCCAGGGTGCAATCAGCTCAGATTCAAACCTGCGTACTTTTTGCTGTGACTTTGAAAACAAAAAAATAGCGTCAAGTAGGTTAACTCTGCCCTTCCCACGCAACGCAGTTCATGAACGACTACGTTGCCCACATGACAGTATGAGCTAGCAACAAACAAATGTAACAAGAAACTAAATGGCATAAGGCAGCCAAACACGCGCCATATAATAAGACCATACACTACCCCGTTAGCACGAAAGATTCATTAAATATTTATTTAATATTTAATAACATTTTTATCTTACTCAAGTATTTGTTTTCTCAAACAAATATTTAATAAATATTTGTAATATAATATTTTTATTAAATATTTATTCAATATCCTTTAAATTTTTTAAATACAATATTTCTTTTACAATATTCATTAGATATTTACTTTTCAATCAATGTAAAATGTTAGATCTCCAATATTTAGAAAGTACTCATTAAATATTTTCGGCTACGGCGCATGTGCGTGTTACCTCGAGCGACCAATGGGAGCAAGCTGGAGTGAGGCATCCATTTTACCATCGACTTTCAGTATGATAGCGTGCTTCCTGTGTACCTCCAAGTTCATTATTTGAGTATATTTTTGTGGAAAGGAAAAATGGCAAGTTTTTCGATTATTACATAGGTTAATTTATCTGACTGGTAAACATTATTGCGCCAGTTGAGTATAAAGGTATTCACAAGACCATAAATAACTAGCCTTGTGGGGTCCTTTTAGGTGCATTATAGAGCTGCTTTTCAGTGGCCCAGTTGAGCTACTCGGTGTAACTCACCATGCTCTGCACCAATATTGTTCCTCTGCATTTTATATTCCCATAAGTACACTGGAAAGCAGCTTATGTATTCAATGATACTTCATAAATAGTAAGTTTGTTTTTCAGTGGAGTGAACTTGCAAGATGCAGAAGAGGCTTAGAATGTTTTTTTAATAATATTTTTCTAGCAAATTAAACCATTATATCTAGAATGAATTTTCTTCATACACCCAATTTCATATAAGCATTCCTACGGGTTTTTCTAAACTAACCAATGAAGAATTTTCTAGATAAACTGCAAATATGTATCAGATCGATGATGAAAATCCATACATATGTACGAAAAATTTTAGATATTTCATCAAAATATAAAACTGATATTTAAAAACCTTTCCTCATATATTTTCTAAATATTTGAAAAAAAATATCGCAAAAATATATGAATTATATGTACCAAGAATATCTATAATGAATATTTTATAAATATATAAGAAATGTATTTATTAAATCTGTCGCTAAAAATATTTAACAAATATTTATAAAATATTTAATAAATATTTAATGCTATCGGGGTATGATCCCCTTCTGGAAATGATCAGGAGCCTCAAAAGAAGTTTTGGCGACCTGATCGAAGTGATAACATCGAAAAAAAGGTCAGGAGGATATACGGCACATAAAAAAGTTCTATGCAACCATCTAGTGGTCGCATGGTGATTGGGCTGTTAAACTGAGATATTTACAGTTTCAACAAATGACTGCTATGCACTCTCCGCAGTGGTCGAGTTTGATGATAGGCGCTTTGACCTGTCTTATTTCTAAAGTACATATATCTAGAAATATACTTGGTTACCGCAAGTTGACATACCATAGCATTTGTTTTCAAAAAACTGTGACGATCTTCAACAATATCACACATCTTCTCAGACACTATCATTAACTCATAAAGTGGTTATGTTCTGAAATACCTGGTATGTGAACTACGAATTTTATTAGACTGCAACTCTTAGGATACGGAGAAGCAGATAGTAGAAACGACTCAAGAAAATGGACAAAGTTTTCATTATATCTGGTCTCCAATTTGCCTCGAGCTACATGTTTTTTGCATATTTTGTAAGACTCTCGCTACGTTCTCCATTTCAAGCTCCGTCTTAATTACTGGAAAAAATCCCAACTTGACCTTAATTGAGGATCTTTAAAAGTTTTTTCTCTCAGCACGCTTTTGAATAGGTCTTTTCTCTTCACTTTATCCACTTCATTCGATACTTGAGCTGCAGCAGAGTTGCGTTTGGTAAACAAGTTGCAGCGAAATGTTGAAAGTTATGATTTTTGGAAGGGCCTTTTTTTTCGCCACCTGTATGAGACTTACGTAATTTGTTAGTCAGCATTCGTAGGTACGTATAATTTCAGCCAATCAATCAACTATGATATGAGTGTCAACTTAACTAATCGGAAGCTCTACCTGGACACTCTTGAAAGAGATTTAGTAAATGGTATTTTCGGACATCCTGACGTGTTTTTATCTTTGCTACATCGTATCTTTTCGGGTCAAGGGAGATATAAAAAAAAATGCCTGTGCAAGTCTTGTCCTGTAAACGCAATTTTACTATTGACCGGTGGAATGAAAAATTACACCTGGGCACAAAATCAGCCAGTTAGAAGATTTTCAAGTAATGGGTCGAACGACTATCGTTGATTTCTTCTTGAATATCTCTCAGACTAGAAAAAATTATACGATTCGTAAAGATTTGTGACCAGGACACAAACTCGAGCAAACAAATAGAAAATTCGATTATTCGGACACATGTATGATATCTACTTTGTAAATAATATAACCAAATAAAAAAAAAGCATAAAATTGAAATAAATAGAATAAAAAAATGAGTTCTCAAAAACAAGCTTTTATTTAGCTGTTCATAACATGAACTGTATATTAAAAAATATTTTTTTCGATTTAAACGATAATAAAGTTCTTTCATCTCAAGTTTTAAAGTAAAAGAGTGTTACACCCTTTTCCATCCTGCTGCCAAAGCGTAGCACGTTTCCATTTGATAAGTTGTTATGAAGGAGCTTCATTACCGTTTAAAAGTTTCCCATTCGATTTTTTTTTAATTTTCAGTTCATTTTAAAAGAGCTAAATAACACTTGATTTCAAAAATGTATTATTTCATTTTGAATATTTTCTTATTCTTAATATTTATGACGTTAAATAGCTATACTAAGTGACATATAAATCCGAACACCCAGTTTAAATGGTTTTATTTTAATAAAATTTTGTATAAGTACTTAATGAAGCATAATAAGTAAATGATAAAAATTTCAAAATAATTGCACTGCTTTAAAGCCCTTTGACCTTTAATAATGTGTGGATGCACCCTGATGTGCTACGCATTCTCCAACGCGCCTAGGCATGCTTCTGATCAGGTGGTCAATGTCCTCCTGTGGTATCTCATTTCAGGCAACCACCAACTCCTCTCGAAGTGCTTCTAGAGTCTGAGAGAATTGGGCAATCTCCTACCCATCATATCCCACACGTGCTCAATTGGGGAAAAGTCGGGAGATCTTGGTGGCCATGGTAACAATGTGACATCATTATGTTGAAAGAAGTCTATTGTGACTCTTGCAACATGTGGTCGGGCATTATCTTTTTGGAAAGTTGGATCTGCCAGGGTGTCAAGATAGGGTAAAAGATGGGGTTCTAGAACTTCGTGGATATAACGCTGCGCGTTCATGTTACCTCTGATGAAGATTAAAGGTGACCTGGAACCATAAGCTATAGCACCCCAAACCATAACTCCAACAGTGTGATGAACATGTCTTTCAACAAAAAACTGTGGATTCCCCCTTTCACCACGTCGCCTTATAACCCTGGCACGACCATCGTGTATGCCTAAACAAAATCGAGACTCGTCACTAAAGACAATACTGTTCCATTCCTGATCCCAGAGTGACTGTTGTCTGCACCACTCAAGGCGATTACGTCGGTGTTCTCGAGTTAAAGGTGCGGCCGGTATGAAAACAAGCCAAAACTTCTCATTCGTCGGTAAACACTTCGCATGCCAATAGGTCTTCCGTGTTCTGCAAATCATTCATTTGCAATGGACCTGGTAGTGGAGAAACGGTCCCTTGAGGCCAATAATCTTAGGCGGCGATCTTCACGGTCTGGCGGCGTCCAGTGCCCCTTGCTCTTTGCGTACGGCCTTCTCGAACCCATGCCTCACAACACCTAACCACAGTGTCTACACTTCTTTGCACTCTAACTGCAATTGCCCGAAAAGAAAGTCCAGCTTCCCGAAGTCCCACTATACGGTCCCTATCAAACTCACTAAGTTGACGAAATCATACAGGTCTCCGTACTCTAGGCATCGTAACCGATCGTAAAGGATGTCAAGAACCAAAATCCGCCAACGTTGATTCTTTACTGCGGCTGAAATATTCATTTTTAGAGCGTTAGTGAATTAAAAAAAAGCAGTATAAAAATCGGAATGTCCAACTGATAAGGCTGAACATTTTTTCACTTGTTATTTACAGTAAGATAAATACATTCACTAACTTTTATTAAAATAAAACCATTTAAACTGGGTGTTCGGATTTATATGTCACTTAGTATAGTTAGGTAATTTCTATATATCTTTCATATATTTTATTAATAGGACTCCATCAAGCGTCTTAGTTTATTTGTATTATAAAATTCGATAGATATGTCATATAATGAAAAATCGATGTTTTGTAATGATCGGCATATGGAATTTAGAGTTGTGGTAGTTGCTATTTTTAGAATGACATTATTTACTTATCGTGTTTCACTCATAAAACGCTTTCATTTGAAGCCCATATCATAGCAGTGACGTTGGAAATTATAAATCGCCACTCAGCGGCGGTCGCCATATTCGATCTAGAATGACGCCACTTTGCTTATAATGTTAACCTCATCAAGCCCTTCCATTTGATACCTGTATCACAGGGGCGACTATGATATACATGTACTAAGTGGCATATAAATCCGAACACCCAGTTTAAATGGTTTTATTTTAATAAAAGTTGGTGAATGTATTTATCTTACTGTAAATAACAAGTGAAAAAATTTTCAGCCTTATCAGTTGGACATTCCGCTTTTTATACTGCTTTTTTTTCACCAACGCTCTAAAAATGAATATTTCAGCCGCAGTAAAGAATCAACGTTGGCGGATTTTGGTTCTTGACATCCTTTACGATCGGTTACGATGCCTAGAGTACGGAGACCTGTACGATTTCGTCAACTTAGTGAGTTTGATAGGGGCCGTATAGTGGGACTTTGGGAAGCTGGACTTTCTTTTCGGCGATTGCAGTTAGAGTGCAAAGAAGTGTAGACACTGTGGTTAGGTGTTGTCAGGCATGGCTTCGAGAAGGCCGTACACAAAGAACAAGGGGCACTGGACGCCGCCGTAGAACAACAGACCGTGAAGATCGCCGCCTAAGATTATTGGCCTTAAGGGACCGTTTCTCCACTACCAGGTCCATTGCAAATGAATGGTTTGCAGAACACGGAAGACCTATTGGCATGCGAAGTGTCTGCCGACGAATGAGAAGTTTTGGCTTGTTTTCATACCGGCCACACTGGGTCCTCCCTTTAACTCGAGAACACCGACGTAATCGCCTTGAGTGGTGCAGACAACGGTCACTCTGGGATCAGGAATGGAATAGTATTGTCTGTAGTGACGAGTCTCGATTTTTTTTAGGCATGCACGATGGTCGTGCCAGGGTTAGAAGGCGACGTGGTGAAAGGAGGAATCCACAGTTTTTTGTTGAAAGACATGTTCATCACACTGTTGGAGTTATGGTTTGGGGTGCTGTAGCTTATGGTTCCAGGTCACCTTTAATCTTCATCAGAGGAAACATGAACGCGCAGCGTTATATCCACGAAGTTCTAGAACCCCATCTTTTACCCTATCTTGACACCCTGGCAGATCCGATTTTCCAACAAGATAATGCCCGACCACATGGTGCAAGAGTCACAATAGACTTCTTTCAACATAATGATGTCACATTGTTACCATGGCCACCAAGATCTCCCGACTTATCCCCAATTGAGCACGTGTGGGATATGATGGGTAGGAGATTGCTCAATTTGCAACGTCCTCCTCAGACTCTAGAAGCACTTCGAGAGGAGTTGGTGGTTGCCTGGAATGAGATACCACAGGAGGACATTGACCACCTGATCAGAAGCATGCCTAGGCGCGTTGGAGAATGCGTAGCACATCAGGGTGCATCCACACATTATTAAAGGTCAAAGGGCTTTAAAGCAGTGCAATCATTTTGAAATTTTTATCATTTACTTATTATGCTTCATTAAGTACTCATACAAAATTTTATTAAAATAAAACCATTTAAACTGGGTGTTCGGATTTATATGTCACTTAGTATATTTACAATACCTTTTCCTAGTGTTTTGAGAAGGGTGTTCCCAAAGTACAATAGTGAATCTAGAAATAAGAAAAAGCTTTGGGTGAGCAAAGAAATTATCTTGTCTAGTAATGGTATTAAAGAATTCTATCTCCTTAGCATGATTTATCCAGAGTTATCTGATATATGAATATATGAATATTTTGTGTCGGTCGCCATATTGAATTTAGAGTTACGCGACGTTGCGTCTTGTGTCTCCCCGTCAAGCTCTTTCAATTGATATCCATATGATAGATATTACAATGGCGTCCGTTTATTTATTGTGTATTGTCTCGCAAAAAACAACTCAATGGGTTCACTGATTCAAAATTCTGTTCCAAGTGTTGTCCCCACACATACTAACATACATACATGCCAACATACTAATGAACAGGTTAAATAAAGGCTTGTAAAAACGAAAACTCGCTTCATGTTAGTTTTGCTCGGGTTCGCCTTATTTATAATAAGCTTCTGCTTAGGTTGTTATTTCTATTGTATTATACAGGGTGTCCGCAAAGTTGGGGTTTTCCTTTACACGACGTGTAGATCTTGAAAACATAAGCAATGCTTCTTAGTACCATATACACCAATGTCTTGAGGGAACCGAGATAAAGGGCTCTGCAACATCAAAAATATCTGAATACCGTCCTGTAGCCGCGACCCGCGACATCACCGAGTGGTACAAGGTCACTGGCTCAACCCGACGACAGAACTGGGTCGGGGTCAGTGTGTCAGGTCAGTATGCAACCTTCAACCGACGGTTACGGTCACGCGTGTAGAGGTAATCGCGTAGACGATAATCCCTCAACTAGCACTAAAGACGTGGCTAGAGAAGTGCAAGTCTCAAAAACTAAAGTGTGGCAAACGCTGCGTGAAGAGGGGCTGTATCTGTTTCACGTCCAACGTGTACAAGCCCTTCAACCTGACGATTTTCCAGCAAGAGTGCGGTTTTGTGAGTGGTTGTTGCATCAACATGACAATAATCCGGACTTTTTGAAGTGCATATTGGTGACAGACGAATCTACGTTCACGCGTAATGGGGTGAATAATTTTCGCATTACTCATGTTTGGTCAGTAGAAAATCCGCACGCTGTCCGTCGGGCACATTTTCAACAAACATTTTCGGTGAATGTTTGGGCTGGCATGGTAAACAGTATGCTCATTGGACCATTTACTCTCCCAAATCGATTGGACGGGATGCAATACCTAGACTTTTTACGCAACATTTTGCCTTCCTTGTTAGAAGATGTGCCATTAAGTGTAAGACAATCAATGTAGTTTCTGCACGATGGTGCACTGCCCCATTTTAGACGCGAAGTGCGTGAGTTTTTGAATGAATTATTTCCGAATAGGTGGATCGGACGTAATGGACCCGTAGCGTGGCCTCCGCGATCTCCAGACTTAACACCATGTGATTTTTTTCTTTGGGGAGAAATGAAACGCTAAGTGTACAAAACTGAAATGCATACGGTTGACGAACTTCGTCTCAGAATTGAACAAGCTGGTGCTTTCACTCGGGGGAGGGACTCCATTCTCAAAGCCTGCACCGATGCTTGGCTACGTCGTGCACGCACCTGTGTTTTTGAATCAAACGGCGATATCTTCGAAGAATACCTATAAAGTACGTTTACCTAAATACTGAAAACGCGGCAACGCCGTCATATTTGTTACATCTATTCGTGGTCTGCACCACCCCCTGCGTCTGCTCGGTAGCGCATCAGCTGATTTCATTTTCTGTTGGAGCGGTGTGATTTCGGGCAGAGACATACTTAGCCCTTCTCGTCAACTGGAGAGTGAGTACTTTTTCCTTCATTTTTTTTACTTGGTCGCCCTCGTTTCACTACACATTACCTTTGTTATTTCAAGGGTAGTTGTTTCTGAAAAGGAAAACCCCAACTTTGCGGACACCCTGTATAACTCAATTCGTCGCCTAATGAAAGTATTTAATTCATCTTCTGCATAAGCTCATTTTTTCCCTTTTGTTTAGTGTTTTTGTCGATCAGAAACTTGATCCTGACGGGACAGCAAATGCATTAATATTTGATTGTTCATTCCTCAAATTACTGGAAAGGCTATCTGAGAAGGAGCACGCGAGATAAAAAAACTTTATAGGCTGATAGGGTCTTACTGAAGGGGAATTAGGAAAACGTATCGGATGACCCGTATCATATTCCCTCAATTGATTCATTCCTTTATTCTCCCTCGAAGATTCTATACCGTCTCCTGTTTACCTAAGCAGCTGGGAAAGCGTAGTATAAATATTGTACAGTGCTTTCTGTGCATCCGTTCAAGAAAACTATATATATAGATCCACAAGCGCAAGCGGAAAATTGCAAGTTGACATATTAAGGAGATTTGTTCAATGTAATAGGAGGCTATGTACTAGATCACTTCGAAAATGATTCCATCTTTAAAGGCGGCCGATTGGCGGGCTATTAAGGATGAGCATTTTTAAACATTGACTTCCTTATATCGTAACAGCTAATTATCAAACTCTTTTGGTGCTATATCAATCTTCTAGGATCTATCCGAATATCATTTGGGACATTCCGTTAAAAATAATTCTTTATCTTGACCTAACCACGTATGCAGAAGTCTGACTACAAGGACACCGCAGCTGCTATGAGGGACTTAATAATTATAATAATAAATGTTTGCACTGCTTAAGGTTAGTGGAACCGGGAGAGGCATTCTCAGGTAGATTGTTTCACAATCTCGATACCCTAGCGACTAAAGAGCGGTCGTATCGGCCAGTTCTGGATGTACGAAGTTCGACACGTTTAGGATGGGAGGCCGAAGTCAGGCGGGTCTGTCTGGTAGGCCCATCGCTCGGTGGCATCATGGAGTAAAACTCTGAGAAGAAAAGTCTGTTGGCATAATTATAGAACAGAGATTTGTTAGAACAGTCATCAATCAGTCGTCCTCTGAACAGCAACAAGCATGCGAGATGTAGTCGAGGGGGCAACACCCCAAACATGTGAGCAATATTCGAAGTGAGGACTTATCTGGGCCTTGTACAGAATGAGGAGGTCATGTGGAGAGAAGTATTTCTTAGCACAGCTTCTTTTCCAGCAGCTGCCGCTATTGACAAGGTGTGTCTCGTGACAAATAACTCCTCCGTGATCTAGACTCTGACCAGCCGAAATGAACGGCTCTTTGGTAGAACTCGTCCATTCATTGAAACCAGATGAGAGCTGGAGCGCACTTTGATATTTATGTTCCGTATTCTATTGATTCTATTGCATACGCAGAAAAAACATCCAATAGCCATAATGGTTTGATAATCAGCTCTTTAGTTATAAGCAAGTCAATGTAAAAAAGTCTGTCCGTCTGTTTGAAAATTTATCGAAACTTGAAGTATGGCCTATGATCTAACGATATATCACATGTCCCCCACTCCATAAAAAAATTGAAATGGCATTCAGCCGCCATGTTAAGATCCTTAATTGCCGCATCCACACTAAGCAGAACGTATGCACCGGTTCCATCATCCCCTTTACCTCATTTAAAAAAAAAAAATTAAAAGTTGATGCCCAGCCACTATCATGCAGTTTTTGACTATTATTTTTACGAATATAGTATTCGTGCCTCAATTTTATCGTCCCAAATTTCAGCTTACCAATTTGAACCGTTCACAAAATAGGCACTATTCACAACTTATCCGACATATTTTAACCACTTATGCACTGTTACGAAAGATGATTCCTCAAAAAAAAATTATTAAAAGGCCTACAGAAATCGAGATAATAAAATAATACAGTTTAACAGATCACTTGCTTATAAAAGCTGTTCAAAATTGTTTCCATTGTCTGCAGTTGGGCCTCATGTAATATGCGCCACGCTGTTGCATGTGACACTTCTGGGAGTTGGGCTAGCTGCCTTGTGCTTATTCCCGGATTCTCTTCCACAATATCCAAAATTTAGTCTTCGGCACTTAAAACGCGTTGTGGGCGAACCCGACCCCCATCCACTCCCCGTTTAGGGCGAAAATCTCTACTAGTATGCACGTAAAACAATTGAACTAAATGTTTCGTGTTATGGTATGTGCCTATTCGTGAATCGGTGTGCATACAAACGAGAAGCCGCTCGCGAATTTTGCCCTGCTTCTCCGTTCGCTAAAACAATATCCACTGACTCCTCATTAGTGTACACATGTGTCATTTTTATTAATAAATAACTAAATCGACCGTTCTTCATTCAGATCACCTACGATACAGACTAAACCTTATTTACACGTTCTCATCAGTATGATAAAACAAAAAATTCCTGGTATTCTGTTTTCGTCAGTTGTTTGGTACATTTACTACAACAAATTAATGCGTGTTCTAATATCACGACGATGAACGCAAAATACAGATGTTTATTTTTCAATTTATTATCGAAACTCTTTACTTTTTTTAGAAATCGACTTCCTTCGTAACAGTGCATATGTGGTTAGAATTTGTCGGATAACTTGTGAAAGACCCTGTATAGTGTGCTGTATTGGGTGGTTAATAAACTAAATTAGACTGTTTCAGAACCGTTCTGATTCCGTGCAATATATGATCATGCTTTCTGAGCCGAATTGCGATTAGCTAGTAGCTGCTTAGAACCGCCCTACGATACTTCCCTGTAGAAACCTGAATAAACTAAATATAATGCACTCATCAGATTCCTTGCCAAATATTCCAAGACTTCCGTAGACCTCCGATTCTACAGTAAGTTGATGGTAGCTCTTGAGTTTGATATGGCCGACTCGTTAACATTTTTACATCGGCCTTTGCTTCAACATGGAATATTGTGAGAAAATGTTAACACCACAAAAACCACAGATATGTATTCCTTATGACTGAATATTGATTTTTTTATAACGTTTTAGTGCTAATTTGTTTCTGATGAAAATTGGATGAAATAGTAAAACATCTGGTAGAGATTTCTATAAATTGTGATCAAACGCAACTACCAAAGAGATATCCTTTGAAGCATTGGACTTGTTAACCATACAGGAATGGCGTGAATAGAACAAATATGTTAGGCAGTCGGGTATGAAAGTTTAAAATTCAAAAAGTTTTGGTAGAATTGCTGTAAAACCGCAGAAGCGGCGTCGGCATGCACACAATAGACGTGTGTTGGTAACGATCCGAGTCAGTGCAGCCATTGCAATATGTCACGAAATTATTGGTCGTGGACGTATTCACGCTTACAGACAGGGTCATTCAGTCAAACGTGGCAATATTTCTAGGGTAGAGAGTACACCCAAAATAAAAAAAGTTCCTACAAACATTGGTTTTAAAATGTCACTACTAAGATAAAGGTTGTTGTAAATTTCTACGCCTCTGAAGCTTGAAATATGAACATTGTTAAATAATACTATGGTGTGTGAGTATGCAGGAGGAGGAACAATACCTATATTGTCATTATCCTGAAGATCACCTCTGTGTAGAAAAGAGCTAGATCGCCAACGGCTTGCCGCTGCAAACAGTACCGAGCACCGATAATGTAGTTGGGCGGCAGCACCTCAAACATGTGAGCAGTATTCGAGGCTAGGTCTTATCGGGGCTTGTACAGAGTGAGGAGGTCATCCGGAGAAACAAGCAGCCTAGCTTTTCCCCAGCAGCTGCCGCTGTTGACCAGATGTATTCGTGCCAGATCAAGTCTTCGGGGATCTGGACTCCGACCAGTCAAAATGGACGGATCTCTAGTAGAACTCGGCCATCCATCGAAATCAGAATAGCGCTAAGACGCTTCTTGCTCGACAAGAAATAAAAACATAAATCGCTGAACCAGCGTTTTTAGCCCTGCTAATGTTCAAAAATTTTATGGCATGGTTGAGAATCAGAGTTTGGGATGCCAAAGGTTTAAATTGGTTATTAATTTAGAATTTTTGGTGGCAGTTAAAGAAAGTAATTAAGAAGGCACTGACATCATAATATTTTCCATACATGTACTATTGAAGCAGAAATATCATAGATCTGTTTAATATAGGTTGAGATGTAGAGGTTTGCGATACATCGTGCTTAAGTGAACATACCTCCAGGTTACGCTTTGAATTTGCAAATTTGACCGAAGTATAGAGTCAATCTGCTTGACCCCATTTTTGCGATTACCCTACCTCCTCGCCAGTGACGTGGGAAGTAAAAGCGAATTTGACATTCGTATATTGAATAAAAACTCATTCAATGCTTTCATATTTCCCAGCAAAGAAATCGGCCAATTTGGTTTAACTTTTATTCGGATATCAAGACAGCATACCCACACATTTCAGATAAAACTGTCAACATCAGAAGATAAAGCTTATTATCTCATATCCGACGAAGCCAAGAACATGGTATGAAGGAACTTATTATATCACAGCTTTGGGAAAAAGCTTAGGTTTGAACTTTGAAACGCAAACTTTGTCACTTGCCTTAGCCGTAAAATAATAATAATAATAATAATAATAATAATAATAATAATAATAATAATAATAATAATAATAAATGGGCTTTATTTCGTACCTAAGTAAAAGTACAAAAAGGCGAAGTGTCGCTAAGATTAGCGTTTTTGAACTTAACCTTAACCTTAACAAACAATATATATATATATACAGGGTGTCCGCAAATTTGGGGTTTTCCTTTACACGACGTGTAGATCTTGAAAACATAAGCAATTTTTCTTAGTACCATATACACCAACGTCTTAAGGGAACTGAGATAAAGGGCTCTGCAACATCAAAAATATCTGAATACCGTCCTGTAGCCGCGACCCGCCGCGATGTCCCAGACTGGTACCGGCTACTAGCTGAACCCGACGACAGAACTGGGTCGGGGGTCGGGGTCAGCGTGTCAGGTCAGTATGCAACCTTCAACCGACGGTAAAGGGTCACGCGTATAGAGGTAACCAACCCGTATAATCGATTGCGTTTCAAAAAAAAAAAATAATAATGGCACACTCATACACCAATAATGAACTCGTTGATATGTTGTTAATTTATGGCGAATGTCTTCAAAATGCTACAGAATCGTCGCGAGTGTATGCAGATCGTTTCCCTAGACGACATCATCCAAGGCCTCGCAGATTTGTGTACCTGGTCCAGAGAGTCAGGGATACGGGCCATTTGGAGGAATTTCGAGGTGGGCACAGTGGGAGGCCTAGACAACCACGAATGGTGCAAATTGAGGAAGAACTACTGAATCGCGTAGACGAGAATCCCTTAACAAGCACTAGAGACGTGGCTAGAGAAGTGCAAGTATCAAAAACTAAAGTGTGGCAAACGTCCAACGTGTACAAGCCCTTCAACCTGACGATTTTCCAGCAAGAGTGCGGTTTTGTGAGTGGTTGTTGCATCAACATGACAATAATCCGGACTTTTTGAAGTGCATATTGCTGACAGACGAATCTACGTTCACGCGTAATGGGGTGAATAACTTTCGATTTCAGGCAGAGACGTACTTAGCCCTTCTCGTCAACTGGAGAGTGAGTACTTTTTTTTTTACTTGGTCGCCCTCGTTTCACTACACATTACCTTTGTTATTTCAAGGGTAGTTGTTTCTGAAAAGTAAAACCCCAACTTTGCGGACACCCTGTATATATAATACAACATTCCACCAACAAAAATGTATCCATAATTCTCAATAATTACTAAATAATTAACAACACAAAAAAAACAGAACAATTACATGAATAGTCCATATTTCTAGCATTTTGTACTCATCATCAGACCTCGACTTGTAGTTTTAGTTTAAGCCTCTTTTTAAAATTAAATAATGTAGAGTTTTGAAATGTAACAGGCAGATCATTATATAATTTAATAGCATTGTAGCTGAATGATGTTTTGTATACAGCCTTAGAATGTAAGGGTATCACTAACATATTCCTATTCCTTGTATTCAGTTGATTTATGTCACTACATCGTGTTAACTTATTATGCAAATATTGTGGTTGTTTGGTAGCTAAGATATTATGTGTGAGTGTCAATAAGTGAAGCTTTTGCATGCCTTTAATCTGCAGAATACCAAGTTCCTTAAATTTATAAGAAATATGATCAAACTTTCGTACTCCGCAAGAAAATCTGACGCACGGATTCTAAATACGCTGTAATTTGCTTTGTTCACTATATGATAGAGCTGCGCCATATATTCTGCCACAATAACTGATATTTGATATAATTAATGTTTCACACAGTTTCAGCTTTACTGGAGTAGATGAAAACTGTTTCAAAATGCAATACGATGCACTACATAACGAATTTACGTGTTTTTTGTATTTTAGTTCTGTGTCAATCCAGAGTCCCAGGTTTTTACATTCATTCATTATAGGAAGCCGGCAATCATAGATTTTAAGGTTAATTTTCGTTTCGATCAATGTTCTTTTGTTTTTTGAGCCGAAAACCATAACTGAAAATTTAGATGGATTAATTTTTAGGTTATGCGAGCACGAGATGTCTACTACTAGCCTTGTTAAGTCTTGGTTGAGCAATGCTTCTGCTATTTTAAAATCTTTGTGTTGAAAACTAAAATAAATTTGAGTATCATCAGCATAGTGATGGATTGTGCAATTATGGACATATTGATGGAAATCCGATATATATAGAGAGAAAAGTAAAGGTCCCAGTATGGAACCTTGAGGAACACCAAAACTTATAACAGTTGACTGTGACATTTTTGAAGCTGTTAAGATCTTTTGATTTCTATTTGGCAAATAGCAGCTTATCAAATTGACTGCAGCATCAGTAAAACCATAGTAAGACAGCTTAAGTAGCAGAATTTTAGGGTCTATCATATCGAAAGCTTAACTAAACAAGTGATATTTCCTTGATCAAGGCCTCTTATAACAACATCAGTGACATTGGCTAAAGCAGTTGTTGTACTATGGTTTTCCCTGAATCCAGACTGGATTGATGGAACTATTTCATTACTGAAAATATACTGAGAGATTTGTATCTTCATTTCCGTTCCAAAAGCTTCGAAAATGCGGGAAGTAAGCTGACTGGTCTAAGTTGCGTTACAGACGTGGGAATTGCTACTTTAGGTATGATGATAACCTGCTTCCAAGCATCAGGGGAACAGGATGTTGATATTGCGTGATTGATTATAAATGTAATATGGTCTAAGAGCAAAGTGAAAATGTATTTTATCATAATGAGTGAGATTCCATCAGCCCCTACAGCATTAGTTTTAATAAATGAGAAACTCTTCGCAACAGATTCTTTGGCAACCTTTTGGAAACAGAATGACTTGGGAAACTTATTGTTTTGATATTTGTTCAGTAGTTCTAATTGCTTTTGTGTCTTGGTTATGATCGTAATATTTGAGAAATGTGAATTTATTTCATCTGCGTCATTAAAGCTATGTGGAAGAGTATTTATAGAGGACCTAATTATATTAAGTTTCCTAAAAGAACTCCATAATGCTTTGCTGTTCCTCCCAGTTAGGATATGTTCCATATAAGCCTTTTTCTCTCTCCGCAGAGCAGCAGCAACGTAATTACGGAGTACATTATAATAGTTCCAGTGGGCAGTTGACTTACTTCTTTTAAACCTTAGAAACGCTTTATCTCTAGCTTTATTGATCATTTTAATATTGTATGTTAGCCAAGGAGCTGGTGGCTTAGTAACTCTAAGTGTTCTCATAGGTGCACAATTATCAAATAAATTTAGTATGTTGCTATTTAAAAAACTTACCATGTCATTAACGCTGTTTAATTGAAAAATATCATCCCAATGAGTCGAATGAAATAAATCATAAAAGGTACGTTCATTAAAGTTACGAAAGTCCCTAAACATGTAAAACCTCTGCGTCTGGTTGCTTAACGTTTTATGGAGGTGACAAACAACAGCTGAATGATCAGAAAACTCATGAACTGGTACAACATTGCAGTTTCTTAGATTTTCTCCATCTGAGCAGATAATAACATCTATCAATGTTTGTGAGTGGTTTGTAACTCTCGTGGGAGCATCTACTACCTGCTTCAAATTGAAAGATTCTAAAAAATTTAGCATAATATCCGTAGCCGATGAATTAATCAATAAATTTATATTGAGATCACCACAATAACATCCGCAGATGGTAATAATATAGATAAGGTATTTTCTATACCGTCAAATGTTTGCAGAATATTGGAAGAAGGAGGTCGATACAATGCACCGAAGGTATACGTTTTGCCATCGAATCTGAAACTGATCCATTGCTCTTTCAAAAGGGCATCAATATTTTTACGGAGCAACTTGAATTTTATGTGTTCTTTTAGAAAGAAGCCGACACCTCCTCCTCTACCGATTCTGTCCGCATGTATAAAATTGTAATTGGGAATACGGATAGCCGAAGATCCGATATCATCTTTCAACCAAGTTTCGGTGACTGCAAATATATCGAAATTTTCTGAAATCACAAAATCCTGGAGTAGACAAAATCCTGACAAAAGCGATCTAACATTAAGATGACCAAGTTTCATGTCTTACATGTAAATTAATGTCTATTTGATAGTAAAGAAATAGTATAAAAAAAATAAAAATAGTCAGTACACACTACTCAATTATTCTAAGGAGTACGTATATATATATTCTACAAAAAAAATAGATATATACATGTATGCATACACACAAATATACTCTCTACTATATATAGGGTGATTTGTTCCAAAACTAGAAATAAGAATGACAAGATGAAAGGTTTTGCGTATAGTTATATTTTAGAATATTGTGTGACTAAAGATGATGTAAATCAGTATATGAATTTATTTTAATTTGTTATTTCTACCAGAGGAAGATGAAGAAGATGCTGAAGATGTTCAATCAAAATAAAAACTCCGGAAGATGTCCGAAGCTGTGATGATAGCCAGTAATTGTAATCAAGCTGTGCTGCTTGATATTTAAAGGAGGTCCCTTCTTATGCAGCTCTCGTTAACTTGAGTCAAAGATAGCAGAGCTACAGTTGTTTAAATATTCAATTATGATTTAAAACGCGAAAATGAGGGAGTAGAAGACGAAGAGAAAGTGGATGCGTGGTTATTTGCCGACGTTCATGGAATAAATGTATCGATTTTCAGCAAAATAATAATTGTTCATAGGTTTTTCATATCATTGAATGTTTAACAACATAAATTACTGTATCTCTGAGACTGACGGATAACAATGAAATCTGTCAAGAAAGCGTTAATGAATCCGAGTGCAGTTTCTCAAAAAGTTCTAGCACATTCTATTACGTATTCTACTTTCCATTTTCAAAAATGAATCTACAGCTGTTGCAATACAAGCAGTGGATCTACCCTGTATGTAATGCCACATCAGCCGTTACCGTGCTGCATTCGTAGATTGCTTTAATGAGAACGGCGTGGCAACGATTGCATTCAGGTCGTTTTGAAGTACGTGTCGGCCCATGATGATATACAGCAGCATATACAACCACTAAACAGTTTTCTGCTTGATGCAGATACGCCAGGGCCATGGACCGCATTCATCAATGGTTATCGTTACAATTAAAACTCGATTTATTAGTCCATCAATAGTAGCATTTCCAATCATTTGGTTTGAAGCGAGTATAACCGCAGGACCACGGATGCGGAAACATTCAGCTATATAGGCCTGACCAACAAGTACTTAATAACTGCGTTTTCGCCAGTTTTGGTTGGTCCAAGCAATATCCACGTATGAATGTTAGAGAGCCCCATTCATCTCATATTCATCTCATGCTGAGAAAGATAATATTCCAGTTCCTGAAAATGTGTTTCCAGGCCGCAATATGACAACTCTCACATTCAAAGTAGGCCAGATGACGCCATATTTGCTGAGCGACTTGAAAATGGTATGCGATTTGGAACGATGGTTTTTGAGAACGAGAATGCCATTTATTTTTGTTAACTCTGTCATAATCACGACATAACGTCATGGGCGTAATAGTATTGCACAGTGCTAATGCTTAGAACGGATCTTTGCTGTTTTGGCCGATTTTACTTTCCACACCACTGGAGCGGAAAAATGACATATTAGGATTTCGAATGTTACAGGGTGCGGTAGCGCAAAATGCTCTCCATCCATCGGCTGATGTCTTAGCGGAGCGCTAGTGGCTCGTGACAGAAGTGAGACTTTAAAGTTTTCTCCTGACAGAACTCAGTCGCAATCACCCGTTGGAACAGTGATGAGCGTGCTTTTGCCGTTGAGGGCTACTTTTCCCAGTTAGCCTTTCGGAATCGCTCTAATTTAGCCCCGTTGGCCCTGTTTCAGACCGTAAATCAATTGAAAAGTAGGTCACTAGTTTCAGACAAATCCCAAGTGCGACAAGTAAGAAGAAGTGCAGTCCCTTGGCCCATAAAATCACATAAAAACATCGAGAGCTTCAATATTGCGATCACCACGGCATTCTACGCGCAAACATGCGTCTGCCCTTGGATCTTCTGGTCGTTCTGCGAGGAGAATTCTTCATGGTGGTCTTCATTTCCATCCTTACAAGATGACAATTGTGCAGGAACTTTCTGAACGTGGCTTTAATTCTTGGACCGACGCGTGTAAGCTACATCTCGATGTCGTTACTGAGGACGCTATTGTTTTTTCTTTTTAGTGATGAAGCCCAGTTCCATTCATGTGGATTCGTCAACAAATAAAACATGCGATACTGGGCTAACACCAATCCACGAGAATTGCATCAAAACCCTTTGTATTTACCCAAAGTTTCAGTGTGGTGTGCAATTTCCGTTCCTACAATTATTGGACTCTAGTCCTTTTAGGAAAATAAAGTCGCAGTGACACAGAATATTCGCACAGAGGTCAGCAGGTTCCAACAAGACGATGCAACGATACACACTTCAAGATAATCGGTTGCTGTTTTGAGAAAACAGATTACCTTCTATATGTTTTTTTTTGAAATCCCGTGTTGATTAGGATCGTCCAAGATCCGTCCTTAGATTTTAGAACCTATATCCAGGTAGAAATTGCCAACATAGTGATTGCTATGCTGGCAAGAGTCATGACAAACGCTAGAATTCCAATTACTCAATTTATGGGGAATGAAGGACCACCAGCTGTGAGAGTCTCCATTGCCGGCCAATAGAAAAGATACCAAAAGTATTGCCACATATATATATATATATTCATAATTGCGTCAGTTTGTGATCGGATTCAACTATACAGAGAGTTTCAAATTCGACCCTCACCATTGGAATCTCGGAAGCTGTAAGAAATACGAATTCGTTGGAATAGGAGCAAAGCTGCATATTCAGGTATTCAGCAAAATACCACTTGGAAAGTTTCGAAATTCAAAGTCCGGAAAAAAACGAATTTTCACAAAATCGTTTTAATTCATTCCTACCTTCTTACACACTAACAAACCTTAGTGTACTCCAGAAAACAGAAGTTTTTAGGTAGGCCTTGATACTATCAGATTTCATTTGTTTCGTATACCAGACAGGATCTCAAATTGAACATGACGATGGCCTAATGAAATATATCACTGCACTTAGGACTGAAAAGTCCACTTAAATGTACGAAATTGCAATATAGCGTCCATATGAAAGAACAAAGCTGGTGATGGAAGTCGAAAGAATAAATTTTGAATTGAAAATTTACCACGCTATTTTGTAGAGGGAAATAAGTAACAATGAGAACATGCCATTTATTTCGAAATCCTATCTCAAATAAAGTCAGGAAAAGGACACTTATTGGGATTAACCTGGTATGCGAAGCAAATGACTATCCGATCATTTAAATTCTGATTTTTTTAAAAAAACTTCGGTTTGGAAACGTCAGTGACGTATTATACATTTTTAAAATCAGAATTAAAAATTCCATTTATCCGTGTGGCGTCCATAAGAAAAAATAGAGATGATGCTAGAGGACAAAATACGAACCGTCATATAGACATTGTAGTTATGACATATTGTCGAGGAGAAAAAGCGGCAATGTTAATGTGCAATTTATTTTGAAATTCCACCACAAATAAAGTCAGGAAAAATTAAAACGCTTTTGGTTTAATTCAGTTTTTTCCGTCTCTGTCCGGAAGGGCTGATTATTTTTCTACTCGTAAGCGGCATTTTGTAAGTTACCTAAATACACAACTTTGCTCTTATTCAAGCGATTTCGTATCTCTTACTGTTCCGAAGATCCCAATGATGAGGGTCGAATTTGAAGCACCTCGTATATCGAGCTCATTATATACATTATTTACCTTAAACTCTCAAAATAAGAATGCTTTGACGCAGTCGCAGAGTATTCTCGTGGCGACATATCCAAGGGTGAACTCAGTCTACTATAATAAATACGAATTATCAAACCTACGCGTACACGTGCATTAAGACACGTCTCGAACTAAGTAGGAGTTTTTGTCTTCGTAAGAAGCCGACTCTACAGCATATATAATTCCCGAAGCTTATCGGAGTTGTTGACGACTTACTCTGTCTCACCCTTGTCAGATTTTGAGGTTGGTGCTATGAGCACCGGTAGTAAGAAATTATATGCTATGTGATTAGAAACTATAGGAATGTGCATAGATCAACCAGACAAATAAACTTCTCCAGGAAACCTACATTACCGGAGAGTAACTGAAAACCTGAAATAGGAAGCCGTGATCAGACTACTTGTCCATCCTTTCTGGAAGCAAGGTAGTGTGTATTCTCACGGTAATCGACCAATATTACTGAATCATTAGCCACCCTAGACTATGGAAGAAATTGCGTCAAGCAGGTTTATTTTGCACTTCCCACTCGAGGCTGGGTCTTATCTGAGTCTTGTACAAAGTGAGGAGGTCATGTGGAGAGAAGTACTTCTCAGCCTTAAACAAGTAGTCTAGCCTTTCCTAAGTAGCTGCCGCTACTGACAAGACGTGTTAGTGCCAGGTCAAGTCCTCGATGATCTGGACTCCAACTAGCCGAAATGAACGGCTGTTTGATTGAACTCGGTCATCCATCGAAACCGGATGAGCGCTAGGACGCTTCTTATTCGTCAAGGTACAGTACTGTGTTTTGGAAGCATTAAGCTGAACCAGATTCATTCCTCCGCAAATAGTGATAACTTCCAGGTCTCTCGTTAGAATGGAAGTCGCTGCTAGTCTTTTTTTGTCCAGCTCACCAGCAGAGATCGGCTTGTCACTCTAAATTCTTGCAAGTCGAGTACTGTTGTCAGCAGGGTTGTGGATTGGAGGAAAAAAGGTCGTTGATATGTAAGAGGTACAATGTCGGAGTCCTGGGAAACAACCGCTATGACGTTGTGGGATGAAGAGGAGAAGCCGTCAATTACGACGGATAATAAGACTGAATGAGTTGCGTGATGGAAGCTAGGAGGTCTTCTGCGGATCGCTGGTGCTGGAAACCATACTGGCAAGTCGCGACGTTCTAGATATTCCAGAAGCTTCCAATTTACCCACATCTGCATCACCTTGCTTGTATCAGAAAGCAGAACTATAGGCCTGTGAGCGTCTGCCTGAGATCCTCTTTTTGTGATGAGTTGTGTGAGATGTGCAAATTTCCAGTTTTCTAAGAAAGTTCCGGAGTCGTATCTGAAAGAGACTTGAAAGAACTGGAGCAAGCGCCTCTGTACATCTCTTTAATACAACGGCACAAATCAAGTCCTGACCCGGATGATGTAGAGCGACAAGAGCACCCGTCTTACGGTCTAATGCATGAATGTTACTTCCCGCATAGTGTAGGGAACCCCCCTAAATCGAATGAACTCGGGCGCTGGAGGGGAACATCCATGGTGGGCTGGCAGCAAAATCTTGGCAAGCTAATCAGTATTTACTAACACCCGAGTATAGATGTTTTCACGGTTTTCACCGGTTAGGTCACAACGCCATATGAAATAAGTAAGCAGACGCACCAACTGTACCATCTGCGGATCATCAATGATGAAATCGCGTTCGACCGAGCACTAACACTATTTTGTAGCAATATTCATAAATAAATGAACCGCGGATGAAGAACTTTGACGTAGCCTATACCATTGAGTTATACTGTTCAGCAACGTTCGTATTCTACCTAAGAGTAGCCACCCAAGTGTATTTCAGTGTCCAAAAAATAATTCGAGATTAACTCAGATACCGTAGTCTCCTCCACGCACTAATTTTAAGTCTCCCTTGAGACACCCTAACCCTTTCAAAGTAGATTTCTAATTATTACGGAAAATAGCAGAATATCTGTGACTCATTCTCGTATATTATGCTATGGTAGATCATTTCTTCTCCATTAATTTTTTTGGAACGAGACCCTTTCAATGTAGATTTTGAATTATTGCTGAGACGAGAAACATAGCTGTGACAAATTCTCATAAATGACGCTACGGTACGTCATGTCATCTCAGTTAATTTATTAACACTGAACTACACTGCACGGTTGACTATTTATTGGTAGAATAAGTCAACCAATGGTTATCCAGGGTGTGGCTTAGGAACGAAGTGTTTTTAAAATAATAATAAAAAGTTTTTACCATAAAAAAATTTATTGGTTGCACAATATAGGTGATAACAAAGTATTTTAGGATATTCATACGCATTGTTGAAGTCGTCCTCGAAAATTTTCCTCGACCCTTTCCGGTAGATCTCTATTGATTGGACTAACTTCGTGACGAATCGCTTCCGTTAATATATCTAACGTACGACGCTTGATTTCGTAAACACGCGACTTGAGGAATCCCCACAAAAAAACGCATGTGGATAAGTCAGGGGACAGGCTAGACCATAAAATGTCACCAAACCGGGAAACTGGCGACGAAGAACAGCCATAGATGCTCTGGCGGTATGTACAGTGGTACCGTCTTGCTGAAACCACTAATTTTGCATATCCGCACCTCTGCTTTGTAAGGCAGGTATGAAAAAGTTGTTAAAGTAATAATGTAACGGTCAGATGTTAGAGTAACAGTAACCCCATTTTCTTAAAAAAAAATGGTCCAGTGACGCCAAATTTTATCACCACGCACCAAGCTGTTACCTTAGCACTGTGGAGAGGCTTTTCATGCAATTCTCGCGGATTTTCGAATCTTCAGCTGAATTTACGTTGTACTGCAGTCACCGATTCGCCACTCCTAACAAAACAATCGTAAGCGAATACGCGTTGTTCTAACATCCATGGCTCCATGCTTGCGACTGAGAGTAAAAGGACGGCAACGCTTTGAGTCAGGAAATGGATTGAAACATGGTGTACACCTCTCCCTTTTCCAATGGTCACGCACTATCCAATCTAAATACACATGATTCCTATGGCTCACCCTGTACCTATACTGAGCTGAATGGAGTGTAGTTCTTTTTACCGTTTTTGGTGGTTACCTCAATAATTCATATGAAATAATTATGTAAACCATGTCAAATGGACCGATGATTAGTCAAACGTGCAATTTGCGGTTAGAATACTTCTGAATGTCAATCTAACACCCGTTTTTGTTGCTAAACTAAATCATGTAATATTCCGCTTAGGGCCCTAAAGATTAAATACTCGTAGCTATATGGTAATTTACAGGTTTCGAGAATAAATTCTCTCGGGAAAAGTTTGATTCATAACGTTACTGAATGAAAAATATATTTCGTATTCTAGACTGTAATTTATGCAACCTTTACATTGGCGCATATTAAATTCTAAAATAAGCACCTCAAAGCAAATTGAATCCAGCTTACCGCGACTTATACGAATTACGTTAAATAAACTTTGCAATCTTCATAGTCGCAATCTTTTGCCAGAAAGATCTCTACTAAGAATACAGCCAGCATTAAACTAAAAATAAAGGGAAAGTGAAATATATACAGAATTGGTACATAAGCGTAAATAATTTCCTAGCGTTGAGGCTCTTACATACATTAGAAAGGTTGTCTCCATGAGCTAGCTCACCTTTGTAACAGATGACGTATGGGGGGATAAGTCTGAATTTAGAATGTTGGAACCATTCATTCACAATAGGCAGCGCCTTTGCACATTACTATCAAACGCTCAGTGAATATCAACGGAAGTATAGTTGTAGTCACCGTTCATGGCGGCAACGTCATCAACCCTATATGGAATAAGTAAACAGATCGAGCCTCAGTACCATGTGCGCAGACTAATCTTCAGCGCATCTGCTACTCTCTGCAGTGTGCATGAAGTAGGTAAGAGGGAACGGCTGTTTTGTTTTCCTGGAGATATATTAATAAATTTAGCACGAGCTGTCGACCTTCTCCATGGATCGTATTTCCGGGCACTGTACAATTTTATGGTATATTGAAGATTGATAACAGGACAATTAAAATTGCCGACCTTCTCCATTGATCGTATTTCCGGGCACTGTATAATTTTATGGTATATTGAAGATTGCTAACAGGACAATTAAAATTGCAGGCCGATGTCAAGTAAGTTGTCCCTCTGACAAATATGATTGAAGAGCACTCATACGTAATGACAAAGTTTTCGAGACGGAGACACACAACTAAAAAATGTATGTCTTTGAGCTTACCGAACAAACGTTCACACACAGGGGTAGGTTGCATCTGTATGTATGAAGGAGATGGAGATTTATGTAAGGATACTGGTAGTCTTACTTTGAACAAAAAGAACGGCCACTACATCTATACCATGACTAGAATATCCGAAAAAGAACATCTTGTTTTTTCAATATAGATTTATCTCTACAAGCTAAAACCAGATTCCGACTAGGTAGAAGGAGCAAGCTCTCGATTTGTTTGTCGCTATAATTATGTTGTCAGTTGTCAGGAAGCAAGTCAATACTACAAGTCGATCAGGTTTAAGCCACCAGTTTAACTGTTCTTGACATTTTGCATTAAATTCGTACTTTTCTACGAAAAAATATAAAAGCAGGTACCTATCATTGGGCTTTTACCTGAACAGTTGTGAAGTAACTTTTATCTATTTCATTACACTTCTTGTTTCAATGAGCACTCAGTCCCAATCTAAGGTATGTCAAAGGAATTGTACACCCAACAACATTGAACAGTGCAAAATATTGGAAACAAATCAAATTTTTTGAAGAATACTGAACTGGGGTATTCGAAACGTTAATCTTGCTAAACCGAAATATTACTTTATCTACTTCAATTTTGAATGTAAATATTCTTAGAAAATGTTACTGCGAGGTTACAGGTAGTGATCCTATTATCTCATTTTAGGGCCACGAGATTTTATGAAGAGAGCTTAGAATGGCCAAAAAAACTATGGATATCAAATCCATTAAAATCCAGGAATCTGTTCGGAAAACGACAACTATTCAGTAAAATCTTGTTGAACTTATGCAAGGTGTGCCGCTCTTTCTAGTATAAGTTATTCAGCCATTGTTGCTGTTTGATGGAGGGAACGTTTCGTATTGTTCCTTCCAAAATCACGAATTAGAATTGTTCATACCTATGCGGCTAATAAATATTAACTTTCATTTCTTTGCCTTACTTAATTTATACCTGTTTATTGAGGATCGCAACACAGACAGCTTTCTTGCATGGGTACACCCAGTACGAATAGCTACTTGAATATTTTTTCCAAAGAAAAGATTGTATGCCGATGTCACTTTAGTACGCAATGGTGGGCAAGTTTAGCCAAAAGCATGCACTGAAACTGCACACTTTTGGTGACGAACAATGCAGTGTAAACATATCGGCTTCGAATTGATTGGTACGTATAACAGCAACATAGCAACATACCTAGCAGCAACGATAATGGCCTCTAGTGGTATGTATTCACACTGTAGAAGCTAAGGATTTATCAATATCTTCAGTCAGATCCAATAACTAACTATATGATTACTGTCAAACCTTTCAGTCCTTAATTTGATTTATTTAAAAAGGAAACCATAGCTAATGAAGAATCATAGACCCTTTAGTCTGTTGCCAGGTTTTTCAAAACTATTCGAGCTCTATATGTGTAGCCAATTTATGAATTTTTGCAAGGAATGTAATCTGCTAAGTGCAATACATGTACATGACAGATCCACACGGACCGCAATATTTAACTTCGCAAAAAAGAGCAGTTGAGAGAGGGCAACTTAGCAATAGGTATTTGTTTGGATCTGTCGTCGACGTATGACAGGGCTAACCCTCACATTTTATTGAAGAAGTTAAGAGGCATCATATGGAATAAGTGGCCATGCCTTGCAGTGGTTCACATCGTTCTTAACAAATAGGCATCAGAAAGTCAAAATAACCAAGAATGGTAGAGAGTATTTTTCAAGTCTTCAGGAAAACAAAGCTGGAATTGCCCAGGGTAGTATTTTTGGCACTTTATTATTCATCATATTTCTATAAGACCTGGAATACATTACAAGCTCAGATAATGAATGTGTGATTTGTTACGCTGACGACACTAATGTACTGACAGGGGAAAGTATTGTTGATGATCTTGCAGTATCGGGAGGAAACATTTCGAGAGCAAAAACGTGGTTTTCAGATAACAGGTTACTAGTTAACTTGAACTGCTGATGACACGTTTGCGTGACATCAAGTTTTTTTGTCAGTTGCTGACGACATACTTGCGTGACATTGATGAAAAGCCGCTGAACACTTCAGTTTACTACTTAGACAATTCTAAAGCTTCAAAAATTTTAGAAAATAAAACTGCTGCATCTGGGTTACTCTGCATCATAGAAGCTAGCAGCGAAAGTGTTATTAAAACTAATGTATTATGTTCAGAATGAAACAAAATATAGTTGAAACACCAACATTCAGTTTCGGATAGTCAGTTTCGATCGGTATGCAATACAAATTTTCTGGCGTTCCTTTAGATCACAGCACATCTCTATGTTAAAGACTAAATTCAATTTATTATGGAATCCGGAAAGTTGCAACGTATATGAACGAAATAAGTGAAAAGTATTTATTATGCAAACTTTGAATCAGTGCTAAGGTATGGATAGTTGCAAAGGTACTTTTTGATCCAATGGCTTCTCGAGAGTATATAGACTATAGATATATGAATGTTTGATTTTCTCTTTCAACAACAAGATATGTTTGACATACAAGTGTTTCATACCTACAACACAATAAATTTAAATGTAAATTAGCCTAGGCATCGACTAACTTCAACTTCAACTCCATATTACGCACGTCTAATATTTTTCAACCGCCTGCCAAACAATAAAATTGATTAACAATAAGAACATTTTTAAACGGGAGGTCAGAAGGCACTGAAGTTTCATTCAGGCAAATTCATTACAAATTATCATAGTTAAACAACTCGACTTTTACGGAAAGTTACTCAATAATATGGTGGAGCATAAAAAATCAAAAAAACTCATTGTAAAGTAATAATAGAATGCCTTCCTGTATGCAAAGGCCTAGAATACTTCATAGTATTGATATATCGTTTGGTCAAACACGCTGAATGAACTTCCAAAAATGGCCGTACACTTCCCTGTACGAGCGTGGTTTAATTTGGCGAGAGACACTGATAAAAACCCTCATTCACTAGATAAAATATCGTCCGCCACGAGATAAACGGGTGGACAATTTGACAGTGCTCGACTTGGAATACCCTACATTCTTCCATTCCGACTCCTGGTTGGTGTGGCGAAACAATGCTTATCTCAGATAAATGGCAAAAGTCAAAAATATCAGTCTCCCATTCATTTGCTTCTACAGAGGGTTTTTGGAAACTGTGCTGCGAATATGACGTCATTTGCATTGACTTGAATGTAGCTGTAGTATCATTCGCAAACTAGGACAGGGTCCCGCAGGGGGACCTCATATAGATGTCACCTCGCTTAGCAATAAAAACGTATTTACAGGCTGCAAAGTTCGGTTAGGTAAACTTGCTTTGAATAGGCCCAAGCCAAATAAAAGTAATGCAGTATCTGTATATTTTCCGTGCTTCTTTTTACGGTATTTTTATGTGGATGACAGTGACACATGTATGAAAATGATACGGGTATAGACTCAACACTATACAGGGTGACTTTGAAGTTGAGTCATTAATTTTCAGATGATTGTAGAAGGAAGATAAACCAAAATATGTGTGTAAAAATAAAAAAAATGTTACCTTGTTTTATAAAGTATCCTCCCGACAAGTATTTCAGTGCGGATCGGTATTTGATCGTGCGGTTTTGTAGCACCGGCATGCGCTCCCCTGTGAGGTCTTAAGTCACCTGATGCCCTTTGTACCACATCAACAAAGGCACTAGGGGTTGGTTGCACTCGATTGGGAAACCGATCCGCATAAATCCGTGATGCCGCGGCAGCATTTTGTAAAGACTCCCCCCCGTAAATAAGAATCATGTCCACAAGTTCAGCATTTTCGTAAACATGTGCCATTTTTTATTTCGTTTGAGCCACGCCACAAACACCACTATTTACTCACGCGTTACCGACTGACACATTGACTGAATACAACTGAATAAAATTGTAGTAAAAACATCGTGATAAGCGTTTCAAATTGTTTCGCTTTTTTGTTTCCGATGCGATGAACCGATAAGGCGGATTACATCCGTTGTTGCCAAACACGAACACATAATATTATTATTGAGACAGGGCGGTACTCAAACTTCTAAAGGGCTATAACTTTGTTACTTTAATTTTACCAGAAAAATGTTAAAGGAAAAAACATTTCTTTTGATCAGATCTCCTCACTGTTAAAATAAATGACTCAACTTCGAAGTCACCCTGCATACACAGCATAAACAGCACCACAAAGATCCAAACTAAACCAATCCAAGAGCCTTTATTTTGTAAGTGATATACAGGGTGGCGCATCCGAAACGAAACAGACGCATTTATTGGCAGCTCAGTTTTTTTTTTTGAAAAACGCTCAGACCCGTCGATTTTGTTTTCGAGGGGGACACACAAAAGGGGGTCGAGTGATACCGTATTTTAAAGGTCTTTCAATTCCCTTTATAATGATATAAAATTGATCTACTGCAGTCCAGTAGTTTTGAAGATTTATTGATTTAAAACTTAAATAAAACTAATACATCATCATTAGTAGAGATCAATACATTTGGCAGCAAAGTAATTTAAAAATGAAGAATGAACTGACCCGTTAGGCAAGTAAATGTTGAAAATGGCCACCATGACTCTCCAATAATAAAGATTTTGGTCAAAATGTTGCCGCACATTTTGTAATATTTGAGGAGTAATTTGAAGGCATTCATTCACAATTCTTTGTGGCGGGTCTTCTAATGATGTTGGCTGAGTGGCATAGATTTTGCTTTTTAAATGACCCCACATAAGGAAATCCAAAGGTGATAAATCTGGCGATCTTGGGGGCCATTCAATGGCACCTCCTCTACCAATCCATCGATCTGAAAACGTCTGATCTAAATATTGTCGAACACGTAATGCGTAATGTGGTGGGGCACCATCCTGTTGGAACCTATACGCAATGTACCGTCGACCATTCGGATTCTCAATTATGGCTGTTAATGCAGGATCTATGGCGTCTTCCAGTAATTTCAAATACATTTCACCGGTCAAATTGCCAGGTAAGGACCAACTAAATGATCGCCAAAAATACCAGCCCAAACATTTAATTTTTGTGGCTGCTGTGTATGAACCTCATGATAAATTCTGGGATTAGAATCGGACCAATATCGGCAGCTATGACGATTCACTACGCCATTTAAGAAAAAGGCACACTCGTCGTAAAAGCAAGTGTTGAATAGAAAATGTTCATCGTTTATAATTCGTTCACTCATATCTTCACAAAATTGTAATCGCCGATCAAAATCGTCTTCATTAAGTTCTTGTACCAGGTGAATTTTATACGGATGAAAACTATGGGCCGTTAGAATCCGTTGGACAGTACGTCGGCTAACACCACGCACAGTCTCCAATTTGGGGGTACGTAACGTAGGATCTACACAAACTTGCCCTAAAACTCCCACTTCTATTGCTTCGTTCCGTATGGGATTTTCAATGTTGCGTTTTTTATTGGCGACTGACCCAGTTTCCCGAAATTTAGCTACAAGTTCTAGAACATATTTTCGATGCGCGTTACTGTTCTCATGTCGCTCATTAAATATGTCTGCTGTTCTATTAGCGCACTGATTATTTCCGAAAAATATTTCGATAATTTCAACTCTTTCTGCTGTGGAATATACCATGGTTAATTTATGTAATAAAGCATTACAAGTTATTTAAGCAACAAAGATTGGTCAAATCAATCGCAAACTATGTACTAAATTCCTATTTAAAATAAGTACGAGATATTTCCTTATCTTTCTTCAAGAAATAACTTTTTTGTCTCAAAAAAACGCTCCAATAGCTATTTTCAACAACAAAATGATAAACAAACCATGGGCGTAGTGAAGAAAAGCATTTACTTATTAAGTAAATTCTTTTAGTCAAATTTCTTCTGAACGTAGTACAAACTAATCTGATGTACATATTAAAGACTACTTTAAGCTTTAAATAAATAAATCTTCAAAACTACTAAACTGAAGCTCATGTATTTTACATCATTATAAAGGGAATTGAAAGACCTTTAAAATAAGGTATCACTCGACTCCCCTTTCCATTTAAGATTTTAGGGTTGGTGTTACCCCTGCCGTGTTAACGTGATTTTTTGCCAAACTTGTGTCCCCCTCGAAAACAAAATCGACGGGTCTGAGCGTTTTTCCAAAAAAAACTGAGCTGCCAGTAAATACGTCTGTTTCGTTTTCGATGCGCCCTGTATATTCGGGCATATAAAGAACATATTATATGGTTTCGTAGTACCTACCTCAATATTTCTTTTAGTTAACAATGGAAATTTTTTGCTAGAACTATATCCATATCACAAAAACTACGGTCGCATTTTGAAATATTTCAATTAGACATATAGTGGTGGCCAAACAAGTTAAAATGATACAAAAAAGATTATTAAAAAGTTAACTGCAAATCTGCAATGTGATTTTGAAATGCACAGCGAAATTCAGTCATGGAATAGCTGAGATATCATTTTTCAAAGCAATGTTATTTGGATGCACAGAAAAACTCTATATAGACATTTAACTATACCAAGTGCAAGCCTTGAATTGTTGAATCGATACAGAATTTTATGAGTCTTGTCTATAAAGCAAGAAACAAATACCACCGTACTCTATTGGCTGAAAGAGCGATCAATATTGCTTGTGTTAAGAAGATAAGCTGTGATAACGTTTGAAACACTTCAAGCTCTTATTCGTACTGTCATCGCTTGTCGTTCTGTCAGTTGATCGAAATAGCCATCACAAAGTAGCATGACATCTAACAAATTAGCACACGTTGGGGTGCATGTTAGTGTACGCTCCAACCGTGCATGATAACGACGTGGTTTTCTATATTTATTGATATCGAATATTTTAAAATGCTCGTAAATCAAGCATGATATACGTGTCTATACGCCCCATACATGAGCATATTTAAAAAAGAAGGGAAATAAATTCAATGACCCAAAAAAACGAGATCCCTGTTTACATATAAATCAGTTTTTTTGGTATCTCATGTCCCATATATGTATCACGAAAAAGTACATTACGTGGATGAACTGGAAACATTTATCACACATGAAAAAGAACCTTTCTATACATTGATTGTCCGCTTGCTGGTAATATGGTCAGACTTTTCATTATGAACTTATCTAAGTGAAAATAATATCAGATAAGTTTCAGTGCATGCTAGGGTCCTTCACGCTTTAGTTTTGGACTATATCCCACCATTGCAGGAAATTTAAGTTAGAAATAGTTTGAATCTCAAACTGAGATGCTCGTGCGAAAAGTGTGACATAGCTTTCGTGAAAACAGAAGTTATCAGTAAAATTTGTACGTTATCCCCTAGCCAATTAGCTTTCAGGACATTACAGATGAAACAGGTCAGTTTGAAATTCAAATTCTTCCTAACCTCAACACTGCGAATCCCTCTTATTGATATTCTCCTATCAACATTCCCACAGTAGAGGTTTACCAAAGCGCCTTCAGTACCGTCTTTGTCCAGATTTCGAACGTGCTTTTGTATTCTGCATTTAAGGAGACCTCTCTCTATGTAGGAACGTTTACGGTGGGTGTTACTCTCTGGATTATGACCCATTCCGTACTATTGATGAAGGGTATAAGACCCAGTGGAATTTAAGTTACTAATAACTGTCTCGTCACCTTTTTCTCATATTATATTATATCAGCAGATAACCGAAACTGCTTTTTGGAACTAGAAAAGGAGGGTTTCTTGTTACCGTGATCGTTGAAAAATTCTCTAAGGAATCTGTAGGAAGATGTACTCGCCCTGTCAGAGATTTTTGTGAACTTTAAGTTTGCTTCTTCAACATACTTTTCATGCCAGTGACGGGCAGAATGCAGAAGTCTTCTGGATCCAGTCGATATCACTCTATGGATGTAACAGACCCTACATTCAGGCAATAGAGCCAAATGACAATCGAGTAACTGCTGTTCCAAATTCTTTTATTTTCACTTTCGCAAGGCACTGTTAACACCACAGCAACCTGACTTATACTCTGTTTCGACATTCGGTTGTGTTGCTTTTGCGTTCCAGCTACAGCAACACCCAAGCAACTGGCATTCTCTCTTTGAGATAATGGAAAAGCCACATACTCAAATCATCATCCTTGTTATTTTGCGACTGACTTTGCAAAAAGTATCAAATTTGAAAGCCCATCATGTTCGTCATTTTGAAAATTAGTGATTTTATATCCTATAGTTATAAAGTATTCAATAAGGAGCTTCAAAATGATCCAAAATGCAACAAAGTGGTCCATTCAACAAACACTTGCACATCTGAAATTAGCGATCCAAGTATCTCAGCTTCTTATTGTTCTGGATCACTGTGTGCCGGTATATCGAAAAAAAGGTATATGAATTTCTTTGTCAATATATTTGATCGCTCTCAGCCCCGGTAATTCTATGCACCTATTGGATATATTTCATACTTCAAAAATATACCCGATTCATTTGCTTTTAGAAGAACGATAGAGAAATGTTTTCGATCCACATGCTCGAGCCTATCAAAGCGATTCGGCTTATTCAAAAAAATAGGGACGATAGGCCAAGGGCAGATCTACAACACACCAAAAAATGACCCTAGTAAAAGTTTCACTGTCTTTGAGATATTAATTTTTTGTTCTCTCTATTTTTTAATCTATCTTTTGTTGCTGCGAATAGAAATAACAGGATATCTGTTTGTTTTCTTTTGCAAAATAGCCACAGATAGTTGGTCTGCCATTTAAAATATCATTTTCGATAAATATAAGTAGGCAAACTTAACAAACTATTTTCTTCTTCGTAATTTTTATTTTAGAAAACTATTTTACTCAACTGCAACTGCAATGAAATTAAAATGTACTAAACAAGGGAATGTTTCGAAAAAGACAAAAAAAAAATTAATATCTCTTCTGGTAAATGACTGCCGCGGCTGGTCTGGCAGCAGTCCATCCCCTTAACCCAATTTTGAAGCACATTTTCGATAGTTTGTGGATCTATTTCATCAACAGCTCGACGGATATTTTCCTTAAGAACATCAATTGTTTGAGGATCGTTAGTGTAACAGCGGTCCTTAACAGTACCCCATAAGAAGTGGGCGTCAAATCACAGCTGCAGGCTGGCCAATGAACGCATCCAAAACGGGTAATAACGCGATGACCAAACTTAATGTGTGAAAGATCAATTGTTTCACGGCTGGTGTGGCATATTGCACCATGCTGCTTGCAAAAATTCCTCAACATCGTCCCCTGTTTACCATCATGCTGTTACCATCTTCATCTAAAAAAAGTAGGCACCAATAATACCACCACTCCAAGAGCCGCACCAAACAGTTACTATTTGTGGATGCATTGGTTTTTCTATGACAACATGTGGATTTTCAGAACCTTAAATCCTGCAGTTTTGCTTGTTAACGTAACCTCCTAGATGGAAATGGGCTTTGTCCGAAAAGATAATTTGGCGACCAAAATTGACGTCCGTTTCCAATTGATTTAGAGCTCACAGAGAGAAACGATATCGAAGCGGATGGTCATTTTGTTTCAACTCTTGCACAAGTTGCACCTTGTAAGGAAATAATCCCAGCTCGTTATGCAATATTCTCTGCACAGAAGTGCGACTGATACCCACTTGTTGTGCTCTGTGACGAGTTGACTTTCTTGCGTTTTCATGCACATTCTGGGCAACAGCAGCAATGTTGCTGTACGTATGGGTCGAACATGCTCATACCTTCTGTTATCCACAAGCAGGCCTAGAAGGCTTATTCCGACCAAATAGTCTTCTCAATGTTCGCAAGGTTTCTGTAACACAGCACTCACTTCGAAAATGGTTTTTCAATATTTCCCACCCTTGTTCAGGATTTAAACGATCCATTACTCACAGTGAAAGTTTGACACAATATAACTGTCAATATGTTGAGCATGGAAGTGTTACCAACTGTCAAAATAATACCAACTTAGAAAAAAACAACTGATGGCCCACCCTTTATTTACCGGACACCCTGTATAAGTATTCGTACTGAAGCCCAGCAAACATGTCAGGCAGATATGGCAAAGGACAACGTTTCCACATGGTCGGTAACTACCAATAGGGCAGGGAAAGAATATGTATGGACTAATTGTCTGGGTCTGTTTGAATGAGCTAATACGTTTAATTTCTCTGTTCCACATGTCCGTAATTCAGTATTTTCTCTAAATTGCGCTAAAGTTAATCCTTTACGAAGTGATGGCGGCGTTGCGTAGGAAGTACAGTCAACCCACTTGACGCCATTTTTAGCGCTGCAGTACGGATAAATTAATCAGCCGGACCGGTTCACCAGGCGGTGAGCTTAGACAGTAAGAGAACGTGTACCGAAAACATTTCATCATTTTAAAGGAAAATATATGATGTGTGAAAAATGGCTAACTGATGCATAGAAATACCAGGGTTGGGCGCGTATAAATATACTAAGATCAAAAAATTTTCATTTACCCTCCCGCAATCCCTATATCTCCGATCCTCGAGCTTCAGCCCTTACAAAAATAATGAATGATGAAATGATGGAAACGAACAGGACCCTTCGAAACGTCAAAGTTTAAGCGATTTTTATTTTTTCCGGCACGGGACCGATTTTAATAATAATAATAATAATAAATTGCTTTTATTGCTCATGTAAGTACAGAAAAAGAAAAAGTACATAAATTTAATGCAGTGAGCAAACGGCAAGGTTCGCTTGATTGACAACCATTAGTTGTCAATCCGCGCTCTTCCACCTAACCAAAAAAAAAAAAAAAATAAATAAAGTAGTATATCAGTAATAATAATAACAGCAAGAGAAAATTTGAACGTTAACACAGATACATATAGACATATTATGTTTTAAAACTATATATTATATTATACATCCATAGATGACATATAACTGTTGCAGGCACCTTGGTAAAATCTATAATATAAAACGAGATGCTTGAATGAGATTGCTAGAAGTTGTAGCTAATATCTTATGAAGGGAAAATGTCAAAGATCAAAAAAGACTCCTTGACTTTGTCTGGTTTCTGGGCAACCAGGACTGACAGATTCGAATAACGTACATCAGACAGCGAGTAATGGGCAAAGGTCCTACGGACCGCCCAGACAAATAAATGACGAATAGTACGAAAAAGACATACAGAAGAATAATAGGCAAATCAGCGTGCAGTGTTAAATTTAAGTCATCTCAAGTCTCAACATAGTCTTCACTTCTCGCTTAAATCTCAAAATTGATAGGGCTTTAATTCTATCAGGCAGCGAGTTGTAAACCTTAACAATGTCATATGAAAAAGAGCACTTATAATTTGAAGTTTTAAATTTAGGTAGTGAGAGATGATGTTTAAACCTCGTGTTACGACTATGCACTTCTGTACGGGTCTTGATCTTCTTGTAAAGATAGGATGGTGATTCAGTATTGAGTATCTTGTGGTATATTCAAAAACTTTTAACATACCACAAGCTTGTTCATCCTTGACATAGTAGCAACGATGTCTGAAAATTTGATCAAAATATTGCTTCTCAAGTTATAGATGGGCCAATGTTTAGCGGACAGATAGACCCAAAGACCAACAGATCCACGGAAACGAGTGACATGGTTTTTCGTGATGTAATACAAATATCCAAAAAAACACAATATATCATTTTTCAACTTTTTCGCGATTATAATACTTCCTCGCCCAATGGCGTAGGAAGTAAGAAATTTGAGATCTATGTGTGTGTGTATGATGGAGAACTTTCAAAAGTAATACCTTGGATGCTGATAAGTTTATTGGGTCCGATGGTCACTCGTACACTATTAACCTACTTCTCATTTTTCTTGTATCAACTGCAGCTGGAGAGTTTTAAACAATACTTCTTCACCTAACACATTCCAAAGGATACATAAGCATGGTGAGAGAGTACACGTGTCCAACTATCAATTCATTTTAGTTTTGAGAATTCATCCGGAACATTACAACTAGCGACGGCCGTACCAGCAAACGTTGAGTAAATGGTCACATTGCCGCCTCTTTGGTGAAAATGCAGATATTTGTGCTATGTCGGGTAACCGTTGGGCTGCGGTTGGGTAGTACTAGACAGTTACTCTCGATGAAAATGATGTTCACGGGAGCGATATCCTTTATCGCTGGGTGATCCCAGCTAATTCGAGCCTGTGTCATCTCCAAATAAAGAAAACACTGGCTTTTGACTGCTTTCGACGCACCTGGCTTCGACTCAATAGACCGCGAAACTTTTCAAACGAGATTTCTTTAAATTCTTTTCCCTTTTTACTACTGCACTTGAATTAAAAATCAGCCAGTTGGATTAACTACTACTGCTGTTGCACTCACAGGATTAATAACGTATTGTTCCACAGCTCACAAAAAAGCTAAACTGCGAGACGAAGAATATCAAGGGCAAAATAGCACAAAAAAACGGAAAGATTATAGCATAAATGTCATTTCTTTATGAAATGAAGGATGTTATCTTCCAACTTTGGGGAATGAAACATCTATTTATCAGATTAAGGTGACTGTGATAGATTGCCAGAGTAATAAAAACCTAACAGTACACCGAAGTTTAGTATGTTGATCTTAGGGTTTTTGTCAGAAGACCGAGGGATGTCTCGCAAATGTTACCCGAGAAGGTTTCTGAAGGAATGATAGAGGCTAATTGAAGCCACAAAGATCCCCAATACTAGATACCTGAATTATTTAATGTTTATGCCATCATTGTGGGGTCTTCTAACATATTTGCTGACCCGCATCGGCACAATAATTGGTAATTCAAATAACTCATTAAGCTATTTCGCCTAATGGAATATTTGAACGAAGTAGTGATCATTTCTGAGCATCGTTCAGTAACTTTCTCATTTCGATATTGATTCTTATTTTCAGTTGCTTTCTGTAGAGGTTTTTAGTATTTGCTATCCCAAAAGGCTCTTACGACAGATTAAATCTTTAGAAAAGTTATTTCTTCTGAATGTGCGCGGTACAGAAAGCTTAGTGAAAAATATGTTGTAATGAACAGCTGTTGAGATCTGAGATCGCCAGCTTTTGACTTTGCTACCTGACAAGTAGTAGTAACAACCTCAAAAAAGAGTTTCTACGTAAAAGAGCACATTTCTAATATTGTGGGATGCCTCAAATTTTTAGATGAGTGGAAGTTATATTCTAGGGAGAAGTTGGCTTATACCTTTACAAAGTTTATACCTGTCTAGTCTCTAGAGAATTTTTTTCCATATTACGATAAAAGCATGACCTCATTAAGGACGCATCCATTTCCATAAAGGGCCTTGTCGAAGTATAGTTTTCCGTATGGAGATAAAAAGTTAAGCCTTGATGGTTTTATGTACGACTGTGAGCAACGAATATTTATGTCCCTCGTTAACATTTAACTACCTCGCAACATTAATGGGTGTTGTTGAGGTATCGTATCAGGATTATCTGCATAATCTAAATAGACGACAATAATAGTTTCTTATGTTTTGCAAATGCTGCGTATTGTATCAAAAAATCAATGCTGTCAGTATCACTACATAGAACTTTTTTATTTTGATTTTCTATTAATTATATGCCACAAAAAAACTTAAGTAACTGTATGATAATCAGTATTTTTTTCGATTTATGGAGTAAGGTTTTTAAGATTATCAATAACAGATGTTGCCGATGGGAAATAACTACATCATCTATCAAGAAATCAATGCTGTCATTATCAGCATATAAAATCATCATTTTTGTTTTTCAACTAATTGTATGCCACAAAACAGTTTTGAGCTTAGTTTTTAGTAATGTTAGCGACAAGGTTAAGGGAGTCACGCAAAGAGTTCAAAGGGCGGAAGAAAAAGCGTTGTGTTTTTCACCACCAGAACTAGTATGTCAGCTTGATACGCTCTGTTAGGACGTAGATTTAGACCTACCGGCACCCTTACTAGGTAACTCAAAAAGTGGCATTGTGTCGATTTTTCATGATGTTTTATATGATTTTTGATATCATGTAGGTTTTTCTATAATGTCACATTTGAACTATTTGACATTCACTTCATGCTCAATTATACCAGGTGCCGAATAAACTAACGGCACACTAGCGGCAGCCTGGTGCTCAAGTGGATATTATGCCGATGCTTTGTCGTTATCCAGGTTTTTTATGTAATAACCCATGTACCCCATAGTACTTTGCTCAAAAGAGAAAATACATTCGCCTCTCAAACCAAAGCAGTGCTCCATGCTTGATCTAATTGAAAACACCAGTATGCTGGAATCTGGTTGACAGTAAGCTAAACAAACATTCCTGAAGTGGTTCGGCAGACTCTCCACGTGCCAAGATACATTAGCGAGATGTATTAAGGTTTATTTTTCCACAGCCACCTGTTTGTCGGGAACTGGGAACAATGCCAACCATATATCTTCCAAGAGATAACAAATGTGCAGTTGCAACGCCGCGGACTTGCTTCAGTTCTTGGATAACATACGAAAGTATACAGGCTACAAGAAGGAGAATCACGCCCAAAAATATTTTACACTTGGACTCAAGCGATGCCTACCTACCGAACTTCTCAGAAATTACGATATATTACACAGAATATTTCCTAAATGTATATTATGTTTTTTTGATGTTACATGACATACATATGTACCTACATCGCGAAAAGCAATGTCACTTGTATCGGTTAGTTTGTCTGTCTATTGATATTCCTTGACCCCTTTATAAGTTGAAAAGTACCGCTCGAATTTTGATGAAATTTTGAAACAAGGTCACCACTATAATAGGGACGAAAGGGCTTACAGTTTCGGTCCAGAGGTAGCGGAGCTAGGTTCAAAAAACGAAAACAGTATGAAAAACTCATCTTGGAAACCTCTGCTCATTTTTGGAAATAGTCTTCGTCATTTTTCCCTGAAAGTATTCAGTTTTCGTACGCTATTTTTATTGTTAATGTGTGTATAATTTTGAATAAATATAGTCTCTTGTGCCCTGATGAGATGCAGGCGATCTACTGTAGACATCAAGAAATCGTCGATCATAATACTTTACAGGTTAGTTTGTTGGAAACACAGGATGCAGAACGGAATTAAGGATTTTCTAATTGCTAAGCTACTGACGTATATAGTGAATTGACTGCCAAAGGTTTTCGTGGTAACGAAAACATTTACCTACACACACTGTCTTACAGATACCGTAATCATCATACAGATCTGAGATTAAATTTTAGTTAATACATTTCGTTTCTGAAAAACTTCTCATAGAGTGTATTGCTTTGAGCAGATGAAAAGATCAATTTATAGGTTATATGTATTTAGTTCAGCTTTTTTTTGAGATTTGATATGTAATTCTAGAGATTTAATACGTCCATATAGGTGGATATGGGAATGTATGTAATTGGGATTTGTGACGTTTCGATTGCTTGTGGCTGATCCGTTTCCTTTTTTCCTTAATGTTTCCTTGTAAAATCAATACAGTAACGAAAAACAGAAAAAAATTGCTATGGTTACATCCCAAGGGACACCAAAAAGCTCGTAGGAAGAATCTATGGGACTGTACTGCTCAATAGCCCATTGTCTGAACATTACAATCAACTCAAGGACAGTTGCTAAAAGTCTATCAGGTAAATTGTAATTATAATTATTGCAAGTTGCTGAAAGGTCTACAGCTAATAAAAGTTTGAACAAACTCTGTAAATAGGATTTGGTAGCCAACTTCTATGCACAAAACATTTTACTAGCGAACGCTTGAGGAAGACACCGCAGAGGGTGTATCTAGATGGATGATACAATTCCCACTACCAAATAGGACAAGTAGGAGGAGATAGTGATAATTTTCATAGTATGCGTATGCTTGTTTTCCATGCGATAATATAAATATATACTTGAATTAGGTAGCATACACAAGTTGTCAAATATTTCCGACTGCATCACGCCATCCACTCGATTTCGAAATTCAGAGAGCCTGGTGGTAAACAACGAAAGACTCATAGGAACGGAAACTTTATATCTAGAATAACTCCACAAATCCATCCATGACAAGAGATCTCTTCAGAGTATTATTGAACTGAAAATGAAGTTCTTCTAGCTGCAACTGATGTTCCTGATTTCAGCCAAACCGGTTCTTCTACAGGTGAATATGCTCAGACGTCTCCAATATCTCCCAGATATAACGAGTTAATAAAAAAATCAACAATACTAGCTCTACCAGCGGAAAACGTAAGAAAATTATAGGGAATGCTAAGAACACGACTTGAGCGTAAGGAGAAAAAAAGGTTAGTAGTCATTAGTCAGTGACAAAGAAAGCATTACATCCGAGAGGAAAACTAAAATATAATATTTAAGCTCGGAGGCCCTCAGGGCCTGTAGGTATAGCAATAGAAGGTGTCTAAGAAATCATTACCGAAGGACCAGCCTGCAGATCCCAAGGCGTTTGCTTTCACACTGCATGAATTCACACCTGAATCATTTGAAGCTTTACCTTCCGGCTGTGTAAGAGCTGTGTTTATAAAATGTATATCTATATTGTATGTGTTTTAGGCATTGTTATAAAAAATTAATAACAATTGCTCTACATTTTAACTATGCATTTTAGTGATTTTCCAATAGATACTCGTATACTCTCAACGACGCTAGAACTAGGATGAATGAAATGAAATTCAGTGAATTGAGAATCGAAGAAAATTATATATGTCTTCACTTGCTTCATTTTCTAGAATCTAGCATACGGGTGTATAGTCATTTTAGATATTGTGGCAAAAATTTTGATATTTTCGATAAGGTAGTATCGCAAGCCGTAGTTGAAGATGTATTACAACTTGTATTGCAATAGCATACATGTGACGCTTGCACCGTTCTTGTACAGCCAAAAGATGTTCTAATAGCGTCTATCTAGCTACTACCTGCCTTCAGGCCTATAGTGCGACACCGCTCGGATGGTTTGAGCTTGAAAGACGGGACCCTATCATTTGTATTCCTTATACTTTGTATGAGACCGTATGAATGCGCAAGGGCAGGAGCGTTGACAGTCTTGAGTTTTAGAAAGTTCATCATGCATTATGCATTCCTGAGGCAACAAAGGACATTTCATGCTGACGAGTCAGACTACTCTAGCTTATGGGTTAAGTTTTACTATCGGTGGTTCGTTCCTTGAGTATAAATTATCACTTTGTCCCTTCTGCTTGACCAACTCATAGGGCATGATTTCATATTTATATTCTGCCACGACTTCATCCTTCACACTTTTTCAATTTTTGGTAATAGCGATCTCTGGAATATCTTGAATTTTCTTATGCTTTTCAAGGAAACATTTTTAAAAGGTTGGCACTGTAGCTAAATCTTAAATTAATATAAGTGTCTTACAATATCAACCAGCAACAAAATAAAACCACCGTTCACAAGTATATTTCATCCTCTATAGGTGGTCGCAAGTTTTTGTATTGTAGGATACAAAAAAGTTCAAAAAATCTCCTGAGAGTTCCGTTTGGGAGAAGAATGAGAAATGTAGCAACTCTTGAAATGAATGAAACGATTAACTACGTATACTTGTATGCCATATTATTCTTTTCTTTTTTCGTCTGTGTCTGCGAGATACGAAATCAAATAATGGACCTTCCTTTCGCGTGACTACCTATGAAATATCATTTTACAATAACGTTAGTCTATTCTATACCTCTTTTTTACATTTGCCCACATACTTCCCGGATAAGCTCCCGGAACGAGTTTTCACTTGCATGCTGGACATTGAAGAATAATTATTATGCAGATTGATAACAATGACTCTGCCTCACTCGCTAATTCGTCATAGAAAGAAACGGCAAGTTGGAATTTTCAGCAGAATAGAGAAGGACGGGTGTCGACAACAAAATCGTTATGTTATTAGGTAGATGAGATTTATTTGACTACTACGAGCCCTGTCTCAGTGGGGTTGGCCCAACGCATGATATTTGTGAATTTATTTGCGGACTAATTAAAAGTTTATTTCAAATATAATATTTTTGGTTTCCTTAAATGTTTGTGGAAAGATGACAAAACCAACGCGGCTATTTATAAAGAGTGTTTACTTCGATATTGTCTTCTTTGCAAAATGGTTTGCGTATAGCAAAATACAGGATGGGGACAACTTAAGTTGAATGGTCTGTTTATTCGCTTCGATATGTTTAGGGCTAAGAAGTACTTTTCTCCGCATGACCTTCTCACTCTATACAAGGCCCAGATAAGGCCTAGCCTCGAGTATTGCTCACACATTTGGGGTGCTGCCGCCCCGACTACATTGTCCATGCTCGATGCTGTCCAGAGGAGGGCGGTCCGACTGATCGATGACTCTTCTCTAACAGACAGTCTCGGGACTCTTTCGCACCGGCGGGCCGTCGGCGATCTAGCTCTTTTCTATCGCTACACCAACGGGCTTTGCTCATCAGAGCTCTCTTCCATGATGCCGCCGCGTGATGTGCCTGCCAGACAGACCCGCCTGAGTTCGGCGTCCCATTCTAACCGTGTCAAACTTCGTACATCCAGAACTGGCCGATACGACCGCTCCTTTGTCCCGAGGTTGTCTAGATTGTGGAACAATCTACGGGAGGAAGCTTTTCCCAGTTCTACTAACCTTAGGCAGTTCAAAAATCGCATTAACAAAATTTCTTTGGAATCATCATATCAGCCGCGGTGTTCCGGCATTTAGGCTTCTGCCTGCGCGGCTGTTTCGATATAAAAAAAAAAGATAAAATAAAGATAGGCTTTTTAAAACAAATGATCACATTTTATGTTGTAAATGCCCGTATCGTCAGTCGTTCCTACAATTGTAGGACGCTTGATTTTCATAGTTTTCTACTCTTTCGTGTCGGCGCTCTATTTTGAGGTTATGGTTCAAATTGTTCATGCTTTTGATTATTCATCCGTTATAACAGCTTGAAATTCCCTACAATTCAGAAAAACATAGCCTGACAATAGGAGAGCGCTGACGCTGACACAGAACAGTAGAAATCTATAAATGTTCCGTCCTCTCTAAATGTTAGGAAAGACTATGAAAATCAAGGAGGCCATAAAGGCGTCCCACAATAATTGTAGGAACGACTGACGATACGGCCCTGAAGTTGATTTTTGACATTTAAATGGACTGTCAATGCACTGTTGTCGTTGTTAGCAATTAAAAATGGCTCGTGGAAGAGCTGTTTCTGACGAGATAAGAAAAGTAATCATTCATTTGCATTTAAAAGGCCAAAATGCTTCCCAAATCGCTGACAGTTCGAAATACTCGTATTATTAGATTGAACTAAACAACGGGATCTGTGGTTCAAAAACCCAAAACTGGAAGTCGCTCGCGCTATTCCAATACCAACTTAAGAGCATTAAAACGGATTATCAAGGAACATCAGCGTGCTAATTATAACCAATTGAAAATATTATGGAATCAGGCAACCACAAAAAGTCCTTACTGACAAAGATTCAACAGAAATACAAAGAACACAAATTATGGTATCCGAACCAATGGTACTCCATTATTTGGACTGATGAAGCTGGATTTGAAGTATGCGTTGGTGATAGTCATAAGAACTAAACAAGTGTTTCAGTATGACTGTCTTAAAAAAAAAAGTTTAATTTCCTGCTTGCACTTTGTGGAAGGTATTATCAGTGCTGATAAGTACATTAGTGTGCTTCAAAATAACTTAATACCCCAAATTGAACAAAACTTCACTGGGACAGAGTTCATATATGTGAAAGAATTTACATGTGGAGCAAGTCATTTCGATTACAAAAAATAGACAGTATTGAATTCGAACTAACATATATAAGGCATATAACAAGTATTCATAGACAGGTACAAACAATTAAATCACAAAATTGCCATCATATGTAGATTTAAGCGTATCGATGTACTCAGGGACCGAGTGGGGTACATTATCCTGTAGAAAAGATTTTACAGTAGTTTTAAAAGCAAAGTTTTTCACTTTAGTTGGTAAAAGTTGGTAAAAGATTTTATAGTGTTACCTTAAGCAAGCTTTTTGAGGACTTCTCCAGTCGATGTTTACGAGCTCTTATCATTTCAGCTGATTACGTGATGAATTCTTATTGCATAATTGGTAGGTAGCTCCGAAGTTACAAAGTATATCTACATAAATTATTCACAAAAAAAAATAACAATTTATACGTTCCTTACTTCAAAAACACACCGCTCTTTACAAAGTGATTCATATTTAAGTGGCAACACATACACGCATGAACTAATAATGTAACTTTTATCCATTCCAACACAGACGGCCCACCATGAACAGCTCTTCTGTGCTTTTCAGCAACTCATCAGCGTGGTCTAGATTTGATCTCAAGTAGGTCGATGACCGAAAGTTGAACAACTATCCCCTTTCCAAGTTATAAGGTTTATCGAAATAAAGTATCACAAAGTGTGTATCTTACCAGAATCGATCACTACGAGAGCGAAACAGCAAGCTGTATGTTGGAATTCTATCCTAGTTCGATATTGATAGCCGGGTTACCACTGTGGCCGCTAGATGCCGTCGATTCTAGCAATATATGGTCTACTCGCCACTGGACAGACTAATAATATAGCTTTCAGTTGTTAAATGCCAACTGGGATACAGTTCCAAGAGACAGCTTGCTATTTCACTCTGGTAATGCTCGACTCAAGTAATAGATGGTACTTTGTGTTGTTTTATTTCGATAGACCTTATATCATGGATAGGGAGGAGCAGTTCAGATTTCGTTCGTTCGAGATTAAGCTTAGACCATACTGATTAGTTGCCAAAAAAAGCACAAAAAAGTTGTCCATGGTTGGTCGTCTGTAGTCGGACGAAAGGAAAGTATATTACCTGTTCTTACAATGGCGAGATTATATAGTTTTTTGACATGATGTGAGTTTCCGTATAAAATGTCACCATTGAACTAGCTGAATTTCACTGCATGCTCACTTGTCGTAAGAGAGGAATAATCTAACGGCACACTAACGATTATCTAGTGCACAAATTGACGTTTTATCGATGTTTTAGATATTATGTACGTTTTTTACGTAATAATTCTGCGTATCTAATATACTGCCACCTCAAATTAACTTAGAAACTAATATTTTATAGACATTAAGTAGATCCTTTCGAAAAAGTTCACTTTGCAATCAGCCTTACGTCATTCACTTCATGTTCACAGCTGTGCGTGTTGGCTAAGCGTAACAACACTTGAACTACACGAATATGGTTTGGCTCTGATGTGGTGTAACATCTGCTTTAGGGATGTCACTGCACACTATATATATAAGTTGTTACGTTCCTCTCTAGGTGGCCTTCGCAGCAAGTGCGCGGGGCGTGGACTAGCGACGATTTCTTACGTGATACCTGTGCCGGTATACAGAATGTTCCATTTAAAGATAGATATGTATATTTGTGCTACCACGTAATAATGAATGTAATGCAAAAAATTTTAATAAGTCACTTTTTTGGGTCGATTACCCATTAAAAACTGGTCCTCCAGGTAGAAAGTACTGCAACTGCATTAGGAATTTGTATGCAAAATTAGCTTTATTTAATCCGCGCGAAATTTGAGGAGCTCACAGGTACCTACTGAAAATAAAATGGTTGTCAAGATAGTCACTGGAAGAAAAAATGTTGCATGCTAAAGTTACATTTCTTGAGTAGCTGCTAATTGGCTACAACAACCTTAACTTAGGCTGGGAAGCAGAGAGGCATATCTATAACTGTATAATCAGTATGGCGAGAGTCGAAGTAGGTCAAGGGGATGAAAGTCACCTTTGCATAGGGTAAACCTCGTTACGTGGAGGTAGGGACGTGATGTAGACTAGTTAAACAATTATATGGGTCTACCAAAAAGGGTACTACTAAGGGATGCTGTCAAGAAATTGGAAGAGAAAGGCCTTCACGTGTTAACTAAATTGGTTTTGGCAAATCAGTATCTTTCCATTTCGGTGTCAAATAACACGCATTGGCATTATTTTTCGTGAATGTGGCTTAGAATATCCACTAACGAAGAATGAGAAAGCGATTATATCATTAGCCAAATGTTTTTGTATTCACCAAATGATTGAGCTGTATGGTCTTGAGTGAGGTTGAGAAAATGTCGCTTTAGAAAAATATATTCATGGTAAATAAGAAGTCAATCTACTTGATATATTTTTTTTCCGTTCAGGTTATGGATCGCATTTTTGATAGACTTTCACCTTCCATTAAGTCCTTATTTAGGCAAAACCACATTCTCTCTTTACACGTCCAATCCTCCGCAATATATTACTCTACAATTTAATAATACCATCTCGAATAGTAAACTGAATTATTGAGTCTGACCCATTCGAACCCTTAGCAGACGATATTTCGGAGCAAGGTAGGAAATATGCCTCCCTATTCCAACCTCAAGAAGCTTCTAGCAATGTCCAGCTAATGAAAAGTTTTGGGCGCCAGAGATCGCACACCCTATAAAAAATATTGCTAGTTTCTAGTAAGTAATAAATATCAGTTTTTCGCATAAGTAAAACAATCTTCTTGAAATGTAGGGTACGGGGCTGAGGAATATCTGCTGAGTTCTCACCTAGTTTGCCAAGGCATGCGACAGTTCAAATAGGAGCTCCCAAGACCTTTCCGTTTTGAGAATTATACACATTTATCTCGTTGAAGCTGGAATCCCGACCGTATGTTTGTCATATTGTATAAGTTTGTTTTAACATTCCTATGAGCACAACGTGTAGTTATTAGCAAGTAATAAGGTACTGACTCAATAACCTCTTTCATCATTTTCTATCCGCCAATTTACATGTTGAAATTCGAACTCCAGTCTCGAAATCTATAATTCAGCTTCATCTCAGATTTATGATCAGCTACCTAGGGATTTTAGAAACCTGTGTTCTCCATATTGAATTTTTTTTAGATCCGCTAGGTTGGACTTCAATCACTTACCCAATTAGGTTTTTATGGATGTCGATATCAAAAATTTTAGTAAAAAACAGCACTCGCTTGGATAAAAACTTTTAAATTTCCGTTTCAAGTGCTTTATGAGCCATTACGGGACTCAAATGCTTGAGAATCCACACTTTCAGCATCAAGGATAAAAATATTTGATGCCCCATATAATTATGTTAGGACACATACACAATTGTTCGTAACCTCAATGACTGAACCAATACTCACATGGAACTTTTCTCAAAAGTACACGTAAATTTCACTTCTTACTTGCAAGCAGAAACCGTAACTAAGACAAACATGCTTTTATATTCAAACAGTTAACTAAACGACTTATTTATCACATCTAAAAAGTAATGTTGCAGAAGTTCTAGTATGTTCAAGCTAATCATTTACTAGTTGAACATATTGAATGGAACTTGCACCATGATACACGAAATTATCTTGTTTCATTATGGCACAAAGCGTGAATTGACTGATACTATAAGACAGAGAAGTTGGAAAAGTTTCACCAGCTCTCATGATACAAAACGCCGGATCTGTCGTATGTCTTCTACATTTCAAAGAGCAAATTGCTCATCGACATGCATTATCTTTTCAAGCAGATTATGCTAAACATGTTTGTAGTCTGTCTCATTTAAGTCCTTATTCTATGAATATATTGGTTGTGCGATGTCGGAACAAATCAACTTTTTGCATCAAGTTTCATAAGATTTGTTTCACGATGAGTTACGCACCTAATAGTATTACTACTGCTACCTCGATACTGGTCTAGTATCATCTACATAAGTGACGACCTATGTGCATGCAAAATATGTCATGTTTACTGCAAGCTCCCAGATGTTTACAGGTCACATCAACGGAAAACACCTCTTTACATAACGTTATCCATTTTCAATCTGCTTATCGTTCTTAGTGAAAATAGAACAAGAAAGCCAGTGTGAGGGTTACGACGGAATACAGAGTGCGTCTGACTTGAAACTTCAGTCAATCGTAGACTGTCACACGCTGGGAGCCGTCTACTTTTTTGATTCCGAATGTTCGTATGTCTCTATAATTCAACGACGTCACTATGTGCATTGTCAAAACCTTGTATCAACAGAACTCACCGATTAGTTGAATTTGAAAGCATACAAAATTTAAATTGTTCATGAGTTCCGACATATAGTTAGGGCAACTAGGGTTGGATTGCGACATATTTTTACGAGACGTTGACGTTGATGGATTGTTGGTATACTCTCTTCTCTAGATCTTCTGCTTCACAGTTTTTTCTATAAAGCTAATTAGAGGGTCTCCTAACCTCTGGTTTATGCTATTTAGCCCAGAACAATTAAGGGTTTGAAGCACAACGAATAGCCGCAAGCATTCTGTTAAAGTTGGTTTGCCACGTGATAGAGAATGTTGTGGAAGAGCAGACGTCTGTACCGCTGAGGTAGGAGGACGTCTGCTACATCTTGTGCTTAACAGATAAAGGTAGATCATGAGGAAGGTAGTATATACAGGGTTTGTCCGGAAAGTAATAAGACTGAGTCGATTTAAATAAATTTATTGAGCTAATCGTTACAATTCTTTAAAAACTTTCAAAATAGGCTCCTTCTGCGTCGATGCAGCGCTGCCGGCGCGATTTCCAAGCATTGAAGGCATCACGGAAGGCATTCTCCGGAATAGCCTTGAGAGATGATGGACGATGCCTTTGACGTCAAAAAAGACAATGAGCATCGTTTTCACTTTGGATTTGCTCATTCTTCCCTTTTTTGGGCGAGGAGACGCCGTCGTGTGCCACTCGGAAGATTGCCTCTTTGTCTCGGGATCATATTCAAAGATCCACGACTCGTCACCTGTGATCGCGTTATTCAAAAATTGGGGGTCACTTTCACACATGTTCAAATTTTCTTGGGACACTTCCGCACGCCGCAATTTCTGGTCGTCAGTGAGCAGTTTTGGGACCATCTTCGCGCACACCTTGCGCATGTTCGAATGCTGTGTCACAATGTCATGAACCACATATTTTGGTAAATTTAACATCTGGACAATTAAACGAATACTTAGTCGACGGTCTGAGTTCAAAACTTTGCGCGCACGAGTCACATTATCGGTGTTTATCGAAGTCGAAGGTCTTCCAGCACGGTCTTCATCAGCGACCTCTTCCCGGCCCTCCAAAAAGGCCTGGTGCCACCGAAACACACCACTTCTTGCTAAAGCAACACCTGGGTAAGCCTGCTTGATCATATCATACGTCTCTGTCGCATTTACCGAGTTTCACACAGAATTTAACCGTGTACCTCTGCTCTAACAAACGCTGCATTTTCGGCTTGCACCACTCACAGAAACACGTCGCGCGAAAATGCCTTTCCTGACTCTCCAAGTGCTCGGAGACAACTGACCAGCCGCTCATTCATTAGCTAGGAACGCCCTCTACCGAATCCAGTCGGTGCGCAAAATAAACAGAATTTACAAGGCCGGATCCCAGATACTGTCATCGACCACTGTACGAACAAACCGTATAATACGACTACAGTTTCAAAATATTTCTTCTGATTGGAAATACATATCTTGTCTTATATCTTTTAACCTTTTGTCTCCAGCTTCCAAATAAAATCGTGTCACACCCTTTGTCTATCTTGCTGTTATTTGAAAACTTGGAACAAAGGAGATACATTATCGTTTATAAAACAGCATATCTCCAATCCGAAAAAATATTTTTTGATTTTAGTACACTTCTTGTTGCTTTTCTTTCATTCATTTTATTTAGTATTTATAATGTTAATCAGTAGTACATAAATCACATATATTTTATTAGCGTTACTTTTATGTTTATCATGCGTACATAAATACGGGAGACGTACTTACATCTATAAGTATGCTTGTCCAATTGATTTAAGAAATAAAACGTAAGCATATGTTACCTCACAAACCATCTAACGTTAAAAAGCTGAAATTTGATATGGTTATTTTAAATCAGCAATTATTTTGCATAATAGTTGACTAACTTAAGCATCAAACCCTCGCACCAGAATACTTGGTAAGAAAAATCAAGCGTAATGGACTTACGACGATTTATTACAGTAACCATGGCCATCTTCTGGCTCCATCGTCAGATCATCTTCATGCCATGTTAGACAACATTTGATTGCAGTCTTAATCGCCCACCATATTGAACTTTAAATGACGTCGCTTTCATTGTTGCTTAGCTCATCAGGTCATATTCGCCATTTAGTTGTAGCATCCGTCATACTCGTTAAAAAAATTGTCTGATTTTATTGACATAATAACAAAACGTGTATATAAAAAAACTGGTTCAAAATTCAGTTCCAAGATTGGTCCTACACTACCATACATAAAACATACTGACATGTCACGTTAAATAAAAGCTTGTAAAAATCAAAGTTTCGTCCCTACACAAACAAGTAACACTACCCATGTTACTTCACCCTCAGCGTTCTCAAAGATTTCAAAGAAGCCCTGATCCACGTTTTCCAAATTGGCAAGTATTGACTAGAGTCCACAAAAAGGCAACTTCGGCTGGTCAGCCCAGTTGTTATGTAGGAAAGGTGAAAATGCCGATTGTGATAAAATCATGCATAAATGTAACTGATTACGACGGTTACAAATATGTAACTTTTTGGAACACCAGTTAGAGCTCGCCTGCTCGAAACATCAAGGGTAAAATGAACTACATCAAAAGGATCCACTTTTCTGGAACAAACTAATTCTTATGAGGGTGCAAATGTGCTTTATTGCTGCGAGTGTCTGCTCGAATATCGTTTTAGTCGCTTATGTGTGGACCACCGTGTATGAACAGAGACATGTGCCAGCACAGAGGAGAGCAAAAGCTCATATCTCGAGCAGAATGTATTGCATGGTGTTCTGTTTCTTTTCTTTCCGCAGTGACGAGCCGTCACACGAAATTGGCATCGAAAAATCTAGAGCGAGTGTTTCCTTTTAACCTCGCAATATATCAAGCTGTTTTCTCCTCCACAAGATGATTGTGATTTGTGTATTACGTCTGATGTGATTTGTAAATGCTTTCACGTACTCTATCTTGATTCTGCGGACTGAGGAGATTTAGAAATTTAGGTGTAAAAACATACATCTTTATATTTATATATTTATATTTTTATCGCAACGTAAAAAACCGTTAAAGTTACCAAAAATAAATTCTTATATTTTTATCAATCTCAAATTAGTATATACAAATTTCGACATTGCAGTAAGGTAGCAAGTATTGGCCCAAACATTCTTTGCTGGTACTTCTTCGTTGTGAGAATTTCCATAGTTAAATCTAAAACATAGACTGAAAAAATCGGAACCTGACCGACTTCCTGTGGGATGGTGTCTGACTATATACAGGATATCCAATAAGTACCACGACAAACTTAAGTAGAAGGTAGGCTTTGGACTGCCATCTCAAATAACAAAAACTTACCTATATAAAAGTGTCACCGTTTTTGAGATATTGAATTTTTTCTTAAATTTCAAAAACACGAACTTTTTCATCTATGGTCTTTAGCTGCATGTAGAAATAAGGCGATACTTTGTTCATTTTTTCTATAAGACGTTTCTAGATATTTGCCTTATCATATACAAATGCAATGTAGTTAAAAGATATTAGGGAACCATGACCAAATAAGGACTATTTTGGGATTTGTAATCTTCTGACATTTTTTCCTCAACTTTGACCATCTGTGGTGAAACAAAAATGTACTTCGCTATAACTGCATTATACTGAATAAAAATATTGCTCATTAAATACAGATTTCAGAAAGTCACCACACGTACTGTTTGGAATAGAAAAAAGTGATAGCTGCTTTTGTAAGTGACTGACACACACTACAATGTAATTATTGGATATAAATTCAAGTTGAACTGGTTACCGATCAGGGACATGCTAAATAGTATAAAGCTACATTATTATTACCTGCTCCTGACATGATCTTATGAAAATTGAGGAAACAATATCAGAAGGTTATAAATCCCAAAACAGTCCTTATTTCATCATGGTTCCTTGATAACTTTTATCTACAATGCATTTGTACATGATAAAGCAACTGTCTAGAAGTACTTTATAGAAAAAATTAACAAAGTATAGCTCTATTTGAACATGCAGCTAAAGACCACAGATGAAAAGGTTCGTTTTTTAAAATTTAAGAAAAAATTCAATATCTCAAAAACGGTGACACGTTTATATAGGTAAGTTTTTGTTATTTGGGAGGTCGGTCCAAAGCCTACCTTCTACTTAAGTTTGTCGACGTACTTATTGGATACCCACATATATGCACCTGAAAATGATTATGCACGATCATTTGTATTCTTTCATCCTCCTAGGAAATTTGCATCCAATTCGAGTGATCCATTCCCGACATTTTGGAGTTTGTTAAACTAGACTCGTCAGCACATCAATGCTTGAAAGTTGTAAGTTTAACCTTCCGAATCGACAACATATATTTCGTAATTTATGAAATCCGAGACTACACTTTCTAGGGATAAAACAACAAAGTGGCAGCTTTTACCAGAATCGACCACTGCGAGAGTGAAACAGCAAGCTGTCAGTCTAGACTGTATCCCGGTTCGCATTTGACTGCCGGGTCACCACTGTGCAACTGAACAAGCAAGTAATATAGCTTCTATCCGTCCGATTATCAGTGGGCCACTAGATGGCACTTTGTGCTGTCTTATTTCGATATCCTTGATAAATTAGAGCTGTTCAGCTTTATTGCCATGTCCTACCTAAGACCATGCAGACTAGCTGCCAAAGAGCACGAAACAGCTATCTATGGTTCGCCGTGTGTGGTTGGAGAGAACGCTATATTACTAGTACATTTCCTTCTCCTTCAAGAGTTACACTGTTTACTTTATTTTAGTAATCCGGCAATGTTTGTTAGTTTGCGAACAAGATTCCCCGTTACTGGTATAGCTGCAGAATGTATCTATAAATCTCTGGTCAGCTGCTACAGTGTACCGTCATATAATCAAGGTTGTCATCTGAAACGTTTATTGCGCAAAACATGGGCGAGAGATTTAATAATATCATATAGGGGCTTTTGGCGTCCACTCGCTCATGCATAACCACGGTTGCCAGATTTCCAGTTTTCATAATGTATTAAAATATCAACTTGCGGGAAAAATACATAGAAATATGTTCCTATGATATTGTCAATAAAATTACTTAACAAATATCTCCCTTAAATAGGGATAGTCCTGTGGGTTTGGGAAAAAATAGACAAAGATCCCCATCACATAGAAAAAACACTAACATAGAGGCCCTAATTGTCCAGTAGTCTAGGTACGAAAGAAAAGAACAACACAGAGTTCTCCAACCCACAACACAGATTGAAGTCTGAATGGTACCAGGAACATATCTGGCTTAGGCATTCCACTCGACTTATATAGTAGGTCTTCCATAGCTAATCTGGTGGTAGCTGCTTAACTCCGACAGCTGTTAGCAGATGCTCATAGAGACAGATGAAATACATGTGCCACACAATTAAAGCAATAATTTTGCTTTCTGCTGGCGCTAAACTATGTAAAAAAACAGACTGGCAATATACGGACAACCTCGAGCTCCTATGTATTATTTATTTCAATATAAAACGAAAACTCTCTGAAATCTTAGAGACCGCCATGTATTTTGATAATAGAAGGCCGCTAAGAAAAGGGGTCATATTCTCATACTCAACTGCCACCAAATTCCGCTCTAATAACCAATGTTTGCCCAACTGACTTGTAATAAAGCAAATGAGCGTTTCGCTTGGTGCCAAAGACGCAGAAGAACGCAAAAACAGAGCAATATTACCATGAGAAGAACAGCATTATTCTTATACATAAACCCTTGATTCCATCTCGATTTTAAAGCATGTGATTCCAGCTGGTTTAATTTTCTCCTCCAGAATAAAAAGTTCAAGCTGCGAATCTCGAGATTTTTCATCTAGATTCTTTGAAGGCTCACAAGTTTTCTCATAATTGCTGCGAGATATTTTTGTTATCTCAGCCTTGTGGCGTTTCGAAGTTATTTTATTAAATAGAGATAACTGAAAAGTGCATTATGCCGGAAATTGGCTTGTCCTTTGAGAGTACGAAACACGAAAAACATGAAATAGCTTCATTTTCAAGAGGCAGTATAAGAAGCCTCTACTGCATCTTAGATAACATCTAAAAATAAAGTACACTTTTAACGAGTTGATTTAATTTGAGATGGAGTTTTGAAATGATTTGTTTGTATAACTTTACCCCTGAGATTAGAGAAAAAATAATAACTTAAGTACTACATTCACAAGGCATCAAGTACGCTAAATATCCAATTCTCATTTATGCCGCTTTAAAGCAAACATCTTGTCGGTTTCTGGTTCATAAGAAGGCGAGAATACCCGGTATTTATTTTAATGTGTCATAAATATAATTTAATTGTAGGTACATTTTTCATTAAATGACAAATTGATAAAAAATATCTCCTGCTAAGAATATACAAATGGTTTTTCCACACAGTTAAGGACTTCTGAGAAGCAGCCATCTTTTCTATCCATTACGTTTGATAATACTGAATTTTACTGAGCTTCCGTTACTTGCTAAACGTAATATCTTAATTGAGTAGATAGCGAATTGACTCCACCAAAAGATACATAGAACAGTGCAAGAGAGTATAAATTAATATTAATGGTAAGTGCTATAAAATAATAATTTTGCCTTTACGAGTAGTAAGTTTGGCGAAGCTGTTTCGATGCCGCTTCGCTCAAAGTGTCTACACAGTGATATGTCAGTACTTTAGTAAATTCATATTCAGTATGTGCTCGAGTGTGGCAGGCCAGCTGTATATGTGTACAATACTCTCCATGACAAAACGGACGTAGTGAAGTGGTAGATTTTGAAGTGTTTGGGGAGTAAGGGAGTTAAAGTTCAGCTCCCTCATATACACAGTGACAAAGAAAATAAAATACTTAGTAGACTAAGTAGCAGAAATTACTATTTGAATGAAATTCTGTATACAGTTAGACATAAGCAAGAGGAAGTTGTGAATGAATTTTTAAGAGAAAGCATTTACGGTATCGCTAATATTCGCTAAGGAAAATTTGAACCACCTTTATGCCAGTCATCGGTTAAGAAAAATAACGATAATGTTGTAAAATGAATATGAAAGCGTACACAGATTGGTAAACAAACAGGAAACCAACTAAGCTTGTACGTGATAAGGTTCTAGTATTTTCTGGTTATACCGTTGCGTCGTCTAGTTGAGACTTAGTACCACATTATGGCATCTCAAGCCATGACTCCTGCAGTGTGGTTCATATGACGCTCAACTGGAAGCTTAACATCGTGTCTTTCTCCGAGACAGCTCCTGACTCATGCCAGTCCAAAGTTCAGCCTCAAAACACTAAAAACAGAACTGCGAGAGGGATAATTGGGTTAACGAATGGTATAACACTATTTTTAGTTATGTCTGTAACACTTACAGTTTAGGTTACCTCTAGTTACCATTAAAGGAGGTATAACGACACAACGGTGTATCCAGAATATAAATACTAGAACCCCAATCTTTTTCATTCCCCCGTAGGACTAAACATCCTATTTTCTAACGAGTCAATGCCCATCTCCAGACTGATAGAGCTACAATCGACTAATACAATAAAGCTCTAGCCCCTTTCCCTGGGCTTCTAGATCTCGATGCCTTTCGGCCAAGAAAGTCACCTACTTACCTCATCTCCCATAAATGCCAACAGCTTTTCGGACCAACTACATCTAATTTGAAACAAGATATCTCGAGGAGAGATAGGCAAACATCACCGACTGGAGAAATGTATACAGCATTAAGGTGGCCCAGATAGATGCTTTCACTTCAAAATTCAATCACTACTTTCTCTTGCTCATGTCTAACTGTATACAAAATTTCATTCAAATAAAATCATACGTCCTATTTTCTTTGTCACCGAGGATAGTTCTCGCTCAGCGATGAAGCTTACTATGCATCCCAAATACACAGGTATTAAGCAAACAGTCATTCCAGGTCCTTAATGAACTTTAAAATGTCTTGGCCTATTACCCTTCCTTGCCCACTTAATTTAATTAAATCTCATTTAGGGCATATTTACACACTCATTTTCAAAACTACTAAACCTTCAGATACAAATTGTTTTAAATACCAATATTCTGGTGAAATTTGCATTTGTCTTAAAATTGTCTATGAGAAACATGGAACATGTCGGAATGATTAGTAAAACAATACACGACTTCCGAAAAGGTTGAATAGTGCTAGAGATATTTGATTTTAAGTGCTTAGAGATTTTTATCACCCCATATATATGAGCATAAATAAACTAAAAAAATACATTTTTGGAAGCACGCTTTCATTTAGCCGTTGAAACGAACAACAAGTTCAGAAATATTTTCTTCGATTGTAAATATATCGTTTTACGTTTCTTAACCTTCAAACGATATTAAAGCTATTCCGTTTCAACTTTTCGAACAAAAGCTTGTTATACGCTTTTCCTTACTTCTGTTGAAATATCGCACGCTTTTGTTAGAAAATTTGAGACGAAGGAGCTTCGATATCATTTAAAGGTTGAGAGGTGTGGAACTGCATATTCCCAATTGGAAAAAAATATTTTTTCAGTTTACTTATGTATATACTAGCTCCCCTATGCTCTAAATTTATCTGTAAAACACTACACCTTGCTGTTCTCCTACTTCAGTACCTCATTAACTCAAGACGAAGGAGCTTCATTATCCTTTAAAGATTAAGAAGTATAAAATGGCTTATTTCCAATGAGAAGAAAAGCTTGTTTTTGAAAACGTATTTTTTATTTTATTTCTTTCTTTGTAGAATATATGTCCAATAACTAGTTTAATGATCTCTAACTAATTTATATATAAAATGTGTTTGGTTACGACATACCGATATTTGAGAGCGATATTTTTCAGCTATTCTTATCGACAAATCCACCCCCTACAATGTCATATTTTATTGATTTTATTTTATTGATCAAACTCCTTACTTCATCAATGCATATTATGGGATTTCGATTGATATTAATCATATAATGCGTAAATTGGTGAGAGGTACTCATATCTATAAGTATCATTGCCGAATCAGTCGAAGAAATGATACATACCTATCGTCGGCTTAATTTTCAAACCAACTCCGTTCGAGCCTATTTTTCAGGGGAGCATAAAAACCAATTACACAGTTGTATGGCATGAATATTTGATCATTCCTTTTTCATTTTAATGCTATTCTAGGTCAGGATTAGGACTGCTACTTTGACTATGGTGTTATTTTAATGTGCACTGTGATAATGGAGTTACGTGTTTTACCACCGAACAACCAATGGAGATTCGAACTTAACCTTTTTGTTTCTCATAGCCCTTTCTATTACAGAATGCACACTGTGACACTCCATCTGTGTGTGGCCTTTCTCTAAATATTTTTGAATAACTGTAATATTGTTGATCATGGAGAAGTTGACAACAGCGTTTGACAGTATTGCATTTCGATTCTGATAAGTGCATCCGTCACTGTAAAGCGTTTACAGTATGATTGGAAATAAAGCCTTGAAGCGTTGATACCACAATAGTCGAGAATTCGTTGGCTGTCAAAGCACCTTCAGACTCATTCCATACATAACAATAAGCTTCACTCCTTTTTAGATCGTATATAGTGAAGTTATGGACAGCAAGCTTTGTTTTATAATAGAGAGATGCGACGTTAGATTTAGGACTTAAGAGCACCGACTGTAAGTCCATCGTGAATATTTCATTGCTGGATATTTTATCAAGAGCTTTTGCATCTCTGGCATTATTTTTCATTTCGATATGTCTCCTATAAACATCTTCAGAGGCAAAATATCCTTCCCAGTGCAGAATTCTTTCTTATAAAATTCATACAGTTTAGCCTTAGACGTCCAATTTGGTTCTAAGTATAGCTTTGAAGAATCTTTTCTGCAGTAGTGGGATTCCATCTTTGCTAAGGAATCGCAGAAATCTTTTAAATGTTTGGCATCCTCGGTCTTACTATTATTTTCAGGTGCATGTGAAGTCCTTGATTCATCTGTAATCCACTGCTTAATAGCCCATTCTCCTAATCACAAAGTATTTAGAAACAGTTTTTTGCACACACGCAATCTCTCATTGGATGTGGCCAAGTAAAGCTCCACGGAATTATTCCGCCTTGAGAAATCTGACATACCCCTTTTCCTTTGTATTGCCTTACAAACAGCAGAGGTTTTAACGTTGATGCATTTCTCTTTCCAGCTGAGATACCAAAAATTCCATTTTCTTTTTTACAAAGTATGCTCTTCCTGTCTCTCTTAGTCTTTTATTCTTGTACGCGCTCCACTCTTCAGGTATACGCTTTTTTATCTCTTCCTGGCTACTTCTTCCACTGATTCATTGCATGTGTCAGTTATTTGATCTTTCTAGCGACAGTTCTATTATTTGTCTGATTTGAGTTATTATCACTCAGCGATATAAGACGGATGTGTGGCGTCTCTGTAATATTCAAGAGTTCAGGTAATTTCATTTCCGAGTTTAAACTTTCATGTCGTTTTATGGTTATAAATGGCTCAGACGACGTAACATTATTTAGCTCGTCTATTGTTGAGTTTTCGTAGCAAAGAATATCACCCACAGGATCATAAACGTCAGCTGCTGGAGTAGATAGTATTGGCATAGGTATCTTGTATGTGTTCAACGGACAACACTGGTGAAGGAAGTATATCAAAATCGTGTTTATAGGAGATAGGAGTATGCCTTACTATCACTTCAGCATTTCCACTTACAGCTGTGTCGTTCGTTCCGTACGCATCATACGGATAATTTTCTTTTCCGTCGATTACAACTAACTCACCGTTTTCTTGTACGACGTAAGAACCTTCTACGTTAGATATTTCCGAAATACTATTGACATTCAAATTCTTCAGAATCCTAATAGTGCGAGATGATACGGGACATCCCGTATAGATATTATTTTTCGTATTCAAAGATCTGACACAAGCATTTCTGATAATACCTGACATAATTTTCAGATCAATTTTTTTCCTGAGCATTATATTATTTTTTAACCGGAAAATTTTGCTATAATTTCGAACGCCAAGTTTAGGAAAAATTCGTATCTCCAGATAGAGACTCATAAAAATCATTAGCAAATCGCGTAACTCCTAATTACACTTGAAGCATGCCTTTTCTAACTGAGCACTACTCGCTCGCATACAAAAACAGTAAATAGGTATACTTAAAATGAATTCATATACTCACCTAAATAGGTCTTCGATATATACTAAGTGACATATAAATCCGAACACTCAGTTTAAATGGTTTTATTTTAATAAAATTTTGTATAAGTAGTCAATGAAGCATAATAGGTAAATGATAAAAATTTCAAAATGATTGCACTGCTTTAAAGCCCTTTGACCTTTAATAATATGTGGATGCACCCTGATGTGCTACGCATTCTCCAACGTGCCTAGGCATGCTTCTGATCAGGTGGTCATTGTCCTCCTGTGGTATCTCATTCCAGGCAACCACCAACTCCTCTCGAAGTGCTTCTAGAGTCTGAGGAGGACGTTGCAAATTGAGCAATCTCCTACTCATCATATCCCACACGTGCTCAATTGGGGATAAGTCAGGAGATCTTGGTGGCCATGGTAACAATGTGACATCATTATGTTGAAAGAAGTCTATTGTAACTCTTGCAACATGTGGTCGGGCATTATCTTGATGGAAAATTGGCTCTGCCAGGGTGTCAAGATAGGGTAAAAGATGGGGTTCTAGAACTCCGTGGATATAACGCTGCGCGTTCATGTTACCTCTGATGAAGATTAAAGGTGACCTGGAACCATAAGCTATAGCACCCCAAACCATAACTCCAACAGTGTGATGAACATGTCTTTCAACAAAAAACTGTGGATTCCTCCTTTCACCACGTCGCCTTCTAATCCTGGCACGACCATCGTGCATGACTAAACAAAATCGAGACTCGTCACTAAAGACAATACTGTTTCATTCCTGATCCCAGAGTGACCGTTGTCTGCACCACTCAGGGCGATTACGTCGGTGTTCTCGAGTTAAAGGGAGGACCCAGTGTGGCCGGTATGAAAACAAGCCAAAACTTCTCATTCGTCGGTAAACACTTCGCATGCCAATAGGTCTTCCGTGTTCTGCAAACCATTCATTTGCAATGGTAGTAGAGAAACGGTCCTTTAAGGCCAATAATCTTAGGCGGCGATCTTCACGGTCTGTTGTTCTACGGCGGCATCCAGTGCCCCTTGCTTTTTGCGTACGGCCCTCTCGAAGCCATGCCTGACAACACCTAACCACAGTGTCTACACTTCTTTGCACTCTAACTGCAATTGCCCGAAAAGAAAGTCCAGCTTCCCGAAGTCCCACTATACGGCCCCTATCAAACTCACTAAGTTGACGAAATCGTACAGGTCTCCGTACTCTAGGCATCGTAACCTATCGTAAAGGATGTCAAGAACCAAAATCCGCCAACGTTGATTCTTTACTGCCGCTGAAATATTCATTTTTAGAGCGTTAGTGAATTAAAAAAAAGCAGTATAAAAACCGGAATGTCCAACTGATAAGGCTGAAAATTTTTTCACTTGTTATTTACAGTAAGATAAATACATTGACCAACTTTTATTAAAATAAAACCATTTAAACTGGGTGTTCGGATTTATATGTCACTTAGTATATAATACTGAGATTTTTCTGAGGTAACAGTAGGATTTTTCAGTGCAATACACTCGCACGTGCTAGAAGCTATACTAACAGTGGAGATAGGTGGATTGCGTTTACAGAAATAGATCCGAAAAGTTACGTTGTATTCTAAATCATAGATATCTTTAATTGCATGATTTATTGGGTTATATGATGAATTTCAACAGATGCGTTTGGCTTTTTCACAATAGATGGCACTACAATGTAAAATTCGGTAAAAATGGAGTTACACGGTTTGGAAATCAAGCCGACGCTATTTACCTAACTATATTTTAAAGTACTATCTAATATCAAAAGGCTGAAATTTGATGTGGTAATTATTGGTATTTATTTTACATAATAGTCGACTAATTTAAACTTCAGATTCTAGGAAGAGAATATTTGTTAAGAGGAAACAAACGAGCCCCAATTCGATGGGTTTGCGTCAATCTATTATAAAATCCTTTCATTTGATACCCATATCATATGGTTTACTATGGAAACCATTTCGTAGCATCCGCCATGACGGATTTAAAATGGCGGCATTGAATTTATTTCATATTGTCAAGCAAACCAAACGTATTGATACAATTTCAGCTCAATTGGTTCAGGTTAACCAGTTCAAAATTCACTTACAAGATTTGTCCCACACATAGTAACAAACATACTACAAGCACGTTAAGCTGAATAAAAGCTTGTTAAAATAAATTTAGTTTTTTTTCCAATTGTGAATCCCCGCGAAACATTTTAACAATGGTGCAAAATAGATGGCGCAAGTTTCTTTCCCTGTATCGTTAAAGTGACTTCGGAAGGTCCATAAACATGTTGAAGGTTTGATAAAGACTCGTAAATCATTTCTGTGGGGCTTGCTTTATTTGTTTTTTCCATAGGGTATATGTTGCGCTATAAATTTTATGTTTGCGACAAGGTGCACTGTAAGGCAAAATTTTTCTGAACTTAATCAATCTCTGAGCAACGAAAATGTATAATCTAGGTTCTATCGGAGCCTATGACGAAAAAAACGCAAAGTTGTAGCACCTATAGACTACCGATTCTGTTCTAAGCTTGCATGCGCATTCTATATAATCTATTATCAATTTAAATAAAACAGCTGAAGAAGTGATTCTCACTTCTTATAAAGCTTCAAACGAAATACGATTTTTTCTTTGCTGTTGCTTTGAAAGTGGATAAACGAGGCTCTACGCTTAGCAATGTCCTTCTCATTGAGTGGGTATTATCTTTAAGTAAAGGTCCTCCTTATATAGCCCTTATCCGTCCTTTGTTCCCTCATCCGAAAACAATACATTTTGCCACTATATCAAAAAACCTTACTATTTTTGTCAAATATACGGCAAGATATAAATCGCGACACATCATAAACAGTCATTTGTCTGAGGACGTTGCAGACAAACATGACATTTCGAAACATATGTAACAATTACGTATACATGCTGGGCTGCTTGTGTCACAGGCAGAACAGATAAGTTATATCGCTTGTAATAGTCCAGTCCCATGGGGCAATTGCCCGTAGAAAATAGCTAAAAAATACTGATTTTAGTACCTCCAAATACTTTACAAGCAGCAATTAGCAGCAGCTACACATGATTTAGTTAAAGGTACTGCTGGAAATTTTATACAAGTAGGCCCCTATCTGTAAAGTAATGAATTCTTGGAATATATTTTCTAATGTACTGAATTCAGGTGGCCCCCAAATAATGAACTGGAGGAAGTAATAGTAACTTCCGTCTTTCTGAAATGTTTCAAAAATTCAGTTTCAGATTCAGTACCTATGAGAACAAGATTGTGTTATTATTTGTTAGGACTGGACTATTATATCTCCGCACTCCACCGCTAAGCGATGGAGTTATTGTATCCAACAGCCACACAAGCACTCCTTTATGTTGGGTGTGTTGCAATCAAATCATGCGGGAAATATAGAAATTATAGGCAACGATATACTGTTCTTGTACAAATATTGACTATATCCCAAGAAACAATTCATCAAATTGGTTTGCAATGTTTGCCTTATCTGTTTTTCCGTTTTTGTAAGTTTAGAGTTTAGCAGCTACTATATCAGCTTAGGATAGATCCTGTCATTGACGTTGTAATATTTCCTTGCGGCATTTTGGTTTCCAATTCAACCAAATAAATCTCTTAATACAATATACAAATATTAACATGTGAAGAACTACAAATTAAATTAACCATTAAAATTACGGGATACTCGCCACATAAACTAAGAAACGCACGGACAACAAATATACTTTTAGATATGTTGCCATGCATTCTATTGTGCATTGTGCCTATTACCCTTGTGACAGGACAGATGAATAAGTGAGTCATACAGAAACATATTGTTACAAAGAGAATTACCAGTTTCAAATTAATAACCAATGGAGCATATTACAAATTCTGCGAAGTAAATGCTCATACTAGTTGGGACAGGATGCATTCATGGAAAATGACCGTTCACCCAAATATCGTAAACGCACTAGCTTTCCAAAAAAAAAAACGCATTTAACTCACAAGCCGAATCAGATAAGAGGTCCGACACAACTGTCCTTAAAGTTGGGATTTTCGCTTCCAGAAACAACTACGATTGACATAGCAAAGCTCATGTGCAGTAAAACAGCGTCGATAACGTAAAAAGAAATCAAAGGAAAGAACTCTATTGAATTGATGAAGAATTTCAGGGACTGATCAGCCACATGTTCTATTTATGAATACTGCTGAAAGCCAAGCTTGTTAACTTCTTTGTAAATTTGCAGCATTTGGAGCTGTTTAGGTTATTATTGTGTTCAGATCAATGGTCTTTGAATAATATAAGAAGATCCACGCAGCTCCGGATGGAAACATTCAGGAAGTACACTCGCAAAGTGTTAATAGCATCTTGAAGACGCTCATAGTGAACTAATATAAAGTCGAACACTACGTTATTGCCGCAGGAATGTTCTAACTTTCGCATATTCGATTTATAAATAGGTTGACGTACACAGCACGCAGCGCCTAATTTGGAAACTGATGCACGTTATAGCTTTTCAAGTTGCATACTGAGCCCGACTAGTTCATCCAGTTTTTGTTGGAACTTCATATTTCGGTTGCCTCAAGCTTTGGGTATGTGTGGTACTAGAAAAATTTAATTATAGTATCATGAGGTGTACGTTGTGTAAAGGAAAGACCCCACCTTAAGGCCACCCTCCTCTCTGTGAAGCTCCCTTAGAAAACTGTAGACCACACTATGTTGCCAGAACAATAAACATTTTATTTCACCTGCGTCTTTACGGTAACCAGCCGTGCATGTGTTTATTCGCTGATATAGTGGCAGCATCGTCGACTTCGAGAGCCCGTAAAATTCACTTGCTGCAGCTTCTGTCACGGAACCTATAAGAGTTTATATGGGAAAAGACGTTCTACTAGAAAATATATGGTTACCCACAGAAAGAGTATATTTTATATGAATGACTTTTAGCAATCTCTTGAAAATAGTTGTGCGTCATACGAAAAACTTCCAGTTACACGACAAAACTAAATAGTTAAAAAATGTTATTCGCGACTATAGAAATTCCAATGATGTCATATCGAGCCCACCTTTATCTGTGGAAAACAGCAAGTCTATGACGCTGAAATTAAAAGTCTGTGCTCTTCTACGTTAGCGTGTTAGATAAGCTTTGACAGCTCAGGTTTACTACAATTTTTAGAGAAATGATGTACAAGATGCGGCGGTTAGAACCTACAAATCATTTTAAGTAACCTCAAGCTTATCAAAAACACCGAATCGAGAAAATAGTAACCAAATTGTGTCATAGCTGGCATAAGGTACCGCCTCTTTAAATGACATGTATACTAAGTGACATATAAATCCGAACACCCAGTTTAAATGGTTTTATTTTAATAAAATTTTGTATAAGTACTTAATGAAGCATAATAAGTAAATGATAAAAATTTCAAAATGATTGCACTGCTTTAAAGCCCTTTGACCTTTAATAATGTGTGGATGCACCCTGATGTGCTACGCATCCTCCAACGCGCCTAGGCATGCTTCTGATCAGGTGGTCAATGTCCTCCTGTGGTATCTCACTCCAGGCAACCACCAACTCCTCTCGAAGTGCTTCTAGAGTCTGTCAATTGGGGATAAGTCGGGAGATCTTGGTGGCCATGGTAACAATGTGACATCATTATGTTGAAAGAAGTCTATTGTGACTCTTGCAACATGTGGTCGGGCATTATCCTGTTGGAAAGTTGGATCTGCCAGGATGTCAAGATAGGGTAAAAGATGGGGTTCTAGAACTTCGTGGATATAACGCTGCGCGTTCATGTTACCTCTGATGAAGATTAAAGGTGACCTGGAACCATAAGCTATAGCACCCCAAACCATAACTCCAACAGTGTGATGAACATGTCTTTCAACAAAAAACTCTGGATTCCTCCTTTCACCACGTCGCCTTCTAACCCTGGCACGACCATCGTGCATGCCTGAACAAAATCGAGACTCGTCACTAAAGACAATACTGTTCCATTCCTGATCCCAGAGTGACCGTTGTCTGCACCACTCAAGGTGATTACGTCTGCGTTCTCGAGTTAAAGGGAGGACCCAGTGTGGCCGGTATGAAAACAAGCCAAAACTTCTCATTCGTCGGTAAACACTTCGCATGCCAATAGGTCTTCCGTGTTCTGCAAACCATTCATTTGCAATGGACCTGGTAGTGGAGAAACGTTCTCCAGTGCCCCTTGCTCTTTGCGTACGGCCTTCTCGAAGCCATGCCTGACAACACCTAACCACAGTGTCTACACTTCTTTGCACTCTAACTGCAATTGCCCGAAAAGAAAGTCCAGCTTCCCGAAGTCCCACTATACGGCCCCTATCAAACTCACTAAGTTGACGAAATCGTACAGGTCTCCGTACTCTAGGCATCGTAACCGATCGTAAAGGATCTCAAGAACCAAAATCCGCCAACGTTGATTCTATACTGCGGCTGAAATATTCATTTTTAGAGCGTTAGTGAATTAAAAAAAAGCAGTATAAAAACCGGAATGTCCAACTGATAAGGCTGAACATTTTTTCACTTGTTATTTACAGTAAGATAACCATTCACCAACTTTTATTAAAATAAAACCATTTAAACTGGGTGTTCGGATTTATATGTCACTTAGTAAATAATACTGAGATTTTTCTGAGGTAACGGTAGGATTTTTCAGTGCAATACACTCGCACGTGCTAGAAGCTATACTAACAGTGGAGATAGGTGGATTGCGTTTACAGAAATAGAACCGAAAAGTTACGTTGTATTCTAAATCATAGATATCTTTAATTGCATGATTTATTGGGATATATGATGAATTTCAACAGATGCGTTTGGCTTTTTCACAATAGATGGCACTACAATATAAAATTTGGTAAAATGGAGTTACGCGGTTTGTCACATCTACATTTTTCAATTTAGACGCTGCATCGAGGAAAAAATCAGACACGTTTATGCAAAATGTCCATTAAATGAAAGACTACACATGTGACAGCAAAGCTGAAGAGGTCATTTGCCATTCATAACTCTAAACTGTGTCCTTCATATTTCAATAAAAAATAACAGCTTAAAGAAGAAAGACTGTTTTATATTTAATTCAATTCTCACGTGAATTTTGAGACACCTTTCAAGGTACTGTAAACGTCCCCATAGCTGGGACCTTGTGTATCGAGCAAATGCCTTCAGAATATCGACGCATAGGGGTAACCAGAATTACGCAACCATGTATGTAGTGTAGTCACATTCTGAAGCGTTCGCGATCATTCGATGAGTCTACTGCCATCTAAATGGCTTAGTGAAGGTCGATTTCGATCGAGAAGATGCTTCGGTAAATCATCGATCGAATATAAATGCCGACCTGATGGCGGAAGCAGTCAGTCACAGTCAGACAGTCAACGACGCAGAAGCTTTAGTCCGATCTACATGGTTATAAATTTGTCATAAATTAGTTGTAAGTGTTATAAATTAGTGTTATTGATATTCTCGTTTAGTGCTTTTTAAAACTACCTGTTGTTTCAGGTGGATTGATCTTCGTTCCTAGTAATTTTAACTACTACCACGCCAATTATTTTTTTAGGGATTCAGTCAAATATTCTTCCTAAGCTGCCGCTCAACGCACGTCTCAAGAGTCGAAGCTTGCAGTATGTGTCAACAAGTCTCATGTAAATTGAGTAAATCGCATGTTAATAATGCCTTCTGTTACTAGTGTGATTTGAACCTTTAAGAGATTTCAGAAGTACAGAAGTCCTATGTATGTGTTAACTTGGTAGTTTTGGATTTGTGGCCGCAGAAGCTTAAGTACTAGAGCACCGCGACTATCATAAGGGATTTTGTTGCACCGATTTTTGTACTTGAGAATAGTAAGGCTGGAATAAATCTCTTCTGGCATATTGCAAAATTGAGAGCTTCGACAATAAAGGAGCGATTGCACTGGTCAGTGCTTTTCATGTAGTACTCTTTTTGGAAGCACCACGTATGATTGGTACATACCAACGCATTCAGACTAGATAGAAGGAGCTAGTCAAGGATCTGTCGCCTAATTCTCATAGTATGTAGTGGTGATCAAAATACTCTTGAGATAAGTTAATATTTTGACAGTTCTCTCATTAAATTCATATATTCAGTATTATTTTTTAAAAGTGGGAGTGTTTTAAGGTTAATTACCCTGTGGTGCTAGACGATTTCAAGACACGATACTTCTTACATAATTTACAAAGAGCAGCGCAAAGTAAATGTTTCCACAGGTAAATATTATTATGTTGATACAACGCTCTCACTTTGGTAGGCTGTCGTAGACAAATGTGTCAAAGGTATGCAATAAAACTATGCAATTCTGGCCACAAACAGTAAAATTGAAACATATAGTATTGGCTCTTTCTAATAGAGTCGAATTCGTTGGTGCATTCCTACTCAAGCTCCTTAAATAAGACTTATTACACTCAGTGTTAACAACTACGGGCTATAAACATAATAGGGATATATGCACCAGAACACTGCAAACTTGACAGCGATAAAGAAGAATTCTATGAGGAGCTCCAAACATCAGTGGAGAAAGAAGTAAAGCAAAATGAATAACTTATATTATTGGGAGATTTCAATGCCAGAATAGGAGACGAAGTAATACCTGGAGTCATCAATGAGAACGGAAAGAGAATGGTGGACTTCTGCACATCAAACGAACTGAGAATAACCAACAAATTTTTTGATCATAAAATTCGACACAAATACACGTTTGAAAATACAAGAGGACAGAGATCAATGATAGATTATGTGGTCACAAACAGAAGTATTCATCATAAACAGATAACGGATGTGAGAGGTTTGCGTCACCCAATGCGGGAAGCGATCATTATTTGGTACTTGGTAAAATTGGATTCAATGAAAGATGGAAAGAGAATATTAAACAAACGAATTCAGAGGAAATGATAGAAATAGAAAATTTAAGAGATGACCCCAAAAAATCGTTATATCAAAAAAGACCAGAACAGAAGATGCAAATAGAAAATATCGAAAATGAAAGCAATGTAGAAACTAGCTGGAGAAAACTTAAGAAAAATATTCTGGACGCTGCCCGAGAAGCCCTTGGAACGACAGAAATAAACAAAAACAAAAAGTAGTCAACGAAAACACCATGGTTTATACTAGGGATTAAACAAAAATGTCACAAAAAAAATAAAGCTTTCCTAAAATATAAGGCAGATAAAAGCAATGAATCATATGAAGAATATAAAAGAATAAGAACTGAAAATCATCAATTGGTAAGAAAAATAAAAACGGATTACTGGGAAAGATTCACAAAAGGACTAGAGTTGGATTTCAACGGACAACAGAAACAAGTATGGCGCTTCATAAGACAACAAGGAAGCGAAATGAAGGAACTAGCTGGAATAAAACACATAAAAGAGATGGGTGGCCTTCCTGACGGAAATATTCAAAAAAGAAAACGAAGAATCTTTATCATACACGCCAAATATAATAGCTGATGAAAACACCGAAATCTTCCAAGAAGATGTGAAACAAGGAATAAATAAATTAATAAATAGAAAGTCACCAGGAGAAGATCAAATACCAAATGAACACTTAAAATATGGGCGTGATTACCTTGTACAATAACTGCAACTCCTTATTCAAAAAATAATCACCACGAACAGAATACCAGATGAATGGAGGAGAGCGATCATACTTATGTTCTTCAAGAAAGGAGATAAGAAAGACCCCAATAATTATCGAGCAATAAACCTGTTGCGAGTAAATACAACACTCAAATTTGCAACAAGAATAATAGCGACAAAAATAGACGAACGAATAACTCTGCAAGAGGAACAGCAAGGATTCCGGACAGGATGATCATGTACGGATGCAGTTTTTGTAATAAGACAAATAAAAGAAAAGTCACTGGAATACAACAAACCAGCATATATGTGCCTGATAGATTTGAAGAAAGCGTTTGATAGAGTGAGAATTCGGGACGCGATACATTCATTATATGACAGGGAAATAGCACTGGACTTAGTAAAAACTATTGAGAATATATATAAAGATATAAAACTCTCGCAACCTACCAAGTATGAAACTGGCATTAGTTAAGGAGATTCGCTGAGCTCACTAGTTTTTAATCTGATAATGGATGGAATCATAAAGAAAGTTAAAAAAAGAAGAGGATATAAAATGGGAGAAAAGGAAATGCAGATAATATGCTAGGCGGAAGACGCCATAATAATAGCCGAAAATGAAGAAGACCTACAAAGATTAATTAAATAATTCGAAGATATGGCGCTCATATACGACATGGTGATTTCAACAGAGGAAACTAAATCGATAGTGATATCAGCGGAACCGAGACGATGTAAGCTGGTCGTAAATAATAAAATAATAGAACAATTGATGGAAACGGAATACTTGGCAATCAAACTGTCAAGCTATGGAAAAGTGGAAGAAGAAGTACAAAAACAAGTGAACATGTCGAACAGAGCAGCAGGATGTCTCAACAATACAATCTGGAGAAACAAATATCTCACAACGAAAACGAAAACTAGGATATATGAATCAACGATAAGACCGATAATGACGTACACAGTGGAAACAAGAGCAGATACGACGAAAAGACAAAGATTATTGAACACAGCAGAAATGAAAGTCTTACGAAAAATAACAAACCAAACTCTAAGAGACTGAGTAAGAAGTGAGGAAATACGAGCGAGATGTGGTATAGAGGAAACAAACCTGTGGACCAAAAGAAGAAAAATAGAATGGAATCAGCACATAGAAAGAGTGACAGAAAATAGAACAGTATGAATAGCAAGAGACAAATCGCCTAATGGACGAAGATCAATGGGACGATCTAGTTGAAGGTGGTCAGACAACATCAATTGAGGCTAAAAACCGAAGTAAAACAGGCAGGAGCCTATTAATAAAGTAGAACTACGGGCTAGTTAGCAGAAACTTGAAAAATCATGAAACTACCAGTTAGCCATTATAGGATCTATCAACCTCAAAGATTCAAGAACTCCTTTTTCGATTGCAGCTGACAAAATAGAGGCTGTGGATTGAAAAAAATGGAAACGCTGACCTTGAAATAACTTTAAAGGTCAAATCTAAGTTCACCATAGTAAGCTAGTAAAAATTTTATTTTTTCAAGAATACCTTACCTGCGAAGTTTCGTTACGTTTGTTAAGCACTATGTTACATTTAGCCTCTTAAAAGCCATGATACCTTGGCCCATGAGCCTTAGTAAAACAAAATACTTTGCATTAAGCTACACGGGTTTATTCAAAGTAAGGATATATGCCAAGGCAAAGTTTTTCGTAGCAAGAAGGGCATCGGGGAAGAATTCTGGATGATTTATGTAGGTGCACCCAGCGGAATGAATATGCTAAGGGTGGAACAGAGTGAATGAAGTGTTCCATGTGAGTTAGGAATATTGCACTTTTACTTGAATTTCTTGTGAGGGAGTATAATAAACACCATATCCGGAGGGACTCGTACCAAAACAATAAGGTCTGTACGCTAATCTAAGCATCAAATTTATGCAAATCCAACAATGGACTGCTTTTTTACAAGATAAGAGGCAAAAGTTTGAAAGATCATCCTCTGGAGACTAATGTAGCAATCAATATAAACAACAACCCCGAATTTTATGCTTGAATCAAAGTTAAATGTGTTTTTAGATTTCTTTGCATTCTAGTGTCTGTGATTCACTCTTATCGGCCACTTTTTGAGCCGTCTGTGCCTATGCAAATATATAATATTGCGGGAATTATGGATAGCAATATAGAATGATGGATGAACATTCAGGTTTGTTCCATGAGTGATGAAAGGCTACCTACATGGATATTGAAAACATCAGACCCCACAAAAACAAATAGTGATCCCCTGATGTTGTTTTTTCCAGGGTTATCTCACCAACGTCATCCCTACAAGGTTAAGCCAGAATTTTACGTACGTTGCATCTATAGAATAGACATATAGTAGAAAGACTATCAACATAACCTCTATTAAAAGTATCCATTTCAAGAATTTGACTTAAGTCTTGTCGCTACCTCACTGATAAATTAATGACCATAAAACACTCCATGTTCACAACAAGGTATATGCAGGTAAGTGATGGTGCGGGGAAGTCATGAAAATGTATACTGATTTACTACATGCATTTATAAACATTATGGAGGTATTTACGTTTCAATACTGTAGGAAAGCTGCTGATAAGCACTTTTGGAAGGTACTTTACTAAAGGTAGGCTGGACAAAGTGGTAAAGATTACATATTTTTAATAATAATCCCCATCTCTACCACTTATTTTTAATAAGATGTCATAAAAGTTGAATAACACCGAGTTTTTCAAAAAAGTCCCCTACAGATATTTTTGGTAAGCTGAAATTTAGGGTGATGAAATTGATACATGAATACTATACTTTAGGTTGAAATATTCAGTTGAATATTCCAAGATGATGGTTAGGCGCCACCTTGGAGCACTTTTTCAAATGGAATGGGAAGTCATGAAGCTCCTTGTACCTAGAGTATCAAATCAATACCATTCATAATGGCGGGTCGACAGGCTGCCAAAGATACCCGCTTCTTATATAGAATGACATAAATCAACAACTAAACTTCAAAATGCCGTAGTGTATCATACTAGTCCAAAAATAACAGCTTTTGACAATCTATTTAATGAAACATTCCGTATCTTCTTAGATATTTGGATAGAACCCACCAAGACAGGAGATTCTCGAGTCAGAGTTGATTCAATGTACTTGCAAATATGCTCAACTTTGACAGTTTTCCAGCTCGCTATTTTGAACGGTTGTAAAATACTTAAAAGGAACTTCATAATGAGGCATACTCTCCGTTTACCGAGATCCAGAATGGCACCCTTCCGCCATTTTGAAATTTGCAACCGTCGATTTGACGCTATAACTGATTTCCCTTTTATATTCATAAAAAAGTCAACGATGTCTTTGCAATTTTTTTTAATCCTCTGCATCCGATTTTAATTACCTTTTTCTCAGATTGGCCTTACTAGAGACTACCAAAGCACCAGTAATAGCCCCAAAATTAATAGAGACGCTAATTTTCAAGAAGTAAGTTCTGCATAATTATCAAAACACAAAATATGAGAATCGTATATGATATTCAACTTTCGTGAGCTGTATATTTCCATTGGATAATTCCTCCCGATTTTGACAAAACCTTATTTGCAGCAAATAAAAGGCCTATACACATTTGATGCATCAGGTCGTACAACTTCTAGAGGAAATTTTAGAAAGATGGCTTCTGATTGACTGAAGATGAGAAGCGGAGCTTAGAATTTGTGCATGAGCATATTTTTGATGTTGTTTATTGAATAACGTGACATGTGGACGTATTTTTCCTCGAAATTTCTAATAGCTACTATTTTAAATAAGCGCAAAATATGTGATAACTACTATTTTGAGCTCCACTGTAGTTGCACATAATATTTTTTCATTACTACTAGAGCGAAAGGTAGAGGTAATACTCCTCAACCGCCGGATGAACAACCACACGTAGCACGCCGAATAGCAACAAAATCAGACTGTGCGTGAATCGTACATACGAATGAATTAGTTTTACCAAGTATTCCAAAAAGCTCTGCGGCGACGTTAAATGCTGCTCACGTCTTACACGGTCATTTTTTTGATCATTTCTATGAATAAGGGTTATTCAAACTTCAAAGCCAACTACCCCAAGAATGACACTATGGATCTTTCACAATTTTGGAAGAAATCTTCTCATATCCCTCAAATTTACTATGTTCAGTTTGTTAAAGATTTTTATACATGTGGTACTCGAAAAATGAAATATTACGAAATAACGTCATGTTCGTCATGACGGCATCTTAAATGTTCTACGGATCACCTTAGGAACTAAACTACATGCTTCATTACGGCTAATCGAAAAATTTTATATATATATTGCAGATAGGTATACAGTAGTCACTAGTATGAATATGACTTTTATTGGAGTTGGATTTGTTAAGTAATGCGAATCTGTTATATCTAAGAGTATTTATCTCTTAACAGATTCTAAATGAACATTTAGATTAGGTTAACTTTTCAAAAACAGACCACAAAAAAATGTATAGATGTAGTTTGACCTGAATGAACTGAATTACATTCTTGGGGATGAATAAAAAAATTCTACGTCAAGACGTACAAAAGATTTTGCTGGATAGCTTTTTTGGTCAGTTTCCTGTAGCGGTTGCGTTGCTACAAATATCATACCATTCAGCCTCAAAAAAGTAGTGTAGATATGCTAAAACTGCAGAACATGTTAATCCATTTTTTTAAGCTTATCTATATAAAGGCATTCAGTCTCGTTACTATTTGATATTCCCTATAATGCATCCTTTGGTAGCAAACAAATAGTTATTTAGGAAAACTTCAAAAATATAGCTGCTTCATTTTTTCTGAAATTTTTGATAGCCAAACCATAAGAGATTTTTTTCTGTGAGGGTTGACTGGGATATCCAGCTTTATGAAAAAATTATATGGATGGATTTTACAACAGAAGTATGCTCTTTAGGGTAAATAAGGAGGTTCTTCATTTAGCGATATAGAAAAAAGTTTTGACAAAAATAACTTTTCCCCGTGTATTCAAAAAACTATCAAGTTTGAATAAAACTGGACGTAAATTGCGAAGTATTAAAAGGCCTCCAAAATGAGACCGTATTACTGTAGCGGTTACTTTTTATTCCAAATAGTCACCAATGTCAAAATTTATTTTTTACCACAACAGAAAATATGAAATAATAACCACCTGAATCGTTCATGGCAATTACCATCATTAAAAATGATCACAATTTTCTAAAAATTCAAGATTGCTATAAGTTTTGTTGAGGTGAATGGTTAAGTTCATACGAGTTGTCTAGCGGCGTAGACGCTGCGACAACTTATACAATGTCCACTCATCTTGAAGGTCTTTCCATCCTCTACAACTTTGCTGTGGATCAACCTTAATAAAAAAGATACCCAGACATTTTTGTATCTATAAACGGAAGACCTTTTCATTTGCTCTTAAATATATAGTTCGGGTGTAAAATCCGTGTATAGGATTTTCTCTTAAACAAGATCCTTAGCCTGATCTAGGAGGCAGCATTAAAAGATATATGATAAATGTGATCGTATAGAATTGTTTAGTTGACTTAGAAGATTATTGTTATACAGCAGCAATTATAATTTCCTCATTACTTTTTGATTATATTCTACACCACCATCTGACCTAGTTGCCAAAACCAGTCAAGTGTCACTAGTTGTACAAGAACAGCAAACGTCGCATATTAGATTATATCTAAATATCTACTTATCAAACCTTATGAAAAGTAAAAAATCCCACCCTGCTCAATGCCACAAATCTTAGAGGAAGTAGAAACTATATATATCCGCTCACCACCCGGAAAAGTTGAAGTAAACAGCGCGTTGAACTTTACGAAAACAAAGACGCGAAAAGAGTAGACAGAAACACATTCAGCAGTAAATGAAAGAATGACAGGAAGAGAACTGTGAAGAGAAAACGTCAACGGCGGGCTGGTTGTTACGTCACAGCACCACGACACCGGCTGCTCTGCTGAGGGTGTTTGCGATCGCAGGCAGCATGTTGATGTTCAACTGTTCCAACATCCGCGATGTGGATTGGGAGCGGAGACCATGCGTTCGGCGGGAGTGGGAGGCATTTTAGGGGGTGCAGGGGAGGGGAGGCGCCGCCGTCGGCGACTGAGCTGAACGGGGTTGTGGATGAGAGTTGTTCGGTGGTATTCGGTGGTAACTGGTGACGTCAACTCACGCAGATCATCAACCACAAGATTGGATATAGCAAAACAGCTGCACTCGATGCATTTAGGTTACGAATGAATTTATAACTACAGAGAGTCACAGGGAAATTCTAAAAAAAGTATTTTGTTTCACATGGTCCAGACTGGCAATAGCATAATATGTTTCAGAAGTATGAGGCTTGTTTTAAAAACAAATGGATATGATGCATTATTGGAGGTCTGTATTACAATTTTAATGTCATTGACAAACATTCGGGCTAACATTTTTTATGCTGGCATGATAGTATGATATCATTGGTGTTGTTATTTTGTGGACGTGGATAATTTAATAGCACCCTTGAAAATATTTGTTGTAACACCCCAAAGAGCAAGTTGATTACCTTTACCATTAAAAACGACTTGGATGGGTTTTTTACAACAATAGGGAGTATACTACTCGGACATGCTCTGAATATATAAAACGTAACATACATTATGAAACTCCAATCGAACAAAGAAGAAGACTTGAATAATGCAAATTAATTTGCAATTTGTAGAAACGGATGTAAAATCGGTGGCAGTGCTCAGACGGATCCGTAGGGAAGAAGTGGAAGTTGCGAAATTAATGAGAGAGGATTCAGGCCTCAACCCCCTTGATACCGATGAGCCATGAAACATTTAGTGGGTGTCTTGAGACACAATAGGAGTGACATCCAGAGGTTGTTTCGTTTGGAATGATGCAGAGTAAAGTGAAAAAGATAAATACTGTCGATTTCTGATTGTAGTGCCGATCATTTAGACAGATTTGCCCTGCCGAAGGGGTGGATTGAGTTTCAAATGAATAGTTGACTTATTATTTTGATGATTACATCCATTTTATAGACTGAATGCCAGGTTTTATGAAAAGGGTGGATTGGATGATCCATATTCAAGGTTTTTCATTTTGATACTGGAAAATATATTACAAAAGAGCTTACGGCCATTTTCCTAAGTATAGAAATTTGAAACAGCTCTACAGTCAATGAGTCAATATTGAATTCTGACATACTGCTTAGTTGGTAATAGTCATGTAAAACAAATAGGTCATTTATGGATAAATAATCTTAACATGTAACTTAACCATATTAGATGAGACAGTAGCATCTTCAAAACAAAGCATCTTTTTTCCTTAGGCTGAAATGTCTCTTACGGTAACAAAAGTCATGTTCGTACTGCAGCGCCAACCTGCCAGTGACCGTATCCAAGATTCCGCCACACAAATTCCGTTCACCCTGCTAGGCTAAATAGACGAAATTCACACGTCCTGATCCCAGACACAGTCACCGACAAATCACTGATCACTGTACGAGCAAGCTATAAGGCCCGTATCGTCAGTCGTCCCTACAATTGTAGGGCGCCTTTATGGCCTCCTTGATTGTCATTGTTTTCTATTTTTCCATGTCAGTGCTCTATTTTGAGGTTATGTCACAAACATCTATTTGCATCAAATTGTGCTTGCTTTTGAGTTAAGTATATCATGTTTTATCAGCCTGAAATTTCCTACAATTTAAAAGGAAAACATATCTTCACAATAGGAGAGCGCTGACGCTGACCCGGGACAAGTGTAATCTAGAAATTTTTGAAGGAGAGCCCTACAATTGTAGGGACGACTGACGATACAGGCCTTAGTCACACAGAAATAGTTGGTCATGAAGTTGCTGTTGAGCGTGCAAGCAGCTAGTTTCCACTTCATATGACCGGTACCATTGTGCACTATTCCATATACCTTACAGCACAAACTACTCAAAGGATGACAAACGAATACCAAATAGTGACGTCAAGTAGGGTCATTCTGCAAATTCCACGCAACACTGCCATCAGTCCATTAAGGATTATGTTTCGTGCCAATTATCCCACTGAGGACAAAGTTGGCTCTTCACGAAACCAAAGCCAACCACGTCTAGAAAATGATCTTTTATATTTAAATCATGTTTGATTTCTGCTAAACTTATCACTTAGACTGTCCGTTAAAGTTTATAGGCAATGAAAATCAGACTTTGAGCTGCATGATAGCATTTATGTCCGGGAGCTTAAGCTTAAGTTGTTCCCTAACTAATTAGCTTTTAAAGCTCTACGCGTGAGAATGATCGATTTAGCTTAGTATCGAAAGAGAATAGCCAGTTTCAAATTTGCTGGCCTCAACACCTTGCGAAACATGCCTTCAATTGAACACCTCCTAGCAACAAAGAAGTTAGTGGATAGCTCAAGGCCATATGCAGCCAAGAGTGTCTATATAGTGATGCACAAGACGTTGACTACATAGAACTTTATGTTATAGCTAACTATGAACAGTAAGTTTCGTTTTTCATGTCAAAAAGAAAAAAGAGCTTTCCCAGTTGCATTGATCTTCCCTTAAAGTATCACCCCATCCCAATGCTCTTGCGCCCTGGAATTGGTGGTGGTGTGTTCTAAACCGGCACAAAACTGCCCTAAATATTAATGAAAATGGAGGAATTCTTCTCGGGGCTTTCATTCTATAAAAACTTTCTAATCCCTTTCGCGAGAAAATAAATAGTTCGCGAGCACTTTAAGGAGTTACTGAGAGCTATAATGGCCTAGAAGCTTAAAAGTGTAGTTTATACAGTCGACAGGCTAAGAGTTGCTTTTGTTTCGAAGTGCGGATTGTATATAGCTTGAATAGATCCTTTGTTATGTGCCCATCAATTACGTTTTCCATCTAGTTTGCCCTTTCGAATATACGATACATACCCTTGGGACGGGGTGATCAAACTTTCTCAGTTTTAGATCCACCTCAAAATAATATAACGGACGGTTAGCGTTCGGCCATTGCTGTATGAAGGAAATGCAGGTAGGGCAGGGAGTATTCCATAAATATGTTTTGTTGTTGTTGAAAGGTTGTTATTCAAAATTAGCTCCGTACTTAAATGAACATAGTGGAATGGCAGATAGTGTGGATCGATACTATTTCATATCTGAACATAAGAAATTCTGAATTCAGTTTTTAGGCCGGATAATTCATCTAAATATATAAGCACTGTCAAACCCATTTTGTTGGAACTTTTGGCTATAACAGGGTTATCTAGAAGTCACGTGAAACTAGACGGATGGTTAAGAAATTCAGGGCGGAATTATCTTTTTTGTATTTCAACATAACCAACACCTTCTGAGCCGGACAATAAAATGTTTGACTACCTACAAGAATGTTGCAAAGTAATCAGCAAAATCGATTGATTGCTCCTTTTTCGGTTTTCAGTGAAAAATTTGTATTCAATAAAATATCTCATTTTTATCAGCTCATTCGACACATAGCTAAAGCTTTTGAGCACTGACAACTTGATGCCATCGACACTTTACAAAATGATGAATCTAATTAAACATGTTTTGGGAACTCAAAAATTCAGAAATTATTACACTAATTATCATTTGACATACATGCCAAGAAATAAAACAACAGTAAAATACAAAATACGCTTTTGAAGCATGCTTAAATTTAGCTGTTAAAACGAACTAAGAATTCAGGAATAACTTTTGCCTGTTGGAAATATGACGTTCTATACTTTTTAATTTTTTTACCATATTGAAGCTTGTTGGGCTCAAGTTTTCAGATGAAGGCGTGTGACATACAGAAAAAGAGAAAACGTATGTAGTTCCTTTTTATCTGAATGCTTGAGATGAAGGAGCATGGATACCGTTTAAAAGATAAAGAGAAAAGACGGCATACTTCCAATCGGAAAAAATGGTTTTGAAGTTTTACGTTACTTCAACACCTAAGTAAGTCTTTAAAAACGTATTATTTGTTTTTCTTATGGAAATAAATAATTTATTGTGAGTTCCATTTGTGCTCTATTTTGGTTTTATATAAATAAATCCTCAGATTGCAGCAATGATCATATCTCTTCGCAGTGGCCGTATTTTTTTGGAGCTGGGATCTGAAACTGTTTATAAAAATATCTACTTTTAACTGATTATGATACCCCTTATGAGAGAGAAGCGGGAGAAGTGTGTACACATGTTAGAAAGAGATAGATGCCGCAGACGCAGAAGGTCATGCGGTCTTCCGGGTGGCCATTATGTTACACCAAAAATTGTTCGCACATACTGCTACAATAGGTTAGATTACTGTCAAACCCAAGGAGAAGATCCGTACGAACATTTAATGTAATTTTTTGTTTTCAATTTCCGTAGAAATATGTATTTCCATTTTAATGCGACTTTGTGTTTATTTTAGAATTATCTTTGACTTCCACCGATGGTGGTAAAATCAACACATCCTGAGTTATTGTTACATTTTGCAACAGCGCTGGAGTCGGAAAATAACGTTACGCAATACAAATTATCACCTGCGTGTACGCTGGTGAAAGCCAATTTGGAGCAGGACGACACTCCCCTACGAGCGCTGGATCGGTACTGACCAAAATCGCTCAGCTATGATCATAGAGTTGGAAGCCTTGCCTTGGAATGTAGCAGAATCTCTGGCGATCTTGACATTTCATTTCGACATAAAATAGAGCACCGTTAGACCCGATAAGGAATCAATCCAAACCACCCTAATGGGCGTGAAGAATAAACTAACAGATATTTTAAATGTGCATCCTAATCCAAGGAACTGGTGTACCATAATGGCAATGCGGCAAATTGTCGCGTGAGCGATGCTAGGCAACGCGGTGACGAGCTTCGCTATCCAGACGGCTTCTATCTCTTACTAACGTATGTGTTTATACACATTTCTCTCTCGTGCACATTGAACTCAAGCAGTCAGACAAATTTGGTCTCGGTGCATGCGATATATATACCTTAGGAAATCATTAAATTACACTCCAAGCATAATGCTCGAATACGTATATATAGATAATATCGCGCCGATCTGGTATGTGCTACCTGCTTTCAGAAAACTTCTGGCTCCACTACCAAAGATACCAAATATTTACAACCTCAAGGCGCACGGGTACGCGATCCATGCTTCTGAAAATAAAGTTTTAGGGGTAAATGTAGGGAGAAATCTGTGACGTGTGGAACATGTGTAACAGGTGCGTTTAATTACGGGAGTTGGAGGTGTATTAATACACTAACATCAATAAACTGCGATACACCCTCCCTCGTTCGACTACATCCCCCCACAATTTTTTACCCTTACCATTTTTTTCAAAAATGATTAGAACACATCTTCAGATACTACAAAATATTTGCCTCCTTGACATAGTAGTAACCTTATATGTTATCCAAATCTGAATAGTACCTATATACGAGTTATAGACGGGCCAAGGATTTGTGGACAGATCGACAGACCGAGAGACTAACAGACCTACCAGCGAAAATGAGTGACATAGTTTTTCGTGATGTACATGCCATACAACATCTAAGAAACATCGCATTATCTCACTTTATTTATAGTTCCTTGTCAGTAGGGAACTAAAAAGTGCGGAAAAGAGTTTGTTCATTGAATAATGAATATGCTATAGATTACAGAGTGTTGCCCAATAAAATACAAACAAATGAGAAAAACCGAATGTGACTTTGGAAATTTGAGTTCACAAAACATCTTTAGCACAATTTTAAGCACTCTTTTGTGACATATTGACAAAATAAAGTTGGTAGTCACTGAAATTTTGAGTTTTATGTCATATAAACTGATAGAAGCAAGATATTTTGATGAATAAGTTGTTTTAACTAAAAAACCAAGCGAGGCGCAAATGATCTACTCTGCTAATTCATAACCACTATTCATTAGTTTCAATAGCCTGCTTAAAATGTATTGATTTTGATCAGATATAAAAAAACATAAAAAATCGAGTCGAGACCTGGATTTCTCAACTATCCATTTAGATTTCCCTCACTCCCAGGTAACTCTCTTATTGCACAATTCCATTGATATCGGTTTAATAGTGCCTGAAATATGTAATATTTAAATTTAGCGTGCTTAGATAAATGTGGATGCATCTAAAATTTTTCTTTTCAGATGTGAAACGGCCTGGGTCTATACTACTTACCAGTTTATTATGTCAATTTGAACCCAGAACACTCTGTATATATACCTTCACAGAAGTCAGACGTGAGAACGGGTTTTCATCAAGTTTAGAATTTGAAATCTAATTTCTAATTGGGTTTGTCGCATTTCAAGTAAAAATGGGGCTCCTCGGGATGAAATGCTGAATCATGACCGTTTTTAAATAAACCAGGCACAAAGAAATTGATATTTACAGAAACGGCACGAGAATAACTGATTGCAGGTCACTCCTTCAACGACAAACAGAAAATAGATAACTATATCATTGAAATGTCGAAGGTATAAAACTTTTACTAAACCTATAGGAATATCCTTAATTTTCTAGATACCCAGTATAAGGTAATACAGTAGCGCCGTCGATAACTAAAAATTAAAAAGCCACTTAACCCAGATACCCCTACCGTCCGTTATAACAATCACCTAATATTTCGCTTCAAATTTGAAACTCTGTCACTCCGCGTTAGATAGCGTTGGGTTATTCGCTGTTAGAAACACGTGTTTAAGCGAAATTTATTGTTCTAACCTCTTAAAGGGAGAGTTCTGTATGCGAGAAAGTGTTTGGAATAACATGTGCTTAGTTTGTTGTGAACAATGGATAATTATAGGTGCGTATACTGATAAACTATTCATATTATTTTTCCATCTTGTGAATAAGTAATTTTAGAAAACATCAATCTTTATTATTGTAAACAAATAAGTTAAAAATTTGCATCTCACCGGCAAAAATATAACCTCAAATACCGATGTCCGTTTTAACGGACAGTAGGAAAATCTGGTATTATTCGATTTTTTTTCTTATATTTGCAGTTATTGGAACTATTGAAAGCGGCCCATGAAACTTCATGAACTCATGGCAGAAATTGAAAACATTGATGACGATGAGTTGATTCCTGATACTATTGCCGTTCTACCGCCAGTTAACGCAAATGAATATAACACTGATGAGGATTCCGGCGACGAAAATGAAGTGGATATAAACAACCTCCCTGGAAGTCAGCTGATGACTGAAGTTGAGGTTGTATTTGAAAACAAGGGATCAAACCAAACTACAGTTGAGAGTGATTTTGATAGCGACGACCTTTGTCTACCTTTCTTACGAAAAAACGACCAAAATTATCAAAACCAAGTTACTCTTGGAAAAAAGGTGACATCAACCAAGATTTTCCAGAATGGGTAAACGCAAGTGGTCCAAAAATTCTTTATCTCCTTTAGAACTATTTTTTCAGTTTACAGATGACGAAATCATTGACTTGGTTGTGAACTGAGGCCCTTGTTTTCTACTCTGAATGAGAAATTTCAGTCATTTGCACCGCTTGAAGAGTGCCATAGCGTGGACGAGTCGATGGTACCCTATTACGGCGGTCATGGATCAAAACAGTTTATCCGAGGAAAGCCCATTCGTTGGCGTTATAAGGTATGGGTGGAAACAACTAAAAAGGGGTACATTGAATGGTTTGAGCCGTATCAAGGGTCCACAACTATTATTTCTGAAAAATATCGTCCTCTTGGCTTAGGGGCTAGTGTTGTACTTCAGTTTGCTGATATTATTCAGTCTCAATGTGAAAACGCTCCTTTCCACATCTTTTGTGACAATTTTTTTACGTCATTACCTCTGTTGGCTGAGCTGACCTCCAGGGGGCTCAAATGCTCAGGACCTCTGCGAGAAAACATACTACCAGATTGGCCTCTTGAAAAATCCAGTTTGTTCAAGAAAAAATCCCGTGGTAGTTTTGATTATCTTTTGGAGGAGAACCAAAATAATATTGTATGTAAATGGAATGACAATAGTGTTGTTACAATCGCCTCAAATTTGACATCTCCTTTTCCGACACAGCAAGTCAAACGCTTCTCTCAGAAAGAAAAGAAAATGATACATGTTGAGCAGCCATGTTTGATCAAACAATACAACGAAAACATGGGCGGTGTTGATAGGGCTGACCAAAATATAAGCCTTTACCGCGTAGGAATCAGTGGAAAGAAGTGGTATTTTTGCTTGTTTTCACATGCTCTGGATATGGCAGAACAAAACGCATGGCAACTTCATAAACATTCTGGCGGAAAAATGGACCATTTGCGGTTTAGGAGGTGTATTGCTGCGGGATTCTTAGAAACCTATAAGAAAGAAACAAAACGGGGGCCATCTAAACCAGGCAAATACCTGCATTATGAGTCCAGATATGATCGGATGGATCATCTTGTGAATTATCAGGAAAAGCAAACCCGCTGCGCATTTTGCCACAAACAAGCAGTATTCAGATTCCAGAAGTATGATGTTGCACTTCATCCAATAATGTGTTTTTTAAGTTACCATACTAAAAACTAATCTATTATTATTGGTTTAAAATTTTTTTTTCGTTTCTAAATAAAGTTTTATAAGTTCATAAGAATATTGAGTTTTAGTACCTTATATTTATTTATTTATTTATTTATTTATTTATAATCCATACACTGCCTGAACAGAGTGTTCCAATTAACAGGCAGGAAAAAAACAAAAAGTGATACAAAAACAAAAATGTAAGCAGTATAAACATAAACATAAATTATCCAATTGTTAAAAATAAACTCTTGAGATTGATTTTGGAGGTACTAAACGTATCAAGTTCACTTACACTGTCACAGACATTACACATAACATAAAGAGGAGAAAATAACAATAAATTTGTCCGCGGAACAGGTAAATAAAATGAAATGTTACCACCATGACGAGTACGCAAATCGGGAACGCGTAGAGAGATCCTGTCTAAAAGAAAAGGGCAATCAATTGTTCCATTCAACAAATTACATAAAAATTTAGCAGCTAACAGATTCCTACGTTTGACTAAATTAGATAAATTATACCTACTTAAGAGAATGTCATTGCGTATACCTCTTTCAGGGTACGCTCTATCATCTTTAAACCATAAGTATTTCACAAAACGACGTTGGATTCTCTCGATGTTTCTACAGTGTATATCATAGGCCGGGTACCAGATAATCGAACAGTATTCTAAAATAGATCTGACAAAAGCATTAAAAAGTAAAATTAATGTATTATTATTATTGAAATGTCTACTGTTTCTTATAACAAATCCTAGATTTTTAAATGCTTTTGCTATTATTGCATTAATGTGATCAATAAAAGAAAGCTTTTGATCGAATAATACTCCCAAATCCTTGACGATATTAACACGACAAAGAACATTGCTACCGATTTCAAAATTAAAACATCTTGGTTCCACCCTACGTGTAATCGTCATAGTAGTACATTTATTGACATTCAAGTGCATGTTATTTACTTTACACCAGTGATCAATGACATTCAAATCAGCTTGTAACTTTAAACTGTCTTCTGAGCAACAAACGCTATTAAAAATTTTAAGGTCATCGGCATATAGCAGGTACTCACAACGCAAGTCTGTTATAACATCATTTATAAAAATTAAAAATAATAGGGGACCCAGAACAGAACCTTGAGGCACCCCTGATGTAGCTAAAACCGCACCAGACTTATATCCACGGAAGTCCACACATAATTGTCTATCACTGATGTATGAATGAAAGAAAGCTAAGAATCTAGATGTTAAGCCGTGCTTAGACAACTTCTGCAATAGAACACCGTGATCCAAACGGTCGAAAGCTTTCGAAAAGTCAGTATAGACTACATCAACTTGCCCGCCATTATCCAGAACTGATGCGGAGTACTGCTTAAAACATGCCAAATTACTACACGTAGATCTACCCTTATAGAAACCATGTTGACTCGTCGATATTGACCGACTTACATGAGAGAACAAAATATCAAAAAGAACAAACTCAAAAATTTTGGCAATATTACTTAAAATAACAATAGCCCTGTAATTCTCTACCTGCGATCGATCGCCTTTCTTAAAAACAGGTGTTATTTTAGACAATTTCCATTTTCTAGGAAAGGTGGCAGATTTCAAGGACAAATTGAAAAGATATGTCAAAGGTTCAGCAAGAACACACGCACAGTCTTTTAGAAAAAATGAAGGTATAGAATCCAAGCCAGTGGAACATTTAGGCTTTAATCGTTTCATTGCATTCCGTACATGCTCTACATTAATAGTCACTAAAGGAAGATACGATATATTTACTGTAACGGAACAATCAGCAGATGGTTGAGAAGACGTGATGTAGGTAGACTGGAAATACTTGGCAAAAGTATCAACAATTTCCTGTGGATTCCTGAACTCCTCATTTTCCAAAGACATATTGTTGGGTATGCCTGATCTGTTGCTGCGCAAGTTAACAAAGGACCAAAATTGATTGGGGTTTTGCGCAAGGGCACGCTCAGTCCTCGCAACAAAATTAGAAAACGCCAAGTCTATATTAATTTTGATGGCTCTTCGCAGGTTACTGAAAGCTTCATAGTCAGATCTAACCAAAGTACTCTTGTATCGCTTCCAGAGGCGATGCTTTTTTGATATTTTAAAGATTATTGCACGAGAAAACCAGGGAGGGTATCTGTTATCCTTTGGTAATGTGCATGGAACGTGCCTATCGAAAGCGTCATACAATTTACTATAAAACAGGTCACAAGCAATATTAATGTCGAGGATGTCCGATGGAAAAGAGAAATCTGAATCCATAACAGTGGTGTAGAGTGCAGGAAGATCTGCTTTCCTAAAGTTATATTGCGGATTATTATTATTTGGGCGTACGTTATTCAGAGAACGCGGAAGTGAAAAGAGCGCTTCTATCGGAGGATGGTGCCTATCAACTGGTAAAAGAATATCAGATGCATTTCTCACATGAACATAATTATTACAGAAGACTAAGTCCAGTATACGATCATATTCGTTACGAATACGATTGTATTGGGCTAAATTAAAGAAACTGCTCATACTAGAGATAGCATATAGGTAGTTATCATTGTAAGAATCATCCCACATTTTATTCACGTAACTGGGAATGTTGAAATCCCCAAGAAAAATAACAAAATCATTTGGACCAAAAAAATCAATCGCCAAAATGTCATCAACAAAAGATTCAAAAGCATCTAGGTGCATATTAGGAGGAATATAAGCGAGGATAACGTAGATAGCATTACGAGCAAGCTGAATCTTAATCCCAACAATATCAATTTCTAAAACTGAAGATGCAATGGTTACTTCATGTGCCTCATATACCTTACTAATCGCTAATAAAACACCACCTCCCCTAGTTTGGCCAGTTTGTACATATTTTCTATCTGATCTAAATACACAATAATCACTACTCATAAACTCTGCATCATTAATACTATCATCTATCCAAGTTTCAGTCAAAGCTAACAAATCGTAAGAACTAGCATATGAAGCATTTAATAGCGTGTTCAGCTTAGTTTTTATCCCTCTGACATTTTGGTAATATATAGAGAAATCCGTCTGATTAAGTGCAACAGAATCATCAACATTCACATAAGTTGGCTCTAACTGTTTACAAGATAGTTGCTATATATTACCAATAATAGATTTTTTATATTCTGCCAGTTTCTTCATATACAAAGTGCAGTTGTCTGCATCCCAAGCAGCATGATTCGAATTTGGAAGTCGAGCATTGACACAATTGATACATTTCAAAGAGGCCGACCTACACTCAGATAATTTATGATCTAAAGAGCATTTTACACAAACTTGAACTTTGCTTTTACAATTTTTAGCGTAGTGATTGTGCCCACAACATTTAAAACACAACCTCAGACTGATTGCATCATATACAATGCAGCTTTCAAAATTAACAATCAGATTGCCTCGACTAAGAATACTCGAGTATGTAGCAATGTCAACATCTAGAATAGCTTGAAAAACATCACCTGACTTCTTAGTTGGCCACACTTTTAACACGGTACACTCACTATCATTTTGAAATACACTATTCTGAGACTTCAGTATAACACTGAGCTGTTCTTTGTCAATACACTCAGACATTCCTACAATTTTCAAACGGGGGTTAAACTTCCTCACTTCCTTGACTTCATAATCATCAGCAAGGTGCAATGAAGCCAACTCCTTCAATTTGCTGGCATCTTCAGATCCATCACACTTTATAAGTAATCCCCCATTTTTTATGTTTTTTACTTGAGAAAATTTAATGTTATTAGTTACCGGATCAACAGACTGACGCATCTTAAGTCTTGTCGCTGCATGAGGCTGATCGTTGTTTTTCGGCTTAACAATTAAATTCACATTTTTTTTCAAAATGTTTGCATATGAAGCATCCGTCGCAGGCATCCTTCTTAAGGTATCTTGATCAAACTGTTCATCAATCTTGTTTATTAGAGCAGATTTTGCTTCGTTAAATGACTCATGGATATTGGAAATAAGTGCATCGACCTTTTTATTTATCCTAGTAGACACAGAATCCAAATCCGTTCTTTTATTAACGCAGAATGGGCAAAACCAAAATAAACCAGGTGTTTTAATTACCTTCAATACGTCATATGGAATTCCCATACAAGAAATGTGAAAAAACTGATCGCAAAAACCACTGCACGATATACCTGGCTTGGAACGGTTTACCAGCGACTGGCATTCTGCACATTTATCGGCCATAATTGATTGAAGAAAGCAGTTCACTTCATTAAAAAAAAAGAATACAACGACAACTAACGCGTTACTACGCTCACGCACATGTAAATTGGAGAAAAAACGCACGTTATTACCATTTAAAATCACCAAAAACTAAGAGCACACAGTAAACACGTCTGTCTTCACTGTTATACATGAACCAGTATATTGCTACCGTACGTTTAAACCGACGGCTTTTACAGAAAAACCTAAAAGCGGAACTAAAAAATTTTACTAGGAAAATATGTTTATATTAACCCAATTAATAGGTTTACAAAAGTATATAACAAAAAACAAACATTAAGAGTTTCAGGGGTATCTGGGTTAAATTAGGCATCGTAGCAGTGTAACTCCATTCTTATAAAACAGTGATGCGAAGTAACTGATGAAGCCGTTTTTAGGTAGATTAACACAGTCTGTCTATGTCCGGGGAAGTATTTCTGGCATATATATCTTCTTGGAAAAGATGAGGCAAAGCAACTTAATATCCCGTTTGGGGACTAAACGCAAGCATTTACAAAGACCAACACCGAGAATCATCTGTCGTTTGTCTTTCCGGGCTTAATTTAATTGTTTACTCGCTCTTACAATACGCGTGATGCATTACGTGTGCTTACAGTGGGGTGCGTTTCGGAGGAGTGGAATGGAGGACAAATAGCATACGGAACCACAGTTATCCTTTTGATAGTTTTATGTTGGCGCCTTCAAATTACGTGAAAAACTGAAGAGTGATTCCAAAACTGCCACAGTCGTGCTTTACATAGTCACAAGGATATCTTCAGAAAGTTGTTTAAGAATCAAAAGCTTAGTGATTACTTTTCACAGCATATCAATATGCCCAATCGTACGTACTACTTGTAGATTCTTGGTTCGTCAAGTGAGATGTAGATTGTGAGCTATCAACTCGTTTGAATCAACAGTATATTAAAGTTCTATTTTATCAAATTTAATTTACTATAGTTATATTGTATTTAATGTAATCGTATTGATACTGCTCCACTAAGGAAGTTGAATATGAGGGACGTATCTTGATGCACACACTTATTTGGACATATGATTTATGAAAAATACACGCGATACGAATCGTATCGTATCATAAGAAGGAACTTCATTTACGAAGATTACAATTTAGAACCAGCTGATATTTACATTTTTTATACTGAAAGATAGATAGTATGTTTATCTTAGTTTTACCAAATTTCGAGCGAGAATTTAAGTCTCCAAACAGTCTTAATACAACATGAACGGTATTAGATGTAACAATCTCTATAGTGTTTTTTGCTATTATGCATTCTTAGATGAAAAGCAAAGAACAATCAAAAATATATCCGAAGGCAAGGCATAAGAGCAGAAATAGAAGAACTGGTAACCCGAGCGACATACGTTTTTGCTTAATGACTTCATCAGACTCGAAAACACTGAATTGAAAACATTTGCCCATCACATCTGATTATGGGTATAACCTGGAAAAAGCAAGTATGGAAAGGGAAATACGATTAAAGGCCACCAAAAAGGGCTAACAGGTACATTTGTGGGTCACGTCAGAGGACCTTGTGCTTACGAGGCATCAACTGACGTCGCCACGGAGGCCAGCTATACCTACCTGCCGAGGTACTTCAAGCCCATGAGTAAATACAGTAAAATACAAGTAGTTTTGCTGAAGCTTAGACAACAAGCAAAGGGCAATCGTGTGCATGACCGCAATAAAGGTATAGGAGCAGAAATAGGAGGTAACCCGACCGTCGTACGTTCCTGCTTATTGGCTTCATCAGGCCCACATGGATGTGCATCGGAAACACCGAAGTGAAAACATATGCCCATCACATCTGAATACCGATGTAACCTGAAGGGAAACAAAGACGGAAGGGAAAATAAATACTAGAAGCCGCCAACAGTAACCATCTAAGTTTTCGCAAAACAGCTTGTCTTTCTTTGTATTATATATTCTTACACATTTGGACTTGTCTATTGAAATGGTCATAAGAGAATATGTACTTGGTATCTATTTACCAGCCGTCGACCGCACCCACTAGAAGGGTCAAGAATGATGCCCTGGTGTTTGGTAAAATATCGGATTTACAAGCATGGTCATGGGGATTATGAAGGGTTCGTAAATTACCCATTCCACAGCATTTATTAAAGCACGGTAAAGCAGGGTAAAGCATTGAGGACACAAAAAACGATATTGAAGTTTTTGACGAAGTTCTGAGTTTTTACTATGATGTAACTGTTTTTGTTGGTTATTTGAGTGATAATTCACCATTTCAGATAATTAGTATATCCAATTCAACTGAAGTTAGCCCGTAGCTGGTAAGGTCATATCTTTGTAACATGAACAGCGAGATATTTGTGTTGTATTTTACATATTACTTATATCCTTCAGTTTAATCCTTTTCTAAATTCACTTTACACGTTGAATACATGTTCTAGCTAGGTGACCCACACATTTGGAGAAGTATCAAAAAGTACTCCAAATTTCAGTTGTTTATAAATTAGAACTGGTGTCTCACTCTTTCAGTAACAAGGGCCATTCTGAAATCAAATCGCATATACATATAATAAGCAATCTTCGCATACATACATAAACATAGATAAATTCACACAGGTTCTGTGTGCTGCAAATCAGAGGATTTACGTAACAATGGATATAATGTCATTTAAAATCGAGATAATGTAAACTTGTGTACTTACTAGTCGGTTGTTTACGCCGTGAGCACTCGCTGTGAACGTCGCTTATGATGGAATGCAATAACAGCGACCTGCGGTATAGAATTTACAGGCTAAGCCATAGAAGCTATCGCCATCTCTGCAGCAGATGTCACATCACAGTCAAACCAAGTGCCATGACGTTTCGGAAAAACGTACGGCTGGTACAAGGGAACATGACAGCTAGTTCCAACTTGACATTCTTTAGGAAAAAGCTACATGATGTTATTGAAAAAAATTTCAGTGGTTGGTTATACCTGTTGAATACAAGAATCCATCTTTCTTGATTAGGTATCTACTGTTCACAAATCAATGTCATTCAGAATTTTGTGTCGAAGGCAACGAACAAAACGTTGAAGCCACATCACAGTGGAGTAAAATGGGCAATGAGTATAAGTTTAATCTAGTGTCAGCTAGCGGGGTTTTCAAACCATAATCCCTTCACTAATGTAAGGGAATCATATTGATCCAAGGACAAACGCCGATTCCAGCACACTTTGCGCAAATTAGTATTAGGGCTGAAGGCAATGCGGTCTCAACGCAAATCTCATATTTGGCTTTACCGATAAGCAGGGAGGATATGCTATAAATGATTTTCATAGCAACAACAGATCCATAACAACAACAAGAACAAGTATCAAACCACATTTTCTCACTGTGAAGCATTCCTCTATCTTTTTTGTTCTAAGCAAAATAATGCAATAAACTTCTCAAATTGATATTCCCGTTCTCTGGGGAAAATTGAATCGCTGATTAGACATAATTTTTCTGCGCTTTCTAATATATTAGGAATTCGGAAATGAGTCTCGCACCTTTATTACTTATAAAATTAAAATCTGACAGCAACGGATGCTGGAAAAAGCAAAACTTCTGCTATGTACCACCTAAACGGTGGAAGATACAATTTTAATTGAAAGGGGACAAAGCTGCCAATTTGGGTAACAGAGGAAATGGTATTTCCAGAGATGAACCGTTTTTATTTTTTTCCGCCTTCATTTCAAAATAAATTGAACTTAAAGGTTGCCATTTTTCTCCTCTACAAGGTTGCAAGAATTTCTATATGAAGTGTCTTCCCTTGTCCTAAATCATCAAATTTTGTTCTTGTCGGCTCTGTATTGGATTTTTGCAGGTAAAAAGGATCGGTTCTAAACTAAACGAACAGAAAATGGCACTGACTTCAGGTCCTTAAGCAAATGACCCACATAACTTCTGAAAGCAACTGATTTTCCTGTCATATAAGTTACAATTTTGCTAGTAATAAGGTAGTATTATGATAAACTGCTCAACGTCAGCTCAAAAGAATATCTACGCTTTAAGGTAAATATGAGCAGGTAGCAATATAGCGAAGGCCTCATTTCGCTTTTCACTCTTCCTGTGAGATTTCTTTGTGGGCGGTAAACCAAAGCATTATATTGCTTTTATTTCTTACCCGTCTAAGGGTAATAAGCTACTGGGCTTTTTCCAAATCAAATAATTTCATTTTTATTGCAGATGAGATCGAAAACACACCAGTAAACAAGGGTACAGGCATCAGTATAATGTTAGCCACTGTACGTTAGTTATATCGAAAAGTATACTTTGAATTAGAAGATTCATTGTATGAAACTGGTTGCGTCGTAGGAATTACATGACTCTCCCACCATTTTTATACCTTTGTGTTGCATTGCACATTCACCGATTCTTGTGCTGCGTACCCATTCTAATCAAACATGGCATAGCCATCAACCGGTACGTTGCGACGACAGGTCTGGGTAGGTCTTCATGTTCTCGGAGGACGTTTGACATTCTCAAAATGATGTTTTTGGTACTTGAAAAAAGGACAAATATACGAACCCCTTCCCACTTCAGTTGACCCACTTCAAGATTTGTACCAAAATATGCCTTTATAAACTAAACATGACGAAACTATTTACTTCTAAAACAATTTATTTTCTCAAAAACATTTTAGATACACTCTAGTCGTTAAAAATACATATTTGAAATCACTTAGACCTATAACTAATAGAACATCTGAACAAATAAACAATGTGCGAAGAAATGCGGGAAGTTAACAAAGCAAAAATTGAAAGATTACCATTGGGTAACATCACCTTAATTTTTTACTACAGCTGAAATTCTTTGGGGCATAGTGTTAACCAAGTTTTGACAAAAATTTGGTGTAAAAAAATCCCATATTTCTTGAAGCTTTTGTCTCAGTTCGGTGATTTTACGAGCAGGATGTTGTCGTATAACCTTTTTCATCTCGTGCCACAAAGTTTCAATAGGTGTCAGACCTGGACTGCTAGAAACCCATTTCAAAAGTGGTACATTATTTTCTTCCATCCATTTTATAGCCTTTTTTGAGGTATGGCAGGCTGCACCATCTTTGTGAAACACAAAATCTTTAAATATTTGTTTGTATCCACATTTCCATCAATAAAATAAAGTTTTCCTACTCCTTTTGATGACATACTGCCCCAGACCATATAATGGATGCTGGAAATTTCACTTTTCTCTTCAGACAGTCAACATGGTGCTTCACTTTTTTTGCGAATAACTCTCCTGCAACTGTCACCAACACAAACTTCGAATCGGGCCTCATCACTCCATTGTATTGCACACCATTGTTGAGGTGTCCATTGTCTATGTTGTTTAGCCCATCTAAGCGATTTTTCTTTTGCAGTGGAGTTAATAGTGGCTTTTCTTTGGCCAATAAACAAGTTGTGCAACTTTAGGGTTTTTACTTAATTTTTTTTAATAAGAAAACTTACCTTGCAAGTGCTAAATCCCAGTTTGTAGGCCTCTTTATGAGTTGTGGACCTCGAAATTTTGCTTCCAACAGCGTCACTCCACAGAGCACTTAATTATAAATAATTGACACGCCTGTTTTTCACGATTATTCTTCCTAATGCTCTTCGGTCGGCATTTGTGATATTACTTTTTTTCACATATCGTGGCTTAATATTAACTGAACCGGTTACGTTATATCTTCTAACAATATTTCTCACACTGTACCGCGATAAGTCAGCAAAGTTGCAATTTCTGAGTTTGATTACCGAGAATTAAAAATTTAATTATCAGTAACCGAATTTTCTCACTAATAACCTGTCCTCTACCCACTTTGAAAACCTTAACTACCCAAAACTATTTTAAACGTATTCTGACAGCTGTGATTAATAAAAAAAATTGTCATGGATTTTATTTTTCACAGCCACCTTTGCGTTATAGACTTATTTTGCATTGAAATGAAAATAGGTTGATATGCTGTAATTGCAACGCGTTATTTTTATGCTGCAAATTTGATTAGGGGGTGATAAAGTATGGTATTTTCTACTATATATTATCAAAATATTCATTGTTAATATTTTAAACCTATAACACCCTGCAACATTTTTATTATTTGTGTTTGATAAGAAAAAAACTAAGATTTCAATAGTTAGGCCAACTGAAGTGGGAAGGGGCTCGTAGCTGTAGTTACCGTTCTTGGCGGTTACATCATCAACGCCATATGAAACAAGTAAACAGATCCAGCCTCCGTACATGTTTTTCTAACTGAGAGAAACCTATCCAAAATTATTTACTGACGGTAATGCTCAAAAACGTCGCAAGCTTTCAATAGACGCCTTGAACTTGATTGAGCGCAGAGGTCTTGATATGTTGTCCTTTACCTCTCATATCGTAGAAAGTATTCCTAATTGCTGTTTTGATGGCATCACATACATCATTGGTCTTGCATTTTTTGACTTTGTGAGTTTCCCCGGGTGTTACTATGGAACCTTTTTATTTCCTGATTTTATTCGCTGAACACTGCGCAGACTAGTCTTCAGTGCATCTGCTGCTCTCTTCATGGTTAGACCGCCGTGGAGCCATATTAACGTGAAAATGACACGATAAGTTTTAGGTGTTACACCGACCTACATATACAACATTTCCACATTGGTTAGCTTGAGGTCAGCGAGGCGAAAAACCAATATGGTTTTAAAATGATAACTTTTCCATCTAATGGTAAGTATTCACAAACCATTTGTGTATAATCCACATTATACCATAAAACGAATTGCGATACCCAAATAGAAATAACCACGCAATGGTCTGACCTCCACCAGGAGGCTAGCTTAAGCTATGCTGAAAAGGTAACCAGAGGGTAGCCTATACGTTGCAAGGGTACATATCACTGTATCGAGCGTCTGATCACACTTTTCTTCATATATCTAACGGGTTTTAACAGTTACCATGGGAAACTATTCTGTACTAATTTACTGGCCTTAGAACTTTGCATCCATTTTGGATACTCGATTTTCGAACTTAGGACATACCTATATCCTGTTTCGACATGGCAGACAGTTCTTAGTGCATGGGATCCTGAACTACAATGTAACATCATCATAGTAAAGTTATATTTTTCAAGCGAAAGGCTAAGCAATTATCGATTCTGCCGTTGAGATATTGCGAGGCATGAGCGAGTTGGGAGATTTATTATATTACAACCGTCAGCTGCTTCTGACGTTTTGATTGTTCTCGCAATTACTCGCAATTAAAGCGACATAAAATCACTCATGGTACTTTGTTATATTTCTCATTGTCTTACATTATATTTCAATTAACAAAAAGTAGCCCGCTGAACTTGATCGATGGCGCTGATGGATGTGTCGGACATACAAAACTATATTAAGGTTCTAGCTTGTTATAAAACAATACATCATTGAGTAAATGTGGTAGATGGAAAATACTACACTAGGTGAATCTAGTTTGGAAAAAAGTAACAACAGATGAACATAGATACCTACTAATCTATATTGCTTCTGGAATCTGATATACTCTAATTCAAATAATGTTTGTTCCGTTCCATTCAAACTTTGATAGAAATAATGTCTATTTGAGAAATAAGGGGTGAGTAGTCTTGGTCGACTAGTTAAAAGAAGAATTGAGGAAATATTAGCCCGCTGAACTTGATCGATGGCGCTGATGGATGTGTCGGACATACAAAACTATATTAAGGTTCTAGCTTGTTATAAAGCAATACATCATTGAATAAATGTGGTAGATGGAAAATACTACACTAGGTGAATCTAGTTTGGGAAAAAGTAACAACAGATGAACATAGATACTAATCTATATTGCTTCTGGAATCTGATATACTCTAATTCAAATAATGTTTGTTCCGTTCCATTCAAACTTTGATAGAAATAATGTCTATTTGAGAAATAAGGGGTGAGTAGTCTTGGTCGACTAGTTAAAAGAAGAATTGAGGAAATATTAGATAAGGTCCTATGTCTTAGATAAAAAACTTTTTCCTAATTGAAGCTTCTGCTAATACTTTTTAGCGTCAATAGGAATACTACAAAAGGTGATAATGCGGACAAGTAACAGTTAGGAACAGTCCTTATTATTAACATAAGAACAATCTACAGATTACGAGGATTGTGCAAGGATGTAATAAATCTGTCAAATTGAGAAGTCGCTCTCTGAAATATTAACATTGGAAGATATTTGTTTTTCATGCTAATTTCTTGGATTAATGAATTGTTACTCCCTGTGCACAGAGCGCACAGTTATTTACTTATTTCATTATTTTGCAGTACTCCAAAAAGAGCCAGCTAAGGATTAGAGAAAGGTTGAGGTAGAAAGAAAGGTTTTATTGCACAACTCGATTGATTTTATCGAAAAATGATAGCAATTTATTTTTCAGAAAAATATTAATCGACAGCAGGTTGTTGAAAATACTTCATTTAGGTATGTAATTTATCTGCATAGGTAAAAGTAGCACCATTTTTAAGCAGTTTTATAATTAAAACACGCATAGATGGCAATATTCCATTTATATTTCAAATTAACACCCTGTATACAGTAAAGTAATTAAAACATGGTCGCAGTTACAGCAGCACAAGCATTAATGTTTCCTTTGTTCTATGCAACACTAAAAGCGTATCATTTTAGGAGTAACTCCATTTTCAAAGCAAGCATATGATGCCTTTGAAGTCAATGCATTAGTAAAGAGATACTTCATTCCAAGGTTCATAAAGCCAGTGAGCCAAAACGCACTTTTTACTCTCATACATGGAGATACAATAAGGGGTGAATCGGTTTTGTTTGGTGTAGGTCAATTTTCAAACCAAGCATGATCAAACCTCCCCGATTAATGTATAAAAACGTATCCCCAACATGCAGCGGAAAAATCGAGAGCCAAGTCTCACTTTATACATAGAAATTACATTGTATTACCGTATGAAGCTAAGCTGGTCAAATTACCACTTCTCACAATACTACAGGTTGACATAGTGGTTAAGGCTTTCGCGGCACTGCTCGGGCGTTTCTGAGGATGCCAGATCGGGTTTAGTCTGAGGGTTTTTTCCTTCCTGTTGAAGTTATCTGGATGTTTGTGGATCTCGATAGCTTCCCTGACCAGTCTATTGTGATAGCTGTTGACTGATGACAGCAAGTCTCGAGACTGAAAGAGCACAAAGCAAATTGCCGGCTAGGACAAACTGAGAAGTCTGCCCTGGCTGAACATTCACTAAGCAATGGGGACCACAGGATACACTTTGGGAGTTGCAAGTTGCTGTCATCAGTCAACGGCTGTCACAACCCAACTAACAATTATCACTCCTATTAGAGTTGCAAGAATGATTATACAGTATTCCTTGCACAGCATTGTATACTGTAAGAACATTGGCAAAATCCTCTTAGAAGAGCTATACAAGCGGAATGGGCACACCTAATAGGACACTTCAGTCATTTAAGAGGTTGTATAAGGGCTGCAGTTAACAGTTATACAACAAAAGTGTAAGCCCCTTGCAGCCGCTATAAGACATTTGCGTCAATGCAAGATTCAGTTTTTGTCAACTATACAACTATTCTGTTACGTGATTCTACTCTATTGCAACCAAACTATTTCTTATGTATTGCATAGACGAAGTGAAGAATATATATAGTAACTAACACATTACAGTCATCTTGTCTACTTACATATCGGCCATTGTGAATTTCATACACAGGTATATGATAAACTTCTACACTGTGATATAGGGCTATTCAATTACTTGCGCAGCAACTTTTATTGTGATTATCGTGCAAAGTAGTTACGCAATTTCTACGGGCTTCTTATTTGATGCATATTTTGATAATGATCAAAAGTATGTCTAGATTTTTAAGATGGAAAACTGAACTTATCTGCGTCAAATCTTCCACAAATCCTATATTAGACACAATTACACTAATGTTTATCACTTTATATCTGTAATTTCGAACTGAAACATAATTATTTAATATTAAATAGAGAAATAAATGTTTGCCCAATATGGCTGGTGGCTGTGTATAATCATGGCATCTTCCATGTTGTCTTCAGCTTATTAGAATATTTTGTTGTTTCCTGCAGGTGTTATACAGCAATTTGACAAATGTCTGAAATGAGATACCGACAGAGTCGAATGATTTACCCAGAATTTGTACCAGATCTATATCTTCTGTTTGAACAGTTGATAAAACCTTTTGAACCAATATGCGTTGTTTGACTTAAATCATGGGTTATGGCATTTTAACAAAAATATGACACCAGAAAGTTAGGTTATGGTGAAGTTGTATACCAACATATTTAGCATATGTATATCCTTCAACAGTAACTAAACAACAGTTGTATAAGTGCTTCCGTTGGAAGCAACTTGTTGACTAAAGTAGTAATATGCACAGCAAAACAACAAGGCTCGGGTTTGTTTTATAAACGTTGCCATGGATGCCAAAACACAACCATTTTGACTAACGTGCAAATATGCTGTATAAAATAGTTGTACAAAAGTTTATGCAACAGTTAAAATTTTGTCCAATAAGGTGTCGAATAACTATGCTAAAGAATATTTCAAAAACCTCATTGCAGAGCCAATATGTTGCAGAAAGAAAATTTGCATTCCACACAACATTAAGCCAGCATTTTGGTGTTCAGGCAACAACAATAGAGAGCTTTTATGGCTGAACGGTTCTTTTACCAAAAGCGTATAGCACTACTTTGCTAGTTAGGAATAGACTGGTCAGAGAAGCTATTGAGATTCACAAACATCCAGATAACTTCAACAGGAAGGAAGAGACCCTCAGACTCAACCCGATCTGGCACCCAATCCTCAGAAACGCCCGAGCAGTGCCGATCGACATCCCGAAGTCAACAGAAGCGGAACAAGCCACGTCACCTAGCCTCCGGTATAAATACAACCTGCGCAAGAGAAATCGTCAGTCTACATCCAGCATCGGAAATGGAAGGACCTCTGAAGAAGCTTGTCACTCGTGCTAGCGAAACGTTAGGAAGAAATTCCAACCGACGACGGCCTTTAGGCTCGTATCGTCAGTCGTACCTACAATTGTAGGGTGCGTTTATGGCCTCCTTGATTGTCATACTATTTTCTCTCCTTCAAAAATTTCTAGATTACACTCGTCCCGTGTCAGCGTCAGCGCTCTCCTATTGTTAAGATATGTTTTCCTTTTAAATTGTAGGAAATTTCAGGCTGATAAAACATGATATAACTCAAAAGCAAGCACAATTTGATGCAAATAGATGTTTGTGACATAACCTCAAAATAGCGCTCTGACACGGAGAAGTAGAAAACTATGACAATCAAGGAGGCCATAAACGCGCCCTACAATTGTAGGGACGACTGACGATACGGACCTTAGACCCGAATCAAGACAGCAGTTTAATACTACAGGTTAATCTATTGGTTGTTGGAGCTTTGAGCTGGAAACCACTACAAGTGCGAAGCCAGCTCTCATACTCTGAGACATACGTAATGCAAAGCTCAATATGATATTTCTTGATGGGTTTGATGTTTTTTAGAGCAGAATGAAAATTAGTCATATTAATAGTGATATTTTCTTTAATAATACAAAACGAATTCTATGATCCTAAATATCTGTCCAATGCATGGAAGGAGTCATACGTCGTAACTTTGAAGTTGAATCATTAATTTTCAGATAATGATTGTAGAAGGAAGATAAACCAAAATATGTGTGTAAAAATAAAAATAAAATAAAAAAAAATGTTTACCTTGTTTTATAAAGTATCCTCCCGACAAGTATTTCAGTGCGGACCTGTATTTGATCGTGAGGTTCCCTGTGAGGTCTTAAGTCATCTGATTCACGAGCCCGTTGTACTACATTAACATAGGCACGAGGGGTTGGTTGCACTCGATTGGAAAACCGATCCGGATAAACATGTGCCATTTTTTATTTCGTTTGAGCCACGCAACAGATACCACTATTCACTGACACTGACTGTATACAAATGAATGAAACAATGTAAAAACATCGTTCCAAATTCTTTCGCTTTTTTGTTTCCGATGCGATGAACCGATACGGCGGATTATATCCGTTGTCGCCAAACACGAGCACATTGAGACAGGGCGGTACTCAAACTTCCAAAGGGCTATAACTTTGTTACTTTAATTTTACCAGAAAAATGGTAAAGGAAAAAAACATTTCTTTAGATCAGATCTACTCGCTGTTAAATGACTCAACTTCGAAGTCACCCTGTATAGTGCCATCTTATTGCTTTTTATTGTTACTGGAACCGCTTATCTGGTTGTATGATTTTGATGCAGCGCTCCTGCCATTTTCGTCCTCCAATTTTATTACTTTGTCTACGAGTGATAAGAATTTTTGATCGCAGTCCCTTAATATTTTACTGTATTACTGCTGCTATAAATTCTGCTCATTCAAAGAATGATGCACATCAAATAGATTTCATAAATTTCTGTCTTTTGCGCATTTGTGTATCATCAGTCAAGTTCTAACACCACCTTAATCAGTTTGTTTAGACTTGTTACTTAAGTAAACACACTACTGAAGTCGTAGCAAATTTTCCTGAAAAATTTTAATTGTTTTTAGGCGCTGTTAGCACTTTGCTAGCCATACTTACACCGTAGGTATCGAAGCACACAGTGTTAGCGAGTAAAAAATAGTAATGAGAACTATGATGCTTTGTGGCTATTTGAGTGCTCGGACACCTACGGTGTAACATGGCCAATGATGATGTAAAAAAAATTCACTCCTGAAAGATATCGCAGCCCTGAATTTTTGTTGTATTGGATTTCGATTACTTAGCCGATCCTGTTTTTATTTTATTTAGGGTGAAGGCAGCTGCCGTGCACATTTAGCTTGTTTTGTGCATAGTATTTGGAAGTACCGTAGATTTACTATCCGCTGCTGTTAAGCAATTCTTAAGGAGCGATACACATTAATAATATACAAATAAGGAGTTTCCTCTTGCCGATTTCTGATCGGCTCTTCCAGGAAAATACCTTGTAGGCGCACAGCTGTGAAGGCATAGCATTGGCAAAGGGTCATTCGTTAACTGTATAAATAAATGATTGCGAAACATCGACAGATTTGTAGCAGGAAGCTTATTCGGACCCCAAATCTGATTGAATACAATTCATATAAATGAGGGTCACTAGAAGACGAATATTTTATACCAAATGATTTACAGATTATTAGAATATTCTACCGGTTCACAAAAACGTTCCATAACAAGTAGTTTCTACCTAGTCCGTCCGTAGTATTCTGGCTCACACCAAGAAATTTTTTGTTTTCACTTGGCGTTCACCTGAATTACACACTGTCGTTATCCTAGAAAATCCAGTCGGTCCGCCGGAATTTTCGGATGATACCGGCGAGGCAAAAAACTTTCTCCTAATCATCTTGTCATTGACCGTCTTTTTCACTGCCCTAATGGACCTCCGGTGGACGCTTCCCTCCAAAGAAGAATCGAGCATCAAATGGCAAAAGGTTAATTCTATTTAAACTGCCAATAATTACCGGCTATTCTTCCTCTCTTCTTTCACTGGGGCAAAACAGTTTGTTTGGACTCAGTTCCGTGTTGTTTACGGTGGAACAACCGACAAGGTATGGGTGGAATGGAGGAGCCAAAAGAGGAAATAGGACAGATTTCGTAATCATACGGGTCACTAATTGAGAAGGTATTAGTCCAAGAGTTGGTTGGAAAAGTCCTAGCTGATCAAGTACCAGAATGGAATGTTATCATTTGGGTCGACAAGCTCGATTTTGCTGTACACAAATACAGACAACTAATGCTCAGAAGTCAGGGACCGGTCGTACAGCGTAGGGTCTGCGTTTACAAAAGGGTGTTAACGGATGCATGTCTGGTGGTGGCTGGTATCCCGTCAATTGATATGCTGGATGAAGAGAAATGCGCGCTCTATAAAACGCGCACCGAAGCTAGATACAACGAAAAGGAGGTGCTTTTAGCTAGATGACAGATACAATGTAACTGAGAATGTTGCATGAGCCAGAAGGCTGATCCCAGATATTAGGAATGACGAAAATAGACCAAGCAACGGACAGTATGTTTCTACTAGCTGGGTGAGTACGGCGCTGAGATGACTTAGTACCTTTGGCATGGAAGCTTAGCGCAAAGCTGCCAACCGTGATCAAATGCTGCTAGCATTATCAGGGTCGGATGTGTAGCGAATGACTTATGGGCTTCAGCAAGTATGTCATATTTCTGGAGACTCACACTCTTCGTACAGGAGCGGCATATAGTACAATACTGTGCAGCCTTTCTGCCTGAGAGTGGCTATAAAGGCTTCCCCTGTCCAAAATAACTGAATTGGATCATCAGGGAGGAATTAACCCCAACGCAATATAATGAAAACTGTTACATCCTGCATCATGAAGACCGAAAGATATTTTGAAAGCTCAAGCTCAGCAAAAAACACTCTTCTTTCGGTACAGTTCTATCGATTTTGATATACAATCCAGCATACTGGTTAAACCATTTTGGTAATGGGGTACCTCTGATTATTGATTTAGTTACGTAATTAGTCGCCTCGAGATATGAAGAGGCTGCAGTGTGAACTGCTTTTGAAACAAGGCTGCTTTTCTTGAAAAGTGACTAAAGTTATAATAATTGGGCCACTATTATACAGGGTGTAAAAATATCAGCAACATTGGGTTAGGGCTAGTGCGTCCTTGGCGTTGGAAATGAGTTATTTATTTTCCACGGACACCATCAGGCCACGCTCCAAGCTGTTTACTATGCTGTTAAAATTTCGTTGACAACCGCATTAATCTTACTAGACTTTAGGCGTTTGACACTGAATTAAAAGCTTCTGATTTATAAATGTAAATACATCCAGTTTGAGGATTTGGCGTTGAAATGGATAAATTGTTATCTAGGTAAACATTACATATCATATTTGTCGTGATACAAGTTAGGCATTCAGAAGAAATGCCTATTTGTTCCGGTATGCCTCAGGAATCCACATTAGCGCCTCTAATGTTACCGAAAAACACTTTTGATATCGCTGACACTCTTCAAAAGTGTTCAAGTCAATCTTCTGCTGATGCTGATGATATTCAAGTTTTCTACAGTCTCTCTCCGAACAGCTACCATACTACTAAGGGTCGTATCGTCAGTCGTTCCTACAATCGTAGGACGCCTTTATGGCCTCCATGATTTCCATAGTTTTTTACTGTTCCGCGTCAGTGCTCTATTATGAGTTTATGCGACAAATATCTATTTGCATTAAATTGTTCATGCTTTTGATTTGTATCATCTGTTATATTACATTTAAATTTCCTGCAATACAAAAAACTGATGACAGTTTATGCGAGTCATTGATACTGATTAAAATAGCCTACTGCAACACGGCTATCCCTTTCTAGATGAAATAACAAAATACACGTTGCAAAGTGTTCACACCTTTCTCACTCAAGAGCTTCCATGAAAAACATCCGGTATGTTCAAATACATCTTTGTCTCATTTATCAAATATTAAAAAAATGTGTCCCCTCTTACAGCAAAAGCTCAATTGTAGAAATTTGATTCACAAATTGAATACGTGCAACATTCATCTCCTCACAATGCCGCAGTAAATTTATAATGCGGCGAAGTTAATTAATTCATTTGGTGACAAGTGTATTAGCAACTTTTCAAAAAAAACTATCATAATTACTTATTGAAAGCTTAACTCTTAATTTATTTTATATTTCAATTATATTTTCGTTTGTCCCTTATCTGTAGGAGTAGTACCAAGGCCATCTAGGCCCTCCGCTTTTGGATAACATTTTGTTTATTACCTAATTATTTTCCTTGAGGCCACGTTAAGCTTTATGGTATGGTTCAGTATGAATAGTTATTGGTCAGAATTCACAATTTGTAACTGTGCTATATGTACTATACTTGTTAAAACAAAGTCGATTAAGTTGAATTGAATTTAATTACATAGTGTCCTTCAACAGCTACTGAAGGAAAACCGATTTCGAGTGGTACCTCGTCTGTATCTCCGTACGGGAGCTTTGTAATATATTTTTTATAGGAACTGGTGGCATTATTTTTCTTTGTTCCTGCATGTACATGATAGGCTAATATGTTACTCTGAGACATTAACATGCTATTATGCATGAAACTGTATACAATTTTGGGCCAGTCACACAATGTTTTCGGTATTGGTACTAACTGTTTAAAAATATCTCATGCTGTTGCCTGATTGGTCAAGTTTTTTGCATCCAGCTCCCATTCTATATTAGGGCTCACAATTTTACTATGGGGAGCGCATCGCTTCCAAAGCGACATGTTAATTATTCAATAGGACATAAAATGGAATGGAAACATTTGATACTTTTAGCATATTTGCTTAATGATCGAAACTTGCTCCGGGCCAAAGACCAGCAGTCATAAACAGAACAACGACGTGCTTGAGATGCCTGAGTTCCTTGAAGCTGTAACAAAGAAGTGCCGATCTTGAGAGTTTCAAGTTGTCGTCTAGCAAAACACGTTTTAGAGCAAAACAATAGGTCATCTTGAACAAGGAGTTACATTGTAACAAGGGTTATTAGTAGACTAGAAAAATTTGGAGGAAATTCAATATGAGAATGAGATTATACAGTTAAGACAAGGCAACAGCTAATAATTATGAACAGTCAAAAAGTTACATACTTGAATTCTGAGTGAACTTTACCTAAGGCGGAATCAGTAGCGTCATTGAACTACTGGAATGATTGCTTCGTTAGCTGAATTTAGCAATCAAATTATATAACACGAGTTGTGTTTAAAAAATAAGCTAATGAAAAGAAATCAACAAACAGTACACATGTACAAGTCTTATTGAGCCGAAATTTTAGACGCTCCGAAGTATAGTATAGTATTTCTCGATTTTGTAAATACAACTTCAGCACCCCGTATTTCTGTAAAGCGTGGCATGATGCTTCTAAAAACTTTCCACATTAGATATGTTTGTTTCTTCAGTCTACCTTGCCAGTATTGCCAATGTTTTAGCAAACACCTTATTAAAACCAGATCTTCATTTTCCCGTTTCATAGCAACTTTATCCAACGAATCAGTACGAATATCCAGAAAATACCAATTTTCATGGGAAGAAAGATTTCAAAGCTCTTATAATTATTGAGTCACTAACAATATTCAGAATTGACCAATTTTTCTGGGACAACTAGGTGGAAAATAGCCTCTATCGATATTCTCCAGATAAATCACCAGTTACGAGTATCATAAATCCAAAATGACAACTTACCCATAAATCTTAAAGGCCAATACAATAAAGCAGCAGCTTACCTGAAACAAAAGATAAAATAATGTAAGTACCTGAACAAAAGCTATGACAAAATCGTTGGAATAAATCTTTACGACATATTATTATTTTTAGTGTCAAACGCCTATAAAAATCGGAACGGGATGTAAAAGATCTGAGCGCGATACAATCTCGTTTCACGTCCACTACGAAAGATTACCTCTCTCCAATAATTCGAGTTTGGCCTTCATGCGAAAGTCACACAATCAGCATTTACTGGGGCTGTGGAACTTACCATCAGTATTTAGTGATTCTTTCGTTGGATCCAATGGATTTCTATGTAACCTTATACATCAATAAGTACTGACGTTCTGGCTACATGGTCAGCAGATATTACACTCCATGGTAAATAATGACACTATCGAAGTAAATACGGATCATATGACATTCGCCTAAAACTACCGACTTTTGGTAATGGCGATCTCTTGAGTGCGATCTTCTCTTTAGCATAACTATATCAGTATATTCTAGAGCGCACTCACTTGGTGAGTGTCTGAATCGTACAGTTTGTTATTGTAGAACCCGTACGTTAAATCGTATTATTCGATTTCATATCTCCTTATGCTTTTCAATAGATTTTGTTTAATGACGATTCACACTCTAGCTAAAATGGTTCAAAATGAATATCTTACAAAAACAATCAAGTAAACATAAAATGAGGCCACCACCTACCGGTATGTTTTACCCTCTATAAACAGCCGCGAAGAAGCCTAAAAAAATTCTTCTGCTCCATAAGTAGTTTAATTTTGAAGCTTGATTAATTCAGCAATCGCCTCGTGGTGGTACACCATGAAATTTTTTCTTTTTTTGCGATTCATCACCACATTTAACCTTGCTCACGACTACAATATCTCATCGACTGTTGAGCTGAAGTATGAAAGATTTGTGACATCAACCTTTCTGTGCGAATACCTCTGAAATACCATATCAAAATAACGCTAGCCTATTCCATTCCACGTTTTTACCCACATACTTTTCGGATATGCTTTCCTAACGAGTATCAGCTTGCACACCGCATTCTGCAGATAATTATGCAGATTGGTAATAACGGTTCTGCCTTACTCGCCAATTCATCATCCGAATAATTGGCGTTATTGGTGCCGATTTTAATTAGGTGTTATTCTGTTCGAGCTGTGATTGTAAGCAAAGTAGAGAAAGGCCGATGCCGCCTCCTACACAGTCACTAATAACTGAGTGGGAGGCTTCTCCAGGACTGGAATGCGGTTTTTGTCGCAAAAAATTTTGTGGGTAGGTCTTGACCATCGAACTCTTGTATTGATAACATCTCGTCCAATGTGCTTTAGTTCGAAAAAAATTGGTCAGTGGAAAGACCGTTATAGTGTGATACAGTTTCTTTTTAAGGTCGACTAAAAATTAACTATGACTGGATAAAGTAAATTATTACATAGTTGTTCTTATTTAGAATAATATTTTTTTAGTTCTCAAAAATATCGAATTTCATATATGCCAAAAATTATTACAATCGGATAAACATACGTAGGTGCTTACCTTTTTCTGTCACTCAGTATATAAACTTCCAGCTTATTTTATTAACATTAAATATTGTACTGCTGGCCATCCAGTAGAAAACTCAAACAATATCAATATTCATAAATATGATATTGTTGTATGTCTGTGTATTTAGTGAACTGACATGCCTCGTCGTCACCATGCCCCTTTTTGATTAGTCCGCTGCTCTGTGACACGTATTTTACTACTCTTTTTTCCTCTCACATAAGGGAACGCGGGCGCAGTGACGAAATTGGAACAGAATAAAAAATCCCTCCGTCATCCTTTGGTCAATCCAGATTTCAGACCAAGGACACTATGGGGTAGGGCATTGACGTCTTGGGTAGGATATTTCCCAAACATGAGAAAAATACAAATGATGATTCTGATTTTGAAAATGTAGTGCAATTTTATCGAAAATATCGGTTTCTATTAGCAAACATCTCACGTCTGAAGCTTCTGAAGCTACAAAAACTGTTTAATATATCTAAGGCTCCAGTCCTCCCATCATATATAATCGAACAGCCAAATCTCACAATTGGAATAGTATCGTTTCTTATAGGTACAACCAGCAAGTGTCCTATTTTTGACCGAGTCAATATCCTCGAACGTTTAGATCCATCAGAAATCAATTGAACTACAGAAAAGCACCTCCCTCATCCTTTGATTGATTTTAAACCAAGCACAATATGGAGTGTTTTGCAAACTTGGGCTGAGAATACAAAGGATCCTTCTGATTGGACTATCTAAGGCTAATTTTGAGTCACCGCTTTATTTCGAATATACAAAGCACGCTACAAAGGCTGTCAAAATATGTCTACGGCTCCGCACGGGTATCACGTATCTTGAAAAGTGACATTATGCCGATTTTTTTTTGACATTATGATGTTTTTTGACATTAGACAGGTTATTCTACAAGATGTTATCTTAGCACTTAGTTGTACGTGTTGCCTAAACGTCATGAGGTTTCTTACCAATCTTTGGCTCTGATGTGATGTAAAATCTGCTTCTGAGGTGGCATTACTGGAGGTCTAAGTTGTAAGTTGTATGTGTTGATGATAATTACATTGGGTTCTTGTCTCAAATATACTTAATTGAGATTCAAAGCTAGAAATTAGTTGCGCATCCACTTTTTCTTATACATTCAGTAAATTACATATACAAATTTGCTGAATTTCAAAAATGAGAGAGATAAGAAATAATTATATTCACTGTACACTGTCAAATTACAAGCCATATACATTGTAACAGTGATTACACACAACGCGGGCGCGGTGATGATTTTCCGTAATTCTCCTCAGTTTTTCGTATTTATATTAATTTATAACTTTGAACATAACCTCTCTTCAGAAAGCACAACATATAAATAACCCGTCATATTCGGCATATCCAGTGATGATTTTCTCACACAGCAAATATCACTGATTTTATACACATGCAGACCAATACACATAATCATCTAGGTGCGATCTTGCTATTCAACCAACTTTCTTCTCTGAGATAAAAACTACAGACTCGGATCACTCAGCCTCACAAAACTATGCAACCAATAATGTGTCACAACGATCCTGTTGAGCAAAAGTGGAATGACTGTTTGCGCCCTAAAAACTACCTAGTCTGCAAGTTGACATCATATAGGTTTTTTTGACGTTTTATAGGTTTTTTACATGATACCCGTGCCGGTATTTCCGTCATGAATAACCGAACTGGGATTTCTTTCAAATAGGGTAGTTGCGTTTCTTACAACCAGTATTAATCCGATTTTGCACTGAGTGGCGCTATAGGGAATAACCTAGCATGTTTAGGTCCAAAGACCAAGGGGGCTATAAATCACCCTCGATCTGTTCAACAATCTTCGTGCATTCCTGCTAAATGCAGGTACAGCAAAGTTGCTAGGAAAATTCATGTAGGAAATATCCTGGTGTATTTGAAAGAGGTCGGTAATTGTTAATGACGTCATTTTTTTTCATAAAAATATTAATTCACCAAAACCTTTTCGCGCTATCAAAGGACAAAATATGAGAAGTAAGAACAGTGCAGGGAATCGCGTCTGGAGATTTTGCTCCAAGAACCACATATTATTCCCTAAGGTATATAGATGGATCAAAGGTTTGCAGACCGACGGAAATGATTGACGGTATCATCAAACAAACAATATATCATTTTCGCAATTACAATTCATCCTCTCGAGTAGACCCTACGCCTTCCTACAAGCAAAAATAGCCAGAGCTGCTTAAAAATTATTTTAGTTCTCACATTTTCATTTAGTCAATCTAGACGGCGCTTCTTCTCCAGTCTCATACGAAGTGATTGTTAGATAACTGATCGTCAACCCCCACTGCGTAAGCTATAAAAAATCCCTTGGCCCTGAAAAAGTGTCCCGTATCATTGCTTTAACTGGCAGTTCGGCCCGAAGAAAAGGTCGATCTTAACGTTGTCATCCTCAATTCCCTGGGAATCAGCAGCCCCTCAAAGACATCACACACAGAATGCACCGTTGCTACCAGGAAGGAGTAGTGTGGTAAATCTAGCGAATGTAGGGCGAGCTTCTCAGGCTAAGCCCAGATTTGGACGGTGAATTTATAGGCGGATGAATTGCAGCCACTATGCCATGCCGCAGCCATGTCTGGTACGAGTAATAGACCGGTTATATTGGACTTAAACAATGCGGTATGCTGTAGTTTTGATATCAAGCAAGTTCTTCCTTATTGATTAGGGAGTCTCAACAGACGTGAAATGCTTTGGGATATACTATTTTCTCTGATATCTGGTATAGTGACGTTGTATAGGGTGGCTTGAAAGTTGGGACTTTCTCTTTTACAAACAACTACGTGTGTAATAACAAAGACAATGTGCGGTGAAACAACAGTGAACAATTTAATGAAACGGACTCACAGTCTAACTAACTTCACGTAATACTCTGTCACTTGTAACTATTGTTCAAAGTTGTCTGTTATAGATTCACATACACATGTATGAGCTCGACATAGACAACCATCGGTGTAGGTTTTTAGTAAAAAGATATCATGAAAGATCCTTAAAAACGACCAACATGCACTCCCGAAGCCTCGGTAGCATTTCGAAGAAACACACAGTAAAGTAAAATAATATGGACAACCCCGATATTGCTGTAGCCATTTTTTTAGAACATATGTATAAAGGTTTTGCTTACAAACGCGACCAGCGCCGGGATTGCGTACTGATCCGCACATCGTACGTGTTCATGTTTGATCTGATCGGGGTCAAGGACCAGATTAGGTTTTGTTTAGGTTTGACTGATTTTGTGAAGTCCAAAAACCCTTAGGTTCAGACTATAATTCTACATTCGTATCGATTCAAGCTTTCTAATGACGCGTTTGTGTGACTTATTGCACAACTATAATGAATTAATAAAATACTTTCAGCTTAGTGTAAATTATTTCTTGAGTCAGATTCAAAATTTTTCAACAGACTTAACACAAAGATATCCCTTTCTGGTGGGCCCTCTACCTCAATAAGCGTTAAAATGTGTGAAAGTATGGTGTAAAATATTACAGTGTAATGATCTGTACTCACCAATGAAATCGCAGATCTATGTCAATAAACCACAAAAGCCTCCAAATTCATCCCTCAAATTATGTTGAACCATATCTCCTGATATGTGAAAGACATTCAAATAACAAGGAATCACGAGATATGTGTTCATTTTTACCGAAATTTTGCTACTCTATCTACAAAAATCACTGATTTTCAAGCTGTAGAAGTTGGATATTTTATTTTTTTAGGAAAAAGCATCCTATAGCACCAAACGTAGCAATATAAACCATATAGTATGCTATATCAAACTTTTTCTTCTAAAAGAGCATTTCGGTGGCAGTTCAAAATACAAGTTTGAACTGCCACATAGTTATGAATCACCTTGTAGAGAGAGGCATATTTTCATCATTCATAACTAAGGACGTTTCGACCTATTACGGTCTACAGAGCCACCCCATATGAAAGAAACTTCTAATTTCTTTTAAATGCCTACTCTCAGTGTAAACGTGATATAAGGAGACCTACTTGGTTTCGGGAGACTGTGCACATCCCCAGATCTTGAAATAGACCTGTGTGGTGATCGAACTTCTGGAGTTAACCCATAATCTCCTCCACTGCTTGGAATAGATTCACTATTAGCCTTCAATGTGTTGATTTCCAAATAACATGCTCCGGATAGATATGAATGGTCAAGTCCAATAAGTAGAGGGAATGGCCTAGAGTTAATTACTTACCACTGAACACTAAACGAGGTCGCTTCTCCGAAATGACTACAATATTACACAAAAACTACCGAAATACAGTCCCTTACTTCAATTACGATCAATAAACGGACAGATTGCTATCACTTTTCTTGCACAAAGATATTAAGACCGTGCAGGGAAGTACCCAAACTCGTAAAATCAAGTCAATGGGATAATGTATATTTTTGATTCATACACTCGAAATCACTTTTAACTCCCCAGCACTACATAACCCCAAATGCACTAGATCTGCTTTAACCGCGTGCCGCGACTCACAGTGAAAGAAATTCCAGAATAAAAAACCTCTGCTCATCTGCTATGCGTGAAAATGTTATATGCATGCCTGCATTGTCGGATCTCTAATAATTCTGGTAGCTAGCTGACTCTGAACAGATTTATCGAAGACAATGCCAGTCACAAAACCAAAAAATTTATTTCTATAGTGTTTGTGGAAGCATTCATTAATTAGCCAAGTGAAAACAATTAGGAACACTGAATTTCAAGGTCATCCGTACCTCGCTTCGCTTCTTCAGGTGCCCCAAGGTTTTTGAATGTTCTTCCCTAGTAATAAAAATTCGATAAAACCCGGATCGAGCCGCATCTGCTACAATAATTTTTTCTGTCAAGTATTATGATTAAACGTTCGATATTTCATCTGGACTCCTTCAATTTTTATTCATTGCGTATCGACTGTGATATGGACAGTCAAAGGTAAACCTTTGTATAACCGTACAGTCTCTGCTATCCACAACCAAAAAATGTCTCTTTGCTATGTAGTAGGTAGGCTGATTTTTCTTGGTTACGCACTTAAATAACTAGAAACTTGAAAATCGTTAAGAGAATGTCAGTCGAAAAATGAGAACTGGAAATAGCTTGATGTGTCCCCTTTACTCTCTCGTTGCTTTTGATATACTCGTAAACTATGTATGAGAGGTGGAAAGGACTAAATGTGAAGATAGTCAATAGCAAAACAAGTTGAAATGTGTATCTTGTTACGTCACAAAGGCAATGTAAGTGATCTTTTTCTGAGAAAAGTTTTAGAAATACCTTTGTGCACAATATAATGACTACGATAGCATGAAATATTCTTGTATTTATTTCTCCACACCTGCTTACTGAATAACGAAATAAGTATTCCTTTTTTCCTAATTTGACTGTGCTATACAATTATACATTCGCGACTAGTATTTAATTGTACGGTTGGACTGAATGCTGGTTTGCAAAAACAGAAACCTTCAACAGAGAATAACCCACACCACGAGAATACCGGCAAAAAGCATTCGTGTCTGGCGTTTTCCCGGAATTGGTGTCAGAGGTGATGACAGTCGTGGTTAGTTTCATTGAACATTTTAGAATGTAGAAACAGGTCAAGGGTAGCTCAACGATGTTGAACGAATATTATGAGCCAGTGTGCATACTGAAAATATCCAACTACATATAGGATTAGCTGGATTTCAGAATATTGTAATATTCCAGAGTTTCTTTGAAGTCTGTTTATTTTTGAAGTAAGTATAAGCTGTTTGAATACGACACATAGTAGCATTTTGTTTTTCATGACTATAGTTATTAACTTATTGATTGACGTCGGCTTGGTCTCAGTGAGCCTGTGATAAAAAACCTCCCTTATTGGAAACCATTTTCCCAAAAATTTGAGTTTGAATGATATTTATATATTTATATCCGACTTTTTCCATCAACTTGTCACTTTTTTTAATTTCAAACTTGATTTGCTTGAAGGATAAGGCATATTTGTCAATATATATGTTCAATACCACAGACCCAAGATAATATTTCATAAGTCTTTTTTGTTCAGAATGGCAAAAAAACGCAAAAATGGAGCAAGATCACAATTTTTGAAATACTTAAAAAGAAACGCTCAAACAAGCCATGAGGTAATTTTGGACCTGGAAACATGAAAATTCATGAGTATACAAAAAAAACTGGTGTCAAGTAGCTTGACGCAGCACTTCCTACAACACCGGTATCAGTTCATAAAGAATTGAGTTCAGCTCACGTTATACCCTCTGAGAAAAGACTAGTTATGAACATGTACAATAGAGAAACCAAATGGATCACGTCAGTCCAACAGGTCCATACAATTAGTCGTTGCTCCTCGCCATATCGACAGACGCAGCAGCCCTTCAGTACAAGGAGAACAATAAAGAAGACAGATATGCTGGGCGCTGTAGGAGTAAAAGCAAACCCATATAGAAGACTTTTCTCCATCAAGTTTTAATGACAAATGTACAGGGAAACGTATGGGGAGTGTTTTTGCTAATAGATGCGTAGAGTACCGTCACGGGTATCACGTGTCTTGAAAAGTGACATTATAGTCAACGCCAAACAAAGTGGCGTGCACGTCATCACGATAAAAATTCCCCGACCTAATGCCTAGGTTTCTATCACAAACAATTGCTCTATTGCAGTTTCATATTAATGTGATATATAAATTGTAAAATGGTCATTACTCTCTTATTATGGTTAATAGTCATATAAACATTGTTATTAAAATATCACATAAGTTGCTTTCTGATAAATTTAGACGCATTATGCGAAATAAAATGTTTTGCAAACGCTCCAATCACTTATCGACATGTAAACGCACTAAACCGATTTCGCAGCGTTGACACATTGTCACCTTGAAACTTATTTAAACTGGGAACTGACATTTGTATTAATTTTGACACTGAATCAATTTGTGGCATTTCAAATCTTTATAAATCCTTTGGCCCCGCATACTGTAAATCAACAACTGTTTGTTTCAAAACAAAATTATTCATTTTAGGAGTAGATAAAGGCAATTTTGGTATATAAAGATGCCCAAACAGTTAAATAGTCGGTGTAAGGAACTCGTGGCCTCGTTAATGCACTACTTTGAGTAAGAAAGGGACAACAACGGGCCTTTGTTGCCTTTAAATGCTGTTCAAGAGGTAGGTTACTAATAATTATATGTAATGTACTCGTATATTAATAATAGTGAAATTTTATTTCATTTTTTGTAGCGTGTTGCTGCTGCTTTAAAAATTAGTTTAAGGACAGTTAGTCGTATTTCCGAGGGTGTGAAAAGTGATGCAAATTTAGAATCGCCCAAGAAAAAGCGGAGTTATATTAAACGTGTAACCAACACAGCGACATTGGATACAAGTGCCATTCGAGAAGTGATCTATAATATGTATCACAAAAGTAAGATCTTATTATAATAACTTATCAGAAATTTGCATTAATTTGTTAACTAAATTATAATGTCATATTACACATGGTTTCAGAAGAACAAGTTACGATACAAACTTTATGGTCTCGATTAAGAGATAGGGCATTATTTGATGGTAGTGCCACGTCTTTAAGGCGGTTGCTTAGAGATCTTGGATTTAAGTGGCTTAAGGACAATCCGCGACGAGGGCTCATGGAACTACCAAGTATAGCTTTGAAAAGGGTGGAATTTCTAAGGCAATACAATCAAGCCAAGGTTGAGGCCTTATACCAGTTTGTCTTCCTCGATGAAACTTGGATATTTCAAAATGGGACCATAGGTCGCTCTTGGCAAAATGGAAACCAAAAAAGCGTGAAAGCTATTAAAACAGATGGTAAAAGGTATGTACTTTTACACAATTTGCACTATAAAATTTAAAACTAATATATTTTAGATACATTATATTATATGCTGGAAATGAAAATGGGTTTATTGAGGGTAGTGAAGCGATATTTTCTTCGAAAACAAAATTGAGCGATTACCATGGAGAGATGAACCAGGACAATTTTTTGAAATGGTTTCAACATCAGTTATTAGAAAAATTGGAGAGTCCATCTATGATTATACTGGATAACGCCCCTTATCCCAGCATGATATTGAACAAAGTGCCCAACAATGCATGGACAAAAAAAAATATCCAAGACTGGTTGACAAATCAAAACATACCATTTTTAAACACAATGTTTAAAACAGAGCTATTGAGTATTGTTGCTCGGTACATAATGCTTCTTAATTATATATATTTTGGTCGACAGTTTATATTTCTTTTGTTTATTCCTATTCTTAAAATAACTGCTTTTTTAGAAACAAACCACCTAAAATATACGTGATTGATGAATTGGCGGAACAACATGGGCACAAAGTTCTTCGTCTGCCTCCTTACCATTGTATATTTAACCCTATTGAGTTAATTTGGGGCATAGCAAAAGGTTACTATAACAGACATATTGGTAGAGATGGTAACAGTGAAAAAGACTGTTTGGATATGTGGAACGAGGCTCTACAAACGGTTACCCCAGACATGTGGAAAAATAGTGTTCGACATACTGAGCAAGAAATTTTTAAATGGTATGAAAGAGAACGAATTTTTGATCGACCAGACATCGAACCTATAATAATCAACTTTGAGAGTGATGAAGATTCAGATTCAGACAGCGCTGAAGAAAGAAACTCCGACTAACTTTATTGTACAGAAAAAGCTTACACCAGTAGCTTACCTAATTTTAGAATGCATTTTTCTGTATGAATTCTGTAAAATAAATACCATGCATAAAATTTGGAGGACCCCATTTGGATTTTTATTCAGTACATTTAAGCTATCAATTAAATATGGTAGTTTCATAGTGTCATCTGATCAATAATTGTCATACTTAATGATTATGCAAGTACAGATCTATAATTTTATTATACTATTATTTTTGTTCTCATTTGAGGTTAATATTGCTTATAAACCTAGATATGTAAATAATAAATTTTATTATTTTACAAAAAGTTTGGCAACAATGTAAATTTTTCAACACTCACCTTGATGACGTGCACGCCACTTTGTTTGGCGTTGACTATATGCCGATTTTTTTTGACATTATGTAGGTTTTTCACAAGATATTAACCACTTAGTTGTACGTGTTGCCTAAACGTCATGAGGCTTGTTATCAATCTTTGGCTCTGGTATGATATAAAATCTGCTTCTGAGATGGCATTACTGGAGGTCGAAGCTGTAAGTTGTATGTGTTGATGATAATTACATTGGGTTCTTGTCTCAAATACACTTAATTGAGATTCAAAGCTAGAAATTAGTTGCGCATCCACTTTTTCTTATCCACTCTGGAAATTAAATAATTATACATATTTGCTGAATTTTAAAAATAAGAGAGATAAGAAATAATTATATTCACTGTTCACACACAACGCGGGCGCGGTAATGATTTCTCGTAATTCTCCTCAGTTTTTCGTAATTTATAACTTTGAAAATAACCTCTCTTCAGAAAACATAACATAAAAATAACCCGTCAGGCACAGCCAATAGATATACTTCGTTGGCAGCATATTCAGTAATGATTTTCTCACACAGCAAATATTACTGATTTTATACACATGCAGACCAATACACATAATCATCCACATGCGATCTTGCTATTCAACCAACTTTCTTCTCAGAGACAAAAACTACAGACAAGGACCATTTGACCTTGAGTGATTCCTCCCTAGATGGACGTTCACAACGATCCTAGTGAGCAAGCGTGGAATGACTGTTTGCGCCCTAAAAACTATCTAGTTTGCAAGATGACATCTTATATGTTTTTTTTTACGTTTTGTAGGTTGTCTACATTATACCCATGCGGATTGGAAGCGTTTTAATATACTATCATCAAAAAATCAAGATATAATATACCCTCTCCCACTCCTCACAACCCCCAATCCTCTAATTTTTAACCTCTAAATTCTTTTTTCAACGATGATCAGGCTACGCTGGAATGTCAAAAAAACTACGTTTCAGCTATTTCTATTTTTTCGTTCTTCTTAGCCTCCTCTGAACTGATTTTCAAAAACTAAAAAACTTTTTTATCCTTGGCATAGTAGTAAAATTTCATGTAAGTCCGAGCAGTACTTTCCTAATTATAGAGTGACCAACGATTACTGGACAGGCCGACAGATAGACGGATGGAAAAAAACATAATATCTCATTTTGGAAATAATTCGCGATTACAGTACTTTCTTGCCCAGTGATGTAGGAAATCAAAGTAAAGTCAAAGGGAACTTTCAAGACGACTACATAATTATGTTTATTGACGAATGAATAGATGAATGAATATTTTATGTATTCGACAATTTTCACACAGAATGAAATCCACTGTGTCTATCAGAGAAGTCTTCATGGCTATAACTAGAGACATAACTTTAGAGTTCAAGCAAACCGAAATAGAAGACGAAACTAGGAGAATGAATGAACGAGTATCTGTGCAACATTTCCAAATACCACAATCTCTCTTGAGAAATGTTGGATTGACTACCAGTTAGCAGCATCTTATATGTGAGTAGATCCTCTCGAGGAGCTCCATATACCTTAAAGTCTTAAGACCAATTAATTAAGAACGTTCATTATCAAAGTCCACAAAAAGAGAAGAAATGAGGTACTATAAGAGGAAATTTTCATAATAATCAAAAAACAAATCAGGATATTTTTCCGTGTGAATGCGAAGATACTTTCTGATCTCCCTTACCTACATTAAGCAAGTGTAGCGGCGCTAAAGCCAAGCGGAATCGCTCAGCAACCTTCTGCTGCGAGAGTCAGTGGACTACACAGTTGAGCAAGTTCACAAGCACCAATACTCACATCATAACAAAATCTGTCAAGTAATTAGAAATGCCTAAACGTTCTTCGTCCGCAAAAGATTATCTTCTTCCTCTTTGCCCTCACTTTCCTTCTCTCTTTTCCTTCCCTTTTTTTTTCTTAAATTTGTCTAGTTTCTTGGTTACCAGACCTAACAGACTTACAAACTGACATTGTGACATAAGAGCTAAGGTTCTACAGACCACTACGACAACCAACGATGGCTTGAATTGTCTTCCTGAACTAACCAAATTATATAGAATGTCAGTTTGGATGACATTCATCATTTAAGCTGAGGCATACTTCAGACAGCACTTAGTTTCAGCTGTTAAGAGTTATTAAACATAACCTTCACGATCTCGTTATAATATTGCTTTTTCTTGCGTTCATTATGGATCATTCGTATGTATACAGTCCCTTAAATGACTGCCCATTCGTTCTTATCCGCTCAACAGGTTACCCCGACAGCAATGATGCTACTATAAACGGCAATTTGTCATACTGGAGCGCATTCTCTTCAAGATTAGTGCTACTTATTTCCAATGGACCGCTGCCAAGCCATCTCCGCTGAGAGCGTATCTATAATGCATGTATTTTTCGAGCGCTTTTATCTTGACAGCAAAAATGGTAAAGGAAGCTCTATGTATCACGTAATGGAGCTTTCCATTGAGACTTTTCGAGGATGCGCCTGAAGCTACCAGAAGATACATAATAATCTTTTACCGTCATAGCAGGTGCACATAGAGACGCATGGTAGAATTAATACAGGATACCCTCATGAGTTTTACGTGCTGTTTTTTCCCACGCCACAGGTAATTGTTTTGATGACGGGAAACTCCGAGCTTAAGTTCCCTATACCTAGATTCCGTGACAAATAAATCTCAAAATCTCCGCCTAGTATACAATGGTGATTTTGCAAATTAGATTGACATAGTCCGTCTCAACCATTATTATAAATGGACTTTGTATACTTGTATGTATTATATACAATTAAACATTCGCTTATTGTGTATAAACTCAGTTATTATGGAGTTTCTGAAATAACTTTTGTTAATTCAAACTTATCTTGCAAACCCGTTTTAAAAAGTTTGTCTGAATCAACCGCACAAAAATTTGTTCTGGTGTACCACAGCGATCTATCTTAGGCACCCCTCAGATTTAGAAATAGAGGTACAATCATGGGGCATTCAATTTTCCGACAATAGTCAGATTTTCTATTTATTTAGTAGTAAGGACTTTGAAGTATCGGATAATAACATTAACTAAGATCATGCCCAGATTGAAAAGCTTAGTACATTGTGGATCTCAACACATACACTGATAGTACCTATTTACTTACATCATACTATCTTATAATATCAAAACATATACATTATTTATAAAAGTACCTATGAAGTAACAAATTTATTATGTTTATAAAATTGTGTAACTTGTAGGATGTTGGTATTCGCTTTGTGGTCCCAATACATTTTGAACTTGTAAAAACCTGAGAGTCGCAGTCTCAGAGCTTCGCTACCTTGCACTGACTTGTTCAATTCGTCACTCTATAAATATGAATGTGGGACAAATAAGTTTATTCGTTTCCTGAATCTTGAAAAGGAAAGTGCTAAGAAAAAATTTTAAAAAATATAAACAGATAGTATATCACACAAATTATAGTGAGTCAGTGTTATTTTGTTTGAGAGTGCTGGAGAAAAGTAAGTACATTATTTTTTATTAAATTTTAGTTTTGTGCTCGTAGTTAGCAAAGATAGATAAATTACGCCATCATGACTTTAGTTATTAGTAGTTAAATATTCAATCATGCAAAATTACACGAGTACTCCTCAATAGTTTTTTTTGAAAGTTTTAGCAATCGGTAATGTAATTACAGTGCAATCTCCGTAATTCGAGCTAATTGTTGCAAGAAGATGTTCGAATTATGGAGTGTTTTCGGAAAAATCAAAAAATATTTTTAATATACAGCTGCTGGACTTTCTGTCTTATTTAAATAATTTAATTTTGCCCACAGATGACTGATGCCATGTCCGAATCTAAAAAGACATGTAGACAATACAGTGTTGATTACTTGAAATTTGGCCTCATTCCATCATTGCCGGACAAACAATCGCCTATGTCCCTTTTATGCAACAAAGTTTTGGGCAATGACGCTATGAAACCATCTAAACTGCAAGATCATCTGAGATGATGCCACCCTGATAAAACAGAGAAAGATTTGAAATACTTTCAAACACTCAAAGATAAACTTCAGAAGAGACCTACACTGGACAGAATGTTCGCTTCGACGTCACAAAGAAATGGTGATGGTTTGCGGGCGTCTTACAATATCTCGTTACTTATAGCAAAATCCAGAAAACCGCATACTATCGGAGAGAAGTTAATTTTGCCAGCCGTTGAAGAGGTTTTAAAAACTGTTTTACACAAACCTGTATCTGATATCATTAAGCAACAATACTGTTGAAAGACGTATTGATGAAAATGAGTTCTGATATTGAAAGCTTCTTATGTAATTATTTGCAAACGACCCATTTCTCTATACAACTGGACGAGTCAACTTTACCTGATAAGGCAGCATTATTATTGGCATATGTTCGTTTTATTATGAATCAAGAAATCTACGGAGAACTGCTCTTCGCAAGAACTTTGATAACCGACACTAAAGGTGAATCAATACTTCATGTTTTGAAGGATTACTTCATTGAACAAGCAATTCCTTTATCAAATATAATATCAGTAGCTACAGATGGAGCACCTGCCATGGTTGGACGTTATCGTGGATTTATAAGCTATTTAAAACAAAATGTGTCAGGGGTGTTTGCAGTGCATTGCGTCATCCATCGACAACATTAACTTAGTTGCTAAAAATTTGAGTGTTAGATTGCATGAATCACTTCATTTAGTCATTGATGCAGTAAACCGAATCCGAAGCAACGCGTTGAATACGCGGTTATTTGCGCAGTTGTGTGAAGAAAATGACGAACACTTTCATCAATTATTTCTTCACACTGAAGTACGCTGGCTGTCGAAAGGCTTATGTTTGACAAGATTTTTTGCACTTTTTGAGACTATTTTAGAATTTCTGGATACTAAAGAGAAAATTTTAAAAGAAAATTTAATGAAGAGGAAAACAGACATCGCCTATTTAACAGATTTGTTTACAAAATTTAATATGGTTAATTTGCAATTACAAGGCGACAGTTTAAATTTGATTAAAACAAAGTCCATCTTATCAGCGTTTCTTGCCAGAGTTAAACTAATGAAGCAAAATATTGGATGGGGCGAATTTTCTCAGTTCCCCAATTTGTCACCGACAAGCTGCCAGGAAGACCACGTTTCAACTTACGTTCAACATTTAAATGCCCTCTATTCAGATTTTGAATCTAGGTTTGAGGATATTTTGACTATGGTAATATCACCGTGGATAATTAATCCATATGGTGACATAGAAGAAACGAATGTCATAATACAAGAGGAACTGACTGAACTAAGTACAAACGAAGAACTTAAGGTTCAGTTTAAAAACGGATATCAGCAATTCTGGCTGCAAAACAACATACCCGTTACTTATCCCGTATTATGGAATATAGCGAGGAAATTTTTAATTTCGTTTCCATCGTCATACCCAGTGGAAAGGGGGTTCAGCGCTGTTACCAATCTCCTAACGAAAAAAAGAAACAGACTGGACATCATTAGCCGAGGAGATTTAAGATTAACCCTTATAATTTGACGCCAAATGTTGATAATTTATTATTAAAGCATCAGGTTCATCCTTCGCACTAAAAATATTGACTTATTGCTTATGTTATTTTATTTATAGTTTATTTTATGTTTATTGGTGTCCGACCAATAAATGCCCGCATTGGGAATAAGTGCCCCCATTGATTTTTTTAAAGAACCCCCTTTATAGAAAATATTTTTTTTTAAATTATTCTGAAAATTCAAGGATAGGTACACACTAAAATTCGTTAATTTTTTGCCTATTTCTAGATAACTTAAACGTATAAGAAGCGGAATTCAATCAAACTAACAGTGAAATTATTGTAGAACATACGTTTATGTTATAATTAACAAACGAACTCGCTTATTGTACTATTTTAAGTAAAAAACTTTTTTTTATTATTTTTCACTTTTTTTTTATTTTATCCCTCTTATTTTTTTTTTCAATGCGGGCACTTATTCCCAATGCGGGCACTTATTGGTCAGCCACCTGTTTATTTAATGTTACGTATATTTTACATAACAGATACAACATTTTATTTTGAGTAGTTTTAATTTAAATTCAATTAATAAATGTATAAATTAACATGTGTTTTTACTTTAATTTTTTAACACTAAGCTTCACTATAGTTAGAAATTTACAGAAAATCAATATCAGTTAAGTAGGGGGTCTACCCAACACGGAAAAGGCAAAGGGTCTACGACACAAAAAAGTTTGGGGAACTCTGGCTTAGTAGAACTCATATACTCTATTAGAACCCTCTACAGACAAATACGTTAGAGTACCCAAACAAAACAAAAAGGAATGCTTTAAAAGGTAAACATAAATTTTAAAGGTGATAAATTAGTTTCTGTGGATCATTCATTCTATCTTGGGACCGTTGCTATATACAATTTTTGTGAATGACTTCAGTAGCACTAAATATGTTATGTATGCCGATGATACATCATTATTGGTAAACACCGACCATTTAATATCGCTGGCAACAAGTGCTACTGAAGAGCTGCGGAGTACACATCAATGGTTCCTGGATAATGGCCTGCTGCTCAATGCAAGCAAGACGCAGTTTATAAAGTTCTCATATGCAACCCATAACCTCGGTTGCACCTTTCTGGTCAAGTATCTCAACGGTTTCATTCAGCAGGTTGGCTTTGTCAAATTATGGATATCCATATAAACGGTTGCCTAATATGGAATGCTCACATTGATTATACATGCAAAAAGATCGTCCCATTCCAGTACTACATCAGTCAGCTACGCTTTGTGGTCGATAGATCTTTGTTATTGACTTACTATTTTGCATATATCCACTCCATAATTTCATACGGTAGCATAGCCGGGGTGGTTTACTGTTACGTCTGAGCAGAAGGACCAGCTTCAGAGATTCTTTCAAGCAGCTGGGAATATTAACTTTACCATCAATATATATCTTTGAGCTGTTGACAAACGTAAAATCTAACTTAGCTGAGTTTCCAAAATTGAATGATTATAATAAGTACTCGACTATGATTTCGCTTGTCCTGCTCATAAGCTGTCGAACAGAGGTCAGCCCAAATCAAATGGGTATTAGGCTGTTAAATAAATTGCCAAACACCTTTAAAACCTTGCCAATGTCATTATTCAGTCATAAACTCAAAGCTCTATTAAGATACAGAGCGTACTATTCTTTGGACGAATATTTCTTAGATATCCAGCTAAATCAAGATGCTTAACTATTTCCAATGTGAGCGCTCTGTATTAGTCCCATATACATTTTTACTGTCATATTATTTATGGTTCTTGTATTTTATTTATATATTTTAGCTTGGCCGATTTATTTTAATATGTACTTGTTGTATTTTTGTTCATTGTTTTTGTTTTTATTTATCTATTTTTGTAATGCTTTTCTTAGTTCCAAGATAGAGTACCTTGACGTGTTTTATGTCATGACAAATGATCTACAGAACAAATTAAGATTATTCTAAGCACCTAGGTATTATAATGGATGACGATATAAAAATTTTTGAACACGTAACCTGTCTACTTTCTCGCTAAACGCTATTGTCAGGGTTTTATTTGCAAATAAGGCTATATTACAATCTACGAGAAAGCAATTGTATGGATTCTTCTTATTTTCAAAAATACCGTATAAGTAGTCGTTTACTATCCTTTTTTAGATATTATTACAAAAATCGTATTCAAATTACTATGAATACATGTTGCAGGCTCGGAAATGATCTCAGAAAATATGATCATATATTGAAGACCATTAGTGACCTTAACTGGATAAAAATTGATAAAATATATAAATGCCAGCTCCTAAGTCTGACTTATATGGTTTTTTGTCCAAAAACACCGTCATATTTATAGACGAAATTCATACGTAGAGAAAGTACGCAAAGCACATCTCTATTTCAGGACACAAATATTTACAATGCAATCAATTTATGCAATTCCCTAGACCGCAATTACCAAAGTTCAAAAAAAAATTGTTCGAAACTCTACTTGATCAGCGCGAAATATTTTATAACCAATAAGTGTTAACTGACCTTATGGTGTATTATTGTCGTTATTGTATACAGATCTTAATTTTTAACAAATTTTCTGTTTTTATACATCTCTTACTGTTAAAAGGGTTAACCAAAATCAGGATATAAAAAAGTTTTGTAAAACCCTAAAGACTCTCAAAGTGCAATCTCAGAAAGATTCTACAATTGCCGTGAGCTTATCAGATCCGTTTTCAATTTTCGAGAATAGTGATTTGAGTTGTGCTGATAAAATTGCAGATTACCGAGCTAATAAAAATAACTCAAAATCCAAATTTCAATTTAATAAAGCGACTATTGACACCGTTGTTAAAATTATAGATAAAATAAAATCAAATTCTAGTGGTTCAGATGGAATAACTTTGCATATGATACTACTATGTATACCTGAAATTGATGTGTACTTGACACATATTATCAACTGCTGTTTAGAGAGGGGATATTTCCCCAATCAGTGGAAACCCACTATAGTTGTTCCGCTACCTAAGGCCGTTTCCTGATTTGTCGGTGAGGTATCGGTGCGGCGGCGGTATGCTCTTTTACCGAATCAATACCACATTGCTCCCATCTACGCATTAGTCGGTATATTTTCGGTATGAAATGCTGTAGTACGGCTTGTTTTATGGCGAGATGTCGTCTTCGAGTTCGAGTGATGATGATATTTTGGCGTGTTATTTGTATCTGCGTATACGTAAATAAAGAAAAACTTATTGACGTCATCTTTACATCGAAAATAATATTAACTGTCGACTATTTGTTGCAGCAAAAGAACTTTCACACGTTGATACAAGATTTTTATCTATGGATAGACTGTTAAAAGAAACATATCAACAGCTTTTGAATCCAATAATTAAACAACACAGGATGCTTATCAATTTCCAGTACTAAGGTTAAATGCATTGTCGCCATTTTGCAGTGCATGTGCGGTGAATCCCGAGCACCGCCTGGACGAGCGTGCCGAGACGCGGTAAACCGAGCGGATCCCTCCCCGCTTCCGCACAATCCGCGCTAATGAGAAAGGACTCACTAAAATGTAGGCGCTCGGTAAGTTTTCGGTATCGCGTATACCGAGCATACCGTCGCCGCACCGATACCGTACAGACAAATCAGGAAACGGCCTAAGTGTTCTGATCCTACCAACTATGGTCAACTGAGACCGATCAGTCTGCTGCCAATTTTTTCTAAAGTATTATAACGCGTTGTTTACGAGCAGCTCTGTGCCTACTTACATTCCAGCAAAATTATTCCATCTAAACAATCTGGATTTCGACAAGGTCATAATACAGCTTCGGCACTCTGTGATTTAACAGACAATATAACAATGGCACTTGGTAAACAAAAAGCTGTAGCTCTCATACTTCTTGTCTTTAGTAAAGCATTTGACACCATTAATAACTCACTTCTTGTGTCTAAATGCAGTTATTATGGATTCTCTGAAAAACCTCTTTCGTTTATTCAAACCTACCTTGAAAATCGCTATCAAAAAGTTCGTCTAAATCAACAGTACTCTACCGAACAAAAAATTTGTTCTGGTGTACCACAGGGATCAGTCTTAGGAATCCTATTATTTTCATTATATACCTCAGATTTAGAAACAGAGGTAACATCATGCAGCATACAATTTTTTGCAGACGATTCTCAAATTTCCTATTCATTTAGGAGTAATGACTTGGAAACAGCAAATAATAAAATTAATCATGGTCTTGCCCAAATCGAAAAGTTTAGTAGAAGTCATAATTTTCGTTTGAACCCTTTGAAGACAAATATGTTGGTATACGCAAATATAACAAAAAAGAATACTTTAAAAAGGGACATAGACATACATTTAAAGGGTAATAAATTAGTTCCTGTGGATCATTCGAGGAACCTAGGTATTATAATGGATGATGATTCAAAATTTGTTGTACACATAAACTATCTAATCTCTCAGTGCTACGCTGCTATAAGAGCTTTATTTGCAAATAAGGCTATATTACACAAATCTGGGAGAAATCAATTGTGTTAATCTTCCTTGTTTTCAAAGGTATCGTATTGCTTAGTGGTTTACTATCCCTATTTAAACATTATAACGGGAAATCGTATTCAAAGTATTATGAATACATGTTGCAGACTTGTAAATGGTCTCAGAAGGTATGATCATATATCGAATGCCATTAATGAACTCAACTGGATGAAAAGTACCATCTCCTAAATCTGACTCATTAGGTTTTTTATTCAAAAACACCGTCATATTTAAAAAAACAAATTCATACGTAGAGGGAATATGCATGGCATTAATTATTAGACATAGAGAGACTTTTTCAATTCCACGCCACAGCACATCTTTATTTCAGAATACATATATTTACAGTGCGATCAAATCATATAATTCTTTAGACCGCAGCTTAAAAGAAACCAATCAATGACCCAAATTCAAGAAAAAAGTGAAAGAAGTTCTACTTGATCAGCAGCGAAATCTGTTGTAACCCATAAGTGGCCTAATATTTCCCTTATGCCTTTACTTAGATTATACTTTACTCTGTCGTCATTGTATACAGGTATTAATTTTCAACAAATTCTGTTTTTTTACATCTCGTATTGTTAAGGGTGTTAGATGGTAGAATAGATATATTATCTAAATCTCGCGTCCTGTAAGAATATTACAAATAAAAGACGTTAATTATTATTATTATTGTACGCAGCAAAGGTGCGAATAAAAATGTTTATACTAACGAAACTTTTTCTCGGTTCTCTTCTACATTATGGTTCCATTTTCTAGATCTTCTAGATCAACCCATCAGGCATTTTTGCTCCACTACGCAACTGGGTCGTGCCGTGTACATCTGGAACGATACCATCGCTCCTTCGGTACGAGGGCGACAAGGATGCTAATCAATTTATCAAGAGAGCTTTCCAGATTCTGCATTTTTGAAGTAGCTGAAGTTTCATACCAGCAAGCACTCTGTAACCTCATGTAACATTTGTGGTATACAAATTTTGCTCCTTTGCATCTATTTTAGTACAAAGTAATCTACCTTTCCACTGGAAACTATTGTGAGAGATAATCTCCAAAATGCACTGCATCCATGTTGAGCCGATAATAACAAAATGTGCAATAATAAAGTGCTGAAATGTTTACGCACTGATATTACGAAAACATCAGCTTAAATGCCCATAAAAACCCCGCAGGCCGCGTATAAATGTGACAACTGGATGTGTTTAAAGCAATTTGGTACGTAACTGTTGATAAAGCCTGGCATATTTCCAACTGTATACCCACATGGCTTTTATTTGTAAAAAACGTACATTCGTATTTTACAACTACTACTCCTGTGATTGACGATCACAATAAAGTGAGCATGTTTTCGTAAAATTGCTACTCTTGCAACAGATGTATACAGTGCTTTTCAAAAAAACCCTGTACTTATTTTTTGAACCATACCAGTTAACAACCGTATATACGCGGTGATGAAATTTATGCATGAATAGTATATTTTAGTTTATAGTGACAGAGAATTCGGACCGGTATCTAAATATATATTTTATTATTATTATTAGCACTACAACAATAGGCGGAAAAGTCCCATGACGCTGCTGTGTAAAGTGTTTTCTTATGCTGCATAATGCACGAAACGTGCTGCTCTGTCTTCTAGTTCTTTATCCAAATTATTCTTGAATAAATTAACTGTTGCACCCTTTGCTTCTTCCTTCACTAAAAGAGTTTCACGAGTATCCACGCGATTTGAAATGAACTTTCTTCTTATCGACTTGGATGTTCCCTCTTTTTCTAATTTTTTGGTATTACCTCGGAGATAAAGGTTCTGACTCATATTTAATATTTGAAGGGTACCTGAATAACAGGTATTGATGATATTGAACGTCTCAATCAGGTTCCCTCGTAATCTTCGCTCAGCGAGTGTTGTCAAATTCATCGCCCTTGGATGTTGTTCATATAGCAAGTGTCGAATCTATGCTGGAATTCGCGTTACTCTACGATGCAATCTTTCCAGTACAAGCTCGAAATGTTTAACAAAATAGAGAATCCGTACGGTTGAATGTACATCTTGTATAGCTTTTCTATTATAGCAGGCTTTTTCAATCAAATATATCAGTGGTTTGGCTTTTTTAATTTCGTTGGTAATGTGAGCTTCCCATTTTAAATCATGTGCTGTTATAACTCCTAGATCTTTCTGCTCCCAATATGAACTTTTCTGCATTGAATGACATTTGACATTTCTTACAGCACTCCTCGATGGAGAGAATGTCCTTTTTAATTTCGGCCTCTTGTAATGCCGGGCTTCAGTATAGCTTGATATCATCTGCATAGAGTGAAATGTTTGTTTTTATACCCATTGATAGAACTGATGTTGTAAACAAGGAATAGTATAGGGCCATGTTACAGAAATGCTTTCCTGATTTGGACTTAGCGTACATTTGGTTGTAACAAGACGGTGCAAGCTCACATACTTTTTTTTTTATTTAGCATACCGCTTCGACCTAAAGGTAGGTTAAATTTTGTACATAAATCTAGATGCTTTAAGAAAATTGGAAATGTTTATAATGTTACACTGTGGTCCTATAATGTCAGCCAGTGTTCCGTTTAGTTTATACATAAACCTATATACTTCTAGCACTGGGCACTCAATTAGTAGGTGTTTCACTGTTAACTGCACGTCACACATTTCTCATAGGTTCATGAGACAGCAGGTATCCGTGGGTAGCTCGTGTGTGTCCTAGCCTTAGTCATGTGATGATGGTCTGGATTTTGCGGTTGTTGGTGACGGTTTGCCATGGCATCAACTTAGACTTGAGTTCAAGTAATTTGGATGGTTTACTTTGCCACAGATTGTTCCAGTTCTGGATGATTTTCGATTTTAAATGAGCCCTTACATCATACTCTGGTACTTTGACAATATATCTAGTAGCGTTGTTGGCAGCGTCTTTTGCTTTGCGATCTGCTAGCTCATTTCCTGGAATTCCAACGTGTGATGGAACCCATAGGAAAACAATTCTTTTGTGCATTGCAATATCTTTCATTTCATCCCGAATTCTTTGAGCTATGGCGTTCTTGCTGTACATAGTGCTAATTAACTTAAGCGAATTCAATGAGTCGGATATAATTAACCAATTATTTGCGGAGTTACATTTAATATACTTGATGGCTTCAAATATTGCATAGAGTCCACCCGTAAGGACTGTGGCTGTCTCTGGCAGCTTACATTCTATAATGGATGTTGGTGTTATGACTGCAGCGCCAACGTGCATTTGTAATTTTGAGGCATCTGTATATATTTCATTGTAGTTACCATATTGATTGCGGATTTCTGAGAATTTCTGGTATATAATTTCTTTTGGTGTTTCCTCTTTGCATAGTTTTGTCAGTGTGCTGTTGATAACAGGTATCTGAATGCTCCAAGGTGGGTTAGTTGTCTGAGTGGTGGTGATAGTAGGAGGAAGTATAGGCATACGTAGTTGATTTAGATACTGTGTTATTCTATAGTTGAAACTTGAGGCAATTTGACGGTTGACAGATGTGTGACTAAATCCTGGTATAGATGGGTTAGATGCAAGTTTAGTTGCGTATTGTAGACTCAGGACTTGTCTTCTAACATATAGGGGAGCTTCTCCAGACTCACAGTATAAACTGTCAATGGGTGTGGTTCTGAAGGCTCCTAATATGAGACGTAGTGCAGAATTATGTAGAACGTCTAGAGGTTTTAATACTGTTGATTTTGCCGAGCTATAGCTATGCAACCATAATCTATTTTCGATCTCACTAGTGCACGATATATACTTAAAAGGGTTTTTCCATCTGCACCCCAGTGTCTATTGGCTAGGTATCGTAACATGTTGAGTCCTTTCTGACAAGACAAGTAATATGACTCCTCCAGGTCAGACGTTGATCAAATATAATCCCAAGGAACTTTATTTCTTGATGTGTTTTCAGGTCAACATTTGATAAGCGTAGAGTTGGTCGTGTATGAGTTGACTTTTTAGAGAATATAATGCATTGTGTTTTGTCAGGAGAGAATGTCAGGCCATTTTTATTAGACCAGTGCTCCATTTGATTTAACGTTGATTGGAGCAACGATGTAGTAGTTTCAATATTTTTGCCTTTAACATATACAATCATGTCATCAGCATAAAGGCGAGTTTGGAGAGGCCTTTTTATATTCGCCACGATGTCATTAATGGCTACCAGGAAAAGTGTTGGGCTGATAATAGATCCTTGGGGTAGGCCGTTGATCTACGTTTCAGCATCTGATAGTACACCATTGGCACGAACTTGGTAATTTCTGTTGGCAAGAAAATTTTGTATGAATGCTAGAATGTGTCCATCGTAGCCCCAGTTTTTTAGTTTGATGAGTACGTCAAACTTCCATACGGTATCAAATGCCTTATTGACATCAAAGGAAATGGCTGCACAATGCTGCCGTTCAGAGAATGCCTCTTGTATGTAAGATTCTAGGTCTACGATATTATCCAATGTTGATCTGTTTGATCTAAATCCGCCCTGTTCGTGCGCCAGCTGCTTTTTGCTTTCCAAGTTCCACAATAATCTCCGGTTAACAATTTTTTCTAATAGCTTGCACATTGAACACGTTAATGAAATTGGTCTATACGATTCTGGATCCTGGGGTGGTGCGTTTGGTTTTAGAATCGGTATAACTGTGGCTTTCCTCCATTCGTTTGGATAAACTTGCTTAGTCCATATTATATTGTAAATTTTTAAAAGTATGCTCATCGCTGAATGTGAGAGGTGCTTTAGGAAAATTGTTGGTATATCATCAGGTCCAGGTGATGTGTTCTTCAATGTAAGAAGTGCCTCGGTTAGTTCCTGTTCTGTAATGGGGTTATTTATTGAATGAAGGGTTTCGCTAATGGGAATTGTTCTATCTGTGTTTCTCTTGTAATTAAGGAATGCTGCGCTATAATTTTGGTCACTGGAATTTTTGAAATATGTTTTGGATAAGGTGTTAGCTATGTCTCTGCTTTGAGTGAAAGTGTGGGTTCCTTTCTTTATCGACCTAATGACTGAATGTGATTTTTTTCCAGACATGCTTTTGATTTTCTTCCAGACTGTGGATACATTGGTGGCATTATTGATGGTTGAAACAAATTTTTGCCATGATGATTTTTGTTCCCTTTTTAAAACAAGTCTTGCCTTTGCACGTTTGTGTTTGAAGTCGGTTAGGTTTTCAACTGTTTTATATCTTCTCATTTTATTCAGAGCTTGCTTGCTTTGTCCTACTGCATGTTCGCATTTTTCGTTCCACCAAGGGACTGGATTCCTTCTCCGTATCACCCTAGTTTTGCCTATGTTTTGGTAAGCAGCTTCTTTGATTAGATTCATAAAGCTTTGAACGGTAGCATCGACGTCATCTGTGATCTCGAAAGTGTTTAGGTTATTATCGATATAAGCAGAAAAAGAGGGCCAGTTGGCTTTTTTTAAATTCCATTTTTCTCTTGGTTGTATATCTGTAATTTCTTTGTTTATATTGTATTATTATTGGGAAATAGTCACTCCCATACAAATCGTCCGCGACATTCCATTGTAAATGTGTAATCAGATTAGAGGAGCACATGCTAAGATCAATTGCAGAGAAGCGTCCAGAGGCTGAATCAAATCTTGTACTGCTACCATCATTCAGTACAATCATGTTAGCATGGTCAATTATATTTTTTATAATATTTCCCCGCATGTCATTTTTGTATGAATTCCATGTGTGACTGTGAGCATTGAAATCTCCTAATATTATCCGTGGTGATGGTATTTGTTGTAGTAATGACTCAAGCTCATTTTCTTCTAAATAATAATTGGGAGATATATATATGTTACATATGTTGATCTCTGTATCTGATTCAACGGTAATGGCTACAGCTTCTAGATTTGTGGTAAGGGTTATAGGTTTGGCTAATATATCTGATTTTATGTATATTGCGACTCCACCGCTACCTGTAGTTCTTTCACGGTGTTTGAAAAATCCAGTGTACTGTTTTGGTGTATGCGATTTGGTTTCGTGGAAGTGTGTCTCTTGTAGGCATATAATGTCTGGGTTGAAATCGGAAATTAATTTTCGTAACATATTTAAATGGATATAATATCCATTTAAGTTCCATTGTAGTATTGACTTGAATTTAAAAAGTAGAGTCAATAGATGAAGTATCACTGAGTTGGTCGCTGAGATTTTTTTCAATATGCCTTTCCATTTTTTTTTCGTAATCTCGTACAGCGATTTTTCAAGGCTTTGTCTGTGATGTGTGGATATATTAGCAGAAGCATCTCGATTAATCTTTTAATGTCAGATGTGTGGTCGTTGACGACGGATATTATGTCTTTTGTACCGTGGGTGTTTTCCAATAGACTTTTCAATTGGTCTGAGTTCAGTATGAGTGGCGGGGTTTGGTTGTCGATAAAAGATTTAACAGACTTGAATGTAATTTCAGGTATGTGTAATGGTTGGATATCTATTTTGGGTTTCTTCAGAGTTTGGTTTTTTGGAGTAACGAAGATTGGTTCCCCAGAATTTCCAGGCATAAGTTGATTCTCAGTTGAGGGGGACAAAATTTCTGAGAGGCCACGTTTGTTACTAGTTTGTGTGTCTGAATCTGTGATATCGTTGGGTTTTGATTGGGGTTGGTTTGAAGTTGTGGCTGCAGTTGTTTGTGACGCTGAACATGCTATGTTGGAGTTTGGAGTAGTTAGTACTGACGGTTGTTGGTTGTTTTCAACAGTGAATTGCTCTGATGCTGATGTTTGTGGTGTGGGTGTTTCTGTCTGTGCCGATAGGCATTGAGATGCAATATGACCAGAAAGCTTACATTTGAAGCATTTCTGGCTGTCAAGTGAGAGGAATATACGGTAGGTGCGGTTTTCGTAGGTCATTTCCACAGTTTCTGGAATTATGCTAGGCTCTACAGGCATTATGTATACCTGTCGCCTGAAGCTTAATATATGGCTGTACTCAGGTAAAGTTGCACCTATTCTTAGAAAGGATATGGGAGAAATGAGTTTTAGTATGTCTTTCAAGATTTTGTGTGGAATGGTGGGACATACGTTGGATATTACTAATCTATCAGATGGTGTAATAAGTCTGCGAGACTTTACTGACTCTCCATTAATGGTGATTTCCCCAGGATCTTCAAGGAATTTGTCTACAAGTTGCTTGCTGGATAAATAGATACATATCCGATTATTGGATATTCTGGAGCAGAAAAGGATGTTTTTTGGGTCTACTATAGGACCTAGTCTTAGCAGATAATCTTGGATTTTTAGTCCATCGACAGCGTTGACGATGATGGCTTGCTCTTTGTTTGGGTATTTGGTAGAACTTTGACCTAATATATCAGAGTATGATTTTGCAGAGTTGGTATTTTGTGATGTGTTTGGCGAATTCATGACTGTTTTATTATTTTATCAGGCAATTTGATGTTGTTATATTCTGCGGCATCCCTGAATACGGTCCTGTCCACCGAATTCGGTTTGTTTTGGTGCGCGATTTATACAGACGCAACCAATGGATGGAATTGCCTCATCTCAATTAGGAGCGATTCGGAGCGGCCGGCCCGATCATCCGATTTGATCCCTTGTGATTTTTTTTATGGGGTTTTTCTGTGTTTATGTGAATCGTTGGAGGACCCCAAAAGATATAAAGACCAACATGCAGAAAGATATTGCTAACATAACGCAAGAGTCATGACAAACGCCAGAAACCGGTTTAACCAGTGTATGAAGATTGCAGAACTTTGATTTGATCTACAAAACTATGTAAAACAAAACTTTACAAATGCGCCTACTTTATAAAAAGCAAATCTAAATGTTCTGATTGATTCAGAGGGTTTTACTAAGTTTTGAAAGAGGTAGTTATGCAGCCGCACATTGATTATGGAGAACCATTCACATCGTATGCCGACAATTTTAAAACAATTTTTCATGTTTCACACGGTCGAATGCCTTGCTGAGGCCACAAATGTGCCCGACAGGGCAGATGCAGCAACTGTGCGGGCTAAAATGGTGTGACGTTTTCCCCCTTAAAAGTTATTTCACTTTAGGTTTGAGAATCGACCAACAAAATGTAAGTTTAACCATTTAAGGGCGTTGCTATATCGAGGCCAGTCGTTAACTTCCCTTTGCTTCATTCCAAGTCATTAGGTGCCCGAGATGAGCTCTTATCGAGTTACATCGCATAAAATTATAATTTTATTATTGAGTTGCGGCAAGTCAGATAAACAAGGCAAAACAGAGAGTAGAGTTTTAACGACGGTTTTAATAGTCTTCCGGAGCTCTTTTATTACTCATATCAGGGAAACGCATGTAACCTCACTACGTTTCCCAGCAACAGAAGTATACCCAGTGAGATTAGAAGTGTTACACGCAGAAAAAATAATTTCTCCAACTTGTTCTTTGGCAACATAAAGCATACTGTGGCAACAATGCCAACGTTTTATCTTTGTTTTCGTTTACCTACCTTTGTTAAAATATGATCTCTTGATTTTTGCGAGAAAGCAGTTTCTGGGAGCTGAGTAGTACATATATTTTTAGTTGTTGCCCTTTCATTTACTAATGTTACGCATAACAAAATGCCTCGAGTTTGAAGACGTCCAAATTATCACCATGTTAGCAACTTTGACAGGAGTAGAAGGATTGCCTATCGCGATGTTGGTTTATTCTATGGTGAAATTGGCCGCATTGCTAATTGTACTGCCATGACTGTAATGCGTGTGTGTCGCGTGTGGATAGAAGAATGTGGAGGAACACGATGAAGACCAACTGGTCCACCATGGCGTACCATAGAGCATCAAGCTAGGCGCTTCAGACGACTAGACCTACGAGACCGTTTCGCTACTACTCGTCAGATCGCTGATCAATGGTTTGGAGAATTAGGTAGACCTGTTACATTGCGTATAATCTATCGCTGCGTTCGAGCTTTTGGACTTTTTTCATACCGTCAGAAGTTAGTGCTTCCTCAGACTGCGCACCACTGTCGTTAACGTTTGACCTGGAGCAGAAAATGGCAATATTGGGAGGCAGAATGGCATAATGTCATCTTCATCGACGAATCGAGATTCTGTCTAGGTATGCACGATGGTCATAGACAGGTAAGACGCCGTCGTGGAGAAATGCGTGATATTCTATTTGCTGTTGAGAGGCATGAACAAACACAGGGCTGTTGGAATGGTTTGGGGGGCTATTGCCTATGGTAGCAGATCACCACTTCTATCTGCGCGTTATGTTGATGATGTCCTACAAACCACTTTACTGCTGCATCTAGAGGGCTGTCCACATGTCCTTTTTCAGCAAGACAACGCACCCTCCCGTATTGCTCGTCATACTACGGACTTTCTTCAAGAAGCAGACATTGATGTTTTGCCATGGCCACCCCGCTCACCGGATTTAAATCCCATCGTCAAGTGTTGGATATGATGACGAGGAGACTACGCACTTTACGCTATCCGTCATAGACTCTGCCACAGCTAATCCACGAAGTTCGAGTTACTTGGCACGAGGTGCCACAACCAGACATCGATCATCTCATTTTGTTGAGTCCTAGACGTATACAGGAGTGTATTCAACTAAGGGGTCTCCCAACACATTATTAATTTTTTTTTTACTTGTCAACAAAATTTCTTGAGAATGTTATCGTTTCATTTTTGATGTCAGACTACCTCATTGCCAAAAAGTCAAGTTAAATAAATTACTTTTTCCGAATGTAACACTTCTAATATCACTGAGTATATATTTTTCACCGGCATTTAGTCGGTTTGAGCTTAGGAACAATTTGAATTTCAAGCTCACAGGTCTTTTATATTTTCTTTTTTGTCCAGCATCTGCGCGGTGAACTACTTACTTCCCCCCACTATGTGCGACGCTCCTCGCGAGTGTCTAATGAGTATCTACAATAGACGAACAAACTGTAAGGCGCTGATTTCACCAAACTAAACCCGACTTCAACCAGATTTTGACTTGAGGATGTCGTTGTGCCACTTCAGCTAAAGTTCCTATCGTATCCTCACAAACTCGTTGATAATAATTCGGTAAAAGTACTTCATCGCATGTGTTAGTTACTCGAAGAGATTTAGTTGGAGCAGCAGTGTTGAAAAACTACCAGGAGAGCTACAGATGATGTAAGAAGTGTCACAAGCAAGTTAGTCCAAAAATATGTGCGTAACGTGATCCATACCCTTATCCCAGAAGCCGAAAGGTATGATGAAACATGTTAAATATAAAAGTCTAGTAGTTAAAATTAAGGTTTTAATTTGCTATTTTTTGGATGCCTTGGACATACATAAAGTAACCCCATGCATGTTAATACAAGATATAACGTTACAGGATATCCTGTATAAGCAAAAATACAATAAAAAAAACTTTGATTAAAACTAAGATAAATTTGTATTTAACATTTCCTGTATACCCGCTGGTTATTTCTGGCAAATCGTTCATGCATTTTGAGAGTTTTTGGTAGACAAAAAAATACCACATATTTTGACTGATTGATCTGGCTACATTTTATTTGTGAATACTTCACTTATACGCTTTGAATTACTTTTAACTGCATGTTACCATTTGGTACGAACTCCTGACTCCAGCCCTACCACTATAACTAGCAAAATTGTTACGGAACTTCCAACCCGAGACGTTTGCTATCTAACAATCCACTTTTCACAAATTCAGAAACCCTCGTTAACAACTGAATTAAAACCTTCAGTATTTTATTAATTGGTGAATATTCGCCCAATGTCAGACTGGTACATATTAATATTTTGATATCTAGAGTGTTCTGAAAGTAATGTGGTATGTTCAAGTGTGCATCCTAATCGCTTTTAATTCTAAGAAATAGGGTGGTTTTCTTAATATTATTTTTTATATTAACTATGATCCGCAATAGACGTCTTAATGAAATTATTATTATTATTATTATTATTATGATAACTGAGATGAGCAGAGTACACAGTACTATAAGCTCATGCAGTAAATATAGTGTACGGACACGTAACACAAATACATCAAATAGAAAAAAATAAAAAAAGACAGTTCAAAGCTATAAAGTTTGAACACTCCTCCAGCTATCATACTGCACTTTGAAGCTATTAACTGAAGTAGCACCAACCACACTTTCAGGTAAACTATTCCAGGTGTTGAATATGCGGTTGGGAAGAAACCACTGTCGGACTGTTGTTTTAAATGGCTCCTTATGCAGTTTGAAGCTGTGTCCGCGTAGATTGCTGCGCGTCAGACGGTATAGATGCATGAGGTTGGTGCCCATCAAACCATGAAGTATCCTGAACGTAACTATAAGATCGCCACGAAGTCTTCGCTCAGAGAATGAGGTCAGATTGAATAATTCAAGGCGATCTTCATAGCTTGGTCTTCGTGCTCCAAAAGGGATACGAGTAGCCCGACGCTGTACTGATTTGACGAGATTTCTATCGCGCAGAAGCACAGTGTCCCATACCGGGCCAGCGAATTCAAGAATTGGCCTCACGAATGCCTTGTAAATGTAGGCGCAAGTATTGACATCGGATCCTTTGAAAGACCTCTCCAGCATGTATAGAAGTTTCTTGGCTTTTGATGTAACGTGGTGAATATGCTCTGACCAGGAAAGACGATCGTTGACTACAACGCCCAGATCAGTGTGGCTGGAAACTGCTTCGATGTTGTGGTCAGAGATCTTGTATGTAAATCGCGGATTTGTCTTCCCGAGGTGAAGGACACAACACTTAGTTAGATTTAAGGGTAAAAGCCAACTGACTGACCATTGACAAACAATATCAAGATCTCGTTGAAGCATAGCAGAATTTACTACAGTATTGTAAATCTTGGTGTCGTCGGCATAAGCTGAACATGTGGAGGAAATCAATTTGGTTCTTCACTTCTTGATCATGCTTTTTCCATTTCTGCCACAGACGTACCTGTGGAATTCGACCCAGTGAAGACAATTGGGAAAGCGCACCTGCTCGAATTAATAAAAATTGAACCCTGGGAATTTCTGATAACTTTTGGATTATTGAAAAAATGTGTACGCATTAAAATATGTTTGCTCTTGAAAATGGAGGAAATGAAAGTTGAAAAGTGAAAATCGACCACTGGTTACGAATATGTGATGATTAATCGTTTTACTACTAGGTTTTAGATTGCGCGACATGATTTTATACAGGGTTATCCAAATTAAGTGTCCACCATTAGTAACTTTGTTATTAGTGAAAATACAAAGTTGTTTGAACTAGCAAACTAGTAGCATTTTTAACGCTGGTAAAAATGAGAAATAAAAAAAAACAATTGAGAGTCGTTATTTTGATTTTTTTCAGTAAAATAACATTTTTTTAAATGGAAACCCCTGTATATTATATTTTTTTCTGTTAAAGCATCAAATTTTAAACAAAAAAGCTCACAATAACTTTTCTCCTAGGTTACAAATTGTTGAAGTTACGGCCTCCAATCTGAAACAATTAAATTGTATCGACAAACTTTATTTTCAACATCAACTTATAATCTTACAAAATACAATAACAATTTTTTTTAAAGAAGATGCTCGAAAACACCACCTTGTTCTTCAATACATTTTTGGGCACGTTTTTCAACTGCTCGAACTGTCTTAAGTATGGTCCTACCATCTATCTGGGTTATCTTTTCCCTTTTCCCCTTATCTTTAACGCGTCAAGGTTATCGTACCTTCGCTTGTAAATTTGGTTCTTTAAGTAACCCCACAAGAAGTAATCAAGTGGGTTTAGATCTGGTGATCTGGGAGGCCACTGTATTGGGCCATTTGTTCCTATCCACTGATCATTAAAAGTAGTACTTAGAAAATATAAGTACCTCTGGAGTTGTGGGCAGGTGCGCCATCTTGCTGAAAATGCAGATGATGTCTACTTATAAGATTCAATTCGTCTAAGAAATTAGTCAGAATTTCTGACATAAATTCCACATATCTTTCACCAGTTAGGGTTCCCTCATAAAAGAACGGGCCAACAATTTTTGAACCAATTATACCGCACCAAACGTTGAAACTGAAACGGACTTGTGGGCCTCTTAGATGTACTAACAAAAGATTTTCTCTTGACCAATAATGGTGGTTTTTTCTATTAAACATTCCAGAATTTGAAAAATTTGATTCATCTGTCCATAAAAGGTAACGAAAGTTATTTACATTTTGGCGACAGAAGCTAAGATACCAATGGCAAAAAACAAGTCTTCTCTCTGGATCCCCTGCCAAAAGCGTTTGAACTGGTCGGTACTTATACGGAATAAATTTGTATTTTTTTAAAATCCTTTGAACAGTACCATAACTGAAATTAGAGTCCTTGAGAATATCTGCTATTGAATTCTCACGATAAGCTTCAAAATATCCAATAACTGCAATTTCCGTGGCCTCGCTTATTATGAATTCTTTTTTTGCCCTTGTTTTAGCAAAAAAATTTTCGTTGCCCCTAAATTTTCGATAAAGTCTCAGAAAATATCGTTCATACGGTTGAATGCGAGCGGGATATAATTCACTGTAGTATTCTCTTGCTCTCAAGGAGGATTTTCTGCACACTAAATAGCATTCTAACATATCACACTTTTCTTCATGGGAGAACATTTTTCTTTAAATTAATGACACAATAAAGCTTATAAACAAGTATTTACACTAATGTTTGACATTATTTGATTTTATCATTGTTTTCCAAAGCCTTCTAGTTGCGAGTATGTCCAGTTTAACAATTTGTCGCTTATCTTAATGCTGTCAAATCGCGAACGCCATGTTGTTTTCATAGCCATCTTAATATTATAATACTGCAAATAATTAAAAATATTTATCGTTATTTTGACTTTATTTTTGACTTTAGCGGAAAAGTCATTATGAACTTTTTTGTTTAAAATTTGATGCTTTAACAGAAAAAAATATAATATACAGGGGTTTCCATTTAAAAAAATGTTATTTTACTGAAAAAAATCAAAATAACGACTCTCAATTGTTTTTTTTTATTTCTCATTTTTACCAGCGTTAAAAATGCTACTAGTTTGCTAATTCAAACAACTTTGTATTTTCACTAATAACAAAGTTACTAATGGTGGACACTTAATTTGGATAACCCTGTATACTCCTATGGGTGCCTAATAATGCCCCGCATTTAATCTGGAGCCACACCTAACCGCAGTAGCTGCTCCCCGGCTATAACAAAATTACATTTTCCCCAAAATTTTAAAATTGTGTCCTTAGGAGCATTCAAGAGACACGTCCATGTTTACAAAGGGCTATATTCTCTAAGCCCTTCTAATTGGATATAAAGCAGATGACCCATCCAGAGCAACAAAATTCCAAATTTTGTAGGTATACCAATGTCGAGTCCAATACCTTAACAATCCAGGATGGCGTAAGTTGAGTTTCATGCTCGGCTCTGCGAAAGACTTTCCACGTGGCAGAGAATAACGGAACATTTCAGCTTAATTCAAACATGGTATTTGCCTTGACAACTAAAGTAGTTGTATTCAGAGAAGACCTCAAGTTCAGGAGGATGACATTTGAAATGGGGAAGGTGGAACAATATGTGTATAATATCTAAAGCTTTAGGCTGACCTTTATCAGAAACACTTGTGAGTGAACTCATTTTCTGTACAATGACTCGGGAATTCCATTCATCTAAACATAGTACGCCATGTGTGTCGTAGGAGGCTATTATTCTCCTAAACTTTGTTTTAATTATTTTGATACCATATTGTATAACACAAGCCATTATGCGTATGATTCCATTTACCAAGTTTTAAGGGCAACAGTTGCTGCGAACACAAATTATAGTAACTCAAATTGAGGTCTTTGATAGGGTCAGGTGGACTGATTCGATAATTCCTTCCTATACTTAAAACTCATGTGCGAGCCTCAAAATGGTTGCAAATTTTATCGTATTTTTAGAAAGTGTCCACATAGCATATAGTTTTTGTAACAATTAGTAAATTTTCATTGTAATGAGTACACCAAAAACAACCAAAATATTATGTTCCGAAAAAAGAAATTAGATTCAGTGCCGCCTTCCGAGAGAATAAAAAGGTACGATGAGCGTCAGTATGCAGCCCACGCGTTATGTGTGTAAGTAAATGAAGATGTTTGTTTTCAAATCGGATTTGATAAAAACGGAAATGGCACGCTGATACAGCAATAATGAATGTTCCGATATGCTTACAATTAGTGTCTTCAATATAGAGCTGAGGTTTATTAAGTGCATTCTGATTAATCCTTCAGTCGTTTTTGTAACGCGGTATATTAGATTGTTGGTTTATCAAATACAGCAATACCCTTGGAGGAATGTAAAGGTGGGCACAATGCAAGATCTAGACATGACACGACTGTACTTGAAACTTCTTATCAAAAACAAGTCTTTTATCTTGTTATCCCGCTTATATCTAGTTATAATTTGCTAAAAGAATGTAACAGTGCTCGGTCGGTAGTTAATGAGCCCTCAGAGGGTGGTTCTTTGTACTTTGGATTTTGGATGCGAATGGTTCTGGTTTGTGCGCCACGTAGTTCCAAGAACTAGGAAAAAAATAACAAGTAACCAATGTTGAGTCTCTGGCGCAGAAGGTACAGAAACATCAATTAATTGAACAAAAGAAATTAAAAAAAATTGCCTTTAACGAGATCAAGAGCAGAGTACGATTTTCGACCATAAAATTATTAGATCAAGAAAAGTGTTTGGTTGAAAATATATTAAAATTCGATATTCTTAAGAATTGCTATAAAATTATTATTCTAAATAAGGAAAACTTGGCAATGATTTACTTTATCAAGATATATGTAGATTCCATAAGAATAATCTGCTTGTTTGCTTTCCACTGTCCGTCTCCAATGATTGGACCTACACCCTACTGATGATTGCTAAAGGCACGAAACAACGTTGTATATACGATTAGTTATGGGAACAAATTCGGAAAATAAACATACCCTATTCAGCCTGAAAGCATGTTAAGCATCTTGATTTGCCATTAATGCAATAAAAACCACAATTTGTAAGTTTTCAACAATAACAAGAGGTTATTTGTACTATTGAGGCTATTGTGCCGTGTGGCGATTCTTAAACAATTATGTGGTGTCGAATATATAGAATGAACAAAATATCCATAAAATAGCATTTCCTGTTAGTAACGAATGCCTATATTGTCACGAGGGACACGCATCACACAGCGTATGTGCAGTACCCATTCAAGTCAAGTTCCCATTTATAGGTTCACACCCTTCCTGAAAATATTTTCAGCTTCTTCAGTCATCAATAAGCTGCCAATCCAGGCAGGATAGAAGACTCTCATTTTAAGTGCGTTAAAGTCATTTTTTATTGGCTTACATCCATCAGTTGCAGTATGATTACTAATAATCAATACCACACCTGTTTCGTCTTGGATACAGAAAATGGAAAACAAGCAAGCGGATGTGGTCTTCTGAAAAATTCAGTAAGTAGTACGCGAGGAGGTGACTGCTGCAGCCTAGTTTGAAAATACTGATACACTCCGACCCATAAGTCGAGAATGTAAGAAAGACTCCTTCACATTATAGCCATATTGCACGACAGTGCTCTAAGATTGCAGGATGTTGTCCGCCATCATAGAATAGGTAGCTTTTAACAGGAACCTACTGACATATTGGAAAGGTCCAAGAGGACTTCACGTGCATTCTGCAAGGTCCCTGGGCTTAAGCCCTTAGGTTATTCCCTATGGAGCCATCATATGTTACTACATGGAATATGCATGTGATACAAATATCGGTCGATTATTTTTATTGATAACCTACATTGCTACAGAATGACATCTTCAACCTTATTTTATCACCATAAAGTCGTTCAACATGTAGCCTGTGAAACAGAAATTTCATAGTTGAACTTTTCTACTAAAATCCACCGTTTTGTTTTCATAAAATTTTAGTAAATACAATAACATTCTCATTGCAAAGACTAATCCAACAGCGCCTCATATGTCAAAATCCATCTATGTGTTTGACCTGTAGCCCGTGAAATAGAATTGATTGCACACCTACGCGCGAAAAATATGAATCCCTTTTTGAGGCAATTGGGCGATAAAAATGGAAAAAGTACACGGTAAATTTAAAATATTGAAACGCAATGTTATTGGCGTAACGTTACCATTTGCGACTTGTGACCAGTCAACCTTTTACTGATTTTATGGATTTAAAATGGCAGGCCTTTGATCTGTCATTGATTTTCAATCTGCTAGTTGTTTGATCATATCAATGGAATACAGTTGAAGACACAAATGGATAAACATGTAACAAAGTCACTGTATGGAGAAAATTGACGTTGAACAGTTTTTATTGGGACTCTATACTTTATTGACATTTTAAATATTTATATAATATATAATGTTTTTGCAACAAACTAATAACAGAATGAAATAATCACTCCTTAATGTTAGTCTAATAAAAAAAGCAGTTATTAAAAAAAAGTTACATTGCACCTTTATCCACTTGTAGTTTTAGTTGTTTTACAACTTTCTCCTGTATTTGTGATCGCAGACCTAGTTCTTGAGATATAACCAATGACTGAAAGTGGCTTTCAAAAAGCACAGTCAGATAATCTTCCGAAAATATATACTTTTATGATGACTTCATATATTATTACCATCAACACAGCCCTTGCATCAGCGAAAGTAGTAATACCTATACTTTGTAAATTTACAAACAAATGAAATGTCAAAAGCAAGTCAGCAAACTAACCAAAATGTAAAATATCATGTCGTGAACAGTGCCCTCTCTGCGAAGCGCGTCAAAAATGCAGCGTTTAACTCAACATAATTGACATTGCAGTTTCAAATATTTTACTAAAAATAGATATAAACGTTTCTATTAATGTATACTTTATCTGAAGTCACTTGAAACACTGTGAAATACCGGGTGCGTTTTATATATCTATATTTAACACGCTCTGTTGCTGCAAAAATCGCCAAATTTCGCAGCAAATATCCCCCGTATAAGAGATCAAAGGCAGTTTCACCGGTCCACGTGGAGTAAAGCACGCCTATGCGTGGACATAGCCAATGAGAAAGCGTGTATTTCAGAGCTCGGAACAAGTGCAGGTGGCTACTGAAAATAGAAACAGTTTAGCCAGTGCCGTGTAGCGGTGAATAAACGTGTTTTCTTTAGTCTGTCCGTGTTTTTTCATAGATTTTATCAGTTTTTGTGTTTTTGACTTTTGAATACTCAGTTTACTTGTTGATTTAATTGTTGTATTGATTGTTCTTGTGTGTCCTAAATATGGCTCTTTGGTGGAGACCTTGGGAAAATGCTCCAAGCCACGAGGAGATGGTTGATGAACCTGTGCAGGCAGAATTCTTTCATAAAGATTTAGAGGAACAGACCCAAAGAGTAATCCTAAATATGTATGATTGTCTGAAAAACGAAAATCCAGATTCCTCGCAAAATCAAATTTTAAACAGAATTTGTATCCTGACAAAAATCAGTTGGTCTACCATTTATCGGGTTATAAAACCCATTCCTTCCACAGAAAGCGCATAGGGCAAAAATTAAAAAGTATAGACGTGGGTTTTCAGGAAGATATTCGTCGTATAATATACGGATTTTATAAAGAAAATTTGGTGCCCACGTTGGAAATGATACGGGATAAATTAAAAGATTATCCTGAAGATTTTTATAATTACAAATGCTTAGACTCACTGCACTGTATTGTAAAACTGTGTGGTTTTCAATACAAAAAATTAGATAAAAGAATGGTGATTATGGAGTCGTCTCGAATCGTTGAATTGCGCCAAGAATTTTTGCACAAAGTTAAAATCTATAGAGAGCAGAAAAGAAATCTGATTTACCTGGATGAAACGTGGTATGATACCCATGATGTTGTGCAGTACGGCTGGGTTGACGACAGCAACAAGTGCATTTTAAATGCACCATGCAACCGTGGAAAACGAATCATTATTCTCCATGCTGGCAGTGAAAATGGATTTATACCTAATGCCTTGCTGTTATCTGCCAAAAATATCAAAGAATCATGTGCCGACTATCATGAGGACATGACCTCCGACTTATTTGAAAAGTGGATAGAGCAGCAGTTAATACCAAACATTTCCCCAAATTCAGTGATTATTATGGACAATGCGCCATACCGTTCCTGACAGAAAAACAAAATTCCGAATACAGGCACAAAAAACAAGACATTATTGATTTTATGAAGGATAAGGGAATGGAAATACCACAAAAATCAACCAAAGCCATATTATTGGATCTTATTAAAAGACAAAAATTTGAAAAAGAGTATGTTGTTGACAATCTGCTTCAGCAAAATGGCCATGAAGTATTACGTCTACCTCCCTATTACTGCATTTTTAACCCGATTGAGTTGGTCTGGGCTGCTTTAAAAAAAAAGTAAGAAAACATAATCAGACCCCTCAATTAAGTGAATCGCTATTGGCCACAATAAGAGATGCAGTATCTCATATTGCTACCACAGACCTATGGAAGCAGTGTTCTAGGCATATTATTGAAAAAGAAAATGAATATTGTGTTTTGCCTCCTGTAAATCCGTTGTAATTCCTCTACAAGATGACTCTAGCGACAGCTCCGAAGGCGAGGATGATATATAAATACCTATAATGTAAGTCTTTATATACCTTTTTATATACCTACCTGCTATGTAAATATTTGCCCATGTCAAACGTTGGAATTCTGTAATTTTTCCATTTCTTAACTTTCAGTCAACATAAATTAAACTCCCAATATAAGTATTTTTTATCCCAAATCAAAAAAATAAGAAGATAGTAAAATCCATTTATTGTGATATAAAAACATTATTATTATCGTTCTAAATAAATGCCGCACGCCTATGATACGTCATAAAATTACAAAGAACGCGCCGACCAAAGGTTTTTATGCTATTTCAACTGACTTCAGATACACCATACTTTTGTCTTTAGGGCATTATATTAACGTAAATGATCGGCAGCGAATACAAAAAAGTATCGTCCATATTCAGAATTGCTGGCTGGAGCGCATATATTGAGCAGCTTCTGTAAATTAAGAAGCTCCACGTGAAAATAAACACTGTTGTAATTGCACATCACCTGGTGTATTCAAAGTAGTCTTAGAGGAATTCAAAGAAACGCCATTTAAATTTGTTCTCCTTGTTTTGGAAACGCTCTTTACAATTGAATGCCCTGCCCTATTGATCTACTCTTTTATTCGCCAAATCAATGTAAATATGTTTCATTGCTTATGAAACTCCGACAAAAACCTCCACAGTTCTCGCAGGCCCATTCCAACATCGATTAGACAAATTAATCAAATATTATTGTTAGTAAAATTTTTGGAATGAGAGTTGTCGATCAATACCACTTTCATAAAATTGTGACTATTTACTCGAAAAACAAATTTACTACACTCTAAATCACTAATTTATCACATCACTTATAACTTATTTATTAGCTAATTTGTTACAGAGTCGCAATTCCCTGTTTGCATCGCTGACTGACCATTGACTGAACTGCATGCTTCTCCGATTCCTGCCTTTATACCTCTGTATTACCTGTTCTCGATCTGCTTCAAGAAGTTTGAGGGCAATCGAGGTTTTTTCTCGAGGTTCTAGAATCCATAGTCTCGGTGGTTGCCGATAAATGGCGCCACTAGTTAGGGGAGACCGGCATGGTTGACTAGTTTTCTACATCATACATATTTTTTGTACTTTTATACATACGGACAATAAAACTGCATCAATGAATAGAAGAACTATTGAACTTATAAAAAAGTATAAAAACTAGTCCATAATTCAATATAACGATCATAATTTAATGCATTTTACAGAACACCAATTCTTGATTAACTATATGCCCGGGGTAAGTGGACTTTCTTATCAATAAGTGACAAATTATGAGAAGAATCAAGTTATAAAACTTTTTTTATAATTTAACAACACTTTACAATAAGTCTTTAACAAAACTATCAACTCCTAGTTATTATTTAAACATTTATTAGTTTCATTAATTAAACAGTTCCTTTATATATTATAATATAGGTCTTCAATATCAGAAGCGCAATGTTTGCATTCAAAAAACATTAGATCACCTCTTACACATTTGGAATGAGCCCATAACTTACAAGTTATGCATTGTTCGCCTGGAACACTAACGACGTAGGATTCAGTGCACTCTAAACAAATCGCACTCTCGTCATCTGAATCTACAGCATTACCGTCATTTTCATCGACGGTATCATCAGCAATCTCATCAACTCTATCCGTTCCTTTTCCCTTACCCTTTCCTTTTCCTTTGCTCTTTCCTTTTCCTTTTTCTATTCTGTCCTTTGTATCTGTTTTTTTCTTCTTATATGTTTCTCTTTTGTATTTCATATCTGAAGGATTCAGTTTTCCGGGGTGTCGGTATCTATAGTACTTGTACCTTTCCGAATATTTCTTCTATTGTCTAAAAGTGACGTCGCTTATGGAAAGGGTCTTAGCTCCTCAAATGTTGCTGATGAAGTTGAGGAAAGGTTTAGATTGTGTAAAGATCGGGGCACATTTGCTTCTGTAGAATTAACGTTTTCTGGTGTTTTGAGGTTTTCTCTCAGTTCCGGTACAAATACAGAATTGAATGTTTCGTCAAAAAGAGAAGGTGATCACATTCAGTCCTCAAAGATCTTGTAGGAGGGGTTGTTGTGGTAGTAATCTGGTCTGTATTTACAGATAAACATTGCGGTGCCAGAGAGTGAGTTTCAGTTATTGTATGGTGATCAGGAATTGGAACCTCTTCGACGGTAGACAACCTGTTAGATGCATCAAAAGTCGATGGAACAGACACTGTGCTTACATCACATGCTGAAGGATTATCACCATCAGGGGAAGTGAGCATTGGCCTATCTGTCACATAAGAACCACTAAACTCGGAGCTAGGAAAAATGTTTTCATTCAATGGTGAAATCTCGGATACTCCGAATCCTGATTAAATATTTTCAGCCAATGGTAGTGACGTTTTATCCAGCTCCGGTATTTCATAAATTGTGATAGTTTTTCCCAGGTTACTAGCCAGCCAGTTGTCACATGCTCGGTGGAAATACTTTTTCAATGGTCCGTACACAGATCTGTCAAGAGATTGTAGCTTGTGGCTGCAATGTGGACGGAATGATAAAACTGTCTCCCCATTAGTTTTGAAGTAATCCAACGCTTCAAGTGAGAGTCATGGTTATCCAACAACAAAAGTTCAGGTTTTTCTTTAGTAGGTCTAACATGTTTCACGAAATGTTTGGAGTACTTCATAAAGTTCTCTTCTTTCATCCAGCCAGACGGATTAGCATCACCTTCACATCCTATAGGGTTACCTCTAATAGAATGGGACTTATAATGGACGCGTGGGAATACGAAAAATGGTGGAACTATGTTTCCTACAGTTGAAACAGCTACTACAAATGTCACCAGTGTAACCCTCTCAGCAGATGTCATCTTGCCTAGATTTTTAACATCACGTCGTGCTATTACTCTATTAGGTACTTGCACGGTTGTCAAACCTGATTCATCAACGTTCCAGATATCATCAGGGCTAAAATTCAAACGTTGGTAAACAGCAGTTAAATTAGCGAAGAACATACTGACGTTATGTTTGAGGTTATGATGTAGCTCTTAAAAGACTTGTTGCTTGAGGTGTCCTTATGAATGAAGAAAGATGACGTTTGAGAAACGAGCCTAACCAATCTTCGCCAGCTAACAATTTTGTTCTCCAAGAATCAGGCATAGCTTTGTTACTTTTTATGGCGAACTGACATGCTAATTTTTGGGTCTCATATGGTGTCAATCCATAATAAATATCAGCGGCTTCCTTTAAATAACTTAATAAAGCTTTTTGTTCTTCATCAGTGAAAACTTGCCTAATTTTAATATATCCCACTGAGTCAAAAGTTAATTCTGCTCTCGTCAAGTTCGGATTACGTTCCAGTTTCTCCTTTAGTTTCGCCACATAACGATGTAATGTCTTATAGGGAATGTCATATTGTTTTGAAGTTGCATCAATACTTTTTGTGTCAAAAATTATTAGATGACAAGCTCTTTCTAGGACATCTTTTAGTGTATCAGCTCGTTCAGTCCTTTTTTTATAGGTCCTCATTGTACTGTAACAAAATGAATATTAAAATACGAATAAAAGGTTAATTTACGAGATATTTTAAACTTCAAATTATATTGGGGTTGGTTGACTAACTATTCAACCAGCCCCGAAAGAAGTTAGTCTACCAACCTCAGACGACATTTTAAGTTTCAATGGCATGGGTTACTTAAACAGTGCCATCAACTCAAGAAATAATACATGAAATATTATCAATATGCACTCACGAAATACTATGACTAATAGACAAATGGTTAACATAAAATATGTAAGTGTCAGATGGAAAAATATGCAATATGAAAATATTACTTACATGATACGAAAACAAATCACGTGTCACTGTTCCAAAACGGCGAGCATCCCCGACGTGGCGCTCCGAACGGGTCGGAGAGTAATCAGGGCTCGAAGCGTCTGGTTGTCTCAGAGCTTGTCCCTCTCACAAACTAAGAGCAGTATTTATATTTCGATCAGATACAGCACTCAGTCAATCTATTTGACCCAATTTTGCCGCCAACTCTAACCAAATACAAGTTTTGTTGTCCATGCAACCTCAATAAGAACCTTCAAAGTTCTCGTCTAGCTGGTGCCAGATCACGTCCAGCCCATCATCTATTACGCAAATTAATCAATTCTGCTTAGTACAGTTAGAAAGAGCGGCACCGTGGCGGGTTTGCTTGCAAATTCCATCAATCATGAACAGTAGCAAACTTGGACGAACGCGATTTCGATCGCGATCCCGAGTGCTTAATTTGAGTGTGCCCGAAAAAATGATTAACGATAACCGCATCGATGGAAGAATAAGTTATCGTCGACCAAATGGAGGAGTAAAAATCGATTTTATCAGGCGGCATTTTGGGTGAAGACACTGGACCGTGATATTTATTGGAGTGACAGCCGAGCAGTTAAAACAGCATTAAAAGTTGTTCGTCCAAATTACAATCAATGTTCTTGGCTTGAAAATATTTAGAGTTTTACATATTAGTTCATTTGGCTGAGATGTTTGTTCCTTAACGAATCCCTTACACTGCCAACACGTCACTGGTAGAGACGAAATTTGGTATAGTCTGCAACATGGCTGGTAAAAGAGATTTTTAGTAGGCAGAGTTTACATCTTCATTACACAGTCAGACGAGGTTGAGGGAGGTGGATTATTACAATATCCTAGAAGCATGGTAAAGATCAAATCACATTAGAGTATTGGTTAATGAGGAAGCTGGGTAAATATGACAAGGAAAAGAGCTGATCTCTCCACTACATCCCAGAAACAATTGTGCGCCATGTAGTACCTAACACAGCCTTATACGGTCCGCTATCGTCTAATTAGTATCAAGTGAATACCAAGAAAAAGCCCAACGAGGGAGTCACTCAATCGAAAAGGCTGATGGAGGTTCTCAGAATCTACCCCAGCAGAATATCAAAACGTTTGTAGGAAAGATTTTCTACTAAAGACTAGTTATGCAGACCACAACTACAACATAGTATCAATAATAATGAAATAATAATATAACTGATAATAGTAATAATAATAACAGTAATAATAATAACAGTAATAATAATAATAACCTGGGAGTAGATGAGAGGGAAGAAAATGAAAAGTAATGGACAAAAAGAATACATCCGCCGCATAAACATTGTGCAAAACTGAACTCGAAGAATAAAATCCTGTCAGTGCCTGTGATATCATATAGTTTTAGCATACTAAATTGGAAGAGAGAAGAACTTAAAGAAATGGACAGAAGGATACGGAAAATACTCACTATGCATGGTATGCACCATCCCAAATCCGATGTAGATAGGCTCTATATAAAAAGAAAGGATGGAGGTCGTGGATGAATTAAGATTGATTCAGCATATGGAAATGGTGAACCTACATAAAATATATAATGAAATACTCTTTGATAAAAATATCTGAAGGAGTCCGTGCAAACTATCTCGCTGAGGAACAAGCTCGATTCGAAGTTGAAACAACGGGCCAACAACTGGCTCTCAAAAACAGCAGTGAAGAGCATAGAATTGAATTAATTAATTATAACGTGCCTCGGACATGGTATAGACATAACCCGCCTCCGGCACTGATCGCATCATATCAACTAATCATCCCGACATCGTCATAGGTCAGACAAAACATGCATAATAGTGGATGTAGCTATCCCAGAAGACCAGGACATTACAATTAAAAAGGCTGAAAAGATCTCAAGACATAAAGATTTGCAGATAGAAGTACAGCGCACATATGGAAAGTAGAAGCTAAAGTTATACCAGTTATGATTGGCTTATTGGACGCAGTTAACAATGGAATGCATACGTACTTAGATCACATACGAGGGAAGCCAGATATCTTTGAACTGTAAAAGATTGATCTGTTGGGATCAGCCCACATCCTGGGGAGAGTATTAACATAAGAACCAGCTATACATCAGAACTTTGTTGGCATCCGGTGGCTGGTTCTCTCCGATCGAAGGAAGTCGAGAGTATGTAATTGAATAATAATAGTCGTCTTTATTGCAATTATCCATAAAAAGCGAGCTTTAGTTTGAATTTACACTTACACCTAACCTTAGGTAGACTTACTACACTGGACGATTTTAAAATGAAAAAAATTTAAATACGCAAAATAAATAATCAAACCTATCTTGACACTACAAACTTACTTATCCTGCTCCTGCTGTTATAATGCGCTAATAACTTGCATGTGTTTATCATACAAATATTGCTTAAGTGCTACCCTAAATTTGTTGATGCGGGTAATTGTTTAAGTTCTAAAGAAAGTGAGTTGAAATTAGTAATTGATTGATATGTTAAGCTTCTATGAAAAAGGCTTGTTGAATGAGAAGGCATGTCTAGAGATAGTGGGTCTCTTATGTTTAAAGCATGAAGGTTTGATCTAAAATGTATTTTGTCCTTAAGGTATACTGGAGATGTAAGATCATTGATCCATTTATGTACAAAAATCGTGATATCATGTTGGAGTGCTACTGGAACTCTTAACCATTTCAAATCTTCAATTTATTAGATATATGATCAATATATTGTCCATTATTAAGCAATAGCATACGTTTTGTCATTTGGATTCTGTAAATATAACATACATATGTGATATAAGCAATGAAAATACACTAAGAATCCATATATAACTATAGAGAGAACCAAGATTTCACTTACCTGATTTATGATGAACTATTTAAAAAGCCCTGTATAGGGAGTACTGAGAGACCAAATAGCTTCCAACTTCGAAGATACTTGATAATTTAGTAGGCAAGAACTCTGTTAGCGGTGATATTTTCTACTGACTACTCGTTATTCGTAACGCGGCTACAGAAGGTAGGGTTGGATATTCTAGGCCTATTTCAGACTATTCGGCTATAACTATTTGACAGAGTTCAAAAGCAAAAGTGAATTGTAAAGATTGTTAAGAACACGGACGGGTACGGAGATGTCCGAGTACCTGTAACTGCGGCTCATGATTCAACCACTCACAACCAAAAAAATAGGCTGAACAGATTTCCTCTAGTTATCCACAGGAATATTTCTCAGGACAGGCCGATTTGTATATTGTGAGAGTGCATAGCCCTCCTCGGCCATCCTTGTGGATATAGTTCGGTTGTCTGTCTCCCATAGCAGTTTCCAAATATTTTCTTTTATTTTATCTTTCCCTTTCTTTTCTTAACTAAAGTTCGAGGAATTAAAGAAGTTTAGCCCTTTGCTAACTTCTATTAGCATGGGCGCCAGCAGGATTTTTCCCGTGAGGTGGCGTTTCGACATTGGTAAGAGGAATCTTTTGGCATGTTGTGGAAGTGTATCAGCTTTGAATAGTTTTTGAACAATGGGCATTCCTAAATTCTGTCAAGAATCCGGAATATTGTACACAAAACCATGCTAACTATGCGAATACCAGAAGGCAACCGGATTCTCATAGGGAGATATCATCAACGAACCCCCCTCCCCCCCCCCCAAAAAAAAAGGTCTGGAAGTCTGGAAAAGGAGGGTCAGCTCATAGAGTGAAGGCGAAGCCAAAAGTGACGACAACAAAGGCGAGCCATCTACTATAACAAATGCCCGTAATCTATTCCAGAGCCACGCCCTCCTTAACAATAGTATTTGCCTCATACGAGTACGTATCTTGCTTTAAACAGCTTATCCTCCTTTAGTCTTCCTGTTTCAAACCCGCATATCAAACTATTTTATTCAAAATGCATGTTTTATATCATCATTCTGATGTGATCTTTATCTGTAAAGATTGTATATCTCTCTTTTTTAGAACAAAGATTCTAAGGTTTTTGTCAACGTGAATTCACTCTATTTCATTCGCACAACGTTTCGTTTATGTAGATCTAGACCATCCTCAGGTACACAAAAGATTCCAAACAGATGCAGCTGAACATGCATTAAGCAATGGGGACCACAGTATACTCTTTGGGAGCTGCAGGTTGCTGTCATCAGTCAACGGCTATCACAATAGACTGGTCAGGAAAGCTATCGAGATTCACAAACATCCAGATAACTTCAACAGAAAGGAAGAGGCCCTCAGACTCAACCCGATCTGGCACTCAACCCTCAGAAACGCCCGAGCAGTGCCGATCGACATTCCGAAGTCAACCGAAGCGGAACAAGCCACGTCACCTACCCTCCGGTATAAATACAACCTGCGCAAGAGAAATCGTCAGTCTACATCCAGCATCGGAAATGGAAGGACCTCTAAAGAAGCTTGCCACTCGTGCTAGCGAAACTTTAGGAAGAAATTCCAACCGACGACGACCTTTAGACCCGAATCAAGACAGCAGTTATCAACTAGCCGCGAAAGTCTTAACCAATTTGTAAAATTTCCTGTTTTTTCCTTAACCAGTTTTGTCTGAAGTTTTCTGTATTGATCTGGAGAGTTGGATCCCCTTAAATTTCTATCTAGGTCCATTTCCACCCAGGACTGTGATAGGTTATTTTCTACTATATCCTTGACCTCTCGGATAATACAGAAATCTTCAGACAAAACCGTCTAAGGAAAAGAACCGAAAAATTTATTTGATTACTTTATTGTATTGATTGCCTAGATGACCGAAACGTTATACGAATGAAATAACATGAATTTACGATGACCAAAGCCCAAAAATCTTTATTATAAAAAGTTATAATAACGGTCAGGAATATAATAAGAAATAGCTTATCACGGTCCTGAGTGAAAATGGACCTAAACAGAAATTCAATGAGACCCATCCCTCTCGAACAGTACAGAAAACTTCAGACAAAACTGGCTAAGGAAAAGAACAGAAGAACTTCTTTGAATATTTTATTGTACCTGAGGATGGCCTAGATGACCGAAACTTGTACGAATGAAATAAAGTGAATTTACGTTGACCGAAACCCAAGAATTTTTATCCTAAATATCTAAAGATTGTGTAAACTATAAAGAGCATACATTTTCTTGGAATGCACGTTTGTCAGTTGTAGGTATGAAGGTCACGTCCGACTATGCTTTCTCGAACTGAAGGTGTCAGGTCAAGATGATGCCCCACATCCACATAAACGCAGGCAGAATTTAATAATTCAAATGCACGATGGTCTAGACAGTTGGCGGGCATGCCTTGGCATGCCGTGACTTGCACGCCTTGCTTTGCCTTGCAGCGTCAGCGATATCATCCTGCTGGATATGCGAAGACATATATATATACATATTCACGTAAGGGGGACTGACAGCAAAGCACTGGATAATTGGTTGCCCTTTACATCTGCTACATCAGGACCAAGGGATTGGAACATGATAGCCTGGCATGAAGTGACACTAGTGCCCATATTTAGATTTTGAGATGTTAGTTTTTTGGCTGTAGTAAGTGCTTTCATCAGGCCATCTGATTTTGACAGAATTTCAACTCCAGGTTACTATTTTGTGCACTTTGCAGAATTGACTCACAACTTCTTGAAACTACGTGTTTTCAAGTTTGCGATGTCGTTATGTTAGGTCACTCCTGTTATTTGTCGTCACCGAAATCACCACTGACGTCGAACAGCTGCTATAAGAGCCCTTCCTCGCCAACACACCATGTGACGTCACAAGCGTCTGTATCCAAGCTAACCTACTGAAATACCAATTTTGGCGTCTGTCGCCATGGCAGCCAAATGAGGAAGCACTGTTAGGCCCAGTTTTTCAATCGCAAGTTCACTTCTACTTGACTACTAACAAGAAGTTAGTCATAAAACACGTTTTTCATTGTCACTTCTCTCCTAAAGCGGCAGTAAATTTCAAACAGGGGAGCATCTATGGGTTAACTATAGAGTTGTGGTCAAATCGCAGTTCTAATTTAGTGTACTTTTCAGTGAAATAAGTCAAACAAAAACAAAGAGTGAAATAATGCGGCAGTTGAGAAAGGAACTGGAAGAAAGCACATGTTCAAGCCGCAAGGCGGAGAACAACAAATTGTATCAGTGACACATAAGTTACGAAACTCATAGAACACGATAATTATCATAAGCTTAACATATTAAACGCATTTTTGACAGAAATAGATTTAACCTAATCTGGCTCTGGGGTACAGATTTGGATTCTCCATACTGCCACTGATGCTAAAAGAAAACGGGTTAGGTAGAGCCAAACGCCTGACATCTATCACACCCGCCATAGTCTTGTAGTCAACCGTAACCTCAAGAATCTTGATTTCAACAATGATGCTGCTATATGTATGGATTACATTATGTTTCGTTTCGAGTAAATATTTGTATGTTTTCCATCTTCAGTACTCAGAACGCTTGCGAACGCTATTGTCCCTCAGCATTATGTGTGAGGTAAAATAATGGTGAAATAATGTATATTCCATAGAAACAGGCAATATGTAAATTTGAGGCAATTGTGAAGCAAAGCACGTCTGCAAATAAGCTCGCGTCCAATTTATGCCCTCCCGCCAGCCGAAAGATTTTCTGACAAAAAGAGAATTAATGTCTCAGTTAAAGATAATTACTCTGCACCTCTTTAGAGAGCGGAAAAGTTGATGAATGGCCGTTTGCAAGTGATATACTATGCACCGGAACAAAACAAAGAATGAAATAATGCAGAAGTTGACAAAGGAACTGGAAGAAAGCAATATGCTATATTTCATAGGAGCAGATTAATAACTCGAGAGAACCATGCGTCGCGTATAGGCGCAAATAAGTTTAAGTTTAATAAATACCTCCAGCTACTGCTGTTTGTGCTTAATTTGTAAACAGTCATCATCACCTAATTTGCCCTTTCTAGATAAGTTTAAGATCTTAGTTCACGGATTCATTTGATGCCATTGGTCAATAATAATCTTGAACTCAACAGACAGCAGATTTCTCTCTAGTGAGTTTGCTCTTGTGGGGGCCGCGTACCTAGAACATAAAATTTTTAACAACAACTTATTCTGGATGCATTTATTCCAAACAATAATCCAGGACATTCCTAAGACAAAGAATGAAAATTAGTTTTTATAACGTGTACGTCATCTTTTGATACTTTAAAAGCTATTTATATATGAGGACTATACATCCGGATAAAAGACGAAAAAATTACAGAACAAAAGGGTTGGCCTTTATTATTATTATTTAGTAAGCGATAGTTAGTGGCATGATTTTTTTCTAGGGTCTCACATAATGTGCATAACTAAAAAGCGGTTCAGCTTTGTACTGAAATGTACATGACAATCGGCCCATGAAGTTCTGTATTGACCTTCCAGACTCGTTTATACAGGGCGACTTCGAAGTTGAGTCATTTATTTTAACAGTGAGTAGATCTGATCAAAAGAAATGTTTTTTCCTTTAACACTTTTATGGTAAAATTAAAGTAACAAAGTTATAGCCCTTTAGAAGTTTGAGTACCGCCCTGTCTCAATAATAATATTATGTCCTCGCGTTTGGCAACAACGGATATAATGCGCCTTATCGGTTCATCGCATCGGAAACAAAAAAGCGAAAGAATTTGAAACGTCTATCACGATGTTTTTACTACAATTTTATTCAGTTGTATTCAGTCAATGTGTCAGTCGGTAACGAGTGAGTGAATAGTGGTGTTTGTTGCGTGGCTCAAACGAAATAAAAAATGGCACATGTTTACGAAAATGCTGAACTTGTGGACATGATTCTTATTTACGGGGGGGGAGTCTTTATAAAATGCTGCCGCGGCATCACGGATTTATGCGGATCGGTTTCCCAATCGAGTGCAACCAACCCCTCGTGCCTTTGTTAATGTAGTACAAAGGGCTCGTGAATCAGGTGACTTAAGACCTCACAGGGGAGGGCATGCCGGTGCTCCAAGACCGCACGATCAAATACAGGTCCGCACTGAAATACTTGTCGGGTCGATACTTTATAAAACAAGGTAACATTTTTTTTTATTTTTACACACATATTTTGGTTTATCTTCCTTCTGCAATCATTATCTGAAAATTAATGACTCAACTTCAAAGTCACCCTGTATAGACTCATACTTCAGACCGACTGTGAAGCTAGGCAATAATGACTGACGACAAAGAACGAAACCAAGCATCTTAACGGCGCTCTCACAGTCAAGCAGAGTTTCTGAGGGGAATCGGGGGGGTGATAGGGAAACGCTAGTAGGACGGCGTTGTGACAAGGCAAGCGCTCTACGTTAGAAAAGGATAGTAATACGCAGAGGTGTGCTGTTCGCGTGCCTGGTTGAATTTGCATATTGCACAGAGTCGGATTTGATTTGGATATACGATCTAGCGTACGACTGTTTCCCTATTTTGGCGCATAGTATACTCAGCCCTTATTACTTTTATTACCGTTATTGTATTGTTGTATTATCGTGTTGTTATTGTTGTGTTGTTATTGTTGTGCTGTTATTGTTGAGTGTCTTTCTTATCAAGGTATCAAAAATGAACAATAAAAGAAATAAACGTGGCGTCTCGAAGAAGCCGCATTTAAATACGCACAGGAAAAAAAACGTTTTCCAGATAGAAAAGTAGGTACCAAAACAATTATGAATTTTAGCATTCATTTTGCCAATAAATTAGACTATACGTAGTTACTATTATAACTATATTTTATATGTTATTTTAGCTTAAAAATGACAGCAAGGTTTCGCATATGCATTCTCTAACAGAGACAGATGGCATGGATCTTCAAATTCAGGTGTGTATACCCTTTTTTTTTAGATTTGCACCAGAGGCTGATATCATTTCTGGCAATTCTGATTAAAAATGCAGTAAGTTTACTTCATGACGTCGATAATAGTATTGTAGAGCAGTTTAACTCAATCATAGCTAAATTCATTGGGGGTAAACGGATTAATTATTGCAAGAAGAGATCCTACCAAGGAAGATGTGCTGCAGCCGTAGTGAGCCACAATACACAGCGACCTGTTTGTGTGATCCAAAAGCGGCTACTCCCTAGTTTCAGTCCAACCTCTTTGATTGCTAAAGTTGAAGAAAGGAGAGCGCACAAAAATCTGAAAAGGAAGCTGAAACCAAGGAAAATTAAAATCAGAGATAGTGATACTAAAGAGAACGCATCCTATGGGGAATTCTGTGAGAAGCCTGACATGAGCAACGAAGATATAGAGGCTGCCAAGGTAGAATTCTTGAAAAAACTTGCAAAAACCGACTCCAAAATTTCCCAGATCGAGCAAGCCACAAAATCTCAGGATTGCAATTTGTGGCGTCTTCGTCGAAGAATGAGGTTGACTGCGTCTCGGTTTGGTGAGGTTTGTAGAAGAAGAGATACAACAAGTTGCAGAGCTCTAGTAAACGCCATAATATACCCAACCGAATTCTTTAGCAATGCATGTGACTATGGAAAAAAGCATGAAAGCGTGGCAAAATCAGAAATAGAGAAATCATATTCGCAATCAGAAGTACAATCTTGCGGGTTGTTTATTGATAGGACCCATCCATTTCTGGCAGCATCGCCAGATGGTTTGATAGGCGAAAAAGGTCTGCTAGAATTTAAATGTCCATGGTCGGCTAGAGAAATGACCCCTGAAGAGGGCATTCTGAACAAAAAAAATTACGTTTTGGATAAACGATGAAATAAATAAAAAACATAAGTGGTATTTCCAAATTCAAGGGCAGCTACACGTTGCACAAAGAGAGTACTGTGTGCTTGGTGTTTGGACCCCGTATGGTTTGAAAATAGACGTCATTCGAAAGGATGACGTTTTCGGGAAAAATGAAATGGAAGAGAAATTGAAATTCTTCTACATGAACTGCTTGCTCCCAGAACTGGTCGATCCCAGAAAAAGCAGAAATATGCCAATCCGCGATCCCGATGTGATCTTGAAGGCACAAGAGAACCGTTTGAACAAGAAAAAGAGTTCTTGAGAATTGGCTATTTTTGCTGTACTCGGGTACCAAAATGGAAGAGATTAGCATATTACATTGTACTCCGTTACTAACCCCTTCGTGTCGGCAAATGCGGTGTGCAGATCTCGCTTTAGCAGCGATGTGCGAGATGTTATGCTAATCTCTTCCATTTTGGTACTAGTACCAGATTTTCACTATTTATTGTATATTATGTATATATTGTTTATTTAAATAAAAGTCAATCGTCAGGCTCAATAGCACGTAGCATCGGCTAGCTTTATCTAGTCTGTTAGATGGCGAATATTGAAATGTCACATTGACACGTTAAGCGCCACAGTAGAATCTGAAAATCCAGTCCACTGGGCCAAACTGTTATTATTGTCAAATTAGCTTGTTTTAAGTTTCGGTTTAATATTTTGACTTGACTTTTTTCTCAAATCCTATGATTTTTCCCCTTTTTTGATTTTTTTTTCTGAGGTACTAATTGTATGTCGCGTGGCCCACAGACCAGTCGGGTCGCGTGGCACATAAGTCGCGTCGCGTTTTTTGCAAGTCAAGACTTGCATCATGTCGCGCGTTGAGCACTGTTTCGTGTCATTTATTATTGAAGCGTTGTTGGTATTGTACGTCATCTTGTCCAAATTGCTTTACTGTTTATAAATTATTGAATACCAAATTTGTGATGTCGCATTACGAAGCGGAGCAAAAAAGGCTTGAACAATTGTGTAATGAAATACTATCGGATGAAGAGAGTAGCAGTACTGAGTTATGTGGGGATGTATACTTATCTGATGCGTATTCTCCAAGTGGTAGTGAATCAGATAGTAGTTATAGTAATTCCATATTTATCTGTATTACTGTTTATTTATACCGGTATTTTGTTTATTCCTGCATAAGACTTTGTCAATCTGTTTAGTTTATAAGAGTTCCTCCATATTTGTGTTCGTTAGAATATCGACATTTACCATAACTTACTGATTTGCTGTGAAATTACTTTGTTCATTTTTGAATGAGAATGTCTGATTATTTTATAAGATTTGCTTTTTGTTTTAGATTTGTAGAATATCCTCTTTTTGTAAAACTCTATAAACAACGTGTTTTTTAATGTTTTCATATCCAATTCAGTATAATTTGGTCCCTCAGGCCACGGACTCTTGGTTCCCGTAAGAAAATCACATCAGCATGGCACACGTCTTACGTTACGCGGCCAAATATAACTGCCAGCAGTGAGACATATCATGTGTGTCACGAGGCCCAAAGCGCCAAATGAGCTGCGACACACGCATTATATCTCATGACGCTTATCGTGTTAAGTTTATTTTACGATACTCCATAAGGTTAAAGCTAAACAGCAAGTGACATTTTATTTGTGGTAAATGCGTTCACTATAATTATTATTTTTAACTAAAAAGATTACCGCCTCCAATGACCCTGGAACCACCTGGAAACTTTTGGTCACAAAGTTCTGTATTTTACCACACATGTCAAGTCTTTTCATTTGATATGTATATTGGGGGTTTTGTACAAAAATATGTAACTCGCAATTTCGAAACGGCGGCAATCTTGGAATCAAATTTTTAGTGAAGTACTGTATTCTACAAGGCGACGACTCTTATTTGAGATATTAGCAAGTATGTTATCCGCCATTTTGTAACGGCCGCCATCTTGATTTGAAACTGTTTTCGTATTACTGTTTTGTACAAGTGCTTCCATTTGATATCCATATTGGGGTGATTGAACAAAAATGATTTTTTGTGGTATCACCTCTGAAGCATGGCCTATTGTATAAAAAGAAATGATCAAAATCGATTAAAATTTTCCCCTCTTTCATTGAAGTCTATTAAAAATATCACTTAATGGTCCGATGTTTATCTCGAACGACCGACGTTAAAACTGCTACTGTTTAACTTGGGACAACAAATTATCTGAATACGTCCTTTCTTAGTCCGTACACACCGCCGCGTTGCTTCGACTGGCAGCACGAGATAGTGGATAAAATTCGTGTAAAAGCCTATTTGCAGAGGTTTTCGCGCTTCAAAATTGACGCTTCATTTTTGAATATTTTTCAATGAAATTTTCACAGTGCACTAAAAACAAGACTCCACAGGGTGCTATAGAGCCACTTTTTCGTTTTTTCCTCTGGGTTATTTTTAAAAAAATCGAGAAGTCGACCAACAATTATCTGCACTTCCACCCACCATAACTCCTGAAAAAAAATTTTTTTTAGAAAAGTGGCTCTATAGCACCCTGGACAATTGTCTTCTTAACATACTGTATAAATTTTATTCAAATATATAGAAAAATGGAGCGTCAATTCCGAAGCAGCTAAACCCTTGTAAATGGCCTGAAACTCACTGCGTCGGAGCCGCCTTAAGTAAGATTAGCTGTATACTACTGTAGCAAAAATTGTGAAGACAAGCTGTCCAATTGCTAAACCTACGGAAACAAAAGATCGAGGCTGGAGGATCGTAAAAGCGGCGGTTAATTATATTCTCTCTGGAAGTCATTTTGACAATTTTTTTATAGATTCATAAAGATCAATTTGCTAGTAAAAATGTTCATACCTCCATAGCAAAGGTTAAGGTAGTATTAGAACAGTCCAAAGAATGTTTGTCTCATGTTTTGTATACACGTTGTAGTTTATTAGGGAAATCAATTCAACTCTAAAGGGTAGCGCGAACATCAACCAAGAGAGTTTAAAGCTCTGATGCTGCAATATTAGATGTCTGGATGAGAATGTTTTTGAAGCTGTCTTACTACCTACCACCACTCTCGTATATTTCCAGCAGCATACCAACTTAGTTTTAAATTCTTTTAGTTGGTACTTGTCACCTTTTAGGACAAGAAACGTGGCTTTCCTTCATGAGGAAATTTATTGTTTAAAATTTCTAATAACACACTAGTAAAATATTGGTACATCAGTCAATGCTACTAGTAGCTCAAATTTCCCTAAACTTTATATATTATACAACAATCATTATTTTCCTTTATACATCCGTATATTAGATATACCTTCTCAAGAAAATAGAAAATGAAAAAGATATTGGGCATATATTAAGTTATTAATAGGAAGCTCTTTGCTGTTGCGCGGAAGCTAACAAGTTGCCTTAGATGAATACAAAAACTTCGCACATTTGGCTTGGAAATTGAGCTTAGGAATTCATTTTATTCATTACAGATATTGAAATTCCTCAGGTTCCTTTGCAGTACGCGATGCCCCTTTCCTGGTGATACGAGATAAAAGCTATGCCTAATTCCTCTCCAAAGGGAAAAGTGGACAATGAATAATTAAGCATCAGCAGCAATCGAGGGATGATTCTTTCGTCTATTCTGAGATTATTTGGTCTGTTCACGAAACATCATCAAGGTCCTACAGATCAGTTGTAATCAATCATTTTAGAACATGGGAAAAGGTTCTGATTGAAATGCTTTACACTTTAACGAATTTTTCAATTCCGCCAAAGGCAAAATACCTGTAGTTTTAGGTTATTTAGGACGTTCCGAAAAGTTCTGATGAACTTTTTACTAAAGTTGATAGTTTTCTATGTGTAAGTGATTCAGTATTCGAAAAGTGCAAAATATGTGCACAATACGAGAAAACGAAATTTATTAAAAAATCTCTAAGCTTCCCAGAGGGTACTGTTATTTTGAACCTTTGTTTTTAGTTTAGTGTGAGGTTTGGAGAATATTTTTGAAAGTGTATCTCATGGAACTTATTCAAATTCACATTCAAATTCAAATTCAAAATACATTTATTTGCCAAAAAACAAAAACAAAAAAAAACATTATATTTATTGTATTATAGAAAATATACACAATATTTTTGGCAAAAAGGACAAATCCTCGATCAAATGACCCTTAACACCCAGCCTTACATGGGTGGGTGTGAAAATGCCCTGTGTTACACTAATTTTTCACATATAATATATTAACAATATACTGGAATTCAATGATTTTATTTATTACGAGCATGAACCATTGATATTGCAGAAAACAAAATGTATTTACTCACTTAAAAAGTCAAGGTTCCGACGGGTGGGGAGCACCGGAGAGGGGGCGAAGAGCGGCAGAAAGCAACGGACGCGAAGCCACACCGACGAACCCTCATACAGTTAACAACACCGAAATACATCTATACACACATACAACATCTATCATCACATGCTCGCTTCTCCATCTTAATAAAAAGATAAATTTGAAAAAATAAACTTGACAACAAGTATCCGTGCACAATCACACTCATTATTGTATTCTTGTTCCTGAAGAAGCATGGCCATTATATACTTTGAGAACACTCTTTGTGACATTACCGTTACATCATTATTTAGACTGTTCCACATTTTAACTGCAAGAAATGAAAAAGAACGTTGAAATGCTGCAGACCTATGTCGAGGAGTAATAAAAAAATTCTGGTTATGTCTTGTCCCGTAATAATGATTAAAAGCTCATTTTTCAAATACGGAGGTTTTCCTGATTTTATTGCTCTATAGATGAAATTAAATAAATGATGTTTCCTGCGATTTAGCATATTTAGTATAGACAAATTGTTTAGGTAAGGTGTTATGTGGTTACGGTAAGGTATGTTGAATGAAAATCGCATGCAGGCGTTCTGCAATTTTTGTATCGCATTTTTAGTAGTATACGCCAACGAGCTCCCATAAACTATATCTCCATATTCAAAAAGCGACAGTATGAGATTCTGACAAAGGAAATACTTTTGCTTAGGTAGTAAACATTTTTTTAGTTTGGAGATATTTCTTAATCGTATGTACGCTGCGGTCAATTTTTTCTTTATGTGTGGTTCAAATGATAATGCATTATCGAAGATTACGCCTAGATTCTTTGCTTCGTGAACAATGGGAACTATCTCATTGTTTATACGGATATTCAAACTACGGTCAATATTTCTCCTAAGTTTGAAATTAGATCCCAAAATTAAAGCTTTTGATTTAGAAGCATTGAGTTTTAAATTGTGGCGTATGGCAAAACTGTTTACCTCTAGCAGGTCTGAATTAATGTGATTTTCGGTTGTGTCTAAACTGTCGTTATTAATAGCAATATAAAGTTGTGAGTCATCGGCGTACTGATGAAGCCTTGCATAAGCAACAGCTTCAGACATATCTGCCACATAAATACTAAACAGCAAGGGCGAAAGGATTGACCCTTGGGACACCTTGCTTTACAGGTTTAAATTCAGATTTGAGGCAAACGGATCCTTGCACTTATTGCATTAGGTGAGAATCCAAAATAGCTTAGCTTTGCCAGCAGCATTCTGTGATTTAGAGTATCAAAAGCTTTGCTAAAATCTAACAAAATCATGCAAGTAGCATTTTTCTGGTTCTCATGCATTCGGACATCGTTTGAAATATTTACCAAGCTTGTAGTTGTACTAAAATTCTTCCTGAATCCCGATTGATATTGAGGAATGATATTTTGTGATTCAGAAAATTCCGACATCTGAACAAAAATGTGCTTTTCTATAACTTTTGACACAGAGGACAAAATTGGTCTAAGGTCTTTAAGTTCTTTAGGCTCGCCAACCTTTGATATGGGTTTCACAATAGCCTTTTTCCAAACAGAGGGGTAAGTATTTTCCAAAAGGCATGTGTTAATAATATTAATCAATGCATTTGCGCAGAAAGGAAGACACAATTTTATGTCTTTGATGGATATGCCATCCTCTCCAATCGCACGTGATGAAATGGAATTAACAATTTTTATTACCAAATTATTATTTACAGCTTGATTATTTTCATAAAAACTGATCAAGTTTAATGATGCAATGTCTCGCATGTTATCAGTCATCTGAAAAAAATCATGTATCTCAGATGGATTTAAGAGATTATCAGGAAGTTCAGTATGAGTCCTCTGGATGGTCAGATTAAGCCTTCGCGCGGCTTTCCAAAAATCGTCTTGTTTTTTTCTTGCTAGTTGATTAAAATAGGTAACTTTTTCGCGTATAATACCATGCTTAGTGAAATTTCTTAGCTGTCTATAATATCTAAGGTGCTGATCTCTTTTGGATCTTAAGTATTTTTTATGTGCTTTATCTCTAATTTTTATCAAAAGTTTTATGTTTTCGGTGATTGTTAAAATATATTTATTAAATAATTTCACCTTTCCATCTACATTGGTACAATTGTAAATTATATTCCACGGAAGCTGCATACCATCATAGAGAAATGACTGTTCACGGATATTATTATAATCGCGATAAGTAACGTATTTTGGAGAACTGTTTATTTTTGGAATGTTAAAGACCGAATAAACTAAATTATGGTCTGTTATATTCTCTTCTATTGGTATGGTTCCTGATTTAACTGTTAGCAAATTTTCACTTACAATAATCATATTAATCAAACTAGAGTGTGATGTCAACATATCATATCTAGTTGGCTCAGATATTTTTTGAGAGAGATCGAATGACTGCAATATATTTTTAAAACGCCTGGTGTGATTAGATTCACTCAGATAATCAATGTTAAAATCTCCTGTGACGACCAGACAGTCATAACCAACAGCAACTACACCGAGCATGTCCTCAAATGTATCCAAAAAAGCAATGTTACCGGAAGTAGGTCGGTAAATATTAATTAATAACCAAGTTTTATTATGAATTCGAAAATGAATACCAACGAATTCAAAATTTTCATCTAGGAGAGGGATATCCAAATTTAATTTTGTTGGTTTAATATTTTTTTTAAAGTATATAGCTACCCCACCCCCCCGACCAGCTATATCCCGCCTTATTAGTCTATACCCTTACCCTTCGAATTGGGCCTCATCACTCCATTGTATTGCAAACCATTGTCTATGTTCTTTAGCCCATCTAAGCCGATTTTTCTTTCGCAGTGGAGTTAATAGTGGCTTTTCTTTGGCATATAAACAAGTTGTGCAACTTTAGGGTTTTTACTTCACTTTTTTTATAAGAAAACTTACCTTGCAAGTGCTAAATGCCAGTTTGTGGGCCTCTCTATGAGTTGTGGACCTCTAAATTCTCCTTCCAACAGCATCACTCCACAGAGCACTTAATTGTAAATAATTGGCACGGCTGTTTTTCACGATTATTCTTCTTAATGCTCTTCGGTCGGCATTTGTGGTATTACTTTTTTTCACATCGCGGCTTAATATTAACTGAACCAGTTACGATATATCTTCTAACAATATTTCTCACACTGTACCGCGATAAGTCTAACAAAGTTGCAATTTCTGAGTTTGATTTCCCAGAATTAAAAAAATTAGTTATCAGTAACCGAATTTTCTCACTAATAACCTTTCCTCTACGCATTTTGAAAACCTTAACTACCCAAAACTATTTTAAACGTATTCTGACAGCTGTGATTAATAAAAACAATTGTCATTGCTTTTATTTTTCACAGCCACCTATGCGTTATAGACTTATTTTGCATTGAAATGAAAATAGGTTGATATGCTGTAATTGCAACGTGTTATTTTTATGCTGCAAGTTTGATTAGGGAGTGATAAAGTTGGTGTTTTCTACTATATATTACCAAAATATTCATTGTTAATATTTTAAACCTATAACACCCTGCTACATTTTTATTATTTGTGTTTGTTAAGAAAAAAACTAAGATTTCAATAGTTAGGCCAACTGAAGTGGGAAGGGGCTCGTATAAGGTCAATACCCTTACCTACTAAAAAATGGTGGTACATTTAATAATTGCCTGAATACATTTACATTTAACTTGATAATTCGAATAAATACGTTGAGTTCAGTTTAGAAGATGGAAATGGCTGCCTTGAACTTCTTGACACAATAACAGCCGGTCCGTAATTTCGCGTCGAACATTTTAAAACATAGTAACATCGATATTTCTACAAATATTTGTAATTCTCTGTCGTATATCCAATATTGAAGCAGGTTCAGTTTCGTACACCTTTTGCATCAAATAGCCCCATAAAAGAAAGTCTAAAGGTGCCAAATCTGGACCTCGACAGCCAATCCAACGACCGGGGAAAATGTTATCTAAATACTGCCTAACTTGTCTGTAGTAGTGTGGTGGAGCACCATCTTGCTGGAATATCAAGTATCGAATTCATTAGGATTCGCTTCGACGATATCGGTGATTAGAGGGACAATAGTATTTTCCAGCATATCCAAATACAGTTCTCCGGTTAAAGGTTGTTTGATGAATAGAGGCCCCACAATATGATTGTCCAATATCCCAGCCCAAACGTTAATCTTTTGTGGATATTCACTCCAATAACCACAATTTTGTCTATGCACATTACCGTTGAAAAAAATGTACATTCATCACTAAAACAAATATTTTGGATATAGGTAGGATGCCGTGCAATGGTTTCCGTCATAGTTTCGCAGAATTCTGTTCTTCGATCAGTGTCGTCTTCAGTTAGCTGATGTACCATTTGGATTTTGTATGGGTGATACTTATTCTTTTCCAAAAGTCTTCATACAGTGGAAGGACAAACATCAAATACATTCGCGATGGAGGAAGTAGACTGTTGGGGATTTACTATGATCTCACCAATTATTTGAACTTGCTTTTCTTCCGGGATGTCGGATGACCTGGGGGCTTTTTGTTGTTTACACTACCAGTAGCTGTAAATTTAGATACAAGTTCCCTTAAATATTTTCGACAGATGGGACGATTCGGGAAACGATCATTAAAAATCTTTTCGGTCTGGTGAAAGCTACGCGTCGCACCATAAATAAAAATCGCTTCGATTTTTTCTTCCAATTGACGAGAATTGACCATTATAAAAATAGTTCAAACAGTATCTAGCACTAAAACCGAAAACTAAATAAAAATATTTTAACTGTACAAGGTTGTTTGTTTTCGCACTAATGTTCTCGTCACTGTCAACAAAAAATAACAAAACAAGTTTTTATCGCTGTTGCTGTGGATTCGACAAGGAATTACAATTATTTGTAGAGATAAGCATGTTAGTGGGTTTGTGTTATATTCTAGCGTTATAAAGTACTCGTCGGGAGCTTCAAAATGATGTGCCACAAGACCCCCGTTTTTGTATAATTTTTCTTCCAAGATGGTGTCCAGCGGCCATCTTGACATTTTCATCTGTTAATTTTACTCTAAAATATGGTACCCGTGCATCAACTTCATTACCTCAAGTTTTAATTTTTTGAACTGATTCGTTCAAAAAATCAAAGGGGAGGGGGACATTAAAGAAAAGCGGTGTATGTTCTACTTTCTCTTTATTGTTAGACGTTTAATTGAATTTTACAAAACCCATCGTGGTGGCCAAAACAACGTACAATAAAGAGAAATTGAAATATATTCGTTCAAAAAATCAAAGGTGATGGGGACATTAAAGAAAAGGGCTGTATGTTCTACTTTCTCTTTATTGTTAGACGTTTAATTGAATTTTACAAAACGCATCGTGGTGGCCGAAACAACGTACAATAAAGAGAAATTGAAATGTATACGGTGAGGTTTAAAATTGGTTGACGTTGTAATGTATACAACAGAGAAGCGTGAGAAGCGTGCATGTATGTTAGAAAGAGTGCAAAGAGGGCAACGCGGCAAGCCGCAGCTGCACACGTATTATTGCATGCTTCTGGCGCTTCTCCCTCGTACACATTTCGACGACAGTGGTATATGGATTTCAATGTATGTGGTCAAACAACGAAGCCCTAATATTTTGGAAGTCTTCTTTTTTTATATTGTTTTTCTGGCTCAAAAGTGACATATTTTACACTTTTTCAATTATTGAATCGCTTATCAACTTTAGAGAGAAAACTTGTAAAGTACCTTTTTTTCTTAGAATCCCCTAAAAACCCTACAACATTTTAACCGGTGCAAAAATACATTTTTTTTTATTTGTTTAAAATATTTTTAACACAATTTTGGACCTAACAACATGCAGATTCCTTAAAAGAGATCCTTTTTGAATAGAATTATGCAAAAAATTTGAATCCGAATATTGTCCCAACAGATGCAAAGTCACTACCTAGACTTATCTAGCCTCAATTGACCGATATGGACGTGGACGATGTATGGTTTCTGCAGAGGTACGTGGCATGATGGACATTCTGCATGACCACATCAGTGATGATGTTGAAAGCTTTTCTTATGCAGTTTTATGAGGTCGCATCTGTTTGAAAATAATCGATAATCCACGAGAACCCGCAAAAATTACACTCCCGTCCATCGTCCTTTAGCAACATATTTGCAATGAAGTTGTAATGAATAATCATTATATTGAATAAAAATTTTGGTGCACACATTTTCCAGTAAAGTAATTTAACTTCCTGGTATTCGTTTTCCTGCTTCAGATGCTTTAATTAATGTCTTTCTATTGTTGTAGAAGCCGCACAATGGAGCATGGAGTCTTTGAAATGAAAGGAATCTCCTTAACGAGAAAATGCTTTGACAAATATATCTGAAATATTTCATCATCAGGGACATTTTATTACAGATACTCGACAAGACGTCAACTTGCTTTAAACAATAGATCAGGCACAATACTCCTCTTTTTCATTCAAAAATAACAAAGATTCTTACATGTTCCATGAAAAACATGTAATTTTGCTAGGTAATCAACAGGTAACTGTAGCAAAATGCGAAATATGAGAGACTGACATTTTCTTGAATAAACGTGTTCACTCCTTATGGGAAAAATACAGCAACTCTGTACTTGATTTCTGCCTATATTGTCTCAAAATAGTGTAAATTTTAAGGATGTTTAGTAGTGTTTACAGTACCAACGTTGCAAATGTGTGATAGAAGTTGTTGATGAGAATCGCCTTATGGTATGATATGATATTGAATCAGTTTTCGGATGAGAAATAAGAAAGATAAGTTTTTCTTGTGATCCCTATACAAAATATAATATAAACTGCCAATTGCCAACTTCAGAATGAAATTTATGTGAACTTTAATATTATTTTGATGTTTGTCTCAACATTTGTACTGAGGCGGAAGCATCACGGACATTATATGGGTTATATACACGAAATATCTATCAGAGCCAGTCAAATAGTCATCCATACAAATTAGTTATACTCGTACATACGATGTTGCCCAGAGATGTTGCCTAGCTACCTAAAAAACGTCAAAGAAACCAAAGAAATGTCATCTTGCAGACTAGATAGTTTTTAGTGTGCAAATAGTTCATTCCACGTTTCGCTATGATCGCTGTGCGCTAACATCTTGAAGAAAACGAAATGTCAAAAAAACTACGACGACACGTCACTTTTTAAGATACGTAATACCCGTGCGTGAGTAAAGCAACTAAGAGAAAGTGGGCATGGCTCTGTGACCCTTCGGTAAACTGTATTCTTGACATAAATAGTACAGTCGCTCATCACTCTCGGGAGATGTTTAGTGAGGAAGTCTTCAAAAACAGAAGTCTACACAAATTTGTTTGACAAATTTGGGATCATTCGCCAGAAAAAAAAGTCACCCACTTTCAGTGAGCCTATTCCCTTATTCAAGAATAGGAGCCCAAATCTACTGTAGCGTGAAGACTTATTTAATACGGTCCTGTTTAATAAGATATAACTAACTGTCACAATTTTTCGATATATTGGCAATTGAACTACTAAAATAAAGAAAAAAGACATTTTCTAAAAAAACAAGTCTAATGAACCAAGAAAAGCAATTTTGTTTGCTCAGGGAAATCAGATCAAGTAGACTGACTGAACACCATTTTCAGTGCACCCATCTTTTCATGCATGACAAAAGTTGAACTAATTATCTCGTTAATGTAATTCCCAAAACGTATCCCGTGTTCTTCATACTGAATGAATTCCACAAGTTGCTGGTCAAATGAGGCCGAATATCGAAATAAGACAACACACGGTGCCATCTATTACTAGCAAGCTGTCAACTGAAACTGTATACCACCTCGCATTTCCAGCCGGGCCACCACTGCGGCTTCTAGATGCCACCGATTCTGGTACTTTAGTAGATTAGTAGATATATGGTCTAGTAATATAGCTCTTGTTCGTTCGACCACTGACGGCCAGTTCCAACTAACGTCCTGTTGTTTCCACTTTCGCAGATGTCGATTCTGGTAATAGATGACAGTGTGTGCTGTTTTATTTCGATAGACCGTATACTCTCGATAGAGTATACTCGTAGTTGGTCAGCTTTAATTCGTTGACTACCGAGACCAAGCCTTCATGCTGTGGCGTTACCATATAGCACGTATGTGGTCTCACAGGCATGATATTCCTCGAGTTCTATTAAACTGTTACCATGAGAGCTCGAAAAACCTATTCGTCGTTTAGTAACACGTCCCAGCTGAGGACAGTTTTTTTTCTATCTTATACTTTTGGTCTCAGATGAAGTTTGCGAAAGGATTCCACGTCCTATCAGATGCGCCTAACGGCTCACGATCCAGATATATTGATTTCTACTAATGCGTTTGTGGCAAGTAGATCAACCCTGCATACCAGGTATTTATTTTTCCATAATTTAGCTTCAAGTGTGATCATCTCTCGAAGGCAGTTGTGACTTATTTTACAATTTGGCCCTTTTTATAAATTTATTTACCTTATTCTTAGCAGTTTTTGTACTAATAACATAGTCTAGTACTCTAGTAATATGTTGTAGACGTAATCATTTCTTGGTCAGTGGTTGAAACGCATGTCCGTTAATTTATATTTAATAATCTATATCTCTTAAAGCTTCGACTTTAGGTTTACAACTGTTTCACCAGTAGCCCTATGTCTTGCCCTTCATAATGAAATGTGAGTCAATACCGAAGGAGATAAGTTTAAGTAATGTTTGTTAATATATGAACTCAATACTTGCTTATAGAAAACTCAGGGTTCAATTTCACTGTTCATTAAGTAACACAACATTATTACCATATATTCTTCTAACGAGAGCCTACCTCATTTTATAAGCCTACTTATTTGATTGCTCCCTTTTTCTATATCTAAGGGTCATTGCGACGTATTGCTGCAATATGTAGTTCAAAAGATAAGAAAGTTGGGATCGGAAGCAATGACACCTTTCAATAAATGGGGGTTTAGGAAAACCAAAATATCCCCTAGGAAGGATGAAAGATAAAGAGAAGATTGTCTGTTAGAGAATTAACCATATTTTTTAGACATTTTTATATACATATATTTTTTCAAATATTGGTTGGGTAGATTGGCCAATGGCTAGACTCAGCCATTTGCATCATACTTTTTAATGTAATACTGTGATCTTAATGATGCAATAAAGACATATATTATCATTATTATATAGTACTTGTTGCTTGGTTGCCGGGTTTTAATTATTCTTGATGTTTGATATGTATAAGAAACATTATGATTCAGGTTTGATGAAGTGTCGTTTTGCGTGAATTAAAGTCGCTTTTAACTTTTGTTGACAATGCGAGACCTGATGAGTGTTTACGAACTTGCTCGGCTTTACAGTCCACTATCAAATAACCTATTATCAAACCTATTACCCCAAGTACTTCCTTCTCTTATGCCAGAATGTTTTTCGAAAGCCCCTTGACCCTCTTGTTTGCTTACAACCCAACGCCAATAATAGCAATGCATCCAGAATTGGAAGTGATGGTGTATATCCGGTGAGTTCTTTTAACAGGGTTTCAAGGATGGATCGGGGTCATGGGCAGGAAGGGCAAAATTCTGTAGGCATACGTAAAAGGAGAACGTCGGCGTTAGGGGGTCAAATTCCGCATAATAAATGAACTGACATAATATATGAAATTTATGCAGAGACCTGCGCCTTATATGATAAAATTTACGATGCGAACAGGGGTCTCGCTAATAGAATTTATCATATTTGCGAATGTACGATTAGGTTACATTAGGAAGAACAGAATTCGTTCTGCAATGTACCTCTGCTGAGTGACCAGCAGATGTACAGGATGATGCATTATACTTATATGATTCTTTGCGTTATTTTTTTTTTATACTCCAACTACCACGAAGGCCTAAGGCCCAAACACCCATTGGGTACCGTGGGGCTATAGGGGGATACAGGGGAAAGGGGGGACGCTACACGGACTCTGGCGAGGGAACACGTGTGCATGCAACATGCACACATTCTGGCTCCGCCTACGAGATCCGCCGGGTGGTACCTCCACGTTCGACAGTCAGAGACCGTCTACCACCTACGGACAATCACAACATCCATAGCCAAGAAAAAAATTTCTCCTGGGACGGGACTCGAACCCGCACAGCGCACGGCGACTGATCAGGAGACCGAAGAGTCTACTACTGCGGCCACCGCTGCTGCCTACGTTATTCCAGATATAACATAATAAATGAACTAACACGCTTTTCGACCTCCATATAACCGTAAGAATGGAAAAATGCATACCTGACTGTAAATAATTAATATGTTTTGCTGGTTTTGGAGTTCAAATGTAGGTGATTGTGTTAGGGATGATATAGATCCCATACAAAATGTTCTTTATTGAGCCCGAAAGTAACCACAAATTCGAACTTCAGCTTCGATACCGACATCCTCTAGATAGCAAGTTTGGAATTACCCTATATAATATTTTTTATAAAGAAACCTTTGACGCAGATGGACCACTTTTTTCTCTACTCTTAATCAAGCTCTTAATGATGTCTCGACACCATCACATAAAAAAACTGATAAAACATCCGTTATGAATATAATACCCCCGGTCCGCCTTTATGTAGAAAGAAAAAGCTTTTGTAGCCTTTCATATTGCTAGCTTAAGTCTTTCGCTTGATTTTGGATCTTTATTATACTCTATAAATGTCCGTTTTCTGCAAGTTTCTCCCCATGGTACTTATATACACTTCTTGTTCCATGGCGTTCGTTATAATCGTATGTCATGGCCGAAGTGCAGAGTTCAACCATTAATCCGTTTGTTCGGACGGTCAAAGAGAAATAATCAAGACGAAGTTATGGACTGTATGTATACTCCTGGCAGGACTATTTTATAACATAACAATATAAATATGCCAGAGATGGATGTCATTCGAAGGATTTTTTCCTGCAGATCCTGAAATGCTTTAATTTTTCAATTGCGTCACCGAAAAATTCACATTACGATTGGGATAAAGGTGTGGAAAATAGATGTCAGCATAGGTCAAATCTTGCAGCTTGTGGTTATGTTTATGATTGAACTCAAAGCCGAATTACAAATTTTCATAGAAATATTACCATATCTTTAACTTACAGAATAGATCTTTTGACAAAAAGAATGTCCTCCTTAGTGGACTAGATATGTCATCTTAAATGACAACGCAGTGAGACATCTTTTCAGAGTGAGCCATGTTTCTTAGTCAAAACATCTTAGGTCGGGTTTGCCGGCTCCAGTCTCCTATCCGGTAAATCGATCTTGGTTTTTTTGATTAAGGTGAATGTACATACATTTGGATACATCACACATTCACCTCTAATTGAAGAAAAGCTCTTACTCAGAAAGAGAGGGTTAAAATCTTGCGCGTTGGGACAGGTCCGTTATTAAAATAAAAAACAGGAAAAAATATAAAGATATAGTTCTGGTGGCATTATTCAACTGACTGATATAACTACCAGTTAAAACCATCGAATTTGGGCTAGTGGAAGGAGAAAGCACACGATTTGTTTTGAACCAAAATTGCGAAGGCAGCAGTCACCATGCAAGTTCATACCCCAAGTATCAAGCTTGAACAGCCACTTTGATAGTAGCAACCAATTCATATTTTTCTGGGAAAACATATGAAAGTGCGTACCTTCCAATACAATCCCAGTGGTCCAGACAATTGCTAAAAATGGTGGAAGCTTCCGTGGAATGTAAAAGCAGTTTAAACTGAATATCGAGTGTTAATATTTTGCATGCACCGGCGTTACGAAAGGGCATATACCTCAACGTTATTGGTGTGTGACAGGTACGTTTCAGGATTGTATACCTAACAACATTGAAAAATGCAAAATATTAGATACAAACCAATGGACAGACAATGAAGAGGGTCAACCGAAACTTTAACTTGACACTTATCTATCTTAATTTGGAATATACTTTTTTTTACTTTAGCGTTGTAAATAGAAATTATACGTTCTCATTGTGGCGTCCCAAGGTTCTATTAAGGAAGCTCAGTATGTCCAGAAAATTACTATGAATAGTAATCACCAATTCGCGACATCATTTTGGTCGTGAGCACCAGGCTATCGTTTGAATCTCAGATCATTAGGGGCCAAGGTCATACTTCTAGAGTCAAGGTCGTTAATATATAAAATAGTCTTAGAGAGTCAAGGTCATCAAATCAGTCCGTTATCCGTATCAGTATCAGTATTTACTTTATACCGTCACTGTCTACACGGCCAATTGCATCACGTTCTATGATAAATAGTGAAGGCTCACAGTAAATGTTGAACTTGTGACATTCACCTATCAGAACCTCGGAACCAAGCCTCCTAGGAATCAAGGTTGGTGTTATAGGAATAAATAATTATCCCTACTCAGAATATAGCAGAAACATCCCTTTCACAACTATTGACGAGCAAAACAAGTATATAGTTTGATAAAGAGGCCCATCACATTGCATATGCGTGGTCCCCTAAGCTTAAGGATCCTCGCATTGCAGAACAGACGCTAGAGTACGCCTCTGCTCCGAGTAGTTTTTTATTTTAAAATGTCACATATCTTTACACTCACCCCAACGTCTTAGTAGAGATGAGTGGCGTTTTGAGCGAGAGGAATCCGTTCAGTCGGGACAATGTCTTCTCAGTGGCAGATTCCGTCTTCTCCTCCCCACTGTCTTGTTCCTCCCCCTCCTGTTGCTTGCATTTCCTGCGGTACAGATAGAAGCAGGCGGCGGCCGTTCCTGCAATCAGCAGCAAAGCCCCTAGGGTGCCGAACACTGCTGTCAGGATCACGTCGCGCCGCTGCATTCTGATCTACACCTGCAACAAATGACACAGTTGGTAAAAACTATAATCGCGAGTACAAGTGCTATCAAGACAAGTTAGAAAGAGATGGAAGCCGGCTGAAGAGCCAAGGTCAGAAAATTTTCGCTCAGGCTTCTGCAATAGGTTAGGTTACTATCAAACCCAAGAAGGAGGTCTGTTCGAACATTTAATTTAATATTTCGTTTTCATCTTGATTATAATTATTTATTTAAATTTAGATGAAATTTAGTGTTTAAATTTATTCTAGAATTATATTTGATTTCCACCCATCACATGTTGTTACATTTTGCGACAGCGAGCGGTCGGTAAATCTAACAAATGCCATTACGCCATTATCACTCCCTGGGTGTGCGTGGGTGAAAACCATTTCGAAACTGGACTCTTCAGTGAGCGCTAGAGGGGTATTGACCAAAATCGCTTATCTATGATCATGGAGGTGAAAACCTTGACTTGGAATGTACGGGATGCGGTATTGCCAAGCGGCGGGCCGTCGGCGATCTAGCTCTTTTCTATCGCTACACCAACGGGCTTTGCTCCTCAGAGCTCTCTTCCATGATGCCGCCGCGCGATGTGCCTGCCAGACAGACCCGCCTGACTTCGGCGTCCCATCCTAACCGTGTCAAACTTCGTACATCCAGAACTGGCCGATATGACCGCTCCTTTGTCCCGAGGGTGTCTAGATTGTGGAACAACCTACGGAAGGAAGCTTTTCCCAGTTCTACTAATCTTAGGCAGTTCAAAAATCGTATTAACAAAATTTCTTTGGGATCATCATAGCAGCCGCGGTGTTCCGGCATTTAGGCTTCTGTCTGCGCGGCTGTTTCGATATATAAAAAAAAAAGAACCAATGATGCAATGTTGCAAAATTTGCGGCGAATATGACCTTTCATTTCGACCTATTCGACAGATCCGTAATAGATCCTAAACAGATTCGATACAATTCATAATTCAAAAGTGTGTACGCTCAAAACAAAATCATTATTTGGGCGTATTTCCAACATCCATCTTAATTCAAGGAACTGGTACAACATACTGGCAATGCAGCCAGATTGCCTCATCAACATTGCTAGGCAACGCAATGATGAGCTTCGCTATCCAGCCGGTTTCTGTCTCTTTCTAACCTATGTGTCTATACACACTTCTCTCTCGTACACATTTCCAGACAAATTTATATCTCAGTGTATATTCCGTCAGTTTGACTAAGGGACATCATTAAGCACCTATAAAAAAACATAAAAAACGGGGTCACGCGAACCGAATCGTTGTCGTGAGCTCAAAAACGAAGCAATATCGGAACTTTTTTGTCTTGACACGGTTTAGCGAATCACCCTTTGAAGTGTCGTGCCTAGTTAGAGATTTCCTTTTATACAAAGCATTTTTGTTATTGACATAGCAGTAACATGAAGATATCACCCGAAGACCCTGAGAACAATGTTTTAGAAGAGAAACAATGATTACCCAAACATTTTAAGTCATTATGTTAGTAAAGCACAGCCAAACATCAGAAATCGTAATGAAATTATCTGAAAAAAAATTAACCGACTCTCATGATTCATGAAAGAGACCAGTTTACTGCTAAAGCATACCTCGGATTAGAATGGTTGCTACGTTTTTGTTCGCTGTTCTAAAGGCTAAGCCTAGACAATGATGATAAGTTGCAAAAAAGCATGAAACAGCTGTTTGGCTGTCTGTGATCGGACGGACGGTAGCAGTAGGTTTAGTTTGTTCAATGCCAAGTAGACCACATCTACTATACCACCACAATCGTCAGCATCTAGCTGTCGCAGTGGTGACTGAGCTATCAAACGCGGTCTGAGATCTTTACACTTCCAAACGATAGCTGCTTACACTCTTGGAGTATTTGATTCTAGTAATAGGTGGCGGTTTGCGCTGTCCTACTTCGACAAATCACTGTTTATTTGGTATAAATACCATCCAATACCAAAAATAATGTAGTCGATACTATTGACTCTTTATTTTTATTCCTCTCTGAAAATAAAAGCATTAGAAAACCGCAAAGGAAGAGGCTGTTGTTCAATGGAAGTCGTAGCTTACAGCAGTTTATTGCTCAGGGCCGGTCAATTTCTGAAGCACGTTATTTCCCTTCTGGGTTGCAACCAACGAGTTCAGACTAAACTAGGTAGAAGAAGGTCACTCTATTCGAATTCGTTGGTTGCAACAGACTGTATGTTAGGATTCCGAAAAAATAAATGTTACATGGTAATTCAAAAAACAGGAGACTATATTTTTGGGAATACATACGCATTTAATCATCAGATCTATAATACCTCTTTATAAAAATACAGGATATTTAATAACGTGAGCTGTTCAGGAAAAGGAGGACAATTCAGTCTCACCCAATTTCACGTGAATTGTGTTTCATAGTTGAATCTTATCACTATGATCCTAGTCTATGATCTAAAGCATCCTAAATATTAGTCATAACTAGTCTTAAATAAAAATAATAAATCAAAGTGTGTTTTATAAGATTCATCCAAAATATTTACACTTAAAATAGAAATTTGTAATAATCATACGTGAGATCACAGACGGTGGAGAAAGTCGAGACAAATCTCACGACACTTCACCAGGGGAGGAGATCGTTCAAAATATCGTCAAGAAGACATCACCTCTCTAAGTAGTGTAGGTAGATACACGTAAAATAGATGACCTTGAGCAATGCACAACCACGATTTTTCTGGTTGAAGGTAACACAAGAGCGTATCAATTGAGACACCACAAACACATTTTTAATCAAGCATTTCCTTGCCAACGTCCAGTTTTTATACAACCGGGACTAAAATGCAGCAGGCAAAAGTCATTTTGACTCTACGAATCGCCCAGATAGACAAACGGTGAATAGTTATAATAATTGAAACAAATGTGAACAACTTATATAGACAAAGCATATTGCAAGTTCCAAGTATTGAATTCACGACTATTATTTTGCATGTATGTAACTGCAGACCCATATGCACAGAGCAAATCCATATGTGATTAAATTGGATTCTCAACATTGAGAGTTATACCTATGTACCTATCAATATTTACGTATTGGCATATTACACTGACAGATCGTTATTCACAACTCATTTGGCCAGCCAACTAGTTGTAATTTAATTGTAATCAATACATACTTACCTGTTTTAATTATCCAGAGTTCATTTTATAACTTTGCCTAATTTTAACAGATAATATAGGTACGCAATTAATTAGTACTTTGAGGGTGCACTTTAGCAGAATCGCGTATTTTTTCAAAAAGAGCGCGTGTTATGGGTACCGCCAGTAGAGAAAATATAGAGGAAAGCATTTAAACTACAAAATCTAATAATTGAAGACTTGCATATAGAGGGCGTTCCATTGGGAGAGGCAAGATATTTTAACTATGAATAGATGCCGCAGGTGGAGGTAATAAAAAACTTATAGTTAACGGGTCTTTATTGTCTTATAACTGACACACAGGAGGCTTTATTGAATTTGACCACTTCTTTATGGCCTCACAGCTTCTTAAGCACCCATTATATTTTTCTGAAACTTAGTAAATATGAAAAGGTATCTTGGTATCTTGGAATGTATGTTTTAGATCCTAGAAGAGGTATCCTAATAAAGCATAATTGTGAAATGTTCACAGCATATTCACATAAGGGATATCAATTTTATCAAGTGCTGAGAATATTCCTTTTTAGAACACTCCGATACAAAATCTTGTCATGTGACAGTAAGATTGTACCAGGCAATAAAAAGAGATATTCCTGGCACGTGCTAAGCACACTCCATCAAAATTTATCAGGTGAACTTTTCGGCCTATCGCGTGTGTCCAATCGACTAATGGCATAATTGCAATCCGACCCCCTTCGAGACTTCTATTTTGTTTTATTCCATCTCTGTGCATATCTAACATAGCGTACATCGTGTGTGTCTCCTAATCGTAAATTATTTGAGTGTTTTTTTTTTTGAAAAATATAACTATTACGTAGCGGTAGAAGACTAGATCGCCGACATCCCGCCGGTGCGAAAGGGTCCCGAGACTGTCTGCTAGGGAAGAGTCATCGGTCAGTCAGACAGCCCTCCTGTGGGCAGCATCGAGCATTAAAAAATGCAGTTGGGGCGGCAGCAGCCCAAACGTATGAGCAACTCTCGAGGCTAGGTCTTATCTCGAACTTGTAGAAGCGAGAAATTCATGCGGAGAAAAGTACTTCTTAGCCCTAAACAAATTGCCTAGCTTTTTCCTAGCAGCTATCGCTAATGACGAGATGTGCTCGTGCCATATCAAGTCCTCGGTGATCTGGACTCCGACCAGCCGAAAAGAACGGCTCTTTGGCAGAACTCAACAATACATCAAAACCGGATGAGCGCTAGCACGCTTTTTGTTCGTCAAGGTACAATACAGTATTTTGGAAGCAATAAACTGTACAATATTGTTGCGTCTCCAAGCAGTGATAACCTTTAGGCTTCTCGTCAGAGAGAAAGTCGCTGCTAGTCCTCTTTTTTCCAGCTCACCGGCAGAGATCGGATTGTCGCTCTGAATTCCTGCTTGTAGAGTGCTGTCATCAGCAAAGCTGTGGATTGGGTTGATCGTACAGGAAAGGATGTCGTTGATATGTAAGAGGAACAGTGTTGGAGCCAAGACCGAGCCCTGAGGAACATCCGCGTTAACGTTGTGGAATAAAGAGTAGAACCCGTCAGCTACGACGGATATTTTGCGGCCAGAGAGGAAGACAGCCACCCATCAGGAAAGCTTTTCTGGGAGGTCATAAGATGATCGAACGCTATCGTGATATCATGAGCAACGATATGAGCCTCACCATAAGACTGAATGAGTTTACTCCACAATTGCGTGACGGATCGCTGGTCCAGAAACCTTACTAACTGTCGCTAATCAAGCCGTAGCGTTAAAAGTAGTCCAGAAGCTCGCGATTTATATTTTTTTGAGCAAATTTTCAGATTTATGTGCAGGTCACGGATTCTTAAGATATCTGGAAGAGATGCGAAAGAAATGGAGCAAACTCCGCTGCACATCTTTTCAAAACAATGGCAGGAGCAGAAGTTTTTTAATGTTAGCGACAAGCGCACCCGTCTTACGATCTTACGCCTGAATGTTACTTCCCTTTGAATCGACGACATTCGGGCGATGGGGAGGACGTCCATGGTTGAGTTGGCAGCAAAGATCTAGGCAAGCATTTCCGCCTTAGCCTTTGAGTCGGTTACAATCGTTAGGATATTAGACGGACATCCATTGGATGTATCGGTCTGCCCAGTGTGCTCTTTGGGAAGACTTTGGCAAATCACCCGAGAATATTCTTAGAACGTGTGAAGATCTTAAAGAGCACGTTTTTAGAATACATTCTTAGAAGGTGCTACATCATGAACAGGAAAAGGAATACAGGTTCAGACTAGCTAAAATTTGACAAAATCGTTTAACCCAAAAGCAACATTTTGCTTTACTTTACGTTCACATGTTTGAAAAGAGCACAAAAACTTTATTCTAATGACCCCACTTCTGTGAAATGAGGTGACGATTTTGGAAGAGCTGGAACTGTTCATTTTGACGTAAGAAACTGGAGGCCTTATGTCCTATTAACTTTACAATTCACTGTTTAAGACTATACCTATGCGCCACATTAACGTTAGATTTGGAACGTCATCTTATTGATACTTACGTACTTTCTGGTCCGTGTGTTAAGAACTAAGAACTAAGTTTAGCAGTTGCGTATTCACTTAAATATAGAGGAAATCTTCATTGAGGAAGTCTCTCAAATTTACATATACAGGGTGGGCCAAAACAATCTGACCTATTTTAAAATTTAATCACTTTTTTATTTATTAATATTTTACAATGTATTTTTTACAAAAATAAAATATATTTATTAGAGTTTTTTTCGTATTAAGTATGAAAAATAACGTCGCGTAAGTGACGGCCACTTTCTCTTTCACACACAACATTCCTTACCAAGACATTGTCCATAACTGCCTCCAACGTTTCCCGATTTATAGCTCGAATTTCCATTAGGATATTGTTCATAAGTTGTCGTAAGGTTCGAGGTTTATTGCGGTAAGCTCTTTCTTTCAAATATCCCCATAGATAAGAATCTGGCGCGGTTAAATCAGGGGAACGATCTTTTTGAAATCAGACGTTCTCCAAAGAAGCCTCTTAACAATGCCATTGTGGCTCCAGCTGTATGAGCTGTGGCTCCATCCTGTTGGAACCACATATCAGGTCTATTTTCAAGCGCTGGAATAAACAAATTTTCAATCATAGCTCCATACCTCTCTCCAGTAACAGTCGCCGCAGTTCCATCGTCATTTTGAAAGAAATAAGGCCCAATAACCTGGGTGGTAACACCACACCAAACCGTACATTTAATGGGATGTAATTCTCTCTCGTGTACAGCCCTTGGATTTTGCCTTCCCCAAGTTCTTGCATTTTGCGTATTCACAAAACCATTCAGATGAAAATGCGCCTAATCACTCATTATTAGACGATTTAAAAAAATGTCTTCCTCTCTAACCAATTGCTGAAAACGAATGGCATAATTTAGTCGTTGTGCATAATCTTGTGATCGTAATTTTGTAAGGAAACATCCGCAAATGTTTCAAAATTCTTCTGAGGGATGCCCTGGAAAAGCCTAATTGAGTTGACCTTCTTCTGGTCGATATTTCCTCCTGAACACTTTCCTCTAATCTCTCTTTGTTTTCTCCAGTAAAAGCTAAACGTGGTCGTCCAGTTCGGGGAAGGTCCGATACAGAACCCTGGGTTTGAAAACGCCGAATAATGCTGCGGATAGCCCCAGTGGATGGGGCGTCTCGCACATTAAAAAATCTTCGATAAGCTCTCCTGGTGTTTACAATCGAATGAATATGTTCATAGTAAAACTGTACGACTTTGGTTCTCTGGATTAGATTAAGTCTCTCCATTCGAAAATAAATATGTTAACTTGGGAAAAACTTATGAATTTTTAAAATCAGTCAGGAACTTTTGGCCTACCCTGTACGTTATTACTACACAGTCCAAACATCGCATGCAGCGTAAATGGCAGCATGACTAGGTGGTATGGTATCACAATGACACAATCCATTCGATAGGTCAGCGTGGGAATGCGTACCAAATTTCGGATGCACAGTGCGTTTTATCGATTCAATTGTTCTACTCATGAGCGCACATGATTATACCATTCTTACAATCTCAAACTCGCATTATTACACCGTAGGTGGAGAATTGCACATAATTGTCTCATATAGTTTTATCACCCTGTAAGAATCGTGGGACTGAAATCAATAACCGCGGCACAGGCGCCTAAAACTGTATATGCGCAGACCAGAACTATATGCTTTCGTATTTCCCAGATATTATCTCTCATTCGTAAATTACGCAGCGCCTATGCTAACTTTAACTTCGTTCAATTATCTGTAATACTGGTAAGATAGATGCTTCATCTTATATAACCTTTATTATATCATATACATTTCTCATTGTGTGAAGAAGCTTTAGGGCAGCCCAAAACCTAGGTAAGTAGCCTATGTATAGCTCTAGCCATTTTTGACCATACTACAAATTCCCCTATTTCACAGAACGACAGAACTTAGGAGTGGCTTTTAATTTTGTTCTGCGATTTTATGTTTTCATCTGTGATCTGTCGTTCTGTGCCACTCTGTGCTTTGTTTTGATTTGACAATTTGAGGTTAGATTCGCTTTCTTTTCAAAACTATTTTAAATAGTTTGTTTAAACAGGTTTTTTTAGTGCAACAGCAACTATTTTGAGAATTGTGGTTGACAAATTTGTAAAGGTTATAATAATTGTTAACTGTTACAAGAAACAGGAAAATGGCAACAAATATTTGTATGGATATGAACAAGAACATCAAAGAGCTTATAGCAAAGATTTCTGGTTATGAAGTAAGTATGCAAACATTTTATTTTAGTTATCAACATTCAGAACCTAATTTTTAGGAGGGAACTGAACCATTCAACCAAATCTACAAATATTTTGTAACCCAGATTAATAAACATAACACTATGTACTTTTTGAATAAAAAGGAGGTGGATCAAAACATATCAGGAATGGCAGACAAATTCAATTTCCATGGATTTCCAGCTCAAGCTGAAGCATTACTCGAAACATACAACAATTATACAGCAACAAGTTTATCAACACCAGAGTTAATGAATAGACTAAATGTGGTCAAATTTCTGTTGTGCATGTCTGAAAGGCCCACACAGAAGTTTTTGGAGAATCCAGAAAGATATGTTATACATAGAGAAGAAAAAAGGGCTGAAATAAATTGGGCACAGTATTTGAGAGAGGGTATTGAAGACTGGGCTCCTGCATATGAAAGCAGTGTGAGTAAACATTAATTTAATAACCTTATTTTTCAACTGTGGTATACAAAAGAACTATCTAATTCCATAAAAGTTGAATGAAATTGAGGTGAAATCACTGAATTTGAGGAATAAGAAAGTATTTCACATAAAATGAAACCATGATACACTGTAAAGATCAGTTTCCTATGATTTCTGGTAAGATGGATCATATTTGCAAATATAGAAACTCAACTAGACTTCTACTCAGTGACCAAACTTTGCCTTCCATTTACTGAGAATTAAGCCACCAAGTTCAGTCTTGCTATTTACTTTTCACATAGTTCACTCAATTTTTGAATTATTGAAAAACTTGTCTATTTAGGATTCCTCAAGTTCCTTCGAAGAAGAAGCACAAAATACAGAAGTAAAAGGAAATTCTCCACAACTGCCATTGATAATTGACCAAATTGTAGAACCAGATGTAGTAACAGATTTTAGAACATGCAGAGAGCAACTGTTAAATACAATCCAACATACGTGGTATAATGTGGGATATTATTTTGATGCTCCATATAGTGATCACAAGGAAGCAAATTTAGGTCTCTTATGGTAAGAATCTGAAATCTGTTTGTTGGATTTCTAATTTTTCATGTCATGTTAGTTAATGTAACCTTGAAGGAGAAACTGGTGAAATATACATGGTTTTTAACAAAATATTTTTTGTTAGGGAGAGATTTTTAAAAGAACAAACCATGGGACTTGTTGCCATACAGAAGTCAACAATTCTATCAGAATACAAAGTTATAAGGGAAATATTGTGGCAGCTATTTGTTCAGCATGATTCTGCTGTATTCTATTTTGAGGGAAATGAACTGAAACCCAGATATGATGTTACCATCTCAAGTATGCGCTCAGTAAGTATCCTTAATTTAGCTAAAAAATCTCTTTGCCATTTGACTCTCACAGATTAAACTGCCTGCTTTTTGTATTGGAATAAATATTTGATATTGGTTGTTTTATTTCTGCTTGCCAGTTGCAAGGCATCATTACACTGTAATAATAAAAAATAATGTTGACAATCTTGTAGAATGAAATATGAAAATTAACTAAAAAATCATAAAAATTGTGACCAATTTGAGAATACTTCATATTCCATATATATCTGACAAATTAACCATTATTAATTAAAATTCTTCCTTGAAATCCAATCTCTTATATTATAAGCAAGTGATCTTCTCATGTTTCTATATGTGACGACGTTTTCAGGCTATACTTGAGCTACAGATGGATGAATTTGAAGTCATACCGTTTTATAAACTAGAATGCCCAAATAACATGTGATCAACTTTTTAGGAGAAAAGAGCTTCAAAGGCTTCCTATCGAAAATATAATAATATAAATAAAACTAATTGACAAAATGCCTAACCTGCTACCTGAAAACTGACTGAACTGAACAACTACCTAACCTTCAGTTTGACAAAACATGACATGACACAGAACTCAAAAACTAACACACTATACCTAAACAAGACATACACAAAGTGCCTTCTATTACCAAAATTGACCACTGGCTGAAATGAAAAACATCAAGCTCATTGTTGGAACTCTATCCCAGTTCACAGCGTCAGCTGGCTCGCGCTAGATGCCACCGATTCTGTGACCTACCATACTATATAGGCTGTTGCACTAGTATTCATGTATATATTTCATCATCCTGAATTGTTAAGTTGACCTACTCAAAAATTGGTATGTAGGACCTATTTCAACAGCACTTAGTGAAAATCTATTTTTTACTTTTGTTTTATTAGTATCTCTATGATTTAAGTAAAAATAACAAATGTATGTTACACAAATTTTTGCATGAAACAGAGTGCTACAAAATTCACTTAATAAGTGCCTCTGTCATTTATATATGCCAGAAACATAAACCAACCATTTGTCAGTTGTTTGATTTTCATAATAGCAGCATTGTCTTCATATTATTGAATTTAGTTCTGCATAAACTCCAATTTCTGAGAGAGTGCGATGAAAAAATCCAATACTCACTGCAGCTACTACAGTTATTGACTAAGGTGTACCATAGGTATACTCCATACCTTAAAAAATCTCATCCTCCATTTAGAAAACATATCCGCCAACCACATCTTATTTTATTGTTATTTTTTTCAGAAATGCTTTCACTCTTTTTTGGAAAAACAATTCATGCCATACATAAGAATAATGGAAGATTTCCGACAATTCTTCAAATCCATGGGAGTTATTGTAGATGGTTATTATTCAGAATCAGCTCCAGATACATATAGAAGTTATGCTAGCTGTTTAGAGAATCTTATTGGGCCCATAAAGAAGAAATTGGTTCATCTTGAGGAGACAGTTAGAGAACAAGGTAAGAACACTTGTGAAAATTGTCTGGAGATTCAGTTTGTTCTATGCAAAAACAGTATTTTGATGTCAAGAACACATGAAAGTGGCATGCCATTTCAAAGATTTTCATGAGTAGTCATTCAAAAATGTAATTTCGTTTTTAGGCTATCAGGGTTTTTGTATAATAAGTATCAACAATTTGTATATAGATATGCCATCTCTACTTCATTTCAGAATCAACATATACTTTGATAACTCTTGCCACTGACTTGAAAGAAATATTTGAACCAATTCTTCTACTACACAAGATCCACACAGAAGTAGTCATAAACATGGACTCGCATAGCAACCTGGAATGTGCCATCATTCTCATATCTCGACTGCACAACAGTCTACAGTGCTCAGTAAATAACTTGGATCAGAATTTAAGGCTGACTTTATTTTTGGAGAGCCTCTACCACTACTTTACCATAGTGGATTCTTGGTTGATGAAGAACGAATTTGTGGATTACACTGGAGAATTTCCCATTGCATGGTAAAATCATAATATGATAATATTTCTACGAAATTTACTAAAGAAACTGATATCCTTCAAGGGTACTACTTATCTTGGAAACGAAGCATTACCGGACAAATATTAATATAATAAATTATGCAAAAGAGTCCAAATTACCTCTTAAAAGTTGGCCAAGTACTTAAATAACAGCCCCGTTAGGAGATTTATTTTGTATAGCTCTGGACTTTCAGCTTTTCAAATCAACCAGTCATACTTTTTTATTTTTCTAGTTCAAGTGATATTGATGGTGATAATCATGAAATACAAGAATCGGAGGTGAATCAAGCAGCACGCTCCAGGTAAAACTCAACTTGTATTTTTTGTTGTATGTCTTGTACATATATTGTATAATGTGAAGTGCATTAAAGCATTGATTAATACGTTAACGATTATAGTAGGTAGACCAAGCATAGGCTTAGTGTCATTTAGGACTTCACACAAAAAATTTACCATTATCTTTTCTATTGGTACCAAAACCGAATATCTTCTAAAAGTTTCTATGTTATGTAGTATTTCAGACTCATCTACCTATAGTCATAGGCTAGGTTTTGGGGTAAATGATGAACCAGTATTTTGTGAAGAGAGTGGCATTATCAAAATTATAAGGGAACATGCTCTTCAGATAGGAAGAAATTTACATTTACTCAGGATTCTAGGAAAATACTCGCTTTTAAAAGCATATGATGGTGAGTATTGGTTTCAGGTTGCTCAATTATAATTTTTTTTTGTCAATGAAGATATTTTTAGAAAATAGTTTTAACTAATGGTAATTATAAATGGCAGACAAATAGGCTAATATATGTGACAATAATTATAAATCATTCACAGCTCTTTTATTGATGCTAGAACAGTGTAGTGACTATCTGTATTTAATGTAACATCTGAAACTTATCCTGTTGTTGTCCAAATGGAACTAAGAATGTTTGATTGGAAATTTATGGCTACATTGGTGACCTTTTCACAAATGACAATGCATTTTCCCGTATTTCCAGAAACTATTCATGAAGAATTCATACGAAAATCTCTAGAAAAGCTTGGCAATTTTTTTAACATTGACATCAGTGATATTTCATCAAAATCTGAACCAAGTAAACTTCTCGATATAGATCCAAGGTACAAAAACCCAATCATACTGGATGGGCGTGATAAAGATTTTTCAGACATGGAAAAATTGGAAAACCTTGTCGATATATCGGATGGCTTTCTAATGGCCGCGTTTGAGGACTTTTTCATAGACAAACCTACTCAAGACGAACACCCGGGATTTAGTTTGTTTGAGAAGTAAGTATGCCTATCTCTTTATAAAAGTGTTAGTCGAAAAGTGACATATTTTACACATTGAAAACCATTTAATTGGTCAAAAAGAATTTTCTTTTGTTGGCTATTTAATGAGAGGAGCAATACTAGGACATGGTAAGTAGATATTTTCCGGTCGATGATTCAAAATTAGCTGCAAATCAGTCGCAAAGAAATAAAATCAACCTTTTTTTGCGTACATTTGAAAAACCTGTTCACTGCTCCGGCAGAGATATCAAAAATATGCATGTTTCCAAACTGTTTTTACTTTCAATGGATTTTTTTTACTTCCCACGCCAACCCGTCTAGCACTCTGTCGGTCTGCCTGTTAATTCTGGCTCATCTTTAACTTGGAAATTACTGCTCGGATTTGATAAATAGTCTAATCATATTAACAAACTCCCTCAAAATAATTGTAAAGCCTGTTTTTTTTGATGCAAGTTGTTCAAGGGGGTATTTAAACATGGACGCGTAAAATGGTTAGACCAATTTTTGTGGGAAAACTTTTTATTTGACAACAAAGAATGAGACCGTGTTTTTTGAGATTCAATCGAAAGTGTTGACAGGAACGAAAAAACGTTTTGTATAAGGTTTCTAGGTATTTTAGAGACGTACAAAATAACACCATACGTAAAAACATCCGTCTCGTTGCAAAAATGTTATGGCCAAAAAAGAGGCAAAATGCAGGTTTTAGCACTTGTTGGTAATGCGACGATAATTTCACACAACTATTTGAAATTCTTCAAATCCGTAGGATTTATACTTCTAAATAACAGCAACAAAATTGGAGTATACTGGTCAAGTAATTTTTTGAGAATTTCTAATTGTCTATCCCAAGACACCTGTTTTCTGGCCATCACTACTAGTTTATTGAGCAATATAAAGAGTTCGTTCAAATAGCATTTATTAGCATAATACAAATAATTTGAAGTCAATCTATTTGACACCATTTTTTGATTCCAGAGTGTCTAAAGTTACTCCAAGTTTCTTCCCAGTAATAAACTTTTTTGAAAAAATCTTCAAAGAAATCCTGGATGAAAGGTTTACAGTGTCTGGACTTGTTTTGAAGGAGCTGTTGGTAGAGAAATATTTGCTGGAGAAACAATTAGAGTTTTTACGACACGTGTACCTATTCTTTGATGATCTTATATTTCCATTTTATAAGAAGCTTTTTGAGTATGTAAGTATACGACTCAACTAGGGATCGACCGATATCGATATGTATATAGGCGTATCGGCAATATCAGCCTATTAGGCCTCATTTGATTCGGCAGATTTAACTGCCCGTATAAGCCGACCGATGTAAATTATAAGCTTATTGAAAATAAAAAATCAAAACATAATTCATAGATAAATATATATTTTAATTACATTTCAGCATTCGACTTTACCTGAATAGTTTGATAATTGCCTTTTTGGGATGCTCTGTGATAGTTAAGAAATGTTTTTTTGCATGTGGACAAATTGCTCAATCAATCAGTAGCTTTAGTGAAACAGAATTCAACTTCATGCAACCGAAACAGATCATCACATTAGTTCAATACCAATTTGCATTAGTGCACGTTTTATGTCTAAGCTCGATAGAATTTTGCAATATTTTTCTGTTTCGAACCTGGATGTTGTCACTGTATTCACCAGGTGCTGGGTCTTTTTTGTCTTGTTACATGCACTATACATTTGTACAAGCATACTTGTCAAGTAGACAGTTATTGTATAGTCTCCATGTGTAGTTGTCCGAAAAACTGATACAAATGTACTTGGTATTTGTATGTTGTGTGTGCATAGCCGTTTATAGACTTGTTTGCGGCCCATATACCCGATTGAGCGTGGAAAAAACGGAAGGCCGATAGGCAGATAACGCCAATAGAGAGTTTTTAGTGCTACAAAAATAATGTTTCGTTAAGCCTTCCGTTGCGTTATTTTTGACAGCGTCAGCAAATAACGATTTCGATTTTGCCTTGAAGCTAACCCCAAAATTTCAAAACCTGGTTTTATAGAAAGCTTTCGGTAATACTTGTGTCCAAACCGGCGGACAAGAAATAAATAGATTTAGAACCATAGAATCTCAGAAGGACCAGTGATCACAAAATCAGCAGAACTACAATAAAAGCTAACCTTGCCACTTTGCATGCAAAAATCAGAACAGATCGATTTATTTGGAACACTGCCAAATTTTTTATTTATTTATATCTGTGGCCTAAAACTCATATTTCATATCATATTTTAACCAATATGTTTTTATAATTTGTAATTTTAACCACGCTTGTCTAGCCCTACAAATTCCGGCATCTGCGCTGAATATGGAAAATATAACGATAACGGATAACGGAGGACTGCTGCTGCGCAAAATCGAAATAAGGAAGATCATAACGAAAGCAGCAAAACAAGAGCACTAAATGACTAATATATCGGCCGATTATCGGTGTCAGCGAAAAACCTATATTGGACGATCTTCTCTATACTCAACTCCAGGAATATTTATTGTTTTTTACGAGTTAACGTTTGAGCTGCAGTTGGCTGTTGCAGTTTTGTTATGTTGCATGTAAGGTCAAGTAGTGGGTGCCTAAAATTATGGTTTGTACCCGGTACTGGGCATACTCGGTCAGTCTTAATACCCGGTTTCTTCGAGAATTAAATTACCCTGAAGGGTAATTGCTCAGTCTGAACGGAAAAACACACAACTTGTGGGAATCAAAGAATTACTTGTATCTTTGATGACAAAACCTGATGCGTTTTTCCAAACCCTCCTGATATGTCCCCTGAGACATTAATGCACAATTTAAGAAATTCCAGGTTTCACCATATTCTTGCCGAATCAGTTACGTATACCCTATTTCACGAGAATCCATCGCGTTTTGATGTCTACTGAGGTGAACAGCTGATCAACACGTGAAATTTTTGTGTTGGTCTGGCGTCGTTAGCAATCATGAATTGGTTGTAAATCTAGCAAAACTTGTGTGTAGCGTTTTGTTTTTTTGTATGCCAATGAACTTTTCTAAATAAATGAGCTGTTAGCAAGTGCAAAATGAATCTGTAGTGTCCAAAAAACCAAAACAAAATACGGCTCTGACTACCTGATGTTGAAGGATCCGTCTGAATAATGTGTCCTGTGTCAATATAAGGAATTTTGAGATATTACTAGATAATCAGCTGTCATTCTACCGTGATGGATACCCGTGAAATAGGGTATAATTAGGATGATCTTTTAGCAATTGTCGACTAACTTCTCCAGTAAGCTAGTATATTTACGGTTTTCGCGTAGCTTATTTTTTATATACAAGATGCTACTACTACATGCTTTCCCATAAAAAGCACAGTCCATGGATCAGCTACCTAAACTGATACTACATTGTATTGCTGTTTTGCAATTTTTATTTGCTCTATACCTTTCAAGTAAACACTCAAAAAAGTATGAACCAAAGTAACCAAAATGCAGCAGAAAGCGAAAAGTAACGTAAATATCGGGGTTTCCGCGTGTTATAAAGAAAACCTTCAATCTAACGTACGTAAGGATAATTTTGGTTTAATCCTTCTCAGATAAGGATTGGTTCCACCACGACAGCCGGCAGTTGTCTGTTTCTTTTGCGTAGCGTCCTCAGAATTAGTTTTTATAAAATTTTAGCATAGCCAGAATCACTCGCACTGGCGAATCCAACACACCTCATAAGTCAGAATCCATCAAGCTGTTTGGCCTGTAGATTTTTTGTCTATATACAGACCCCTGTGCGAAAAACATAACCCTCGTTCTGAGGCAGTCGTGTAAAGATTATCTCAGCTTCACATCTGTTCTTTGCAATGCGTTAATTTCTTGGAAAAGTAAATCGATTTCAAAACGCAGATACAAATATAATTTTAATATCACTAACAGTAGCTGAAATAACCCAGAGTACACCAGTCGCCGAGTATTCGGGTTGGGTTCCCCGCACTCGGTATTCGAATTTGACCGAGTACCCGGTACTAGAAAAAATTGGTACTGGGTGCATCACTACTTAAAATGATCGGATATATTACACGAATGTGTTGCTCTTTTTGAAAACGTCAATTTAAACTTTTCCAGACCAGTATGCCAAAGAAGAGCTGGGGCAACGTTTTGAGACTGACGTCAAATCTTCGCGACATACTTGTGGATATTTATCCAGAATTTTACCAGAAATGTTCAGTCTTTGTTGGAGATGGGTGGATGTTGAAAGCTGATCCCCTAGAAACTTGTGATATGGTCAAAATCAAGTACGAGATAGAGTGGCCTTTGAATATTGTGATAGATTCGAAACAGATGGAGCTTTACAAGCAGGTGTTTCAGTTCATACTGAAGCTTAAGTGGGGGCTGTACACCGTCAATCATTTAATGTTTACTGGTAAAGTGGAATCTATTTATCTTAAAAAAATTGCATCACGAGAAACCATCCAAGTTATGCATGTATACCGGACTTTAATCCCACGACTTAATTCTGTATGCTTAAATTTGTTGGATCATATCGATCGACGGATATCCATAATATGTATATCTGCATTTCGGCTGTATTGGCTTAATTTGCTGAATCGGCCCATACAAATTACACGGTTAATGTCTAAAACTTTTAACTCAACACCTACTTGGAAATATATCTTATAAATTATATCAAAGTAACCTCTTTTGCTTTCCATATAGGACACAAATAGCATTATCGAGAATGTCAGACTTTTGACTGCAAAGGACCAGGGCATATAAGCGGAGCTCTTGGCCCGAAAAATACCTCAAATTTACAGCCAACCATGTAATTTTTGCTTTTAAATATTTTAGAACACATTTATTTTAAACGTTCTTCAACAGTTTCCTTTTTATTTTAATAATGTACTCTTTTTTAAAAGGTCATAGTGCAATTTTAGCATGTTTGTTCAAACTTCACCCGAGTTCTAATTAGTTAAGCACCAACGACACTCGACCCTACGTCATCGCGGAGTTGATAAAAATAGTATCAAAGTGAGACTGGTTGTAGGGGAAAATACAGGACAGCAATTATTGAAAAATTGTGAAATGGAACTTTAGTAAAAATTACATTGGACTGTTGCAAACTTTTGTCGGAGGGGCGCAAAATGGTTGTTTATAACAAGAGCGCATACGTCATAAGGAATGTTAACGATTATTTTTTAAAACGATCGGACTCCAAAAAATAATTCAATTTCGGAGAACAACGTTATCAATCAACTTTAACCTACATTTTGCGTCAAGAGAATATTAGTTCCAATTATTTTGCGATCAAACGCTAACGGTTTTCAACACAAGTAAAATAGTTGCTATATTACTTATACACATAATTATTCGATTTTTTCTGCTATTCCTTTCCAATATTGCTCCATCGAAAACGTCCGGGATTATCTACTTCATTGAATTTGCCATTTCTCGCCACATAATTCGGTATCTAAGAGTTGGAAAGGAAACACATTTCATAGTAAAATGAGACGTGAAAGAAATCTTAATTAATAGTTACTTTTTTGTTAACCATTTGCAGATTACAGAGTGAAGGCTGTAACATGATATTCAACAAGATTTATATATCGTGATAAAAAAGGATTGTCTTAAAGATGAAACTTACTACAAAACCTTAAATTACACATCTGTTTAAGTAAGAAACTGATTGTAACGTTAAATGTAAAAAGCCCATATAAGTTTTATTAACATTCCTCATGACGTATTTTTTATAAATCTTACAATATTTAATTGAGGAACTCTTATCAGCATTCACCATCGCATGGATTCGAGTAAACAATTTACTAAGAACTCATATGTTTGAAGCAAAAACAAATTTGTTTATACTTTTCCTTGTCTCCACCTTTGAGATGGTGAGCAAACAAGTTCAGAGACTCGGTGTTAAAATTTTCACGGAATCCCTTCCAAACGTATGCCAAACAGTATTCACTAATATTTATTTTTGAGAATGCAGCAGCATACACTTCATTCAAATACTTTTTCCAACAGTATAGAAAACGTTCTTTTCAGAGGAATGAATATCAATATACGAATTATTCAGTAAGCTCCAATGTCACTCCCCTACGACATAGCCGATTCGGATAAAAATGGTATCAATGTAGGGTTGGTAATGGAAGAAATTCAGAACACCAATGCCGGGCGGACACATTTTGTTAACGTATTATTATATAATTTTGGTAACAGTGATAATCTGCATTGCTAGTGCAGAGTTATCATGGATACAATTTCTTCTAGGTCAGTTGTGGAGGAAGCACATGGTCGCAACACTTTCTACTTCAAATCTATAATGAAACACACTGAGACACAGAATATTTATATGAAAATCAAAGTGTGGTGCACTGCGCTTACATTAAAACAAAGGTCTCATTGTAATTGCGTATAGATCTGTTTATATTTTTAATGTGAGCACAGTGATGCAACACTTTCATTTTTGTATGTATTTTGTGTCCCAGAGTTTAATAAAAATACTAAATTAAATACTGGAAAATGTGCAAATTTTTGATAAAAATGTCAAAACTATGAAATTTTGGCACGTACAAAAAAAATTAAGTACCCAATGTTTTTTAAAAATATTCATGACAACTTAAAATACGTATGTTCTAAAATATGTAAATGCAAAAAATTCATCGATCAATTTGAAATTTGAGTTAATTTCAGCGCCTCTTATAGGCCCTGTTGAAATATATTTTCCGCATTTATGGTACTTTAATTCAGAATTGAAACTTCTGTAACCAAAATTGGTCAAGTAAGGTACGATAGATATTGAAGAAACCGAAGTCATTAAAAACGTGAAACTGAAGGTGCTTGCTATAGGTAGATAATAGAAAAAAGGGACGCTCGATGGGCTGATAACAACGACATATCAGTATCGGCCTACTATTGGCGAAAATCCTATATCGGTCGATCGCTTAATATCGATAGTTGGTTTAAGGGTATAAAAGTTGCAACACTCAAACTATTTGGACATTTTCAATGCCCTGGATATTTTAGTACGTAATCACATATGATAATTATTGGAGGAATCAGAAAAAATACTCTCAGATTTAGTTCTTTTAATGTTAGATTGTAGTCAATAATATTTTTGTGTGCTATCAAAAAGTTTGAGATTCTGCTTTCACTTTTGTGCTCATACCTGTTTGTATTCTAGATATTTTCAAGAATATACATTTTACAATTTACATTATAGGAATACTTGAAGAATATACAATCTTTATATAATGTACATTATTCACATTGGAACGAGGGAGATACCAAAACCAAGATTATCTGGTTGCATTTTTTCAATTCTACCTCAGTTCAAAGTAATTTTCAGAAGTTTCTAACGATTTCACTTTGATTGTAGATATAGAGCCAAAGAAGAGACACAAATGGAAAAGTAGCACTACAGTTGCATGTAAATTGAAATATCTGAGGTTCTGTCTAACAAACATCTTGAACAGCATCCAGCACTACGTATTTTCTTTTATATTACTCAAAAACCTCCAAACATTTGAGCTGGAATTCACAAAAGCATCTGACTTCTTAACCATTGTATCATCTCATGCTGACTTTGTGAATGAAACTTATAGCATGATCATGGAAATCAATGATTCTGGAACAGCGTTTAGTGATGTAAGTAGTAATTTCTTTATGATCTTACGTGGTTCGATAACATAGTTTCAATACATTCAAGGGTAACAATAAAACTTTTCGAGAATATTTCGTAATGTTTTTCATTGGATTGACAATTCTTATTACTATTTACAGTAGCGGACAAAAGTTTGGAAACATTCTTAGTAATTTTTAAAAAGTGCTCTAATGTTTTATTTTTTATTAAGGACTATTTTTATTCTCATATAGTTTGCTTACAGTCTTGACTATACAAATGACAATTTGTGTTTGCTGTGGTACTACAGACTAGCATTAAAATGCCTGCATATTGTTTTATGACCAAAAATGAGACGACAAAGGTATGGAAACAAATTTTTTTTACAAAATTAAATACAATAACACTACAAAAATATTTTAAAAAAATACTGTTCAGCAAATATTTGGTAGCATAGCCTTTAGCATTCAACACTGTCTGACATCTGCTGCTCATAGAAGACACCAATTTTTTACAGACATCTGTTGGGATATTTAGCCAAATATCTTTTTACATAATCAAATAAATCGTTCCTATTTTTTTTAGTTTTTCTTGTCAGTTATCTTTCAACATGCTCCCAGAGATGTTCTATAGGGTTTAGGTCCGCGGATTGTAAAGGCCATGCAAGAACATTAACATTTTTTAGTTTCAATCAGTCCTTTACGAATTTTAAGGTATGCTTGTGGTCATTATCTTGCTGGAATGTTCATTGTAAAAGCATTTCTTCTTATCTTTGTAAAGTTTTTGATCCATTTTCCCAACAATTTTAACAATTGGACCCGTTCCAGAACTAGAAAAACAGTCCCAAACCATGTTGTTGCCTCCACCATACTCAACTGATACTTTTTGTCGAATATTTTTCGTATGAGGCCTCGCATATGCCGTACCGTCAGATCCAAAGTTAAATTTGCTTTCATCGCTCCATAAAACTGTATACCATTGTTGTTCTGTCCAAATTAGATGAGTTTTAGCAGACTCATGCCGAGCAATACCATTTTTTTAATGAGAGGCTTACCAAAAAGCCCAGAATCCACCAAGTGTCTCTGCACTGTTCTGACAGAAAGATCCTCGGCACCCTCTTCTACGATTCGTTTGAAAATCTGTGTGGCTGGCCTTCGAAGATCTTCATGGGACAAACGTTTAATGTAGCGATCCAAAATGTAATCGGTTTTTTTTCAGCCTTCCGCATCTAGGCCGCGTTGCTGTTGATCCGTAATCTTGATATTTACTAATAATTTTTGAAATCGTCCCTGTGTTCATTTTTAATATTTGAGAAATGTCAACATCACTTCTAAATAATTCAATTACCTTGTCTCTTAAATCTTTTGAAAATTCCTTTACTTTTGCCATTCTCACTGATGTTAATATTTACCGGTCGCAATATCAGGGTATTGCAGAACGAATAAATACGGCAAAACTAAAGTGTTTCCATACTTTTGTCGTTATAAAAACAGTGGTATTTGAAAAAAACGCGTAGACTTTAATATTTGTATTATCTGTTCCTTCATAATTTTAATTTAGTTATATGAAATAATTCATAATAATGTTAATATTTGTTTCCAAACTTTTGTCCGCTACTGTATATTCACTTGTGGATTTTAAGGGCACAAAAAATGTATCCCTCACACTTATAGTTGATTCCCGAGATGATGATTGATGATTACATGATGATTTGAAGCCGACTTTTCAATCTCGAAGACATCCCAGATATCTTATGATGTGCATATTCCAAATTCTAAAAACAGCTAAATAAATTTCTAGACGGTCTTTTAAATGCCAAAAAATCATTTATTTCAACAATTTAAGTGATCTCTGATGTCTTAAGCATCCACCACAATTATAGTCAACGCCAAACAAAGTGGCGTGCACGTCATCAAGGTGGGTGTGTTGAGAAATTTACATTGTTGCCAAACTTTTTGTAAAATAATAAAATTTATTATTTACATATCTAGGTTTATAAGCAATATTAACCTCAAATGAGAACAAAAATAATAGTATAATAAAATTATAGATCTGTACTTGCATAATCATTAAGTATGACAATTATTGATCAGATGACACTATGAAACTACCATATTTAATTGATAGCTTAAAGGTACTGAATAAAAATCCAAATGGGGTCCTCCAAATTTTATGCATGGTATTTATTTTACAGAATTCATACAGAAAAATGCATTCTAAAATTAGGTAAGCTACTGGTGTAAGCTTTTTCTGTACAATAAAGTTAGTCGGAGTTTCTTTCTTCAGCGCTGTCTGAATCTGAATCTTCATCACTCTCAAAGTTGATTATTAAAGGTTCGATGTCTGGTCGATCAAAAATTCGTTCTCTTTCATACCATTTAAAAATTTCTTTCTCAGTATGTCGAACACTATTTTTCCACATGTCTGGGGTAACCGTTTGTAGAGCCTCGTTCCACATATCCAAACAGTCTTTTTCACTGTTACCATCTCTACCAATATGTCTGTTATAGTAACCTTTTGCTATGCCCCAAATTAACTCAATAGGGTTAAATATACAATGGTAAGGAGGCAGACGAAGAACTTTGTGCCCATGTTGTTCCGCCAATTCATCAATCACGTATATTTTAGGTGGTTTGTTTCTAAAAAAGCAGTTATTTTAAGAATAGGAATAAACAAAAGAAATATAAACTGTCGACCAAAATATATATAATTAAGAAGCATTATGTACCGAGCAACAATACTCAATAGCTCTGTTTTAAACATTGTGTTTAAAAATGGTATGTTTTGATTTGTCAACCAGTCTTGGATATTTTTTTTTGTCCATGCATTGTTGGGCACTTTGTTCAATATCATGCTGTGATAAGGGGCGTTATCCAGTATAATCATAGATGGACTCTCCAATTTTTCTAATAACTGATGTTGAAACCATTTCAAAAAATTGTCCTGGTTCATCTCTCCATGGTAATCGCTCAATTTTGTTTTCGAAGAAAATATCGCTTCACTACCCTCAATAAACCCATTTTCATTTCCAGCATGTAATATAATGTATCTAAAATATATTAGTTTTAAATTTTATAGTGCAAATTGTGTAAAAGTACATATACCTTTTACCATCTGTTTTAATAGCTTTCACGCTTTTTTGGTTTCCCTTTTGCCAAGAGCGACCTATGGTCCCATTTTGAAATATCCAAGTTTCATCGAGGAAGACAAACTGGTATAAGGCCTCAACCTTGGCGTGATTGTATTGCCTTAGAAATTACACCCTTTTCAAAGCTATACTTGATAGTTCCATGAGCCCTCGTCGCGGATTGTCCTTAAGCCACTTAAATCCAAGATCTCTAAGCAACCGCCTTAAAGACGTGGCACTACCATCAAATAATGCCCTATCTCTTAATCGAGACCATAAAGTTTGTATCGTAACTTGTTCTTCTGAAACCATGTGTAATATGACATTATAATTTAGTTAACAAATTAATGCAAATTTCTGATAAGTTATTATAATATGATCTTACTTTTGTGATACATATTATAGATCACTTCTCGAATGGCACTTGTATCCAATGTCGCTGTGTTGGTTACACGTTTAATATAACTCTGCTTTTTCTTGGGCGATTCTAAATTTTCATCACTTTTCACACCCTCGGAAATACGACTAACTGTCCTTCCCAGTTTAAATAAGTTTCAAGGTGACAATGTGTCAACGCTGCGAAATCGGTTTAGTGCGTTTACATGTCGATAAGTGATTGGAGCGTTTGCAAAACATTTTATTTCGCATAATGCGTCTAAATTTATCAGAAAGCAACTTATGTGATATTTTAATAACAATGTTTATATGACTGTTAACCATAATAAGAGAGTAATGACCATTTTACAATTTATATATCACATTAATATGAAACTGCAATAGAGCAATTGTTTGTGATAGAAACCTAGGCATTAGGTCGGGGAATTTTTATCGTGATGACGTGCACGCCACTTTGTATGGCGTTGACTACAGCTTCTTTATTTTGTAGTTGTTGGAAAATGAAGACTGTTTCATGATTTTAAAATTTTATTTATTTCAGCTTCTGTTATGTATAAGGTACCTGAAATCTATGTGGACAAATCCAAGTCAGATTACGTTAGAAAAGCTCAGCGACGCGGATAGGCTGTACACTAGCTCATATAATTCCATAAACCCCATAATTTCTCCTGTTTATCTATAGTCTATAATATTGGTGTCTAGAAAATATTTTCTGAATGTTCCCTAATTATTTATTTTTATATGTTTTTTTTCTAATAAACAATTGTTTTCTAGAATTATCAGCTTTCTGTTATAACTGATAAAATCTGGATAACCAAATTAAGTGGCAGATTTATCATTCACAAAGGTGAGACAAATATTACTTGTTGTGAACTGTTAAATAACGGCTAGCCTAAATACTCTGATAAGAGTAACTCTATGAACAAAATATGCTGGTATCGCAAGGTCATGCGTGTGGTTCAAAAAACACCCACTAAAATATAAATTGCTACCCCAGTAAAGCTGGTATGAACTTAAACATTGGCGAACTAAAATAAATTCCTTACACTCCAAAAGAGTCACTTGCAGTCTTGGGGACACTATTTATCGGAACTGTAACATTTTACGATACTTTTATGGTGTCCGCCTTTTCTAAATTTCAAGGTAGAATGGCATTCCCCCTATTCCATATAGCTTTTCACGAACTGCTGTTCACAGTAACCTGACTCTACTGCCAATCGAAAAAGCAAGCATCTCTTCTGTTCTTTGCAATCGAGTCGGTCTATTCCAAAATAGCAACAATGTGGCACGTGGGAAATCTATGTATAGGTGAGGTTGAAAGCACAGTTTACAAAAAAAATAAACTCAAGACAGCCTGACGCCTTTAGAAAGTAGCTCTCGTGTCCGTGAAAAACAATGGCGTGTACTTGTATGCATAAAGAATCGGATTTAGAAGTTTCATATTTCTTGAAGATTCTCGCATCTTTGGTATGCAAAAATCATAAAGTCATAAAAACTGTATCTAAAAATTGCAAAAGGCTGCTGGCACTTTTTGGACTACGAGTATGAGAGTTATAAATTAGATTTCATACTACACTCTGAGATAACTTATCCAAATCCAGTTTACACATATCAGGTTTCCCTAGCAGGAAGTTATTGACAAAGTCAATTTCAAAATCGCCAGAGTTCGTGATATTTGAAAAATGAAACGTATATAGTATTTGGAGAGCATATGGCTTATTCTCAGACGTTAATTTTGATGTGAATGTCGCATCTTCGAACAAGAATTGTAAAGTTTAAGGAGGCAAAAGCGTAAGTCTCTTTTGCATGGAAATATAGACATGGGCCATACATGTTCTGACCTTAATACTTCTAGACTATGGCTCAGACGCACCTTTTACCTCATAGGAAAGCAAAGCCCGGTTTGACTCCAGACTTTGTAGCCATCAATATATGATGACCATCTCAGACTATAAGCTCACATGCAGATTTCTGAACCTGATACTTTTTAGGTTCCTTATTATTAAACTCGTAAACTCGCCACATTTTCATTAGTTTCTGCACCCATTTCATAAACATATTAATTCTCCGATTTAACCGGACTCCATAACTGCACAGTTCATTAAACGCATATGTAATCGATGCCCAATTATCCCCGTTCTAGGAAACGGACTGAATGAACGAATGAAGTTTTATTTTGACCGATGTCTACGTAGTTGAGCATATAACCAGCGTGAAATAAGCCATTTGCGTTCGTTAGAGATGCGTCATCAGTGGAGCAGTGGCATGGCATTTTTATTCTGATTTAATCATCAATTTTATTTTTTCATATATTTCATAGATGCCATTACAGCTTATTTCGGAATCTCTTTTCGTATAATATCAGGAAAAAATGGACTATTCGGCTATGCTACGTGCTATTCTACAAATTGAGATCTACATTATTCTATGAAAAAATTTCGTCTAGTAGGTTGGCTCTGCACTTTCCAGGCACTGCTTTCATCAATGCATAAATGATTAGGTCCACCAGAGGTTAGTTCTCCTGAAAAAAAGTTAGCTGAGGACATGTCTAACAGATAATTAAATGGATCAAATCAGTCAAACAGTGTCCCCTACAATCAGTCCACAGTTCTTTTCCACATGGCAGCGTTGCGATCTTAAAATTTCGCCCCTGCCCTACCAGCAGTACCGATCATCTGGCAACGTTGCTATTGTTAAACCTCACCAGCCAGCTCGAAAACTGCCCAAACACATCTTACGTTTGCTGCAAAAAGTGTATCTGAAAAGGCAAAAAACAAAGTTAGAATTTCTTTTATTTTTCCCGTAGCTCCGCCACTGCTAGATCGATTTTTAAAAGCTTTTTCGTCCTTGGCATACTAGTAGTCTCAAAACTTCATCAAAATCTACTACCTTCCAAGTTATAGAGGGTCCAAGGATTAGCAAACGGACAGACAAGACAGACCGACGGATTATAGTGACATGGTTGTTCGTGATGTATGATATGTAACGTCTGAAAACATGTCTCATTTTTAAAATTTTTCGCGATTGCAATACTTCCCCTCCAATCGGCGTGGGAAAGAATAGCTGATGGTCATTTCCCGCAAGGATTCAGCAGGATTCTTTCCAACGGATTCTACCACTATTTGTTAGAGTCCCGTCAAAGTGCGGGTGCAGGGGAGGATGGAAAGAAGATAAAATGCTGGCATTTTCAGGAAAAATATACAGGTACTCTCCAGTATACAGCTCGCAGTAGTAATAAAGTACGTGCTTGTAAGATTAAATGGAGAGTTGTATACTTTCGCTTTTTGTTTTTATGGCTTTATTGCGCTACATTACAGTGGCTGAAAGTACCTTGGGGAATACGAAACTGTTGAAAATTTAAATATATAGGCAAAAATGTGGCATATGGGATAGATAGAATATGATCTTATAATGGTGGTGCGGAGTGTTGGTATTCGTTAGCTTAATGAAGTGATTGAAAGTGTACAGAGTATTTCAAGGATAATACCTTCAAACATTAAAATGCTTCCTACGAATCATCCTCATCATCATCTGAATGACATAAACACTGGATAATATATAATGTCGATAATTCCGAACTCAAAATGAGCGTACACTTTTTGGATGCTATAAGTCATAAAGGTAAATCGCTAAAAGTAATGCCACTCATCCAATCATCCATAAAACCCCTAGGAAATGAGACTACTGCTCAAGACAACTATTTCACTTTTTTCTATAGTGACAAATAATGTAAAATAGGAGAATCGGAAAGAGTATAATGTCAAATCAATATTTATTTTGAAGCTTTTCAGAAAACATACTTTTCAGGACATACTCCCACTAACCTGGTGAAAACTACAAACTTCTCGTGAACTGGATTAGCAATATGATCTCACGCTAACAAATAAACAGTTATTCCTTTATTTACTGGATAAATGAAACGAATAAATAAAAAGACCAATTTGATAAATCAGTCGGTTTAACTTGAAACTACAGTTGTGATAAGAATGTCATGAAATTAATGATGGATGCTATCGTAAAACTAGAACGTATTCGTGAAAATGTTTTCAAAATTACTCTAATGAGTTTTGCAGGGTGAGGCAGAGAGGACGGACGTTTTTGGGATTGGTAGTACTCTCCGCCTCCGTCTACGAGAGAGGTGGGGAGGGTGCCGTTTGACTAGTGAGATCCTATTATTCTACCAGTTGTCGTTATGGAGCCTTGGACGGTGGAGCACCGCGTTTTCGCCTATGAGTGACGAAGCCCACTTTCACCTAAACAGCATGGTTAACCAGCAGAGTTGTCGTTATTGGGCTAATGAAAATCCGCAACAGTTACAGGATGGGGCTACCGCCCACACAGCCCGAGCATCCACGGACGTTATTCGCCCTCTCTTCCCTGGTCGCCTTATTTCCAGGTTTGGAGATGTTCATTGGCCTCTTCGATCCCCAGATTTATCCATATGCGATTTTTTCTTATGGGGACACCTCAAGGCTAGAGTATACGCGAACAAGCCCCGAACTCTGGACGAATTGAAGGGGGAAATTCGCGTGGAAGTCGCCCAAGTTGAGAGAGCGATGTTGGAGAGAGTCTACGCGAACTTCCAAGAACGCCTCCAGCACTGCATCAATGATTTCGGCCACCACATACCTGATGTGATTTTCCACACTTGACTGTGTGATTCCATCAATAAATTCGTTTTTGAGTAAAAACTAACTATTTTATGATTTTTTAAAACCGTCCATCCTCTCTGCCGCACCCTGTATATCAGTATCAAATAATTTTGATTAAAAAACAATATAGCCCAACTAGTCTTCTTGTGTAAGGCGTTAGAAATGTGTAATCAAAAACACTAAAGAAACTACTCGTAGTAGCGTATTTACCATAAAACTTATTATTATTATTATTTTCTTGAGAGTTATTATTATAGCTTTAACGTCGACCGCCGATGTCAACAAGGCAAGGGACTGCATTGACTTCGACCGATGTAATTGTGCGTAGAGGGAATTTGTCATAGCATGGCACTATCTGTGACTTTTTAATAATTGACCTTATAAGGAGAATGGCCATGATTGATTATTTGCTCATTCGTGATGATGAAAAAGAAATATGGTAGCTATTACTGGTCGTTGACCGCACCGAAACTATGAAATCTTATGCCTCTATATATAAAACGACCAAGGAATATCTTCGACGAAGTTTCCGAGCCGATAAGCAGCAGTTAATTTTGAGCACAAAAAACGAATAATGCCTTTGATGATGACTTTTTTAAATTTTAACTACCTACTCAATTTGTGCAATATGGAGTAATGCACAGTAGTCTTTTTGGAGCCAGGCCTTATTTCGGTCCTGCTTTCTTACCATATGTGCTGAATGTTAGCAAATCAAGGAAACTATCGTACCAATTTTGCGGCTTTACAGCAATGCTTTTATTTTCAGTTTAAAGGAAGGTAATGGATTTCTTCCTAGTTTTAATGGACCATTAAAGCGAACTCGAGTTTAGTTGTTTGTATGGGACATTAGAGTGGTTCAAATTTATACTACTGTTTGTTCTGAAGAAAAGCTCTTGCACTTAACTACGAGTACTATACAGGGATACCAACACGTTCAATTCCTTCCTTGCTTATTTGTAAATGTAAATAAGTTTTTCAATAAGGATGGGTCGATGCTGGAGTGAAATAAAACATACCGTGTTTAATGTAGAAATTTGTCATTGTTTGTAAGATCGATGTATGCCATTTTGTAGTGAATATGACACCGCCACCGTTAAAAGAGGTTTGTTCGTAAAGTAGTCGATGACTTGTCGGTGGCTGTGTCTGGGATTCAGCCGTGTGAATTGCGTCTATATGGAGTAGCAGAATGAACGGGATTTGTGTGGCGGGATCTTGGACATGATTACTGAGAGGTTGACAACAGCTGTACAAACAGAGCTAAAATGTTCGTTGCGAGACAGTGGCTACCATGGGAAAGTTCTGCTAAGTGCAGTGATGGGCGCATTGTATACACCATGTATAATACACCATTGTATACGCGTATACAATGGTGAATATATACGTCTCGATATTCACGTATACAATGTATAAAATGTATATAATGTATACAATAGCAAATCATAGTTCAACACATTTCCATGTGTACGAGGAAGGGAGAGAGAGGGGGAGAAGCGGGCACCACTTGTGTAGAAAGAGTGCGCCACACACCACGTTGCCTGGAACAACAGTGATGAAGGCCACAGAACACAACTGTAACTTGCTGCATCGATTTGTTTTCTACGCTCAAATACAAATTTCTGTCGAATCTGTTTAGGATCAATTCCAGAACGATCCTAATGGTTCTCCAATTTTAGGTGGAACTGAAAGTTCAGGATAGATACAAATTCTGCAACATTGCATTATTGGTTTGACAGTGCAAGCAGTTTATAAATAATGAAAAAATATATAATATTTATTTATATACGTAAATAAACCCTAGTTCATCGATTTCTTTGTTCTTGGAGCGTCCAACCATATTTCTTTCAAGTGTCGATTCACTGTTTACCAACTTTCTGACGTTTGCGAATAAACCTAACCTCACTTATGCTGATTTATACATTGTCGTCATCATTGTATACATTGTATTCATTGTATCACAATTGTATACGCAATGTATACATCGAGACGTTAATGAATACGCGTAAACGCACAACACTGGCTAAGTGTCTCGGTGTCACTTTTGCGCACACTCAAGCATGAAAAACTAAATTCCAAATCACGTTTCAGCAACTCTACCCTATGCTATGCAGAACCTCAAAATTAAGTTGATCAACAAAGTTTAGCTAAACAAGATGGTTGTTAGACCAGCTATCACATACGCAAGTGCGGTTTGGTGTTTTATCGCCAAAACGCATATGCCTAGTCTGTAGGTTTTCCGCACAATCATTAATGCCTCGTGGTATGTCTCCAGACCTACCAGACCTACTGACTTACAATACTTTAACCAAAAGCAAAGGTCCTACGGACCGCTCTGACAAACAATGACGAATAGAACGGACAGAGTGGCACGGTTTTAATTTGA